>OY728138.1:1451322011-1452572011 GCA_963277665.1 Viscum album
ATGCTGATTTTTCCATACCTACACACAATCTTGGAAAATTTGCATGAATATATCGAGTTTCAGTGTGGAGGAAGTTACTTTCTTGTTTTTTATCTATTTCACTTGACAATGGTGCGAGGTTTGTTTCAATATTATGGTAAATGGATAATGAGAGAATTAGGATTGACACATCATTTCATTGTTCTTTATTTCATTCATCCGGTTCCGCATAAAAAAGAGGAAAATGATTGAAAAAAGTGGAGATGTGCTTGAATATTTCATTGTGTATCATTTTATGACTCATATTCCTTTTAAAATAAAGGTCATTATTGTCACACATTTATTGTATTAAATTTTCATCTCATTCACCATCAAAAAAACAAAAAATAATGAAAATAATGTTGTTCCATTCTAGAGAATAAAAAAAAGAGAAAAAATGGGGAGAATTTAGATGATATAATTAACATTAATAATTTATTGGACCATGTACCATGTCATTAAATGGGGTTAGAGTTTTATTTCACATGTTAAATGGTATTTGAGTGTGTTTCCTCTAGTTTTATCAGTTGAATATTCATGCATTATACATAAGAGTCAAAACCTCGTCTTTTTGGCCTTAAATTTTCAATCATTTTCTCATCAAACCTAATCCACGTAATTCACCTATAAAATACCTCTAATTGATAATATTTTCATGAATCACAATATGGTGAAATGATAATTGTCTCATGCAAAAGGTAATAAATCCAATTTTTTAGTATGATCATAACTCTAAATTTAATTTCTTCTGAGTGAATAGTGAAATAAAATTCAATGTGGGGTAGATTATGATTGGTCCATGGATGGATTTATGAGGATGAAAAATTTAAATGTGAGGAATGAAAATTAGTTTTAATTATTTTTCAATGAGGTGACATAATGGAGTTCAACTTTGAAAAATGATCATTGATGTTTTCTCATGTTTGATTTTTGTGTGGATTATGATTTAAATATATGATGATTTCTTGGCAGGGAAATGGTTATGAGGGGGAGTGATGAAAACAAGATTTTCACATAGCTTATACTGTAATTAATTTTTTTATATCCAACTTTAGTTTTATTTTATGTGAAATTATAACATTATTAGGTTTTATATGAGTTATGTGCACAATTACTTAAATGGACTAATTTTGGGATTTAATTATTTTATTTATATTATGAATTTAGGACATAACTTCTTCTAAAACGAATGAAATTGTAAAATTCCTTTTTTTTATGTTTCTTTATGTCATGACCCATCCCCTGAGGCTCATGCCATGACTACCCCATTCCTAGCTTCCATAGGCCAGGGTCTAGTGACTAGCACCAAAGGCATAATTCCCTGAAACAAGGAAGCTATTTCATTTAAATCCGAATAACACACATAATAGATTATAGGATAGAAGAAAATCAGTAAGTAAAAATTGTGTAACAAAAGAGTGATGAAAAGTAAAAGGGGACGAAAATACAATCCCAACTATAAACTATAAGAAACTAAAAGTACAAGTACTAGAAAAAGGGGAAAAACTCTTGGATTATCCAGCAGGAAATCCTACCTGAAGGGTAGATACAGATAGCCTCCACAGCACTCCATGTACGTTTGTCATTTCAAAATACCATCACGTTGTGTGGTCCACCTTTGGGTACCGTCCAGTACTAGTACACTCAGCCTTAGTCAATGTTGTCCGTCATCTACATCCAAAATAATGAGGTGTGGGCATAGCCCAAGTAGGGGTGAGTATGACGATACTCAATAGGGACCACAAGACCCTCAAGGTCTCACGAGACCCATCATTTATAAACCAAAAAGTATGAATTCAATGATAACCCCACATAGGTATATGCCCATACATATAGCTATGTTATCATGTAATCCATCTCAATCATGAGGAAAACACAAAAGTTACTGACTCAGCTCACACATGTATTCCACTTTTGTAGAGAGGTAGAGATGACTAGATGTAGCCACTAATTCATCTATTCTATCGAACCCACACAAGTTCCAAGTACAAAATGTAGAATTGTCGAACCCACACAGGATCTAGGAAATGTATCCAAAGTTGTCAAACCCACACAAAATCTAGGAATAGTGGTCAGTACTATTGAACCCACACATGATCCAAGAATAGTAGTCAGAGATATCGAACCCACAAAGGATCCAGGAACATCGATCAGAATTGTGGAACACACACATGATCCAGGAACAGTGGTTAGAGATGTCGAACACACACAGGATCCAGGAATAGTGGTTAGAACTATCGAACACACATAGGATCTGGGAATAGTAGTTAGTGTTGTCGATGCCACACAGGATCCAGGAATAGCAATAAGAATTGTCGAACCCACATAGGATCTAGGAATATTAGTCAGTGTATTCAAACCCACACAGGATCTAGGAACAATGGTCAGAAAGCAGCCATCCATAGGGATTCTTCACAAGAATGTTTGATTCCGGGAGGGTACACTCCTCAAGCCATGTGTCTATACATCATATTCCCTGAAATATCACAAATAATTATTTCGAAGGTCCATCTCGAAATAGGTATTTTAATGCAACAGACAGTGCGTCAATCAGACGCTCGGTCTGAGAGTTATTAGCCTTTTAGTCCCAGGGGCCCAGTTGGATTCATGCACGATCCAACCTGATCGTAACTCAACTATACCCCAAACTCTAGTGGGTTATACTCAAAGGGACAGTCGCGCTCGAAGAAACCCAACGCCGTTGACAGTTCTTCAGATGGTCTTCTGGTGCCAAATATATGGCCAATGAATGTAAAGGGGAGTCGTAGCGGGCTTGGGTCCAGTCCGAACATGACGGACCGAACCATCCAGACATAGTCTGGGACCACCCATAGGGTTCGACCCAGCTCACTGGGCCTGGTCCAGTAGGCCGCGTAGTCCATGAGTAGCACGGGGGCACGGACCGGTCACGAGGGCATGGACCAGCCGCGTGTTGGTGTAAGGGTGGTTCTACCCAGAGGTGCCGTGAGGGGAACGGAAGGCTAGCTCGGCTTGGAGTGCATGGGGCGAGGGTCGGAATCTCGGCCTGAATGTCCAATTATGGTTCAGCCAGTTCCCTAAGGGGCGAGGCTCAGGAGACATGAGGCACACAGGCTGGCGTAGTTCGGCCTGGCGTATGGGAATTGACCAGGCAGAACAGGAGGCAGCCTGGAAGGCCGAAGGGCATGCCGTCGGGGCACAACTAGGAAGAAGGAAAGCCAGTGAGGCACGGCTATGCCGAAATGTGGGCCGGCGGGTGGTCGAGAAGCCCGACAGGCATGCCGGCGAGGTGCAGGTCGGCGGGCGGCCAGGCGAGGTGCGGCCAGGTCGGCCGGTAGCCGGGCAGGGAGCCGCGAGACTGACCGGTGGGTAAGCGGGTGGCTGGGAAGGCCGGAATGCCGCAATGAGGCAGCCAGGCAGGCCGGCGGGAAGTGAGCCGACTTGGGGCAGAGGCTCGACTCGGTTAGTAGCGTGGCCAGCGAGGGCTCGGCCGGGGCCATTTGCACTAGTAGCGGGGAGGAATGCCATGAGGGGGGTGTGAATCACAGATTCCATGGGTAGCACAGCCTTTTTCTTTGCTTCCTTTTTCACCTTTTTGCTTCATCGCCATGCTGAGGATCATCATAAACATGAATGGCGGAGGGGTCGGGTCATGTTGGTTTGGCCCGCACCCTCTGCGTTTTGGGTGGTTACAATTGGATCATCAAGTAATAAGAAATATGAACTTCGATTTTTTAACAACCACCACAATTTTTCCTTTCCAAAATAAGAATAATAATATGTAATGTAATGTTACACAAATAAACCACTACATTTGATCGTTGTTCGGCGAAGAATTTGCTGGAAGAAGACGAAGGATATCATCATTCATCACGTCAGCCACACACTTCTAATTGTGAGCTTTGTCGAATCATTGACGACGATTGAGAGGGATGGTCAGTTGAAGACGTCCCACATTGGTAGGATTTGAGGGTGAAGGTCGACGGAGATCGTAGTCGGTGTTTTTAATTAGAAGAACGTCTTCTTCGTTCTTTGATGGCGAGATCTTTTATCTCTTCTCCCAAGTTCCACCCAAAGGACAAATTCCATGCCAAATAATATATTCAGTTAAATATGTTATTTAATCTTTGGAACAAAATTCAAATTGGATGAAATAATTTCATTGGCCCCACCTAATTAATGAAGAAAAAAAGTCACAATTAAATTGTGGTATATTGCAACATTAATCTGGAGGGGTGGTGGTACCATTCAGTGGGGAGCGTAAGTGGTTTCTCCCCACATAATGGGTAGTTATAGGGGTTTCAACCATGGGTGTTCCCCACCATATTAAAAATGAAGAGGTAGATAGGTTTGTGTGGGCCCACCACCATAACCTTTTATGGGAGGTTATGTTTTGGTGGTCCCCACATCCAATTTCCACAAGGAGGCTTCAACCAAACCAAATAAAAAGAAAGCCATGACTTTATTTTTATTTAAATTATTCATTAAAACTCCCAAACTATCTTTTAGTATCGACCTACTTTCACCGAGATGGAAGTCTTCTTAAGAAAATATCGGCGCAGTGAGTTCAACAGTGCCCACATATTTCAATTCTGAGCACTGGTTCAAAAGTTATAAAAACACACTCATTCATTCACTGAACGTACCCGAACAAAACTACAGAAATTGATTCTGGGCACACCGGGCCTCAGAATCATGTGCCCTAAATTTTTGGGGAAAAGAAAAATTCCCATGTATTTAAGGAAAACAATTTACACGGAAATTTTGAGACTTTAAAATCTCCCCACCTCAGGGTTTTACGCACCCTTAAGCTACAATGTGAACTAAGGAAATGAATGGGGATACTGAGCATTCATTTGAGCTGCCCACTCCCATGTGCTCTCCGAGATATTCTCGTACTACCAGCGAACACGCATGAGAGGTATCGACCATCCACGTAGGACCTAATCCTATTGATCCTCAATATCCAATCCAAACTCCGTAAAAGTATCCCCATCGTCGATGTCCATCTCCCCATGGCCGATGATGTGAGAAGGTTCCTAGACGTATCTCCTCACCTAAGATATGTGGAAGAAGTCATGCAATCGGTGAAATTGTTGTAGAAGAGCTAAGTGGTATGCCACCTCGCTAACACTATGGAGGAACTTGAAAGGTATGATTAATATGAGAGATAACATGCCACCTCCTCCATATCTCTATAATCCATGCTGATGTGAGACCCATTGAAAGACATGGTCACCTTCCTCAAACTGCAAAGATATCTGTCTCCTATCAACATAAGACTTCTGCCTACTTTGTAAAGTTTTCATCCACTCCAAGATGATCTGCACCTTCTTCGTGGTAGCCCGTACCATCTCTGGTCCAATAAGTGCTGACTCCACAGGCTCAGTCCTACCAAAGGGTGATCTGTAAGGATTCCCTAACCACGTTTCAAAAGGTTCCATCCTTATAGTGGAGTGACTTCTTTTATTGTTGGAAAACTCCACCAAATAAAAGTGGTCCTCCTAATTGCAACTGAAGTCTATGACATAAGAACACAACATATAATTGAGGTTCTAAATGGTCCGCTCAGTCTAACCTTCCATTTGAGGATGGAAGGTGGTGCTCAAACAATGCTACATCCCAAAAACCTCCTACAACCTCTTCCATGCCTGGGAAGTAAATTTTGTGTCATGATCCGAGACAATCGTCGAGGGTAAACCATGTAAATGCACAATCTACTGCACATAAAGGTGTCCCAAGATCTCCACTGTACCCTGATCTCTTATCAGTATGAAGAGGGCCGACTTGGTGAGTCGGTCGACGATCACCAAGATAGAGTCATGACCCATGGATGTACGTGGAAGTCCTTTCATGGTGTCCATGGATATTCCATCACACTTCCACTCTGGGACCTCTAAAGGCATAACCAAGCCAACTAGTACCTGGTGCTCTACCTTCACCTACTGACAAATGAGGAACCAAGTGACAAACTTTTCAACCGCCTTCATTATCTCCGAACACCAGTGCGGTCGCTGGAGATCCTGGTACATCTTTCCCACTCCTGGATGTACCGCTAGAGGAGATGTGTAGAACTCCCTCAACACTTCCTCAATAAGTGACACTGGCACTATAGTACGTCCTTTGAGGAGGATGACATGCTATCCACCTTCATAAAATCCATCAAGTGATAGCCCTGTGGATATCTGAGAACATCATGTCTCGCAGTTAGCGTCCTCATTATGCACCTCCCATAATCACTGAAGAAGTGGGGGAATAACTGCAAAAGACTGAAGGAAGGCTGGTCCATCTCTATCCATAATGAATATCTGTAAACATCTATCTTCTCTTTCTCCTCACCTAAAATCTGTATACGAGACCTCCTGATGATGTCATCCTCATCAACGTTCACATTCCTAAGTGTATAGACTATCTCAAATTCATAGTCCTGGAGGAACTCAAGCCAATGTCATTGTATCAGGTTCAGGTCCTTCCAAGAGAAGACATGCCTTAGACTCCTACAATCAGATTACATGGTAAAGCATTCTCCCATCAGATGGTGTCGCCACATAATCAAGGCGAAGACCACCCCTGCTAACTCTAGGTCATGGGTAGCGTAGTTCTGCTCATGTTGTCTCAGCTTCCAAGAACCATACGTTATCACATCTCGCTCTACATAAGGACACACCAGAGTCTGGTCGCTAATGCGTTGCAGTGGACTACGCACCCTACGCCTTCCTCTATAAGTCTCAAGATTGGGGAACTATTCATCATCTACCTCAACTTCTGAAATGACTGTTGGAATCCCTCTGACCACATGAAGGGTTCCCCTTCTTCGTCAAGGATAATAGTGGTGCTGCAACTCTGGAGAAGTCTAGAATGAATCTATTGTAGTATCCAACCAAAATCAGTAAACTCCCTACCTTCGTCACACTCCAGGGTGGCTCATAAAGAGGTACCACCCCAATCTTAACTAGATCCACTGCAACTCCAGCCTCCAAGATGACATGCCCCAAAATGTGAACCTCTTGTATCCAAAACTAGAACTTCGAGAGCTTAACATAAAGTTAGTGCACTCAGAGTCTGTCTAGTTCTACCTGAAAATGGTAGGATTTCTCATCCTCAGTAGTTGAGTAGATCAGAATGTCTGTGATGAAGACTATGACAAAGCGATCGAGGTATGGCTTGAAAATCATATCCATGAGTCTCATGAACACTACTGGAGAATTGGTTATTCCAAAAGGAATAACCAAGAACTCGTAGTGGCTGTACTAATATCTGAAGGTCGTCTTCGACACATCTTCATCTTGAACTTTGAGCTTCTGATAGCCTGATCAGAGGTTTATCTTCGAGAAGCACTGCACTCCCTTCAGCTGGTCAAAGAGGTCGTCAATAATTGGAAGTGGGTACTTGTTCTTCACGGTCACCTGGTTTAGGTGACGGTAGTTGACAAAAATCCTCAAGCTCCCATACGCCTTATTAGCGAACTAAATCGTGGCAGCCTAGGGAGAAACACTGGGCTGAATGAATCTCTTCTACAGCAAGTCCTCAAGATATACCCGTAGCTCGGGAATCTCTGCGGGAGCCAACTGATATGATAGTGTAGATATTGGTGACGTCCTTGGGTATAGGTCCATATAGAAGTCCTCCTATTTGTGAGGAGGTTGACCTTGGACATAATTAGGGTAAACATCCGTGTATTGGTCCACCACTACAGGATAATTTTGACTCTCCATGTCAACAAATCTGAGGGTAAGGAAATCCAAATGTTGAGTGATCGGCTGTACTCTTTTCCGAGAAAGTCCATCATGTCCTACAAAGGCTCCCTTCTCGTTGGTGATGGTAAAACTGGTCCCATCTGTGTGGACACACCAAAAATTGTGCCTAATACAGTCGATCTGAGCATGGACTCTAGATAACCAGTCCATTCACAAGATGACATAACAAGACCTCTACCCCGACACTAGGAGATCCCAGACGAAGGTCTCACATCCTAGAGTAAGCTAACACTACCGGAACCAGTGCGTAATCGTCGGATCTGCTCCCATAGGTGTCTCTAGACATAAGGATCGAGCCAACGGCTCCGTCAGAATCTCTGCGCTCAGAACAAGGAAATTGGAAATTAAAGAGTGACTATCACCTATGACTATAAGAACTCCAGCTAAGGTGGAGTAGACATAGATTGTACCTCGAATCATCTCTGGAGCACCGTGATCATAATCCTCAGCTACCTAGAGTTGAGCTCTCCTATGTCCACCTGCTCCCTATGGTCGGGGTGGAACTCATGGTGGTAGTGGCTGTAACACCTAAAAACATCGCCCACCACCCGCTGTACAACTGAGTCCTCTGCCACGTCCTCCTACCCCCTCATGACCGCCTCGATCAAATCTATGTCTCTGTCTAGGCGGTCCTTCGACCGTCTGTTGTTCATCCGAATGGCAGGTCAGACATTCATGAGACATGTGACCCTTACCGCCACATGTGAATCACTACCCACTCATGGCATATATGTCTTGGCTCTGGGTGCCCTGCACAACAGATACTGATTCATGTTGTCGTCCACCCGTGGGTCTGGTCCTCATGGACCTTTGTGACATCTTTCTACTGCCTGCTACAGAAGACTCACGTGCATATCGAATAGGGGTGGGTCTTGCTGATAGAGACATCTCAGCAAGAAAACACTACACTAAGAGGGCTCCCTCCAACTCAACAATCTATGTTGGGATACTGAAGGAGATCATCGAAGCCCGGATCTCCCACCTGAGTCTCTTCTTGAAGGTATGGGCCATGATGGAAGGGTCTTGTACTATATCAGCGGAGTAGCTTGAGAGTTCTGTGAACCTCACTGAGTATTGTGCCACCGTCATTATACCCTTTTTCCAAAGAAGTTGCGTCTATATACGCACGACACATAGGGTGGATGAGAAAAACTCTGCCCAAAATAGGCTCTTGAAGTCTGCCTAGAGTAGTGGCACCTCGTCATGCACCTTGAACATCAGACTCCACCATATGCCTATTTCTGCCAAAAGGCGACTCACGGTAAGGATCACCATAAGGTCGATTGGTGTCCCAATCAGTCAAAAGACTCTCACCACAGCCTCCAGCCAATCCTTAGCTACCTGTGGGTTCGTATCACCCTTTAACCTGGGCAGCCTCTGGCGCTGGAACTTGTGCAATGCGCTAATGTGGTGTGAACTCTCTACTACTGGGGATGGTGGCATTGGTGGCCCAAAGGGAAGTAATACTCCCGATGCCTCTGCTGTAAAAGGGCCATGCACTGAGGACTCATTGCTCATCGGGATATCTGTGCATAATACTATCGGTACCCTAGCTGGCTGTCTGCATGGTGGCATCCTAAAAACAAAAAGGTTTTCCATGGTCAAAAAGTTATACCAGGTGACCCGACTC
Organism: Viscum album; assembly: GCA_963277665.1. Taxonomy (NCBI): domain Eukaryota; kingdom Viridiplantae; phylum Streptophyta; class Magnoliopsida; order Santalales; family Viscaceae; genus Viscum; species Viscum album. The sequence goes on from OY728138.1 coordinate 1,451,331,396, forward strand.
GAATAATTCATAAAGAATAATCTTGAAAACACACATGCAATCAGTTTTTTCGTGCACCGAGTCGGAAATCAGAAGTCAGGGTCCTGGTGTTTTGATACGTCGGTCACTGCACCAACACTAGAGTCCCTGAAATGAAAAACAAAATCACTACACTTATCACTATTGCTGCATAGAAAATAAAGATCAGAGTCATATGTTTTGTGGTAGAACCAAAACCTCTTATATCAATTTGTCATGGCCAGCCCCCCAGGGCCCATGCCGTGACTACCCCAAGACAACCTTCTATAGGCCTGGGGTTGGAAACTAGAACCAAAGGCGCAATGACAAAAAACGTGGAAGGAATTTCCGTTATATCATAAAAATGCACACAACAGAGTACAGGCTGGATGAAAAAAATAAGTAAAGACTGTATAACAAAAGAGTTCTAAAAATTAAAAGGGGTCGGAAATACAAGACGAATTTTAAAGTACAAGAAACAAAAAGTACAAGTACATGAAAAATGTAAAACAACTCGTGGATTGTCTTCTAGGAAATCCTATCAAAATGGTAGGTATATATAGCCTCTGCAGCACTCCACGGTCATCAGCCACCTCCGCGTACCGTCACGCCGTGTGGTCCACCTTCGGTTACCTTCCAGTCCTGGTACACTTAGCCTTGGTCAGCATTGTCCATATTCTGTATCCGACACATCGAGATTTGGGCATATACCATTCGGAGGTGAGTATAACGATACTATATAGGGACCTGAGACCCTCATGGTCTCACAAAATCAAACACGGATAAACCACAAAGTATGAATTCAACAGATAACCCCACATATGTATGTTCACATATATATACCTATGTTATCATGTAATCCATCTCAATAATTAGGAAAATAAAAAATTTACTGACTCAGCTCACACAGGTATACAACTTTTGTAGGGAGTTAGAGATTATTATATATTTCCCCTAAATCATCTTTTATGGCGAACACACATAGGATCAGAAAACAGAATTCAGAACTGTCGAACCCACACAGCATCCAGGAACAGTATCCACAGCTGTCGAGCCCAGAGATGATCCATAAATAGATTTCAGAATTGTTGAACCCACACAGGATCTAGGAACAGTATTCAGAGCTGTCGAACCCACATAGGATCCAAGAACATTGTTCAAAACTATCGGACCCACACAGGATCCAGGAAGAGTAGTCAGAACTGTCAAACCCACATAGGATCCAGGAATAGCTAACAGAACTGTCGAACTAACATAGGATCTAGGAACAACAGTCAGAGCTGTCGAACCCACACAAGATAAAAGGAATAGTGTTCAAAACGATCGAACCCACACAAGATCCATGAAAAGTATTCAGATCTTTCTAACCCATACAAGTTATAGGAATATCGGTCAAAAAGCAGCCATCAATAGGGTTTCCAAACAAGCACTCTTGATTCTGGGAGGGTCCTCTTCTCAATTCATGTTTCGATATATCAACTTCCACGAAGTCCCATAAAGAAATATCTTGAAGTTATTCCTCATTATAGGGATATCAATGAAACATACGGTGCGTCAATCCGACGCCCGGTCTAAGAGTTATTAACCTTTTAGTCTCGAGGGCCCGGTTGGATTCATGCACGATCCAACCAGACCATTACTCAACAATACCGCGAACTCGAGTGGGGTATACTCAAAGGGAGTATTGCAATTGAAAAAAACCAGCACTGCTGACAGTTCATCAAACGATTGTCTGATGCCAAAAATATGTCCCAAGAAAGTAAAGGGAGGTCGTAGTGGGCCTGGGTACGGTCAGACCCGGTCGGACCGACCCGACATGACTTAGTATTGGCTGACCCATTGGGTCCGATGAAGCTCATTGGACCCAACATAATAGGTAGCGAAGGTTGCGAGTTGTGTGGGGGCGCAGACCCATCACGAGGGATCGAACTGGCCTCAGGTCAGTGTAAGGGAGGTTTGGCTCGGAGGCTCCGTGAGGGGCGCAGAAGGCCAGCTCAGCCAGTTGCACGTGGGGCATGGCTCAGCTTCCCAACCTGGATGGCCGAGGCCAGTTCAGCCAGTTCCGTGAGGGGCGCGGCTCGGGCGGCACAAGGAGGGAAGGGGGTGTGGGCTGGTGCGGGTTTTCCAGGCACATGGGAGGCGGCAGGAAGAATTCTGGGCACGCTGGGAGGCAGTCGGGCCGACCGACGAATAGGCGGCGGGGTGTGGCCAGGTTGGCTGAAGGGTGGTCGGGTAGGACGCGGACAGGTCAGAAGGCCAGAGGGGCATGAGCCGACTAGGTGTAGTGGCTCGGCTCGACAAGCAGCGTAGTCATAGGGGGCTAGGCCGGGGCCAGTTCGGCCGATGACGGTGCAAAATTCCGCAGGGGCGTCACAGATCACGGAGGCCGTGGGTAGCACGTCTTTTGTCTTCACCGCCTTCGTCACCTAGTTGCGTCTTTTCCATGCCAAGGTACATCATTAAAAAAGAACAGAAGAGGGTTCGGACCATGTTCGTTTGGACCGTACCCTCCACGTTTAGGGTGGAAACAATTGGTCAATCATGTAAGAAGAAAGATGAACTCCAAATTTTTTATAACCTCTACAACGATTCTTTTCCAATAGAAAAAGAATAATAAGGAAAATAATATTACACTAATAAACCCCCTACCATTGATCATTGTTTGATGATGAAGTAGTGTGATGAAGATGAAGGAGATCTTTGTTCATCATTTCCCCCACACAAATCTAATTCTGAGCAGTGTCAGATTGTTGACAATGATGTAGAGGGTAGTTCGGTTGAAGATATCCCACGTCGGTTGGATCTGAGGATATGGTCGACGGAGATCATTGCCGATATTATTTTTTGGAAGAACACGTTCTTCGTTCTTCGATGGCGAGAGCTTTTCTCATTTTTCCCAAGTTCCTCTCAAAGGAAAAATTCCAAGCCAAATAATAGATTAAGTTAAATATTTTTTTAGATCATTGGGACAAAAATTCAAATTAAATGAATAAATTTAATTGGTTCCTCCTAATTAATGAATAAGAAAAGGTACAATTAAATTATGAGAATTTATAACATTAATGTGGATGGGTAGTGGCACCATTAAGTGGGGAGATCAAGAGGTTTCTCTCCAAATAATGGTGAGTTCAAGAGGTTTCAACCTCGAGTGGTCCCCACCATATTAAACTTGAAGAGGAGGTTAGGTTTGGGTGGCGCCCGCCACTATAACCATCCATGGGAGGTTCAGGTGTGGTGGTCCCCACCTCTAACTTCCACAAAGAGGATTCAACCATCCCAAATAAAAATAAAGCCACAACTTTATTATTTTAATTCATTCACTAAAAACCCAAAAACTATCTTTTAATCTCGACCTACTACCATCAAGGTGGAAGTCTTCTTAAGTGAATACCGGTGCTGTGAGTTCAACGGTGCCCTTAGATTTCAATTCCGAGCACCGGTTCAAGTGATAAAAAACCCACTCTTTCGTTCACTAAACGTATCTGAACATAACATCAGAAATTGAGATCGGGCACACTGGGTTTCAGAATCAAACGCCGTAATTTTTCTCGGGCTCGTAAAATTCCAATATATATATGGAAAAAACATTCCAAGGAACATTTGGGTCTTTACACATAAAATCATGGGTATGAATTTATCATTCTATAGTCAAAGCTGAATAATTTATGCAGATGCCAAAATATAGCTCACAAATCATGACCCAAAAATTTTGTACACGTCTAGATACTTTTACTATTGATATTATATCTCTTTATGTAGTAGTCCAATAAAGCTCAAATTAGGAAATGATATAGAAAATATGATGAGGATAAACTTTAATACAGGATACCACTCTATATTCATATTTATTAAATGACATAATTTCAAGGGAAGTTGAAAATGTAGAATATGAAAAGTCATCTGAGTTGATTAAATGTTCCAGAATAAATTGTCATAACTATCAACATACATCCCCATTAATGATGAAATTCAGATGGTATATGTGGGATTAAAGTAGAAAATATTTTATGAAGGAATATTTACATGATTTATCCATTTAGTGAGGATAATGTTCAGATCAATAAGTAGGGCATATTGGGGGACAAATTTTCTCAACCATTTTATTTATATATTTCCATATCTTCTTTGTCGTAAAAAATAATCATTTTCCAGGGGCATGGTGGAGTTTAATATCTGTAATAGTTTTTTTATATTTTTATTATTTGTTATCTTTGTTATTATTATTATTCTGTTCATTTCTCTTCTCATTCATTTTCTCTTTTTTTCCTCGGATGATCCTTCTAATTTCCTTGCAAGTAGATAACTAACTCCCATTATTGTTCAAGGGGGAGTGGTTGTTCCTGAGTTAGTTTTTCTTAAATGTTTTTATTTATTTTATTCTATTAATTTCAATAGTAAAAAAATGGGTTTGGTGTAGGGTTCACCCCACATCCTTTGCTTCTGATTTCTTCATCCCATTTTAATATTTTCTTCTCCATCATCATAATGTGGTATCCAACGTGGAGTAGCGTTATGGTAATGATGTGAGTGAATATTATCATGCATGATGTGGGTCAGTGCAATATAATATCAATTCATGGAATTTTTTTAGTGACAGGGTTGATCTCAACATTATGTTGAGTATTGAGAATAAATATTTTTAAATAATAATGATTTTGTAACCATGACGTCAGATGAACAATAGTGATTCTTCACCAACTTTTTTGTGTCTTATTTACATACTTTGTGATTTTAACTTTATTATTAATATATATTATATTTTTTGTATTGTCACAAACAAACCCTTATTTATATTAGTATTTAATTAGTTATGTATTATTTACATTATAAATAGTTACAATATAAATTTGGCATGTTTTGAGATACCTCATTCATGCCAACCCTAGGTTGGGCCACTATAGTACACTCGTAGTTAATAACAATTTATTATTCAGGGATCTATGAAAAACCCATCTCATCAGTGATCAGGGTGGTGAACGTGATAATCAAGAATTTAATTCATTATACTCAAATTTAGGTATTAGAAACATATTATCTACACCAAGAACACCTAAAAAAATGAATTTATTGAAAGAAGAGAAAAAATATTCATGAAATAGAAACGACTGTGCTAAATTAATAATCTCTTCCCACCTATTTCTGGGAAAAAGTTGTAAGACCAAATTTCTAGATCATGAATACAATTTTAATAAGAACAATTTTTAAATAGTCAGCCTATGATATTTGGAATAATAGAATACCAAAATTAGTGTACTTTAATTTTTTTGGATGAAAGGTATACATGTTTAATAACAAGTATAACCATGGTAAATTCGATCCAAAAGTTAATAAGGAAATCATTCTTGGTTAATCTGTTACTTTTAATGCCTATATATTGTTTCATAAAAAGTCATGGTTTGTTGAAGAATTAGTTTATGGGATATTTGAGGGAGATGAACCATTTAATAGAAAATAAGGATTGTGTATATGGGATAAGTGACTATTTAGACAACATGAGACTGTATTTTCTTGAATCGTTTTTCAAAAATTAAATAAATGAATTCAGTATAGTTTAGAAAAACATGAAATTGAAGAACCTCAAAATAAAATATGTAAATAGTTTATAAAAATAATATACTATCATTTAGACAAATTTATATGATACATATATAGAGTAATTAGAACTATAAGAAAATTAGAAATCACAACTGAATACTGTACATTTTTATCTCAGTTAGAACCTATGTCTATTGTAGAATAATAAGGAGTTGAGAATTTTTAATCATAAATTCATTAATAACTATTTTTTTTGGAATGATGTTGTGAAATTATTTGAAATACCTTCCTAATTATCCTGAAAAATGAACATAATGTATCATTAGAAATTAGTTGGATGATTGAGGGATCGTTACTAAAAAATTAGCATTGTAGAAAAAAGGTAGAACCAGGAAGATATAAAATATTTTTCTGAATCCTTTTAACTTATATCTTGAATAGAATCTATTATAATGATTTTAGATTATGAATCTCAAATGAATTTTAAATATTATCAAATTCATGTTAAATAATACTTCATAAATGAATCATTTATAGTGTAATTTTATATTGAAAAACCAATAAGTTTTTGAAACTCTCAATAAGAAAATATTATTTTTAATCATAAATAATCTCTTTATAGCCTTAAAAAAGAACGTAGACCAAGGATTATGCGCCTTTTATAGAAAAGGGATTTCATATGGGATTAGTATATCCTAATATTTCTATGATTTTTTTTCTAATATTTTATTCATACAGATTTATGGTGATGATATTATTTTTTTTCCATAAAAAATTAGTTATAATTCCTTTTCAAATATAATTCAAAAATATTTCGAAATGAGTATGATGGGAAAATTAAATTTATTTTTAGGATTTAAAATCCATAAAAAATTATTATTGAAATGTTTTCAATCAAGGTTAATATATTATTGATTTATTAAAAAAGTTTGGACATGAAAATGGTAAGACCTATAAAAATACAATTTATAAAAATGTAAAACATGATTGGGATAAAGATGTAATGCTAGTTGAAAAAATGTTCTACAGTGTTATCATTGTAATTTTACAATATATTACGGTGATTAGATGAGAAATAATGTTTTTCATGTTTCTATGAGATTTATTTTATTGAGAAAAAAATAATCATATCTTATGGCTGTAAAAAGTTTTTTTAGATATTTAAAGGTTTCAATTTTTCAAGATATTTTTATCCCAAAAATTTAATTTTAATTTAATTTCATATTCAGATTCTGACTAAGGAGGATTATGATTTGATTGAAAATTAACCTTTGAAACCTATTACTTTTTAGGGAAATATTTAGAATCATGTTTGAGTAAGAGACAACACATAGTTTCTCTATCAATAGTCAAGACAAAATATGTGTATGCTGGTATTTGTTGTGCACTGAAGGACCCCGGGACGCCCTGAGAGGGGAGGGGTGAATTAGGGTGTCAACTTTTTCTTTTAATGGGATAGATCTTGTTCCCACGTTGGTAGGAACTTGTTGAATCTGTATGATGAAAAAGATCAGAAAGCAAACATGCACATGAAAAGAGAAGACACAGCCCTTTTTGCTTAGTTCACCACTAAGGGCTACATCCAAGGAGCATACGCCGATAAGTTTTCGGTCGTACAAAAATCCACTATGCTTCACAAGCTGGAGAATACAAATGTTCGGGCATAGTCACTCTGTCCCAGGATCATTGCCTTTACAAAGGTTCAGGGAGAGATTACTGCTCCCCTCGGGTCACTCCCGTTGACTCCCCCTGGCTCACTGCCGTTGGTGAAGTCCCACTCAGTTTATAGACGTGAAGGTCTCTTCAATTGTTAGTCATGAATTTCATTGTCTCCTGTTCAGAATGAGACTTTTCTTGCATCAGAGTTCTGATTTTAATGCTCTGTTAAGATCCAAATTCCAACCACTGATTAATACTCCCTTTTCCCTTGTCCACAGGGCAATAAACCTTTGGAAAAGGCCTTCACAAAGTACCCTACTCCGCGAGGGTCCCAATACCGCAAAGCTCAAACAAGCCTTCGTGGATCCCCTTCCATTTCGCGAAGCTCAATCACGAAGCACCCTCGCGATGCTCCAGCCTTCGCAATGCTTGGCTATCGTGAATCGCGAAGCTCACTAAGCCAACGCGGGGCACACGTCTTTTTCGGGGCTAGAATAGCCGCCGCGAAGATCCTCTTTCGCGAAGCACGCTGCCTTTCGCGAGAGACCTTTGCGAACCGAGAGAAAAGGACTTTCTCTAAAATTCTCTCTACTTCGCTTGATGGGGTCGGCCTCAATTTATAGGCGATTCCACCGACCCTCTAAATTTCTGCGCGAAGTCAACACCACGTCAGCACCTATCGCGAAGCTCCGAAGTTCCGCCGGAATTCTGCCCAAATCACGAAGCACCACGACATTTTGTCGTTCGCGAAGCTTAAAATAGTCGCGAAGAATCACCATCAACATACCTTCTCGCCTTCGCCGAGAAGCTCCCTCGCGAATCCCTTAATCGCCGCAAAGCTCTCCAGCCTCATGCCCTTCAAAACTGTTGTCTTCTTGAACGGTATGATCTCTTTACTGGTACACGATCCGAACTTCCATTGATGATGGACAAAAAACACAAACCACACTCCAAATCATGCATAGAAGACCATGGTTCCAAAAATCTCCCCCTTTGGGTTTGTTGGAAATCAGAAGAAAAATTCAATAGATCTTCATCAATGTGAAAACCAAAAAATGCAGGAATCAACCCGGCCACCACTCTAAGTCTACGTGAGCAATTCTCGGTGTAGAAAACAAGAGAGGAGGCTTAAATTGGGTTCCACTGTTTTCCTTATCATTCTTCTCATAAGTCGCCCAAATTTATTCCTTCTCCTTTCTCGCCCATTGACAATAAATCCAAAGACCAGTAAAAAGTTTCACATTCAGCTCAAACCATACTCCCCCTGGATAGTATCTCCCCCAGAAACCTGCATCATATCCATAAACAGATTAAAACATTTATAAAAAATGGGGAGAGGGGTACTCTGTATCCTCATTATGCACTAGGAGGTGGTCGAACATCGAGGATCAACCGATGCTTCTCAAACACATCCGCTGATAGTGGCTTTTTCAGGATATCAGCCACTTGTTCATCTGTTCCCACATGATCCAATCTAATCATGCTTTTCTCAACTATTTCTTTGATAAAGTGATACCTTATTTCTATGTGTTTTGTACGAGAATGTTGAATAAGATTCTTCATAATATCAATTGAGCTCTTATTGTCACAGTAAATCACCATTGGTTGCGTCACCTCATCGCCAATGTCAGTTAATTACTGCTTCATCCATAGCAGTTGAGTGCATGCCTTTGTGGCGGAGATATACTCAGCTTCAGCAGTACTAAGAGAAGTACTTTCTTGTTTCTTGCTCAACCAGCCAACACATTTTTGCCCAATATAGAAAGCTCCACCACTAGTGGACTTTTTGTCTACTATATCACCAGCCTAGTCGGCATCAGAAAACGCTGATAATTCACTGTCCCTGCCTGCAGCAAAAAATAACCCAAATTTATGTGTACCTTGAATGTACCTCATGATTCTTTTTACTGCTGCCATATATTCCTCCTTTGGATTACTCTGAAAGGGGGGCGCAAGGCATGTTGAAAAGACAATATCTGGCCTTGTCACTATCAGGTACAGTAGGCTTCCAATGATCCTCCTGTACATGGTGGTATCAACAGAGTACCCATCCTCATGCTTTCCAAGATTAGTTCCAACTGCAATCGGAGTTGACATTGGTTTGGAGTCTTGCATATTGAACTTCTTCAGCAACTCTCTTGCATATTTTTCCTGAGAAATGAAATTGTATTCCTTCTTTTGAATCACTTGCAGCCCCATGAAATATGTGAGCTCCCCCATCATAGACATTTCAAATTTTTATTTCATGTGGTTGGAAAATTTATCCACTGATTTCTGCCTACTGCCACCAAATATGATATCATCAACGTAGACAAGAACCGTGAATTGATCTTTTGGAGAATTCTTTACATAGTGATTGTGATCAACTCCTCCTCTTTTTAATTCCAACTTCTTGAGATATGAGTCCAGCCATGAGTACCATGCCTGTGGTGCCTGCTTCAAACCATATAGAGCTTTCTTCAGTTTACAGACCTTTGTTTCATCAGTACCCAAAACAAATCCCACTGGTTGTTCAATCTAGACTTCTTCTTCGAGTACACCATTCAAGAATGTTGTCTTGAAATCCATTTGATATACTTTATATCCTCTTTGGAGTCCCATGGCAAGGAAAACACTGATTGACTCTAGTCTAGCCACTGTAGCAAAGGTTTCTTCAACATCAATGCCTTCAATCTGGGAGTATCCTTTACATACCAGTCATGCCTTGTTTCTGATGACACTTCCATGCTCATCAAACTTATTTTTGAAGATCCATTTGGTACCAATAACATTGTAACCTTCGTGTCTCTGGACAAGATCCCATGTCTGATTCTTGTCAATCTGATCTAATTCATCATTCATGGCTTTCACCCAAGATTTATCTTTTGCAGCTTCTTCGAATGAGGATGGATCTACAACTGATAGAAATGCAGATTGCATGGTATTCCTCATCCTTCTTGTTTGAGTGGGTGCGTTCCTGTCCCCAATTATGTTGGATGGATCAATCTCAGCTCTTTGATTTCCCCTGCGAGGTTCAGTAGTATTCTCTTCAGCCATTGTTTCATCTTCAGATTCTTCTTCTGAGTCAACATCTTGATGTGACTGCTGAGTGTTTTGAACAGCTTCCTCTATATCTGCATTTGTATTTTCTTCACATTCATATTCTTCCTGACTTTCTATCTCATCATCATATGGCGTCCTTGAAGCATTTTTGGTTTTCTCTTCAATTATCTTAACATCACTGCTTTCCACAATCCTTCCCAAACTCTTGTTGAAACATTTGTAGGATTTGCTGTTCATTGAGTAACCGAGGAAAATTCCTTCATCTGCATTGTCACCATACTTCCCTTGATTTCCTTCTTTTTTCTTGATGAAGCATTTACTTTCAAAGACACGAAAGTATTTTAGAGAAGGCTTCCGTCCATGCCACAATTCATATGGTGTCTTCGTATCACCCATATAGAGTCCTGTTAGATTCTGAATGTACACTGCAGCTTGAATAGCCTCTTTCCAGTAATGTCGTGGAATACGACTCTCAATCAGCATTGTTCGTGCCATATTGTTCACCTGTCGATTCCTACGTTCAACAACTCCATTTTGTTGTGGAGTTCTCACAGCAGCTACCTCATGCTTCATCCCATGCTTCTCCAGATAATTCTCAAATTCAATGGATGTGTATTCTCCTCCATTTTTATAACGCAACACTTTGATTGTTCGTCCAGTATCATCCTCGGTGATTCGCCGATATGTTTTCATGCAGTCAAGGACTTGTCGTTTCCTATGAATGACCATCACACATTCCATTCTACTGTAATCATCTATGAAAAGGACAAAGTACCTTTCTCCATGAGTTCCGGCAACATTTATTGGACCACAAAAATCTGTATGAATCATATCAAGATGGTGAGACACTCTTTTCTTCTTTGGCCGATATGAACTACAGACCAGCTTCCCACCCATACAAGCTTCACAAGATTTTTCACGCTCACGCTTCAAGTTGGGAATTTCCATGACAATTCTCAATTTTTCTATTTTCTCCATGTCTTGTTGATTGATGTGTCCCAGTTTTCGATGCCACAAATTGTTTTCTTCTTCAATAGTCACGTAACATACATTTTATTCACTATCAACCTGATACATGTTACCTTCTGTTCTGAATCCCTTCATAAGAGAATTACCAGTCATTCCCTTGATAGTGCAGCCTTTCTGATTAAATGTGACTATAAGTCCTGAGTCACAGAGTTGACTCACACTGAGGAGATTATGACGTAGTCCATATATGTAAAGGACTTCAGTCTTCTTTAGCTTTCCATTAGCTAATTTGGTAATTCCACTCCCTTTGATTTTCAGAGCCCCATCATTACCAAATCTTACTGTACCATATACATTCCTTATGATATTCATTAGTAGGTCAGCATTACCTGTCATATGAGATGAAGAACCGCTATCCAGAATCCAGGTACTGTTGTTCTTTGTAGCTTTGAGAGACACCTCTGCAAGGTTGGATTTCTCAATCTTCTTCTTTTCCTTCCATGAGACATTAGATCGAGTATAAAGAACTAATGGTCTTTCAATTATCTATTATGCATACCCAGGTTCTTCATAGTCAAAGTCATCTTTGAGAGGTGAAAACTTGTTTGAAAGAGAAACACTATCTTGATGTCGAGACTTGACTTGTCCTGAACTTCGGTATGAGGTGTCCATGTCCCTTCTTTTCCTGCAATTAGTGGCCTTATGACCAAATTTAGAAGAACAAAAACAATATCCATAGAAATTATTTCTTCTATAAGAATTAGGATATGAAATTGTTCTCCTTTGTTGAGCTTCTATATCTTCTCCGTTCAGATAGCTTCTTTCCTCTTCACAATATGACATGGTATGGCCCAGATAGCCATAGAACTGACAATTCATAAGAGGAAATGTCTTCTCACTTGAATTTCTCCTCATACCTTCTTCTTTGGGAGAATAGTAAGACTGTCTGTCATTTCTGATTGTTTGAGGATAATTTGTAGGTCCCCTTTTAGTTTGGATTGAGGGTTCCTTTTTCAGAATTCTAGGAAACATTTCAACATGTTCAAATTTCATCTTATCTTTTTTTTGGGTATTTTCACTTTCAGCAGTTGATGTCTCAGCCTCACAGCCAATTCCACTCTTTCCCATGCAAGAGGGTCTTTGATTACTCAAGATTTTTCCAACCCCATCTGAACCACACTTGGCCCTTGCTAGTAATTATGCATCTGAGAATCTTCCAAACTGTATTTTCTTCTTTGATTCTTTTGAAACTGAATCAGTCTCCAGTTTGCTTCTTAGAGTAACTACTTCCTCCTCAAGACCATAAGTAGTCCTGGATTTTTCATCCAGTCTGGAGGTGAGGTCATTGATGACCTTAGCCTGCTCTTCAATTCTAAGCTTCATATCTACTACATCATCATTACTTTAGATTATTTTAGACTGTACCTTCACAAATTCTTCCAGTTGTTCAATTTCAGCTTCAAGTTGATCAACGTATTCAGTAGATTATTCTACAATTGATTTCCACCTATTGCAGCTCTTACATTTAATCTTGAGCTTACTAAACACATCCTTAAGTTGTATCTCATGATCTGCACAAGTTCTCAGTTTCTTTTCTCCTTTAGTATCTTCTGGATTTTCAACAGTGGCCATCATAGAAACATGCTTCCCAGTTTTGAATTTTGGTTCTTCTTCATCACAGAATTCATTATCATCTTCTTCCTCTTCAAAGACAAAACTCTTCCTTTGCATTTTCTTACCAGATTTGAAGTCTCTCTTTTTGAAGAACCTTGTCTGAGGCTTCTTGAGGCTTTCATCCTCACTGTCTTCATCATTGATCATTTTTAAGCACTGAGAGGCAATGTGCCCAACTTTTCCACAACGGAAACACGCGAGAGGTAACTTCCCTTTGAATTTCCCTTTCCCCTTCTGGAACTTCTTTGCAAAGAGAGAAAGAATTTCTTTTTCTTCGTCATCTTCACCGCTACTATCCATTGAGATTTTCAGTTTGTCTGTGGCCTTTAATGCCATTTCCTTGCTCACCCGAGTCGTAGAATCTTCTGGTTTGACCCTCATTTCAAATGCTACCAAGCTGCTCAGTAGATCATCAAGAGAAAGTTTGGAAAGATCGCCTTCCTCAAGGGCTGACACCTTTGCATTATACAGAGGTGGAAGTCTTTTCAATATTTTCTTTACAATATCAATATCTTTGATTTCTTTTCCTAGACCCCGAATTTCTCCAACTACTTCAGTAAATCGATTGAAGAATGAGTCTGCATTCTCGTCTGGATGCATATTCAAATCATCAAGCCGGTTGTGCAGCACTTGTAGTTTCCCCTCCTTCACTTTGCTATCTCCTTCATAAATATTCTCAAGTTTATCCCACGTAGATTTTTATGAGGTGAAATTCATCACCTTTAGGTAGATCTGATCAGAAAGGGCTGCAGTGAGTGCATTCTATGCTTTAGCATCTACATCAATAAGTTTCCTTTCTGTTTTAGTCATAGCAAGGCCTGTTGGATCAGTGACTTGTATTCCTTGCACAGTAGAAAAGAGAACTTCCATTCCAAGAGATCTTAGATGAGATCTCATTCTGTTCTTCCAGATCTGGAATTTGCTTCCATCGAAGGGAGGGACTCCCCTGACATTGACCGTGTTTTCCATGATGGAAAAAGAAGGTCAGATTCAACACCAGAAACCTTCCCTCTGATACCACTTGAAGGACCCCGGGATTCCCTGATAGGGGAGGGGTGAATCAGGGTGTCAACTTTTTCTTCTAATGGGATAGATCTTGTTCCCACGTTGGTAGGAACTTGTTGAATCTGTATGATGAAAATGATCAGAAAGAAAACATGCACATGTAAAGAGAAGACACAGCCCTTTTTTCTTGGTTCACCACTAAGGGCTACGTCCAAGGTGCATACGCCGACAAGTTGTCGGTCGTACCAAAATCCACTATGCTTCACAAGCTGGAGAATACAAAAATTCAGGCACAGTCACTCTGTCCCAGGATCACTGCCTTTACAAAGGTTCAGGGAGAGCTTACTGCTCCCCTCGGGTCACTCCCGTTGACTCCCCCTGGCTCACTACCGTTGGTGAAGTCCCACTCAGTTTATAGACGTGAAGGTCTCTTCAATTGTTAGTCATGAAGTTCATTGTCTCCTGTTCAGCATGAGACTTTGCTTGCATCAGAGTTCTGATTCTAATGCTCTGTTAAGATCCAAATTCCAACCACTGATTAATACTCCCTTTTCCCTTGTCCACAGGGCAATCAACCTTTAGAAAAGGCCTTCGCAAAGTACCCTACTCCGCGAGGGTCCCAATACTGCAAATCTCAAACAAGTGTTCGCGGAGCCCCTGCCATTTCGCGAAGCTCAATCGCGAAGCTCAATCGTGAAGCTCAATCACGAAGCACCCTATCAATGCTACAGCCTTCGCAATGCTTGGCTATCGCGAAGCTCCTGCCTCTTTGCGAAGCTCACTAAGCCAACTTGGGGCGCACGTCTTTCGCAGGGCTAGAATAGCCGCCGCAAAGCTCCTCTTTCGCGAAGCACGCTGCCTTCGCGAGAGACCTTTGCGAACCGAGAGCAAAGGACTTTCTCTGAAATTATCTCTACTTCGTTTGAGGGGGTTAGCCTCAATTTATAGGCGATTCCACCGACCCTCGAACTTTCCACGCGAAGTCAACGCCACGTCAGCACCTATCGCGAAGCTCCGAAGTTCCGCCGGAATTCGGTCCAAATCGCGAAGCACCACGGAATTTTTTCGTTCGCAAAGCTTGTCGTAGTTGTGAAGAATAACGGTCAACATACCTTCACGGCTTCGCCGTGATGCTCCCTCACGAAGCCCTTCATCGCCGCGAAGCTCGCCAGCCTCTTTCGTTCGCGAAGCTTGACGTAATCGCGAAGCTTGACGTAATCGTGAAGCCTCACCCCCTCCATTCTTCTGGTCATCGCGAAATCCAGTCCATGCATCTCATCTTCGCGAAACTCATGCCCTTACCATATAAATTGATGATCTTCCTAGAAATCCACTTTTCGCGATGCTCAGCAACATCCAGATTTTGGACCCCCAAAATTTGGTAAACACTAGGAAACAACGCCACCTTCAAAACTGTTGTCTACTTGAACGGTATGATCTCTTTGTGGGTACACGATCCGAACTTCCATTGAGGATGGACAACAAACACAAACCACACTCCAAATCATGCATATAAGACAATGGTTCCAACATGCACAAGGGTTGTGGTTGAAACATAATCTACAATATTTTGGATTAAATATCAATAACATTCCTATTTAATGTAATAATACCTGAATAATAAATATTTCAAAAAATACTATAAGTCATTCTATGTCTAAGATTATTTATATAAGACATCATTTTTAAGAGATAATTCTCTCAAAAAGGATATATACTTATAATTTTTAAATACATAAGATCAATTAGATGATATTTTTTCTAAACCACTTCCCACTGCGAGTTTTTATTTTAATAAGTTGGATATAGGGATATTAAATTGTATATAAATATTTATTATTATTTTTAATAATTCCTCTATCAAATATTTATATGTTTTTCATATATTTTTTAAATAAATATTTCTTTAGATGTTGGTTTTAAATCAAATATTTTCAAAATTAATATATTTAATGATTACCTAAAATAATCAACATGTAAAACCAGACGATATCAATAATCTCTTAGACTTCTCCATCACTAATTATTACTCCTATATTATCATTCAGATTATAGAGTGCATATAATTATGTTTTTCTGAATCGCTTACCTTCCAACCTTCAGTAATTGAATAATTTGAATGATTTTAAAAAGTTGATCAAATTTAGAAAGTCCAAAAACATGTGATATATCAGATTATTCATCAAGTCATGATAATATATTTATATTAGTTATATAAATAATTCTATTTTTGAAGGAAATAATCAGATTTAAAGGGTTTTATTTTTTAGAGATAGTAATATTTTATTTCATTTTGATATTAAAGTAATTATTTTTTATAGAAAATAATTATTATGTTATGGATATGATTAAATTTTTTTGCCAATAATAATTAATATGATGAATTTTCTATTTCTTCATCGAAAATAGCAGAGATCATGTTTTTTCCCATCAAGAAGGAATCAAATTTTGATTTCCTAAATATAGGGGGTCCAAAATATAATTCATAGTATATAATTTCCTATCTGTATGGAATATCAATTTTCAGGAATTTTTTGACCAATGACCTCCATGATGATCAAAAGGTATTCGTAATGTTTTTTCAGACTATAATTGTCCAAAGAAATGTTTAGTTCGAAAATGTTTTGTATCTAGATATGTATGTTCAGTTTTTGTTTCTGAATAATAAAATAATGAAATGAATTATGTGTTTTTGGAGATATATTACTAAATTTTTTCTTATAGACGAAATAAAGGGTTTTATCCCCATGTAATGACACTTTTTCACTTGCTTTTCAGATTAGGAAAAGGTTTTGACATTACATTAGGTCATAGATTCCATCACAAAAATATATTAAATTCATGAATAGTAATGAAATTAACATATTTCTGGATAATTTATTGTAATGTTTGGTTACCCATTAGAATAATTTAATAAGAATGGATGATGGATACTTCTTAGGGGGAAGCATTTATTGTTACCATCAGCTAGTTTTATTTTACCAAGGCCTAGGGAAGAAACTAAATCAATAATTATAGGGTTTTTTTTCCTCAAAGGGAAGAATATTAGGTAACATTTCTATGAAATTTAATGTAGATGATAAAGATAATGAATGAAGAGTATAGCATGATTATTAAATGGATGAGAATATTTAGAAAGAGGCTCAATGGAAAAATTGACATTGGGAAGTTCCCCCTATTTCAGGTGAAACCATCCTTGTTAATCAGTCTCTAGTTATTTCTAATTATATTCATGATGATGGGTCTACATTAATTAGAATGATATAAGGAAATGAAACTGAATTTTCTATGAGATTTCAAAGGATTTTTTAGAATTCGTTGAACAACCTTCCAGAGAAATTTCTATTGGGTCATATGAAACATTGAACTAAAATACTGAATCATTGATCCATAAGTACAATCAATTCTATGAACAGATCATGTCTCTGAGAGAATAATTATAATTTTTAAAAAATAATGTATATGGCCATAGAAGTTAATATTTTCCTTGAACTGAGTTTGAGACACTCGAAACTCAATTTATTAATGTCCAAGAAAATTTTTTCTTTTTTGGGTGCAATTTAATATGTAATTGGAACATTATCTAGTGAGTTTAAATGGTTAAAGTAAGATACAATTAAAAAATATGATTTTGATGAGATGAATAAATTATTGGGTATAGAGTTTCAGTCTATTAGAGAAACTCATCAAGAATCATCATATACCCAACAAACTTATCCAGATCTTATTAGAATATTTCATGAAAAAACTCATATTTTATCAGATATAAATGATAGGTTGCACACTCTTTAGTGGGATGATACTCCTTTTAATGTTTAATAAATGAATTTTTATCTCTCAACTAACCTCTAGTTAATTTTTACGGGGTAGTTCATAATCAATAGATAGATAATTATTATAATTTCATTTATGTTAAAGAATTAGTTAATGAATAATAAAGGAAAACATAGTTTAAAGTTTAAGGATATGTCAAGACTCAAATAAGATGGTACAACAAAGGATATTATTTTTAAACAATAATTTTTATAATTTTTTCGATGAATGAGAGGGTATTGTTATGACATCGGGACCATCCTTTGCTTGAAAAAGAAACCTAGCCAGACATTAATGCGAAGGTGGAGAGATATCATCAAGATGAAGATGCTTGGAAGGACAGTTCATCTTAGTTATAGTCTGGTTCAATTACCTTATACCTTCGGTTCATGTAATCTATTAAGCCTATGGTCCATGTAATCTCATGTCCTACGGGCCATGTAAGGGTTCCCTCTCACCCCTTGAAAGGGGGTTATCAAAAATCAATAAAAACGAAGGCCTTCGGGTAATTAGGTGTTACATGATATTCATAGTGTTGTCTAGATAACAATACATCATATTGCATCCTCTCATAGCGATAAATTTTATCTATGAAACCAGTTTACACAAGCCCAGATAAAAAAAATTTATACCTTGATAGTGAAATTTAAACTTTTCAAAATACATCTGATCATTCAGTTACATTATGTTATTTTTATATCAATGAGTTTTATATAGTTTTACAATTTTATTATTTATTTCAAAATTTAAAATTCTAGTTCTAAATTTTATTTATCTTCGAATTGTTTTAATACTATTCATTTTCATTTTAGTGAAATAGTAGCTGTCAATTGTATCATTTCTCATTAAATATTCTTTTTGATAACACAAAATGGGGGATAAAATTGGGTAAACACAACATTTTCTATTTACATATATCTTTTTTTCTTCGTCAAAATAATTCTTTGAAATAGAAATAGTTCCATGGAATCAAAACAATATTCTGAAATCAAAATTATTATTAGAATAATTAATCTTTTCATGAAAAGTGATAATAAATCCTGTATTTTTTGTATATTCCTTTATGGTTTTTGTGATCATTAAAAAGAGGGATATTTTTTCCTTGTATTATCTCAATAATACATTGTAATATATGATTACTATTATACTCACAAATACCCTTGTGTTTTTCTTATAAAGTTGCATTATATATTTTTCTAGAATATATATTATGACTATATGTATCTCTTTTATTAAATAAAAAGTTACAATATGTGTTTAGTACACACTGTTCATACCCTTTGTTCTGTAAATGAACGTAGGAATCAACATCCCTATTATGAATAGTAAATGTATGGTTCAATAACCCTAAATTTTATTGAACATATTGAATAACTATCCAATGTTGATGACTTTAATCACTATTTATACCCTATGATTGAATGATGTATGTATTTATTTTCATCCCCATGTTCCTTTTGAACCCTACACTATGTAATAGTACCATATGCTACATAATGGAACCCTATGATATATAAAGGATCCCTACTCAATAAAGATGAAGCCTAATTTTTACTATTTAGAAATATAGATTTAAATCCATGGTTTTATCTATGATTTAGTCAATGTTCTTAACAAATATAATGATTTGATCAAATGCATTCAATGTTCGATTCAAAGAAACATATTCAATGGAATAAACAATTATTACTTATATGGGATGTTACTACACTCCAGATAGATTAAATTAACATATGATTGGTATATCAGGAAACATTCATGAATTTTATCAATCAAAAAAATATGTTCGTATGATAAGAATATTTTCTATATTCATATGATATATATGATATTAAATTAAATTTTTATTTTGAATATCTACACTAAAGAGATTTTGCAAAAAAATGAAGAAATTTCATTCTTAAAGAGGATATACTTTTATTATACTTATTTCAATCTAGTACCACTATAACTTCTGCTATTTATTTTTTTCTATTCATATAGAATATTTTGTTGAAACCAAAATTTCTTAAGATCTGTTTTTTCATGTAGACATTGATATTTGAATAAAAAGAACCAGATTCTATCAGTTTCTACTACAATTGTTAAAATAAAACTATACCATCAATTAATCAAACTCTTTTGATTTAGTGTAGTTTCAACTACTTGGACTCCTTCATCGATTATGTGTCAGCTTATTATACTAAGCTAGTGATAACCAGTTTCCTTTAAAATAACCATAAGTATTTATTTATCCTAATTGTAAAGGTTCCAACTGCTTGTACATAATTTTTGATTTTATGGTCTTGTGAAATGAGTAAATTTCTCGTGAAAATCACCTAACTATAGATAGAGTGTTAGTGGAGTAGACTATGGGATATTTGTTCCTTGAACAACCATAAATATATTTGTGTTCTTATTTAATGTTTACCTACTACTCATATTTTTAACTAAAGAGAACAAAATATATCATCATAAATCACAATGAGAACATAATACAAAAAATTGACTAGATTTTTGAAAAGACGCAGTTTACCTCCCCCTAAGGTATCATTATATTATAACATCCTAAAAAAATATCATTGTCTATAATTGAGGCTATGCACATTTCTTCAGCTAATTACTATACTAAAAGCCTCAGGGTAAAAAAAAATTCTATGTTATTTAGTTTTTTATAAAATATCCACTCATTCTATGAAAATAAATTTCCCTTTTCCAAATATTAAAACAATTTAAATCATTATTTGACTGAAAATATATATGTTAGATATAAATTATTAATATATCATGCAAATAAAGGGATATTATTTAGGAATTCAATCCAATAGAGAACCAATGATAAGAAATATTTTCTAAATAACTACATTCTATAATGTTTGAAAAATAAATATTTAAACTAGGAACAATATAAATTTAAATTTTGAAACCGTGTAAATATAAGATATATAGACCCTATATCACTTAAATTAATAATTTCATGAATTTTGCAGAGTTATCCTTGGTTTAATAATTTTTATATAACATTCTAATCAATTTTTAATTCCTTATAACAGTTGAAACATTTGAGAAGGGGAATATATTTTGGGAGAAAACATGTGAGAAAATTGGAATTTTCATAAAATTGATGTATAATTTTGTATTTAAATATAAAAAAGGATGACTGTTGGAACTTAGTTTTTTGGTTCCATGATTAATTGTTTGGATAAATAGTAATCCTATCAGTTTAAAGTTCACTTTTAAATAAACAATATAAAATTTTAATAATTTAACAACATTGGTGCTAAATGTAATTAATTTTTTTATTAATTTAATTTCACTTTATTATAAATTCCATTTGTTCCATTGGAAAATAATATAGACCAACCTTAACAAATTCCCAAGTTCCAATCCCTTCAATCCAAATGGAGACCAAAATGTTATCCCCATTGGAGTGAATCACAAGAGGCATGATAAGGAGGAGGGCTCAATATTATCCCATATATAATTGATTCATAGTGAACACATTGGAGGGTTAGTAGTCCAGTGTGAGTCGGTGAAGGCCCATGAGGCTCAAGTGTGTGTGTGTGTGTGTGTGTGTGTTTTGTAACAAGTGGTGTTCCCCAATAACCATCTCGAGTAGTTTCCACATGAGACTATTGATTAATCGAAGACCAACTGAATCATATGATCTTTGAGGGATAGAAAAGTGTGTTCACTATTGATCATCATTAATAATTACAAATATATTAATATCCACAAGATCTAAATTATCTCAATAGTTTGTTATTACTCACAAAATGATCTGTAAACGATCCCATCATATACATCATATAGTTTCTCGATGAGATTTCCAGATGATCAATATTCATGGAAATTCCTTCACTGATCATTTTAAGATATATGTGGTTGTTATGATATTTTGATTATGAGATTAAAAATAACATTGTATGAATGTTATTCATTTCATGCAATCATAAACACAAAAAACCCATGTCATCTAAATGAAAACATCATTGTAGAATAAAATTCAATATACATATGAGTTCAAAGCATCATATTCCATGGTAAACCAATCAATGCTACATAATGGCATGATAGAATCCATGGTCAACTATTTGTCCTTACTCATGGAAGGTCATTTTAAACAGATTTAATATTCAAATGGTACTTAATCATTACTTATAGTTTAACATTTCAGTGGATGTACTGCGAGCCTCCTACAATGGATGATCATTCACTGACCACAACGATACCTGTACACTCTAATGGTAACACTTAAAATACGATTTCATCTTCTAGTAGTATTTAAAATATCAATGTATCAAAAATAACTCACTAAGATGTTCAATAATATCTTCTATTATCGTAACACCCTAACACATTGTGATGAAAATTTTCAATTTTAATTAATATTATGGATATTTTTTATTTCATCCAACACAATGTTTAGCTCGCCTTATAAGAGATTCTGAGTTTGGAGTTTTTTACATGAAACACTATCTTTATCATTATTTATATGAAAATTTTAGTTTTTATTTCATTATATGTAACATCGAGTTTATCTTCTGCTACAAAAAACACTAATTTTAAATTAAACATCACATACTATTAAAATATTAATATTTAATATATTTCATTTCACCTAATCATTGGAATTGAGTGTATGAATTAGATTAAAAAAAAATAAAGAATTATGGTTTAATCATATATATAATATGAATAATTTTTGTCAAATTAATTCAAAATTAAAATAAGAATCATTTGAAAATAATGAATTTATTTTTCAAAGAAACAATTTTTGTCTACAGAAACCTGATTTTGATAAAAAAAATAGGAATCCAATTTCGGTGAATGATTTATAAAATCATATAATATATTAAATAAATTTTTTACCATTCAAAGTATTTGTTTTCTATATAATAAATAGTAGTAAAACCAATATTATAGTTTAAAACATTATTTTTTCTTAAATAATGATTGTTGACTTTTTATTGTGCAATGATTTAAAAAAAATGAATCTGATATGAAGTTAATTTAAAAAATAAATTTTGTTCACAATTTTGGAATATAAAAATTATCTTAAAGTGAATTTTATATATTGAATTTATATGTTTCAATTTTTTATGAATAGTTAAAAATATTGAATAATAATTGAGAACTTCCTTTACATTTAATTAAATTCTAATGATAAGTTAAATTTTAAATTTGTTTTTGTGTAAAAGTAGCTCAATTTTGAATCATCTAATCATATTTATTCCATTATAATCATTTTCAAATTGATTTTTGATATCAAATGTTTTGTAAACTTTTTTATATTTTCTTTTTTAAAACCCTCACTCACATCAATTCTATGCGATTTATTTTAAATTAAATTTTTCTAATCATGTAAATGGAATTTGTAAAAATGAATTATATAATTTGAATAGTAATATTTTGTATTATCTAATACTTTCATCTTTATTATCAAAAAATGAATAGTTTATGCATTAAAAATTAATTACTTTGATTATGAAGAAAATGGGTTCACATGAGGTTAAAAAAATATAAGGGTACAAATGCATTACAAAAATACCATGTGTTTCTTCTCCCCCCTTATTAAAGGACACCCCCTATCATTTGTTTTTACCAACATCAAACCCATTTTTATTGGACAATACATGCCAAAATCAAATCAAATATTCCCACTCCTCATCATAGAAGACTTATTTTGGATATAAATAAAGTCAAGGAATGATATTCATGCAATCCTATGGAGGATACCCTAAGAAGAGGTAACATTTCATTTTTGTGTTTCAATTTTTCCTCTATGCCGTTAAATTATTTTTATACCATAATTATATAATATAAATAGTATCTTAAATATAATATGTTATTTTAATGTTATGTTAATTAACTAAACAGCTCTAAATTTCTATAAAATAGGGTTGGAAATCCCCATTCATGTGTATAGAGGAATATCGCCTCATGAATCGATATCATTATTATTTTCGTTATCACCTCTAAATGTTGGAAATATTTATGGATTTGTTATTAATATATTATATTTATGATATGATTATTATTATAGATTTATAATATCACACATACCTTCGTTGTCTCTTTTTTATTGGGAATATGGTAATGTTTCTCGTGTGTATGACATCCCACAACCTCGCAAAGCAATATTATTCATTCAGACATTACATAAAAGGTATTACAGATGGGTTAAATGAAAATATGTGATATTTTATACATATCAATTATTATTTAATTATAATATAAATTTAATTTTATTTATTTCAATCTGAAAATAAAATTGAATCAAATTTTTTCATACATACCATATAACGGCTCCATGAATAGTGTATTTTATTTTCTATCAATAAATAATATAGATTACTCTAATTACATATAAAAATATATATGATATTTATATAATGTAAAAAATTATGGATATTATGGAACCATGATAAATGTAGGAGGAACAAAATTAAAAAATAAAAACCTATAAGAAAAAAAATCAGTTATTACCTGAAATGTCACTTTAACGTGGAATTCATAACAAAAGTGTAATAAAAAGAAAAAAAGTAAATAATATTTGGTTTCATATATATAATTATATTTAAATAATATATCTATAATAAACATATATTTTTTATTTTTTTAATGAGTATGAATGAAGTCACATTATATAGTAAGGGATTTTCATCTCTATTATTACTTCTGTCAGACACATGAAATATTCAACACCGATTTCTTTTAAGTGGTGTGTATAATACCCATGAATGTATTTTATGATTATTATAACAATAAATATGGTTATTTAAATATCCATATTAGTATATTTCTTGTTAAAATGTTCTTAATGTGGAGATAGATTTTGTTCTAATCTTTTATCCTTCAAGACACATGTCTTGTCATGTGCCTTCATACTTTTTTGGGATGAATATAAAACACATATGACATGTAATATCATGAATTTATTTATTATTAATATATATTATTTTTTAAGGATATTATCTCATGTGAATACATTTCAAGGTTTCCAATGTGGTGATGATTTTAGGTAATAATATCATTGTATATCTAAATTGTTTATAATTATATTTCTTCTAATAAAATATTATGATCCACCACTCAAGAAACTAATCACCTTTCATATCCCCTTGTTATTAATGATATTTTCATGTAATAATACAATTCGTTCAATATTTTGAACTGATGATAATTTTACAAAATTATTTTAATTAAATATGATATTATTAATGTCTTCAATCATAAATTTGTCTTCATTAAAATACATATTTTAAAAAATGGTTTCAAAATAGTTTCATTATTCTCCTATGATTTTTAAGGAAATTTTAACCAATTTTTAAATAATTTTTTATAGAAAAATTTAATGGAATATTCAGGTATTTTTTTAAATAATTCCAATTAGAATTTTACAGAAAATGTGAATGAAATTTTTGTATTAAACATATAGTATATAAACCAAAATTCTTATCACAATGAACATTTTTTATTTGATGATTCCTTTATAAATTTTTTAAAAAATTTATTTTAAAATGTATTTAAAATATATTTTATGTTTTAAAAAATACGTTTCATTGTAGAATGAGTATTTTAAAAAAAAATTAAATGATTTTATATGTTTCCACCACAAGGATTCATTATTTTTCTCAAAAAAGAAAGCATTTCCAAAATATTATAAAAAATTATTTTTAGTGAAAATATGTTTTCTCAAGATATGGTTCAGGATTCCATTAAAAATTATTTTCCATAAATGATTACATCCTCTGATATTGATTTTTTCCTTTTTAGGTATGACATTGATTAAAACCATCCCTATCTTTCATTAGTTGGTTAATGTTTATATTGATGATATTTTTATGAAACACATTTATTTTTCATTGGTTTTGCGACACTTAATTGAAATATGTTTATAAAAACTGTTTTATATACATGAGTTATGAAGTGATGATATGTTGAATGATTTTTGATTTTTAGAAAACATAAGTATGGTTTTTATTGCGAGACAGGTTGGACCTATATCTCAATGAAATACATTTCATAAATATTTATATTAAATTAGATAATGACTGTAAATATGTCAATAGGTTTTAACCACTATGGGAAATAGGTATATCCTGATCCGTAATTTGAAAATGGTGTGTCCTGATCCACAATTGGAAGCAGGTGCATTCTATTCCACAATGGGAAACAGGTGTGTCCTTATCTACAATGTGATATAGGTGCATCCTGTCCTATAACGGGAAGTAGGGGATAAGTATATTTTTTATTTATTGAATTTCATTGTAGTTTACCTTAAATTTGAGTTTTTTCTTAATTTATAATGATGCGAATATTTTACGACATGAGCTTATAGTGCATGATTGATTTAAGATGATTCGTCACCCTTATGGGCCATGCTTTTAGAAATGATAATTTGTTATTCCATGTGTCATGTTTATGATTAATGACAGTTTGGGTGTAAACATTTAATGTTATGTTCATGATAAAATACCCTTATTCTTATCTTATGCTTTCATATGTCCACATATTTTTATCTCATATGTTTACCCTTATAGAGGGTCATATATCAAAATTTCATATGTTTCCTTTAATAATGTTTCAAGGAATGGATTTATATAGGGTGTGTCTATGAAGATTACTAAATGGAAATGTCATTTTGTTAAAAACTGAAAGTCTATCACCATATTAAAATACCATGTTTCATGTTTCCAATGATAAAAAACTATTACGGTCATCCCTAATGTGTTCGTGAAATATAGATGACATTCATAAAAAAGATAGAATATCCATGAATGAGAAGTCGGGGTCACTATAATTACATGAATATAGAACACTTCAGAAGTGATGGAAGATACCAAAATGGTAGAAAAATGAATGGTAGATCATCTCGAATGGTATATAATACCAAAGAGTAGATCACCACATGATAGATCATACTTTAATGATAAATCGTTATCATTGTATATCTTCACCAATGGTAGCTTTGACATTGAAAATAGCTTATGGGATGGTAGTATCCCCTTATGATCACAATATATTATTTATTCTCATATTGTAAGTTTAATGTTTTCCAAATTATAATATATATATTTGTATTACTAGAATTTAAATAAGATATTTTACAAATATTTTATGATTATATGTTGATAAAATACAATTTGATACTATTTAAAATTATTTGATAAAAATTACAATTCACATACACATAATGTACGATTCAATGTCTTCGAGAGTTTTTTAGTATTAAATAAATTTAATTTTTATTTAAATTTTTTTAATTTAAATTTTTGAAAAATATGTAATATATTATTTTAATGACCCCAACTGTAGTAAATGAGATGTGGTGTTTTAAATTGTTTACATTAACATAGATACATGGAATTAAATCTTGAAGGACCGATCAATTTAGCATTCATGGAAAAGAATAGATGTACATTACACCAATATTATATTGGTAAAAAAAAATAAAACATATTAAATAAAAAAGTGGTATGTATCCTTAAAAACTCATTCAAATATCACTTCTTCATATCATGGGGAAATGAAAAAATAAGGGTGAGCTAAAATTCATATTAAGGGTTAAGTATAATGTAATCTATCATAAACCAATAAGAATAGTCACCATGAAAAGGAATTTATCTAACAAAATTTCATTTAATCCATAACATGAGAAAAATATGGTAGGAATAAAGGATGATCATGTAATTCCATATAAATAACCACATGCTCATGAAAACATAACCATGTATATTCTAACTAATTATGTAATTACATGGAATATCTGTAAATTAACTCCTAATGATGGAATTAATAATTCATAATGTTTGAACTATTAATATCAATCCTCAAGATAGTTACTATAAAGATCTATCCTCAATATTGTTTAAATATGTGTGTAGAAACCCATATCATTTTCTAAACCGAATCATCTCACGAGGCAAATCGATGCATCAAGAGGATATAAAAAACTTGGGCCTCACCCATCACATAATATGTTTGTTTATTTATTAATATATACTAGAGAAACATAACCAACCTAAACAATCCAATTTAAATACTATTATATTAAATTTGAATACTTTTCCCTATCAAAAAATGTAACTATAAACAATCCCGAGTAATATGTCTAATGGTATCAAAATAGCACATCCACATTCAAATATATATGAAACCATATAAATAATTACTAAGGATAATATAAATATAATATTTACCTCATGGAACATATGTAATATAAATTCTTTATGTTGTTAAATAATTGAAATAACATAAAATATATTTAAAAACAGTCTATAAGAAAATTCTGTTTCCATATTAAAAATTATTTTTTAAAAAATAAATATATTTCCGAAATATTTCTTTTGGATGTAAAATTGAATAATTATAATATAAATATTTTATAATTTTGAGCTCATAACGGAGGAAAATATCATACATATCGTACATATAAAAACAATGATTCCTTTCACATTTTTGTTAAAGGACAATCAAACATTATTTTAAAAATGAAAAATATTAATTTCAATAAATATTTTAGAAATTAAAAAATGGTAAAATTAATTTAATAAATCTTTTTTATCTTTTAAAAAAATTGAAAATCATTTTTAGGAAAAATACTCAGAAAGCCCGAGAGACAGGCAGAAGCCTGCTCTCAACAAAAGATTATATAAAAAAGTAAACATTACAAGACAGCTCAAGAGAGTCCCACCTTACAAACCCGAGTATGCATCACACCATTACAGTCATTCCTAGCCAGACTATCACAATAATTGGGAAGAACAAAAGACCAACTGGAACTAACCTCCCTAACGGCCCTTTTGGAAAGTGCGTCAGCAACCTGATTCCCTTCACGGTAGACATGGGTAACATCAAGGAGTAAACCTTGAGCAAGGTTTAAACAGGATATCCAAGCAGACATCATCCTCCATGGAACATTCCTGGATCGGTCCTTCAAAATCTGGACAGCAACAGAGGAATCCGATTCCAGCCATAACCTGTTCCAACCATAAAAAACAGCAAACCTGATGGCCTTAATCATGGCCCACAGTTCAGCCTCGATCGCATGCGCATGTCCAACATAATGAAAGAAACATCCCTTCACAAAACCCCGATGGGTTCTGAACACCCCGCCACACCCAGCAGGACCCGGAGCACCCAAAGCAGCCCCATCAACATTCACCTTTAACCAGTTAATGATAGGGGGGATCCATCGAATGTATTTCAGCATGCATGGTTTCCTTTCCCTACCACTTACACCAAGAGAACGC
Organism: Viscum album; assembly: GCA_963277665.1. NCBI lineage: Eukaryota > Viridiplantae > Streptophyta > Magnoliopsida > Santalales > Viscaceae > Viscum > Viscum album. Next base: position 1,451,360,327 of record OY728138.1, read on the forward strand.
AGAATAAGAAAATCAGAAATATCATTATGCATGCAGCCTGTTTGATTTTCAGCGGCCAGCTTGATACATCGATGAATCATCATGATCCCATCACGATGGCTGGACTTGAAGTTGCTGAAGATCAGCCTATTGCGAGACTTCCATATATACGAAACAATTGAAACAGTAGCAGCAAGTAACAAGGCTTTAATCTGTTCACTAGTAGAAGACTGCAGAACCGAACAGAACAAGGAGGCTATCGAGGAGAAATCAAAGCAGAAGTGAAAAATGTCTTGCAGATAGCCCCATAAATTCATGGCAAAATCACACTGAATAAACAGATGCATAAGGGATTCATCTGCCTTCATACAAAGGAAACAAATTGGAACAGTTGTGATACCTGCACGCTGCAGCGCAGCTTGGATGGGCAACCTGCATTTCCATATCTTCCAGATGAGTAAAGAGTCATTTGGGAAAATATATGACTTATGAACAGCCGCCACCCACGAAGGAGTGCCTGTGTCAGGCCCACACATAAGATTATAATATTCCCTGCTAGAGAATTTCCCATTCAAGGATGGTTTCCACATCAAAACATCAGAGTCAACATATTCATAACTGCAAATCTCATCATTAGTAGCAGCTGGGATAAGAGCAGAAATTTCAGAATTCCTATAGGCATCAGATATGGACAGATTCTTCCTAGAAGATGGAACAGAAACATAGTCTTTGATGGGGGCGGACAGCCATGCAGTGGACCAGAAATTCAGGTGTGAATCAGGGCAGACCAACCATATAGAGTGAGTCATAAGCTTGGAGAAGGTAATTCTAACCGAAGACCAAACTGAGGATTGCAGAAACAAGCATTTCTTATTCTGTAATCTGTCAACAAACCTGCTAACAAGGAATTCCAAAGAGAAGTCAGGCTTAGCAAGGAGCCTCCATGTAAAATTCTGAAGTAAGGAGTCATTGAATAAATTAATATCCTTAACTCCCATTCCCCCCATATTAACTGGTTTAGTACAATCTTTCCAAGAGACAGCAACTAGTTTTCTTTGTTGTGTGGACCCAGTCCAAATGAAATTCCGGATCAAACCACTCAACTCTTTAAGCAGGGCCCTTGGCCATCTATAAACAGAGAAGGAATACACAAACATAGAAGTGATGACTGAGTTAACAAGACAGATTCTACCAGCCTGGGACATATGCTTCCCCTTCCAGCTAACCAACTGGTTGCTGATTTTTAAGGCAATGCCTTCCAGATGAGCTCGTTTCACTCTTCCCCAAAATAAAGGTAACCCCAAGTAGTAAAAAGGAAGTTCCCCTCTCTTTACCCGAAGCCTATTGGCAACCCTGTTTTGTTTCACAATTGGGACTCCTTCCCCGAACACAACAAAAGATTTGTTCCAGCTGATTGCCTGCCCTGCAACCTCTTCATAATGTGAAAAAATGCTCTTAATACATGAGATAGTGCCCCTATTAGCCTTGCAGAAAAGAAGTATATCATCAGCATATAGAAGATGGGAGGGCGCAAAAAGATTCCTACCTGCTTTCATTCTTCGATAAAGACCTGTATTGACAAGGTCATTCAGACAGATACTAAGATAGTCTTCAGCCATAGAAAACAGAAGACCAGATAATGGATCACCCTGTCTGACCCCCCTTGTACATTGAAAGAAACCCCTTGGGGAGCCATTAACAAGAATGGATAGGCGAGCACTTCGTAGAATAGACGAGATCAACTCAATAAACTTATCCGAGAATCCATGCATTCTTAGAATGGTAAAAATAAAGTCCCATCGCATAGTGTCAAAAGCCTTGGAAATATCCACTTTCAAGGCCATATTCCCATTCTGAGATTTACCTTTCATGATATTAATGCATTCTGAAGCAGTAAATAAGCAGTTCTGAATATTTCTACCAGGCACAAATCCAAACTGATTGGCAGAAATGAGATTCCTGGCAACATCACCTAACCGGGTAGCAACGATCTTGCTAACAACTTTAGGAATAGAGTTACCAATAGCAACAGGTCTAAAATCCTTGATGTCTAAAGCATTGTCTTTCTTCGGGATCAAGGCAATGAAGTTGGAGTTCATACCAAGAGGCATAAAAGAATGTTGAAAGAATTCCTTAACAGCATTAATAACCTCAGCATGGATGATATCCCAGTAAAACATAAAGAATTTATTTGTGAAGCCATCCGGGCCAGCAACACTGTCCATATTCAAAGAGAATAAAGCATGATGAATCTCTTTGTAGGATGGGCTTTCAATGAGTCTTCTGTTTTGATTTTCATCCAGAGTTGATTCAATACATGTGACAATCTTAGATGAACTGCTCACACCAGGATCAGTATAAAGATTCTCAAAATGACCAGTCACAGCATCCACAATCTCATTTTCAGAGGTGAGTAATTTACCATCAATCATAAGAGCCTTGAGATTTTTCATAAGCTTTTTCTCCCTATGCAAGCAGTGGAAAAATCTGGTATTCCTATCCCCATTCTTCAGCCATTTTATGTTCAACTGATTACGGTCCAAATTTTCCTTAAGAGACAAAAGACTATCAAGCTTTGAGGCAGCTTGAAGCTCCTCCTGAGATGGGAGATCCTGCTGCATGCTCCGTTGCTGGCAGTCCAAAAGATTAAATTCAGCCGCTTTGATGTCATTCGCAATGCTGGAAAAAGATTCTTTACTCCAAACTTTAAGTCTGGCCTTTACATTTTTCAGTTTCGAGGTCAGGATATGTGAAGCACACCCAGTGACAGCAGATCCCCATTCTTCCATAACAATTTCCCTGCACCCTTGGACGACTAACCAAGCATTGTTGAATTTAAAGGGCAGAGGAGCAGACCTTACCGTGCAAAAACTTATCTCAACTAGAATAGGATTGTGGTCTGAATGCAGCCTTGGAAGAGTTAAACCAGAAGCCTCCATTGTATCACTTCTATCATTCATTTGGACAAGACAACGATCCAGCTTGCTAGCCTGCCTTCCATTAATAGTATATCTACTCCATGTAAAATCAGCACCCACAATTGAAACTTCACTCAGGTGGCATTGATCAATACAATAAAGAAAATCCTTAGAGGAGGCCCGACAAAAATTACTTCCAGTCTTTTCCTCCGGCCTTAAAATTGTGTTGAAATCACCAAGAAGAATCCATCTCTTGGACATATTCTCAGAGACTGCAAGCAGGTGATTCCAAAGAGCTCTCCTTCTGATATATTGGTTGAAAGCATACACAAAGGTAACACAAAAAGAATCAGACATCTGAGAACAAGATACTGTAATAGCCTGTTGCTCTATCTGAAAAGAGTCAATGACTATGCTGTTGTGCTTGAGAACCCATAGGGATTCATTCCCATCTTGAACCTGATTGCATGCAACCAGTGAGTAGCCAAAAACATTCCAATTGAAAGCTGACCATCGTGAGAAACTCATTCTGGGTTCAGCAATGCCCAATAGCATGGGCTTATTGGTCATAATCAAATGCTTCAGGGCTCTGACCGTGGGAGAGTTCCCAAGCCCCTGGCAGTTCCAAAAAAGGATCTTCATTGATTCAGAGACCGCTGCCTTGTGCAGGGTCCAACATAACTTCCAGCTAAGCATTCATTTGAAACATCTTCAGCATTATCAATGGTATCACCAAGAGGATCATCATGCATTGAAGTCTCACTAACCTCATTAGAGAGAGAGGCAAACCGATTTCCAGTATTAAAAGGCATGGTTAAGGTAGCAGGAAGCTTCCTTTTAGCCATCTTTGAAACTGGTATCTGAGAGAACTCATCACTGACTCCCTCAATGATGAGTCCTGGATGATCCTGCTCCAAGGGAAGAGCATGGGGTAAAGATCCCAGCACCTGCTGAGTAGCAGGTTCCACAATTGGAAGCACAGGGCACCCCTGCTCTTGTAAACACTCATCTGGAGCAGCCTGGCATTCAACAAACTGATCTCCAACACTCTTCTCAACCTGCTCATGTATTCTCTCACTAGCAGCATCAATCACAGCTGCTTTAATATCCAACATTGTCTGAGAATCTGTGCAAACATCCAGCAGACCCACTGCATCCTTGCCACCTGCCTCATTATCTTCAATCAACACACCAGGAGGGTCCTGAGTTAAATTCCCTGCTATTTCCCCACAATCAGCAGGCACAACAACAATATCCACATTGCCACCCTGAACCTTCTCTGCAATTTTCTCAGCCTGCACCTTGTTCCCATCATCTGAATTGAGACCTTCTTGTCCAGACATCTTCCTTCGACAAGTCCCCACATCATGGCCACGAATATTGCATGCAGAACACACCTTAGTTCTGTTACAATCCATTAGATTATGACCAAAAATATGACAATTAAGACAGAACCTTGGTTTCCTTTCATATGCTATCTCCAAATTAATGCTATCATCTCTAGTGGTGAAGACAACCTCTTCCACAAGAGTACTTGACATATCTACCTCCACCAAAATCCGAGCATAATGCCCAAAATTAGGATTATCAGTCTGCTTATCAAGCCTAATAGGGTTCCCAACAGAGGATGCAATATCCCACAAAATTTGAGGATGCCAATACAACCAGCTTAAGTTATGAATACGAATCCAAACCTGAGCAAAGGTGTTCTTGACCGTATTTGGATCAAAATTCCGGTCCCATTCATGAATTCTGAGAAACCCAGGATGCAAAGGAACCGAACCCATACTCCAAGCACATCTCTTGCATTCATCAGATGGGAAGACGACATGATAAAAGCCACGCCCCATAGCCGTCATCTTCCAATCACTGAAGCCCCATAACTCTGCCAATCTCACTGTAAGATCTTGAAATTTCCATGGCCTCACACCCTTTGGAATCACCACACGAGCAATGATGGAAAACTTACAAAGTTGAACCCTTTCTTCAACAGCAGCTTGATTTGCCGATACATGGGCAATTCGACCCTTTCGTATGATTCTTCCAGAACTCCCCGGATCACAATCCAAGAATGAAAAGCCTCCATCCTTCCTGGCCACATCTACAAAACTCCTCCCATGATTAGAGGCATCCTTAGAGCCCAAATTCGTATTTTCCCGTTTCGTGCAGAGACTAAATAGATCCATGTGCCCAATTCGCTCTTCATCAGCTGGAGCTTCAGTTTCTCTCCCCTTCGATTTCCCATCCCCTTCACCTTGCTTCGGAATTTCTCCCGTGGAACCCTCGAGAGCTGCCATCCTAATCCAGTGGGAATATCATTTTTAGGAAAAATAATTTGGGAAGAAAATCATATTTCTAAAAAAAAGAGATAAATAATGGATTATACTCTTAAAAACATTTTCAAAATAATTTCAAGTAAAAAAAAAGTAGAAAATTTAACTATTACATAAAACTATCATGAATATAAAAACTAGAATTAAATTTAATGGTTTTATTATAAAATGGTCATGTAATTTTCTTTAACTCATATTAATAACAAACAATCTTAATAAGAATGTTATTATGAAATAAACCTATAAAATGAGTGTAACATTAATGTTATAATTAATAATTGAATAAAATATGTGTATCAACTGTAAATCCCCATAAAAAAATTGGAAATTAAATATATGATAAGAAAAAAAACCATTAAGTACATAATATTATTATGAACATATCAATATAGAATATCCTTAACCCAATGAGTGGTAACTAAGTTACATAATCCATTACCCCATTATCCTTTTTGATTGAACATGATTCGACCTCATGTATAATTTTTATAAACAAGGTTTGGACAAATAAAAAAACATTTTAATATTTATAATATCACATATAACCTTTTTATATAATTTTATCACCCATTTGTTAATAACCATTCATTATGTTCATTATATCAGGTGTTATTTGCCTAGTTTTCTCATTTGTGTTTCATCATGAAATATCTGGTTCATGAACATATGATTATAGAAAATGTAGAAAAATAATAATTAAATAATTATATTTTTTAACATAAATTACACTTTCAATACCAATCATCAAAGATAGTTATGATAAATGATGTGTGTTTTGTTCCAAGAGATGTTAAGTTGTATATACGCAAGAGTAACATTTCTATTTTTTCACTGATCATTATGGACATTGAGTAAGTGACATTTAATCATTAAATAAAGTTAATAATATCACATATACCATATTATTTATTTTAATATATATATATATATATCATCCATGTGTTGTGGTTGTGAAATGACAGTCACCTCTATTCAAGAAGGCTGTTGTCCACAAAAACAGAAGAAATGTTTCATATTTATGTGATTGTAATGGTAGGAATGAAAATGATATATATAATCTTCAAGTTATGATGAATATTACCTTAATATCAAAAATATTTCACTTGTATCACATAAAATCATTAACATTAACCTTATTAAATTACATTTACAACATTAGTGAAAGATGATTCACATGACTTCATGAGGTTGTAGTCCACCGTACACATGAGCGACATTATTGTGTCCCCTACTGAATGAAAATTATATATATATATATATATATATATTTAAATAATAAAATTACAAAAATTTTATAAAAAAATTATAATTATCATATATATATTTTGTATCTATCATCATACCCAACCATAAATTGTGGCAACGAAAGAACTAATGACATCGATTCACAAGGTGGTAGACCAACGTACAAAGGAATGATGATTTCATATCACATTTTATGGATGGAGAGATGGTTTTATGTTAAGAATAGTTTATAAAAAGTAGTACATAAACATAATATAATAATATTTTTAGATAATAATGTTTTAATAATAATTTATTTATGAGGAGATTGAAGTAAAATAATAATGCTCATTGACGAACGTTATCTCTTCTACATGTATCTTCCTTAAGTTTGAAATAAAAACATCCTAGGTTGCCTTTAGTCCCAAAATATTGATACTATGACCATTTTAAGATGGTTTTGAAGTGTTTTGGGTTGGTATTTATTGGACTAAAGAGTATTTGGGTGTTAGGATGAGTGGAGATGGGTGGACGATTATATGTGGGAGAGCACACACACTTGGTATGTTTTGAAAAGTGTTTACTGCCCTCAATATTATTAACATGTAAAATGGGTAAAAAATACTCTAGTATATATAACTATTTATTTAATGATTTATTATATTCATAAAATAGTTTTTATATTATTTTACGGGTTAATACTACTCTTATCAGTTTATTTTAACCCTATTGTAAACCTATTTTTACCATAACCACTTTAAATAATTTTTACTATGTTCACTACTAATTTTGGTAATATATTATGTTGAATAAATTAGAAATTATTGAATATTCTAATTCAATATATAAAATCTATTTTACCAAATTCAATTCAAATAAGTGGAAAATAGTAATTTAAAATTAATCCTACATACATTATGAAAAAGCACATGGATAAAGTAAAAATGTAAAAAATTATAATCTTATATATATATAATCAATAATAAATTGATTTAAATGAAATAAATTGATTTAAATGATATAAAATGTAATTAATTTTACTACAAAATTAATTTCAAATCTAATTTATAAATTAAAAATATTTACATGAAAAGCTAGGTTTTGATTAAAATTCGCCATTTTTTACTATTCATCATAAAATTAAACATTTCATAAAAATCCAAAAAATTCACCAGAATTAAATAATTGAATCCTTTCTTCATGAGTTATTATTTTTTAACATAAATAATCTAAAATTTTAAAACTTATTTTTAGATTAATCATAATGGAAAAACTAAACAGTCTTTTAGAATAAAATATTTTTCCCAAAAAAATTCTAATTTTCTTTTAAATTATTCTTATATTAACCTTTACTAGTTGGAAAGTAATTAAATTTTGGAAAAGAGTGTATGCATAATTTAAAAAATCATATTAATAGCCTCTGTTACAATTTCTAAGAATTAAATTTAATGTTAAATAATTCTATTTAATGTCTATTGTTGTTTGGTAAAACACCATCATTCGTGTAATGTGATTTTTACAAAACCAATTTTTTATGAATATCATAATATATCAATGCAATTAAATATATTCTAGATTAATATATATTTTAAATTTTTGGGGTGTTATATTCACTTCCATTGTTGGTATTGAATGACACATATTCTATTAAATAAAATGTTATTCTTTTATTAACTTGGTGTTTCATATTATCCTGACAAAAAACAAATTGTGTCCTTGTAATTTAAGGATGAATTTGGAGATCAAGGGTTTATTATTTGATAATTATATTTTTTAATACCCATATAATAAAAAATAATAATAATAATTCCACTTAATAAGAGATATAGGAATGTAAAAATTTTATATATAAAAATATTTACCTAGTTTTGTAACATGGAGAACATTGATGGAATGTGATGACATGGATATGGAAAAATGTGTTAACAATCATAGAGAGTTATATAGGTCTTTGGTGATAAAATATTTATTGATCCATTGACATTTAATGGCCTCAAATCCATAAATATGTGATGGTTTAATATTCTATTGGTTAAACAAAAATAACTATATTAGGATAAATTTTTTTTCAATATCTTTTTCCTAGAGTAGATGATTTTTTACAATATATGAATATAAGGAGAGATAAATATGTGATATGTTTTTTATATGAAAAATTTCATCTTTGGGTTTTCTTTTATCAATTTTCAATTCATCTATTTCTATAAAAATTTAATATCAAAAAAATTATTATCTTATAAAATAAGCACAAAATTTTCATTTTAACAGATCATAATATCCATAAAAGAGTAATGAGTATTTCATTCCATATATTAATATTTCAAAAAATAAATATAGTTTTTGCATGTAATATAATATTCTTATGTTTTCCTAATGTAAAGTAATACATTAATCTCTAATACCATACACAATGTTTAAATTAAACCATTTCATTAATATTTAACCTTATAACTCTTCATAAATATCAAAATACCCAAATAATATATAAGTAAGGTCACTAAATTTCCAAAATGAATTTACCAATATTCCCCTATAAAATGTGAACAATCATTTTATAAGAAGATATGAAACATGTGGATTCCTTAATCATATATTGTCCTCAATCATTATATTAACATGAATTTCCATAAGAAATATTTAAAAACAGTAGTCTTCCTTATTCAATAAATAACACCCATTTTATTAGATATATCCCTTAAATCTAGAGATGCTGAAAAATTCATTAATGATATTATCAAAAAAAATTCCAAGAAATCAATAATAAGTCCCAATTTATTTAGAAATATCCAATTTAATTTATCAATGTCAATTATCACTTTTACCCAACATTATTTTTTCAACATCAGGAACATATTATATTCTTAAAACTCGTGTTTAGAAAAATGTTCAACTATCCACGAAATCATTTTTCCTAGTCCTCGGTATCATTCAACAATCACTTTCATATCCATAATACAAAATTACTTCAGTAAAATAAATAAATATTTCAGAAAAAATTAACTTTGATATCATTGATAAAATAATTAAATGAAATGATTATGTAATCAAAACAAAAGAACATTAGTCATTACTATTTTTCAATGGTGAATGAACAATATTTAAAATGTTTTATTAGAGTCTTTTGAGGTTTTATCCATCAATTATTGTGAAAATTTCTATTTTTAGATCAACAACCCATTATCGTTGAAGCATTGTACACTATAATTGTTTTTTATTCCATTGATATCACAAGCATAGTGGGCATTCTATCCATAGTTGTAGAAAACATTCACCCCTTCTACGAACATTCAAGGGTGTTTATTTCCAAAATAATCTCATGTATGAAAACCTATCTTTCCCTTTGGTAATTTATTTAAGCTTTTCATATCATCATAATTATATCATACATCCCTTTAGATCCATAATACATAAATAATTCTTCCTTTATCTTATAATAACATGATATTATGTCCTTATATTGTTATAATGATTTGTATACCAGTTCCCTATGATATATTTTCTTAAAACCATTATAAAAATGATCATTCTTACCCTTTGGCTTATGTTGGGTTATGTGGTTCTCATTCCTTCTAATTGGATGCATTTAAAAAGTATTTTATTTAATATATTAAATAATATCAATATTCAACATAATGTATAATACCAAATCATTTGAAATAATTAATATAAAATGAAAAATTTATTCATATCTAATATCATATTCATAAATATGGATTATTTGTTAATTACAATTTTTCAAATCCTCCATAGTGGTTAATAAAATACAATTATAGGATGAATTTTCCACTTGAGTGTCAAAAATATATAGTAGTAAGTCCTATCATAACGCACCATGTGATGATCAGTTTAGGTATAATGTTCCCTTTTCAAATTTATTACCCATAGGATCTTATGTTCTAGAACCACATGCACTGGTAGTATCTAGACATAGAAGTATCCACAAGAAAAAATGCATAATATTTATATTAAAAAAACATTAGGTTGCTCTTATATACATATCCTCAATGTCTATCATAGTGTTATGGTTCAGAATATATGGATTTTGAAAATATAATTCACAAGGTTTCTACAATACTTCCCTTGATATGAACTGTGATGACCCGGACCATCGGTTTATAGATTTGGTTCCTTGCATTATTACCTTAGTATAGAAATAATGAATCAAATCCTGAAGGAATAATCAATTCAACTGTCTTGGAGAGCTTGATACACACATGATACCCATTATACATTGGGAATATAAATAAAATATAGCATATAAAGAAACACATTTGGTCTGCATCCTTAAAAACATATTCAATGATCTCTTTTTCATAACCCCAGGAACAAACATAAAATTAGGGTGTGCTAAAATGCTCAGTAAGGGTTATGTAAAATTAAAGGCATAATGAATCAATAAGAATAATAAACATAGAATGTCATTTAACTGAAAAAATACATTTAATAAAAAACATTATTATAATATGGTTTGAATAAATAATGATTAGTTAATATAGTATAAATAACCACAATAAATTGAAAATATAATAATAGATATTATATCTGATCAAATAATCAAATGGAATATCAATATTTTTATTCATAATAAAATATTACATAATTTCTAATGTATGGACTAACCAAATATATCCTTAATATTGTTAATATCAAGATACATCTTCAAGATAGTTTAAATTTCTGGGCATAAACTAGCCTGATTTGGCTAACTAAATTGTTATATGAGACCTGATGATGTATTGAGAGATATATAATTTCCAATACCCTTCCACCATTTACTAATTTTTTTAATTATTCACATTAGTATAAAAAATATAATAAACAAAAAAACATCATTTGAGAAATTTTTTAATAAATCTGAATAAATCACCGAATCAAAAAAAAACTATAAGCCATCCTAAGTAATATAGATAACAGTGTCAAAATAGTACATCCATAGTAAAAAATGACCATAATAGAACCAAATAATGAATAAATATGATATCAATTCAAGATATCAATAGTGTAAAATAAATACAATAAATTATTAATATCATTGATGAATAGAAATACCATAAATTGATATTTGAAAACATTCTAGATGAAAATATCCTTTTCATTGTGAAAATAAAATTTTAAAATATACAAAATATTAAAATAATTATCTATTAAAATAAACATGAATTATTTTAATATAATTTTTAAAAACATTTTATTTCATGATGGTAGAAAATTCCTTATATAATATTGAGTTAAGAACTAAGATTCTTTTAACATTTTTTTGTAAAATCCAAATTTTAAATGTTTCAGAAACGATATAATATTTTTTAAAAAATATATTTTAAAAATTAAAAATGGAAAAAATTACATTAATCAATCATTTAGAAATGATGAATCCATTTTTACAAACATTTTTAGAAAAATATTTTTGGATGAAAAATATCCAACCAAAGAGAGAAATACAATATTATTTTATAACAAAAATCTAAATCATTTAACACACCAATGAGTAATAATTATAATATGTTTTGAATATATAATGAATAAATAAATAATAAGAAATATTAGTTTATTTTTTAGTAAATTTTATGATATTTCATTCAATAGATATTCAATAAAAAATCATGATTAAAATGAAATTGTGAAATAATCCCTGGAAATGACTTTAACGTTGAAGTGATAATTATTTGATGAATGGAATATGTATTACCTCTAGTTTGAGGTATGTGTCCCTTGTTTAAGTATTTTTGTTCTTTTTGAATTGGTTGGTTGAAGTTTAGACAATCCTAGGAAGAACTTTTAATGTTGTGGAGGTTGTGCTGGGGCACACGGTTAGTGCATGGCCTGAACAAGCCGTGCAGTCAGCCCCTGAAACTCTACAACCATGAAAGTGGGCTTCACATGGGCGGTGCACAGTTTGTTAGACCATGTGGGCAAGCCGTACGGTGTCTCTAGGTGAGATAGTGGAAACTGCACAGTTGGTGCACGGTATTTAAACTGTGCAGGGTAATCATGCAACCACTTAAAATATTGTTTTTTTAAGTCCCAGGAAACTCAATATTTCCCATTTTCCCCTCATTCTTCTTCCCACTCATGGGTAATTCGGGATTTCTGGTTTTCAGATGTTGGTGGAGCTCCTTATCTCGTTTTGGAGGCAAATTTAAGGGGTTTCTTGGTGGATAAAAGGTGTTTCTCCTCGGGTAAGTCCCTCTTTTGAGTCATTGAGGTTTTGGTTAGGGTTAGAACTCTCCCTCTCTTTGTTTCCTATATCTACAGGGGTACCATGTAGGTATAGGGTTGTGTTGACTTTTTGTGTTAAATTTTGATCATGTTGATGTTAGGGAAGGGTTTTTTATGTGGTTTCATGGAGGAGTTCACCCGGTTTAGAGTGTTTTTGGGCGAAGGGTCTATTTCACCAAACCCTAAGAGGTAGGTGGCTTCTCTCTCGACACCACATTTCTAGAAAATGATGCATTGTTACAATTAATTTTTGTTGCTTAAAATTAATTGTGTTTTTGATGTTCGAAATTGATTAGAAATCCCTTTGGTGGTCTTTGTGAGATTTTTTGGAAGAAAGGGGTTTGTGGGTAAAATGCTCTTATTGTGTTTTTAAAATATAGATTTTAAAATGGGTTGTTTTATTGAATTAGTTATGATGGCTTGTGAAATAGTTTATAAATAAATGGGTTGTTTTATTGAAATTTTAATTGGAATGTAAAAGATGGTTGAAGGTTGTTTTCAAGAAATGTTAGATTTATTAAAGTTGTTAGACATGTAATCGAAATTACTAATTGTATATTTTGGTGACATTGTTTAGTTATATGCATTGTTATGGCTTGTTTTAATGTTGTGTTGAAGTGGACAGGAATTAACACTATAATAAGGGGATGGGTAGTGGACGGAAGGGACACCATTAATGAAAAGTGGATGGGAAGTGACACTAAATTTGGGAAGGATGAAACGGGTTGTACGGAAGTTCCGCAATGATTTTTATACTAGTATTGGGTTTTGGAACTTTGTGTGGTGCCTTTCATTGCTAGATGGAAATTGTTGTGCTAATTTGAAATGAAGAAATTTCTTGCAGCATGTTTTTATAGATTTCCCTTGGTTTTCTTGGCTTGGTAAGGGTTTGTTTGGCTTATAGTAATGATTGAATTTGTGATTATTTTATATAAACTGCTTTATATAAATGTGTTAATGTTTTTATCCTAGTGGCGTCTGTAGGGAAGTTATTTAGGGAAAACCTACTAAGTAGTTGTACTCACCCGCTACATTGTCCCTTTGGTGACTTTGAAAATGTCATGTTCCAGGGCGTGGGAAAAGTTATCGCATCACCCTCCATTGAGTAGTGCATTATGTGGTTTCGGTATAGCATGGAGCTTGAAAATTGGTTCGGAGTGGTGGTGGGTGTCAGTGCTTGTGGTGTTTTTTTTATATCCTTATTTGTACTCTGATGTTTTGTAGACATGTCTAGTTGAATAGTTTTTGGGTTTGTGATGAAATTATTAGTATCACATGGTTCTGTTTGAATGTGCATGAATATTTAGTTGTTGGTTGGTTTAATTTGGTTATCTTCTTAAGGTAAAAGCATTCCCCATTGTTCCTTGAAGCCCTTAATATTTATTTCCATCCTTTGGCACCTTGGAAACGTCCTTTAAAGCCATGTAACCCTCACAACCTCATCAAAAAAATGAGGTAGGGGTGGGGTGTTACAAGTGGTATTATCTTGTTCGGTCCTTTGGAGTTGATTCTTGGATTTTTTGTTGACATTCGTTGTGGTATATTTCTATAGTCAAGAAGATAGCATGATATAGGAATATCAGAACATGGAATGTATAGAATAAATGGATGTATCTAACCCTTTTATGTTGAACTTTATGTTACCAGGGAGTTGGATACATAAGTGTTTTGGATACACTTATAGGCATTGGCAATCTCATTGTCATGGGTGTAGCCAATGAGATGTGAATGACATATATAGTAGAAATGTTGCACCCCCGGTTTGAGGTATGTGGACTTGTTTTATGAATTTTTATGTATTTAAAGTGCATGAAATGTGTTGCGAATGGGTTGAGAGATTTTGAAATGGTTTTGGAAGAGTTTGGAGACTTTTATAGGGGTGCACAGTTTGAGCACGGTTAGTGGAAACCGTGCGAGTTTTCTAGGAAACCGTGCAGACCCTTGTTCATAAGAAAGTAAGCCTCACACAGCCTGTGCATGTTTTTCCAAACCGTGCGAGAAAACTGTGTGGAATCTGGCTCTCAAGGCAGTGGTGTGTGCACGGTTAGCGTGCGTTTTGCAAACCGTGCGGTCTAACCGTGTTGCCACATAAAGTTAGGGTTATAAGTTCCGGTCACACTCGTGATTGCCTCATTTCACTCCTATCTTCCTCCCACCAGAGCCTTACGTGGGTTTTTGGGTTCTCAGGGCCCTAGGGTGCTCTCCCACTCGTTTTGGAAGGGTTTTGAAGAGGATTCAATGTGGTTTGAAGGTGATTGCTTTTGAGTAAGTCTCCCCTCTTTCTTCTCTTGTGTTTTCCTCTAGAAATACATCCCTCTCATTCTTGGTTTTCTAGATCTACACTTTTTATGTGTAGATATAGGGTTTGGTTTGCCTTCTATGCTAATATTAAGGCTGGTGGATGTTAGGGAAAAGGATCTAGAGAGGTTTTGGTGGTGCATTCACCGGATTTGAGGCGTGGTTGTTCGTGGGTCGATTTCATGTGAACCCTAAAGGTAGGTG
This sequence comes from Viscum album, assembly GCA_963277665.1. Classification (NCBI taxonomy): domain Eukaryota; kingdom Viridiplantae; phylum Streptophyta; class Magnoliopsida; order Santalales; family Viscaceae; genus Viscum; species Viscum album. The sequence goes on from OY728138.1 coordinate 1,451,375,499, forward strand.
GCTTCTCTGTCGACTCCACTTGGTTAGAACTAGTGGTTACATGTTACAATTAATTTTTTTGTGCTTCAAATTAGTTGTGTTTTAATGTGAAAAATGGGTGGAAAATCCCTAAGTTGATGTTTTGAGGATTTTTGGGGGAAAATAGGGATTTGTGGTGAAATTCCATTGTTGTGGATTTTAAAATGGATATTTTAAAATGGGATTCCATGGTTGATCTATGAAAATGATTGATGGAAATGTTTTTCAATAAAATGTGTTGTTTTATTGAAATTTTGTTTTGCATGGGAAATGGTTTCCAATAAATGGGTGATTTATTAAAGTGGATTGATGTGTAATGGAACTTGGTTGATTGCATGTTGTTGTGAACTGGTTGGGTTTATGCTTGGATTGGCTTGATTGAAATGCTGTATGGAAGTGGGCGGGAAGTATCACTATAAAAAGTGAATGGATAGTCATCATAATAACCACCATATGAGTATGTTCGGGAAGTACCGCAAGTTGTGAATGGGTGATGGGTTGGGTGGAAGTCCCACTGTTTTTATTGTTTTGGTGTGAATGGGTGAACGGGTTGGGAGTAAGTCCCACCATTTTCGTTGTTTGTTGTGCATTTCTTTGCAAGATGGAAATTTTTGTGCTAAAGTGTAAATGATTAAATGGCATGCGACATGTTTGGTTGGCTTTCCCTTGGTGGTTTGGTTGGGGTGAAATGGCTTGGTAAGGGTGTGGATGGCTTATGGTAATGGTATCACTTTTGATTATTTTATCTAAACTATTTTATATAAATGTGCAAATGGTTTTATCCTAGGGGCGTGTGTAAGGAAGTCATTTGGGGAAATCCTACTGAGTTTTAGTACTCATCCCCTACTTTGGCATTCTGTTGTCTTTACAGATGTTGTGTACCGTGACATGGTAACAGGTAAGGAATCTCCCTCATTTAGTGGCGCATTGTGATGTCTTGGTGGAGCATGGAGCTTGGAGCTTAGTTTGGAGCTGTGGTGGTGTCATGGACTGTGGTGTTCTTGTCGAGTCTTCCACATTGTACTCTGATGTTTTATTGGGTTGTGTTGTCATGAATGATTATGGATTATCTGGTTTTCTTGGCAATTTATTAGTTTGGCTTTATTGACATGCATCATATAGTTGTGGTTGTTTGGTTGGTTTTTTCTCTAGGGAAAATCGTTCCCCAATTGTTCTTGGAGGCCTCTTCATTTATTTCCAGCCTTTGGCACCTTGGAAACGTCGCTTAAGGCCAAGTAACCCTCACCTAATCTTCATGCCAATGAAGTAGGGGTGTGGTGTTACAAGTGGTATTAGTTTGTTCGGTCCATTTGAGTTGATTCTTGGATTTTCTGTTGACATTCGCAGTGGTATGCTCTTTGGGTCGAGATGGTAGCATGGTGTTGGAATGTCAGAACTTGGAATGTGTAGCATAAAAGGACGTAGCTAACCCTTTTATGCTATAATTCATGTTTCCATGGAGTTGGGTACATAAGTGTTTTGGAGACACTTATAGGCATTGGATATCTCATTGTCATGTGTGTAGCCAATGAGATGAGCACGACATGCATGGTAGAAATGACTTCCCTCTAGGATGCATATTTCATTGGGGTATAATGATTTATGATGTTTTGCGATTGTAATGTGAATAAATTGGTATCTTGAAAATGGTTTGGTTTTCAATATGGTGAAACATGGCACGTGTGGAAAAATGTGAACTGGTGGAAATCCTTGTTGTGATAGTGTGGTGTAATGTGATTTGAAATGGGATTTCGTGATGTATATGGAATTGAGACTCATGGTTGTTTGTTTTCTGTTTATAGAAATGGAATTGGGTAGGCGTCGTAGAGGCCAACAGGAGGAGGTTGCTGAGAATGTTGGTGCACCTGAGCCTCAGGTAAACCAGCAGCTAGTGCAAAGTATAGTGCAATCTTTCCAAGCTGTGGGGGGAGGAAATAAAATGGATGACCAAGGAATGTGGATCATGTGGTTCAGTTTCAAAAGTAGAATCCACCCATCGTCAGGAGAAATTTAGAGCTAGAAAGCGAAAAGTCATGGTTGAATAAAATGAACAAGATCTTTGAGTTCTTGGGAATGTCGGTAGTGCTGAAAGTGAAGTTGGCCACTTATATGTTTGATGGTCTTTCCCTTCAGTGGTGGGAGTTGGTAGTCCTAGTGGGTACAGACCAGTGTATGATGGGGGAAAGCATTAAGGAAATTTTTAACAAAAAATTATACCCTCATACATTTAGAATTCAGTGTACGAATGATTTGTTTAGTTTTAAGCAAGAGCTTATGTCTGTGATAGAGAATGCAGCTAATTTTATGAACATTGTGCGGTTTTCACCCGAGTTGGCTGGTAGCACATCCTTGAGGGAATGAATTATTTATGAGGGGTTAAGGTAAGAAATCAGTTCAAAGATAGAAGTTTTGTGTATAGATGATTACAAAGAGATAGTAAATAGAGACTCTGTGGATGAGAGGGATCTGTTGGGAGCTCTGGGTGGAGGAAGCATGGTGGTACCCATGGCGAATAGTGGGAACTCTAATGCTAGGTTCAAGAGAATGAGGGACACTATTTCCCAGGGTGTCAATCTGGCATATAATTCGATGACAGGATTAGTAAATCTTCCTCCGATGCCCCAGTCCAAGCCGGGATGTTTTCAGTGTGGTTCTATGAGCCACATCAAGCGGGATTGTGCGACACAACCTCTAGAATGTCATAATTGTAAGCAGATGGGGAATCTGTAGAATTATTGTCGGAATTCTCCAAGGTCGGGTGCGCATGACACTCCTCAGGGATCGCCGACGTCGTATGCTTCGACGAGACAGGGAAAAAAACACACCCCTTGTCAGTAGAGTAAAGTGGGTCATGGTGATTCTCGGAATACCACGATGCCTCAACAGAGTAATAAAGAGCACAACGTGGCATGAAAACATGTGTTTGGAGCTAAGAAAGTTGTGGTGGATGATTAGTCGGGACCTTCCACAGTGCGATGTACTATTCTTTTAAATACTACCTGCATGCAAGTGTTGTTTGATATGGGTGCTTCAAACTCTTTTATTGTTGCACGTGTGGTTGATTTCTTGGGTTTAAGGGTAGAAATTATGCCCTCAGTTTTGAAACTTCAATCTCCTCTGGGTCGAAGAGAGTTTCAAGCCTTCTTGTGTAGACAATGTTGTATCATTGTGTGCGAAGTTGAGATATTGTGGAATTTCTCAATGATTGAGATATATGGGTATGATGTAATCCTAGGAATGGATTGGCTGGTGGATTTTAAGGCCCACATCAACTGTGATGCGTGGAAAGTGGATTTTACGACACACGATAGTGTTAGACATCTCTTTAGAGGAGAGAAGCATGAAAGGTAGGGTGCAACGGGTTTGTTGGCACCAGCAGTGGGTACGTTATCGTATCAGATGGTGGTGTTGTCGCTAGAATAGGAAGAGGGTGTTAAGAAGAGTGTTCCTCTGGCAGTGGTGGATTAGTTCATGGATGTTTTTCTTGAACAATTATCTCGGTTTCCCCCCGTAAGATAAGTGGAGTTTACGATTGATCTCCTTCCGGGGACTAGTCCTATCTCACTTCCGTCTTATCAGATGGCACTAGCTGAAATGTGGAAATTGAAATTCCAGGTGCAAGAGCTATAAAACAAAGGTTTTATCTGGCCTAGCACGTCTCTGTAGGCAGCGCCCGTGTTGTTTGTGAAAAAGGTGGACATAACATTGAGGCTATGTGTCGATTGTCGTAGACTTAACCAAGTTATGATAAAGAACAGATATACACTTCCACGAATTGATGATTTGTTCGACCAGTTGAGGGTAACCCAGTGGTTCTCCAAGATCGACCTCCAGTGGGGATATCATCTATTTCGTGTAAGGAAGGACGATATTCCTAAAACAGCTTTCAAAAGTAGATATGGCCATTATGAATATGTGGTTATGCCCATTGGTCTAACGAATGCGCCAGCGGTGTTTATGAAATTGATGAATCAGATATTTCAGAGATAAATGGATTCATTCGTGGTGGTGTTTGTGGATGACATTCCAGTGTATTCAAAGACAAGGGTGGAGCATGAGCAGCACTTGGCGACAGTGCTGGGGATCTTGAGGGATCATTGATTTTATGCCATGTTTTCAAAGTGTGACTTTTGGATACAATAAGTCTGTTTTCTTGGCTATGTGATTTCTGAAAGGGGTGTTTCGGTGGATCCAGAAAAGATAGAGGCTGTTGTTTCGTGTAAATCGCCATAGAATGTTTTTGAGATACGGAGTTTCCTTGGTCTTGTTTGGGATTATCAGCATTTTGTTCGTGATTTTTCATGTTTGGCTTCTTCGATGACAGCATTGACATGAAATAATGTTCCATTCCATTGGAATGAACAGTGTCAATAGTGTTTCGAAGAGCTAAAGGGTCGTCTTACATCAGCAACAATCTTGGTTTTTCCAGAACCAGGGAAAGGGTACATGGTGTATTGTAGTGAATCAGGATCAGGGTTGGGGTGTTTTCTCATGCAAGGGAATCATGTGGTAGTGTATGGCTCACGGAAGTTGAGAGTGCATTAGAAGAACTACCCAACTCATGATTTGGAGTTGGTAGTAGTGGTGCTTGCTTTGAAAGTGTGGCTTCGTTATCTCTTTGGTAATCAATTCAAAGTATACAGATCATAAGAGCTTGAAGCATATTTTCTCACAAAGGGAGTTGAACTTGAGTCAAAGGAGATTGATGGAATATCTATAGATGTTTGATTTTCACTTGATGTACACACTAGGTAAGGGAAATTTGGTGTCAAATTCATTAAGTAGAAAATCATATGCTCATATGGTAAAACATGTATCAGAAAAGGGGCAGTTGATGTCAATTATGGCTGATATGCGGTTGGAATGTGAAGACCAGGGCGATAGAGCGGTCTTATTTCCAGTTTTGTTGAATCCTGACCTGGTTGTCCTGGTTAGAGAGGCACATATATCTGATTCTGAGTGTCTGGCCGTGGGGTCGAGAATCAATGGTGGGGAGACAATTAAGGGGTGGAAATTGAATGGAGATTCAGTTTTGTGTTTTCATAATTAGATAGTTGTACCAATTGTTTTTCAGGAGGATCTTCTATTGGAGTATCATCATTCCAGGTGGGTTATTCATCCTAGAATTCAGAAGATGTATAAAGTGTTGAAAGCGCAGTTCTGGTGGGATGGTATGATGAGAAGTGTGGCTTAGTTTGTTTCGAGATGTTTGACATGTCAGCAAGTCAAGGAAGAGCATCAGAGGCTGACAGTAATGTTGAAGTCTTTACCAATCCATGTATGGAAGTGGGAGCAGATAGTGATGGATTTTGTCATAGGTTTCCCAAGAACGGTCAAGAAGCATGATACCATTTGGGTGATAGTGGATCATCAAACGAATTCGGACCATTTAATCCCGATTCTTGAATCTCATACAGTGGAGGATCTATCCAAAATCTATATTCGGGAGGTGGTAAAGAGACATGGTGTTCCATTTTTGATTATATCAAATAGAGATATGAGATTTACGTCTCATTTCTAGAAATCCTTGGAGCAATCCCTTGGGACGCAGTTGACTATGATCACAGTGTATCACCCTCATATGGATGGTCAATCTGAGAGTAAGATACAAACTCTAGAGGATATTTTTTAGGCTTGTGTTATGGATTTTGGTGGCTCATGGGTGGATCACTTGTCGTTGGATGAGTTCTCATAGAATAATAGTTATCATTCATCCATACAGATGGATCTGTTTGAAGCATTGAAAGGGTGGTCGTGTCGTTCTCCACTATGTTGTCTTGAAACGGGTGGGTCTTTAATGTTTGGACCGAGCATTGTCTAGGAGACTATGGAAAAGATCAAGTTGATCAGGAAGAGAATGGAGATGGCTTAGAGTCGTCAGAAGTCATATACGGATCATCGTCGATGTCCATTGTCGTTCAAGGTTAGTGATCTTGTGCTCTTGAGGATCTCTCCTAGGTTGGGACATCGTCGGTTTTGAAAGTAGGGAAAGTAATCTCTGAGGTATATTGGCCCCTTTGAGATTCTATAGCGCATTGGTGAGGTGTCTTATCATTTGGATTTTCCACCAAAGTTTAGTGTAGTGCACTATGTGTTTCATGTGTCACAATTGAAAAATATCAGTCGGATAGTAACCATGTGATTTGATGTGATCATGTTGAGCTAGAACCAGATGCTTCATTGGTGCACATGCCAGTGCGGGTTGTGGATAGGCAAGAGAAAGTCTTGCATGGTAAAAGAATCTGTATAGTTTGGGTTTTGTGGTAACATGGTAAGATTCAAGAGGAGACTTGGGAGCGAGAGAAATATATTTTTGAGCAGTGGCCCGAGCTCTTTCGGCAAAGGGCGGGTTCACTACTTTATGAGGACGTAAATTACAATGGTGGGGGAATCTAGCACCCTCAGTTTGAGGTATGCGGCCTTTTATTATGCATTTTTATGTATTTAGAGTGCATGAAATGTGTTGGAAATAGGTTGGGAGAGTTTGTAATGGTTTTGGATGAGTTTGGAGGCTTTTAAAGGGGTGCACGGTTTTAGTATGGTTAGTGGAAACCATGCGGACCATTGTTCTCGAGATAGTAGGCCCCGCACGGCCTGCACACGGTTTTCCAAACCGCGTGAGAAAACCATGGGGACTCTGGCTCTCGAGGTAGTGGCGTGCGCATTTTTAGCACACTGTTAGACAAACCATGCGGGCTAACCGTGCGACCACTTAAAGTTAGCGTTATAAGTTTCGGTCTCACTTGGGATTGCTTAAATTCACTCATCTCTTCCTCCCACTCGAGCCTTTCATGGTTTTTTGGGTTCTTAGGGGTTTAGGGTGCTCTCCCACTCGTTTTGGATGGGTTTTGAAGAGGATTCAAGGTGTTTTGATGGTGATTGCTTCCGGGTAAGTCTCTCATCTTTCTTCTCTTGTGTTTTCCTCTAGATCTACATCCATATATTTCTTGGTTTTCTAGATATAAAATTGTTGTGTGTATATCTAGGGTTGGGTTTTCCTTGGATGTTAATATTAAGGCTTGTGGATGTTAGAGAAAAGGATCTAGAGAGGTTTCGGTGGTGCATTCTCCGGATTTGAGGCGTAGTTGTTCGTGGGTCGATTTCTCAGGAACCCTAAAGGTAGGTGGCTTTTCTCTCGACTCCACTTGGTTAGAACTTGTGGTTACATGTTACAATTAATTTGTTTTGCATGAAATTAATTGTAAATTGATGTTCAAAATGGGTGGAAAATCTCTTGGGTATAGTTTTGAGGAGTTTTGGGGAAAAATAGGGTTTTTTGGTGAAATGCCATTGTTGTGGATTTTAAAATGGACATTTTAAAATGGGATGTCATGGATGATTTGTGAAAATGATTGATGGAAATGGTTTTCAATAAAAGGGGTTCTTTTATTGAAATGTTGTTTGGCATGGAAATTAGTTTTCAATAAATGGGTGATTTATTGAAGTTGATGGAAGTTCAAGGGAACTTGGTTGATTGCATGTTGTTGTGACCTTGTTGGGTATATTCTTGTTTTGTCTTGATTGAAATGTTCTATGGAAGTGGGCGGGAAGCCTCACTATAAAAAGGGGATGGATAGTGGTTGGAAGAACCACCATATGAGTAGTGGTTGAGAAGTACAGCTAGTTGAGAATGGGTGGCAGGTTGGGAGAAAGTCCCACCATTATTATTGTTTTGGTGTGAATGGGTGAATGGGTTGGGCGGAACTCCCACCATTTTGGATGTTTTGTGTGTATTGCTTTTTAATATGGAAATTGTTGTGCTAATGTGTAAATGATTAAATGGATTGCGACATGTTTTGTTGGATTTCCCTTGGTGGTTTGGTTGGGGTGAAATGGCTTGGTAAGGGTGTGGTTGGCTTATGGTTATGGTAGCAATTGTGATTATTTTATATAAACTATTTTATATAAATTTTCTAACGGTTTTTTTCTAGGGGCAAGTGTAGGGAATTCATTTGGGGGAATCCTACGAAGTTTTAGTACTCACCCCCTACTTTGGAAATGTGGTGTCTTTGAAGATGTTGTGTACCGTGATGTGTGAAAAGGTAAGGCATATCCCTCCTTTAGTGACTCATTGTGATGTCTTGGTGGAGCTTGTAGCTTGGATCTTGGTGTGGAGCTATGGTGGTGTCATGGCTCGTAGTGTTCTTGTCGTGTCTTCCGCATTGTACTCTACTGTTGTATTAGGTTGTGTTGGCATGGATGATTATGGATTATCTGGTTTCCTTGGCAATGTATGAGTTTGGATTTGTTGACATGAATCATATAGTTGTGGTTGTATGGTTGGTTTTTTCTCCAGGGAAAATCAATCCCCAATTATTCTCGGAGCCCTCGGCATTTATTTCCAGCCTTTGGCGCCTTGGGAATGTCGCTTAAGGACAATTAACCCTCACTGCCTTCTCAAGCCAAAAAGGTAGGGGTAGGGTGTTAAAAGAAATGACTTCCCTCTAGGATTCATATATCATTGGGATTAATGATATATATGCCTAATTGAGATTTTTTTTCCAAATGTGTGAAATTGTAATGTGAATAAATTTGGTATTTTGAAAATTGTTTGGATTTCAAGAATGGTGAAAATTGGAAAATGTGGAATGGTGGAAACCCTCATTGTGATAGTGTTGTATAATGCGATTTGAAAAGGGAATTCATGATTTCTACATAAGTGAGACTCATGGTTTTTTGTTTTATGTTTATAGAAATGGAACTGGGTAGGCGTCGTAGAGACCAACTGGAAGTGGCTGATGAGATCGTGGTTTCACCTGAGCCCCATGTGATCCAACAATTAGTCCAGAGCATATTTCATGCTTTCAAAGAATTAGGAAGTGTGAATAGAGAGGAAGAGCCAAATCATGTTGATTATGAATCTTAGTTTTAAATTCAGGATCCACCTATCTTTAGAGGTGATTCAGACCTAGAAAGGGAAGAGGAACGACTGTCCCGAATGAACAGAATCTACGAATTCTTGGGTACATCAGTATAGTTAAAAGTAAATATAGAAACATATAAGCTTGAGGATATTTTTCTTCAGTATTGGGATTTGGTGTTCCAAATGGGTAAAGACTATGGTATGATGTGGTAAGGCTTTTAGGATTTGTTTAAAAAACAATTCTACCCACATAGGATCAGAATTCAGTGCACAACTGATTTCTTCAGTCTGAAGCAAGTGCATATATCTGTGCAGGATTATGCAACTATGTTTATGAACTATGTGTGGTTTTCAATCGAGGTTGTTGGTAGCATGTTGTTTAAGGTATGGATCTTCGACGCGGGTTTAAGGGAAGAGATCTCTTCAATAATATCAGTGGTTTGTATCGGTGATTACTTAGAGATGGTGAATCGAGCATCAGTGGCTGAGCGAGATCTGTTGGGATCTCCGGGTGGAGGATGCATTGTGAAACCCATGGGGAATAGTGGGAACTCTAACACTGGGTTCATGTGGAGGAGTGAAACATTTTCCCAGGGTGGTAGTATGGCAGATAATATGACGGAATGATTGGTAAATCGTCCTCTGAATCCCATGAGCAATCCAAGTTGTTTTCAGTGTGGTTCTATAGAACCAATCAAGTGGGATTATATGAAACAACCTCGAGCTTGTCATAATTTCAAGAAGATGGGACATCTTCAATGTAATTGTAGAAATGCTCCGAGGTCAGGTGCACATGACACTCCTCTAGGATCGCAGATCTCATATGCTTCGATGGGATGTGGACAACAGCATACCCCTCGTCAGTAGCGCAAAGTCAATCACTGTGATTCTAGGAAGACTCGAACTCCTCAGCATTGGAAATAAAGAGTAGAGTGTGGCAACCCATGTCTTGTTCAGAGTCGAGTAGCTTATAGGGGATGATCAGTCTTGACCCTCCACGGTGTGAGGTACTATTCATTTAAATTATACCTTGTTGCAAGTGTTGTTTGATATGGGTGATTCACACTCTTTTATTGTTGCACGTGTGGTTGAGTTGCTGGGTTTAAGGGTAGAAATGATGCCTTCACATTTGAATCTTCGATCTCCATTGGGTCGAAGAGAGTGTTGAGATTTCTTGTTTAGAGCATGTTGTATCATTTTAGGTGATTTTGATCAAATGTGGAATTTCTCAGTGCTTTTGATGGATGGGTATGATGTAACCCTGGGAATGGATTGGCTGGTGGAGTTTAATGCCGACTTCGACTCTAATGCACAAATAGTGGATTTTACGACACATGATGTTGTTAGACACCTCTTTAGAGGATAGAGGAATGAAAGGAAGGGTGCAAAGAGTTTGTTGGAACCAGTAGTGGGCATGTTATCTTATCAGTTGGCAGTGTTATCGTGGGAATCGATAGAGGGTGTTTATTAGAGTATTCAATTGAAAGTGGTGGATCGGTTCATGGATGTTTTTTCCGAATAATTATCTAGGTTACCTCTTATAAGAGTAGTGGAGTTTACGATTGATCTCCTTCTAGGGACTATTTCTATCTCACATTCATATTACCGAAGGGAACCTACTAAATTGTGGGAATTGAATGTCCAGTTGGAAGAGTTATAAAAAAAATGGTTTATCTGACCTAGAAAATCTTTGTGGGTAGCGCCGGTGTTGTTTGTGAAAAAGGTGTATGGAAATTTCAGGCTCTGTGTTGATTATCGTAGACTTAACCATGTTATGATAAGGAATTTATATCAACTTCTAGGAATTGTTGATTTGTTAGACCAGTTGAGGGGAGCCCAGTGATTCTCCAAGATCGGCCTCAGGTCGGGGTATCATTAATTGCGGGTGAGGAAGGACGATATTCCTAAAACAAAATTCAGAAGTAGATATAGCCATTACGAATATGTGGTTATCCCTTTGTTCTATTGAATGCGCCAGTGGTGTTTATGGAATTAATGAATTATGTATTTCAGAGATATTTGGATTCCTTTGTGGGGGTGTTTTTAGAAGATATTCTTGTTTATTTAAAGACAAGTGATGAGCATGAGAATCACTTGGCGATAGTTCTGGGGATCTTGAGGGATCCTCAGTTGTATGAAAAACCGAAATGTGCGACTTTGGGACACAAGAAGTCCATTTTCATGGACATGTGATTTTTTAAGGGGTGTTTCCGTGGATCCAAAAAAGATTGAGGCTGTTATCTATTGGGAACTACCAAAGAATGTGTTTGAGGTATAGAGATTCCTCGGCCTAGCTGGGTATTATCGGCCTATTATTTGTGATTTTTCACCTTTGGCTTCATCGATGATAGATTTCACAAAAAAAGATGTTCCATTTGAGTGGAATAAATAGTGTCAGAAATGTTTTGAAGAGATAAACGGTCTCCCTACATCAACAAAAATCATGGTTTCTCTAGAACCAGGAAAAGGGTTCTCGGTGTGTTGTGATGCATCAGGATCAGGGTTGGGGTGTTTTCTCATGCAAGGGAATCATGTGGTTGTGTATGTATCATGATAGTTGAGGGTGAATTAGTAGAACTACCCAACTCATGATTTGGAATTGGTAGTAGGGGTCCATGCTTTGAATGTGTGGTGTCATTATCTCTTCGGTGAGAAATTCACGGTATATACAGATCATAAGAACTTATGGAAAATTTTCTCACAAAGGAATTTGAACCTGAGTCAAAGGAGATGGATGGAATATCTCCAAATGTTTGATTTTGACTTGTTGTATACACCCGGTAAGGAAAATTCAATGGCAGATGCATTATGCAGAAAATCATATGCTCATGTGGGGAAATAGGCATTGGACGAGAGCTAGTATATGTTAGTTATAGCTGAAATGCGGTTCAAATGTGAGGAACATGGATATAGAGGGGTCTCCTTTCCAGTTTTGTTGATTCCTGACTTGTTTGGCCGGGTTACAGAGGCACAGATATCTGATTCTGAGTGTGTTACCATGAATTCGAAACTCAATGGTGCGGAGACCATTAAGGGTTGGAAACTAAATGGAGATTTAGTTTTGTGTTTTCGGAATCATATGGTTGTACCAGTTTCTTTTCAGGAGGATCTTCTTAGTGTGTATCATCACTCTAGGTGGGATGTTCATCCTGGAATTCAGAAAATTTATAAAATGTAGGATGTGCAGTTCTGGTGGGCTAGTATTAAAAGAATAGTGGATGAGTGTGTTTTGAGATAATTGGATTTACAGAAGGTCAAGGCATATAATTAGAGGCTAGAGGAAATTTTGCAGTCTTTACCAATCCCTGTTTGGAAGTGGGAGCCTATAGCGATGGATTTTTTCACAGGTCTCCATAGAATGGTCATAAAGCACGATGCCATTTGGGTGATATGGATCGTCTAATGAATTCTTCCCATTTCATTCCAATTTTTGAATCTCATACGGTAGTGGATTTGTCCAAAATCTATATCTGAGAGGTGGTAAGGAGGAATAGAGTTCGAGTTTCAATCATATCCAATAGTGATCCTAGGTTTTCATATTGTTTTTAGAAATCCATATAGAAAACCCTTGGAACTAAGTTGACCATGAGTTTGGCATATCACCCTTAGACGGATGGTCAATCCGAGAGGATGTATCAAATTTGTAGGATATTTTGTGGGCTTGTGTCACAAAATTTTGTGGATAATTGAAGAATTACTTGTCACTGGTTGAGTTCTCATACAATAATATTTATCAAGCATCCATACATATGGATCTATTTGAAGCGTTGTATGGCAAGTTGTGTCATTACCCTCTATAATAGGTGGAAAAAGGATAGTCCTCGATGGTTTGACTGAGACATGTCTAGGAGACTATGGAGAAGATCAAGTTAATTTGGAAGAGAAAGGTGATGGCTCAGAGTCTTCAGAAATCGTTAGCATATCATTGTCGACGTCCATTGTCGTTCGAGGTGAGAGTTCATTTTTTCTTGAGGATCCCACCTAGATTGAGTCATCATCAGTTTGGGAAGAAGGGAATGTAATAATTGAGCTATATTGGACCTTTTGAGATTCTTTGGGCGGGTTGGTGAGGTGTCTTATCATTTATCTTTTCCACCTAGGTACAGTGTGGTGCACAATGTGTTTCATGTGTCCCAGTTGAAAAAGTATCACCCAGATCCAGGCCATGTTATTCGATGGGATCCTGTTGAGCTAGAGCCGGAAGCTTCATTGGTGCACATGCTTGTGCAGGTTGTGGATAGATAAGAGAATGTCTTGCTGGGTAAAAGCATCAGTCTGGTTCGGGTTTTGTGTCATCCTGGCTAGATTGAAGATGAGAATTGGGAGCGGGGGAAAGAGATGGTCGAGCAGTGGCCCGATCTCTTTCAGAAAATGGTGGGTTCACTGCATTACTAGGATGTAAATTCCAATGGTTGGGTGAATATAGTACACCGAGTTTGTGTTATGTTACCTTTTTCTGGTTATTTTGAGGTTTTTTAATTGGTTGGTAGATTTTTGAACATTTCTTGGAAAAAAATTTAATGTTGTGGAGGTTGTGTAGGAGCACATAGTTGGCGCACGGTCTGATCAAACCATGTGGCCAACCAAGGATACCGTGCCCCCTTGACAGTGGGCTCCACACGGGTGGTGCAATGATTTTCAGACCATGTAGGTAAGCCGTACGATTTCCCTAGGTGATATAGTGGCAACCACATGGTTGGCGCACTTTTTTCCAAACCATGGGGCCACATAAAGTTTGGGTTTTTATGTTCTGAGCCACTCGATACTTTCAATTTTTTCTTTTTTCTTCCTCCCACTCATAGTTCACATGGGAGTTTGGGTTTTCAAAGGTTAGGGTAGCCCCTTATCTCGTTTTGGAGGAAAATTGAAGGGGTTTCATGGTGGATCGGATGAAGTTCTCCTCAGGTAAGTCCCTATTTTGGTTCATTGTTGTTTTTTAGGGTTAGCCATATCCCTATATTAGTTTCCACGTTCTACAAGGGTTTTATGTAGTTCTTGGGTTCTGTTGCCTTTGTGTGTTAAAGTTTGAGCTTTTTGTTGTTAGGGAAGTGTTTTGGAGGTGGGTTTGAGGGGGCGTTCATCCGGTTTGGAGTGCGTTTTGTAAAAGGGTCGATTTCGCTAAACCCTAAGAGTTAGGTGGCATCTCTCTCAACTCCACATTTCATTAACTTGATACTTGGTTATAATTAATTTCTGTTTCTTAAAATTAATTATTTTTTAGAAGTCAGAAATTGACTATAAATCCCTTTGGTGGTGTTTTGGGGATTTTTGTAAGAATGGTGTTTTTGGGTAAAATGGTCTTGTTGTGATTTTAAAATGGAGATTTTAAAATTGGTTGTTTTTTTGAATTATTTATGATAGCTTTTGAAATAGTTTTTTGATAAAGGTGTTGTTTTATTGAAATGGGAATTGGCATGTAAAAAGGATGGTATGATGTTTTCAATAAATGATTGATTTATTGAAGTGCTTTGGCATGTAATTGAAATGGTTAATTTTATATTTTGGTGACCTTGGGGGATTATATGCTTGGTTATGGCTTGCTTGAAAGTTGTCTGTAAGTGGGTGGGAAGTACAACTATAATAAGGGGATGGGTATTAGATGGAAGGGCCACCATAAATGGTGAGTGGATGGGAAGTGCCACTAAAATTTGGAAGGATGAAATGAGTTGGACAGAAGTGCCACCATGATTGTTATACAAGTATTCGGTTGTGGAACCTTGTGTTGTGAATTTCTTTTCTAGATGGAAATTTTTGTGCTAATTTGAAATGATGAAATGTCTTGGGGAATGTTTTTTTGGATTTCCCTTCAGTTTCATGGCTTTGTAAGGGTATGATTGGATTATAGTAATGGTAACACTTGTGATTATTTTATATAAACTACTTTATATAAATATGATAATGGTTTAATGCTAGTGTCATTTATAGGGAAGACATTTTAGGAAAACATACTGAGTAGTTGTACTCACCCCTTGATTTGGCACATTGGTATCATTGAAGATGTCATGTTTCGTGACATGGGAAAAGGTATGGAATCACACAACTGTAGTGGTTCATTTTGATGTTTTGGTGGATCTTGGAGTATGGATCATGGTGTGGAACTGTGGTGGGTGTCATGGATTGTGGTTTTCCGTTATTTAGTTACCGCTTTGTACATTGATGTTTTGTGGACATGTCTAGTTGAATGGTTTTGGGGTATGTGATGAAATGTTAGTATCACAAGGTTGGGTTTGAAATTTCCAGCATATTTAGTAATTGGTTTGTTTAGTTCGGTTATCTTCTTAAGGTAAAATTGTTCCCCACTATTCCTTGAAGCCGTCGATATTTATTACCAGCCTTTGGGGCCTTGGGTACGTCACTTAAGGCCTAGTAACCCTCACCGCCTCGTCAAGACAATGAGGTTGGGGCAGGATGTTACAAAATATGTCTATTAATGGTATACCCAAAAAATGAGTTTTAATATAATATAATATAATAAAAATTCTTTATGCACTAAATATTTGAATGAAATAATCGATGAAGTATACGTTTAAAACAATGAGTGTAAATTCATTTATGAAATATCGTACATAATGCTTATTTTTTTAGATGAAAAATATATAACCTCATATATAGTGGTTTTATACATGTTATTAACTTATAATAAAACCATATTAATATTTTTAACATAATATATGATCATTTTATAACATGTTATCACCAGAACATTAATAATCATTCATTGTTTTAAAAGTTTCTGGTGGTGATTGGCTTGTTTTCTCAAGTATTTTATACCATGAAATATTCTATTCTAGTGCATCTAGATCTTTTATATATAGAATAAAAATAATATAATAATTATAATATTTTAAAATAAAAAATAAATTTTATACCAATAATGAAATATGGTTAAAAAATGATCTATGCTACGATCATTGAGATAGTATGTTCTACGAACACATGAGTAAAATTTATATTTTTCAATGATCATTATGGAAAGGGGATCATTAAAATTTTATCATTAATTTTATTAATAATATTATATATACCATATTATTATTTAAATATAGTTATATGTTTCATATCTGTGGTGTCGTGATGAAAATAGAGTCACATCACTTCGTGAAGGTGGTGGATCTGAAATACACGAATGATGTTATCATCTTTAAGTGGGAGAAAAGGTAATAATGAAAATGATATAAAATATTGTTTCAAAATGATAAATATTTTATGAATAGAATAATTATTTCATTTACATCACATATAATAATTTACTTTACCCTTTTTACATTGCATGTAATGCATTTGTGAAAGAAGAGGCACATCGTTTCATGTTGTGGTAGTCCATTGTACATACCGGTGATGTTATAATATACAATAAGGAATTCAAATTTAAAAATATATTTTAATATGAATAAATAGGTATATATATGTTATAAATATCATATATAATATTTATATCATTTACCATACCCCACCATGAATGGTGTTAATGAAGAATGAAAGACTTTGATTCGTGAGGCAGTAGTCTGTCATACAAACAAATGATGATATCGTAACTCATTTTTTGGAAATGTAGATGGTTGTATGTTATAAAAATATTATAAATAATACGATTAAATGGAATATATTGATTTTATTATATATTTATGGTTTAATAATAATTAATGAAGGCGAACAATGCAATAAAAAGTTAATGTTGATTAAGAAAATTATATATTCATCATGTATCCCCCTTAGGTTTCCACTAAATTCTTTTTAAGATGTATTTATTCACAATATAAGTCATATATGAGGATTTTAGTGAACTTTAAAAGTGATTTTTACAAGGATTTGATGAACCAACGTGGTTTGAAGGTGTGGAGATAAGTGGATAAGGGTGGCCTTTTATAATTGGGGGGGGGGAGGACATATGTGGTATTTTTGAAAATAATTGAGTGCTTCCACACATTTGAAATGCCATAAGGTTATTAAACGGATCCTTATATAACTATATATGTGGAATATTCAAATAATTCCATCCATTAGTTTCTAGAAATGCATATAAGTCATTTTATACCATTATTTTATTCAGTTTGACCCATGATAATCCCATTTTAACATTATCTGCTTTAATTAGGTTTTATTATTTTTTACAATTTTTTTTGTAAAAAAAATATGTTATCAAAATTAGAAATTAGAAATTATTAATATTTTAAACATGGAATCAATATTTATAAATTAAATTAAAAAGTTGTGAAATCTTTTATTTAAAATTAATGTCATAAACATGATGAGAAAACAAGGATTTTATGTGAAAATGTTTAAAAGAATTCAAGGTTTTTATATTTAATCGATATATAAATAATTTAAATGACATCAATTGGATTAATTGTTATAATATTTATCTAATATTAATTTAAAATAAATTAAAAAAATGTTATTTGTCATTATAAACTATTGAATCAAAATGAATGTTTTCAACTAAAAATCAACATTTTTTCACAGTTCATCAAAAATCATTATTTTTAGAAAGACCCCAAAGTCTCCAAATAATAATTATTATAGAACCCAAACCTATATATACCATATTATATGTATACTACTGTTAAATTAGAATAATATAAAGTTACCCAATGGTTCAAATAGTCTATTATTCTTGGGATACAAAATACATTCATGTGTCATGTCTTACAAATGACTACACTAATTACAACACTTTTTAGGCTAATAAATTTATTCCATCAAGAATATACTTACACATATTTAACAGCACAGTTCAGATAATCCTAGGAAAATTAAATAAAATAAAGGCAAGCTCAAATTAATAGTAAAGGTAATGTACCACAGAATCAATAATGAATCAATGAGAATAGTCATTATAGAAAGGTAAATAACTAGAAACACATTCCATGTAATAAATAATTGCGAAGAAATTGAATAAATAATATATCAATGTAAATAAATATAGACACATTCAATTAAGATAACTTGATATGTAGAATATAATTATAGCAAGGTAAAAAAATGAAACACATTCCTCTATAACAATGAACTGAGAAAGAAATATGTCTATAAATATGTCAATATAAATAATCAGGGATGAATAATAAATGAAACTATTTGAGGTAAACTATAATTTAATGGACACCATATTTCTGGTAAACATCGAACGATTACAAACAAGAACTTTCATAAGAAAATTTATCATATCGGTTTAACACCCATCTAATTCGAGAATCTAATTGATCTCATGAGACTACTAATGAATCAAGGGGGTATCTATAATAGAGTCCCACTCTTCCCATACATGTACAAATAATTATGAATATTTTGAATAATATATTTTATAATGTTCTATATTAATGATCCACATTGATTAGAAGATAGAGATGAATCAATATTCCATAATTAATCAAATAACATACAAAAATACACTATATAGAATATGGTATATGGTTTAGGCAATAATCATCTCCATGAAAAATGATAATGATATTTATGTGAAATTTAATGTCAAATGATCATACGAAATTGAATATTTCAATTAGAATAAATTATGTCAACGATGTTAATGTAAATACAATCTGTGGCCAAATTAATTACAAACCAAATGGACGATGAATAAGGATGGTATCAATAATGCATATCCCATGTCGAGAAAAAATAAAGGGTTTTTGTTGTCGAGGAATATAATTACTATAAAAATATATTTTACAATAATTCTTGAGGAATATATAAATGTTTCATTAATGGAACAACTTATTGAATGGCCAATAATAAGAAAATAACTTTGAAAATTATTATCATAAAAAATCTCAAAAATTAATCTCCAATAAAATGATGGTCTATCAATATGTGCAAGTTTTATGATGTAAAAAAGGACATTCTTTTTCGATGGTAAAAAGGTTGAAAAAAATAAATGTTTGAAAGAAGATAAGAATATTCCAATAAAAAAATGGTAAAATAAAAAATGGTAATAATTTCATTGATTAATAATATTGTAATGTTTTAAAAAATTGAATTTTTTTTATAAAATAGGACCTTCGACTAAAGGGATAATGAAATTGGGTTTTTCTGAAAATATTTTCTTAAACATTTTCTTAAACATTTTATGTTCCATAGAGTGGGAATGTTTAAACAATACTTGTAAAATATCTCAAATAATCAAATTAGAGAAAAAAATAATATTTTTATTTAAATATTATCGTATAATTTCGTCAAATGGAAATGAAATATCATATAAAATAATTATTATAGAATATAACATTTAAATATTCCATGGTGTCCCACACCATGTTGAAACAAAATAAATCTGCATCATCATGAAGGAATAAATGTAAATAAAATTTAAAATATCATGATAATAAACTAATTCATGATATAACATGACAAAGTGATTTATAAACACCATATAAAATTGAATTGGTTTAAAATGAAAATTAAGTCGAAATTGAAAGTAATTTGTGACGAAAACCTTTAACTTGAGTTGTACATGCCACATGGGTTCTTATATTCTTGAATAATAAACTTATATTAACTATTAAATAGATTAAAAACGTTGTTCATGTTTAATATTACTTTTATTTCACTTTAAACAATGTTTTATAGATCTACTTAAATTATTATGTTTATATTATGTGTTTTGACCCAATTCGGTTTATGTGTCAATAATAACTTTGGCAGGTCAAATATTGTTAATGGTGTAAATAAATAAAATCTCTAGAATAATAATCCTGAAATATTTTTTATATTTATTTTTCAATTATACTATTAAAATCAATCACCAAATTTGATTATGAAAAACAATCTAACATTGTTATCATGGAGACTGTCGGTCATACAAACACATGAGTAACATTACCATTTTTTAAATGATCACTATAAAAAGAAGGTAAGTGAAATTTATCGTTATAAATTGATCAGTATATAATAAATATTATATTACTTCATCGTATATACTTATGTATAAATATTTATTTTGACTTAATATGAATCACATCATATCGAGGAGGTCATAGTCCACACTTCCACAAATGACATTATCACATTTTGGTGAGAGAAATGTTTAATAGAGAAAATGATATATTATATTTCAATAAAGGAAACAATTTCATGAATATCATATATATTTTATTTGTTTTAAATATTTTTAATTAAAAAATATTTTATACATTCCTTGTATACTGTGAACGAGTCACATCCATTTAAGGGGCAGCTTTCCACCCTTCCACAAATGATGTTATCATATTTATACAAAATAGAAAGAACAAGGGAATGTGTTATATAAAAATTAAAAAAACATAAGTAAATTTTTAATATTTTATAAATAATATATAAACATCGTTTCCATCATAATTCTCAACCATGAGTGCTTGTATAAGAAAAATGAACGATTTCATTTTGTGAGTTGATAATTTGTTATACACAAAATTGGTTAGTTCATTACCCTTTAGATAGAAGTATGTATAATTGTAGGTAGGAAACATAAAATAATAATATATATGTGTTTTTAGGACAGTTTTTTGTTATATAAAAATGGAATAAGATGAATTTTAGGGGTGGAGAAATAAATAAAACAAAAGGGGTTGAGGAAGGACATTACCTCATAATCGGGTAACTCCGTTTAGATTGCATTAAATGGAATATTAAGATTTATTTTAGACTAGGTTGGGAATTATAAGATTATTTGAGGGATTTTTACGATCTATTTTATAAGATCATGGTTGAGAAAAAGTGCCCAAAGAGGTGTGATTTAGTAAGAGAGGTGTCTTCTCTTTTATAGTGGAGGGGGTGCGGCACTCTTCAAAATTATGGAAAAATGATATTACCCCCATGTTTTCCCCATTACATTGGGTCCAATAATGGTACAATGATTATAAAAGGTTGTATAGTGTCGAAATATGTCAATGTAATGGATTTTAGAAAATGTTGTTGGTCATTTTGTCTCTTTAGATTAATGTTTAGTCCCTTATTATGATTAATTTCACCTTAATTATTGTAATTAAAATTAAATATCTTCAATAATAATTTCATTCAAAAACTAATTTTACCATATTAGAAATGAGAATTTATTCTGATTCAAAATATGGAATCCATTTTTTAATATTATAATCATAGAAGTGCAGAAATTAATATAAATTTAATCCCACATATAAGATGACATTGAGGGTTCAAAAAGAAAAAATCTTCAAAATTTTTCTCAGTTTTTATAATCATTTTAATTTTGAAATTTATTCCAGTGACCTCAATTAGATCAAGTAATAATAAAGTTAATTTAATTAAACATTATAAATAATTGAAATTTTAATTTATCATTATAAATAAATTATATAAAAAATATGTTTTGAATTAAAATTAATTATTTTTCAGTATTTAATAAAAAATGAAGCGTCATAGAAACATGAAAAAAATTCATCCAAAACTAATATTTATGTTTCTCATTGTAATATAATGATTATTTTAACATATAAAAGATAATATCATTCGAAAATTTGGATTTAAAAAATGTTCACCATTAAAAGGCTATAAAAGTGCCTTAATAAAAATATTGGTGATTACATATAATAGTGGGTTTTTACTTATATCATTCTTAAAAAACGTATTAGATAAATATAAAATTTATTTTCAATAATATATAATATACAAATTTTATTAATATCAGTCACTATGTGAAACTAATTTGATTTCATTAGGATAAAATAGCTTTATTATCATAAAAATTGTTTTTTATGACAAACATTTCCTTTATATTTAATTGGTTTTTAAATTAATTTCTAATTAATTTGTAACCAATGAATTCATTTCATTTTTTTATAAAAAAAATATTTTCAAAAGTCATCTATTACTTTTCAGAACAGAAATTTAATGGCTGTGTAATATCGTATTATAATATATAATAATATTTATATAATTTATTATATTTTTTGTAAAACTAGGTCATGTATGTAATGTAAGCCATTTATGAAACTCTTTGTGGCATGTAAAATATTATATCTTAGTTTTTTATGCATTGAAAGATATAAATTATATTAAATTTATTTATAGTAGTAAATATATTATAAATTCTTAGTATTTTACATTATTATAAGCACTTTGTGTTGTGTTTCAAACACACTATATAATACAATCTTCTTTGTTAATATTGTTTGGGCATTACATTCTCCCTGCAAAAATTAAATTATCTCCTCACAATTTAAACTCGGTCATGGGTTTTTTGTATATTTCATATAATTGAAATACCATTTCATGATAATGGTTCATCAAATTTACTCTAGGAAATATAGAATTGTATATACTATTTTCACCAAGAATAACGCATAACTAGGTCTCTAGATAGGATAACATTAGAGGAAAGTAGATATATACTTAGATGAGTATTTTAAATATATATTGGGAGCAATTAATGTCCTGAATAAGAAATAGGGGAATGGTCAATTGATATTTGAGGCCCTTAAATATATAAATATTTAATTACTTATAAGACAATTAGTTCATAAAAAATTAAGGTATTAGGATAACACACTTTTTCATCATTTTCCAAATGTTTTTAGTTATTTAACTACCTAATAATATACGTTAATGTATTTTCTATATATGTTTCAATTCCATATGAAAAAATTTAACATTGGTTGTTCAAAGATAAAATTTTAAATCATCCCTTACTCCGTGAAATTGATGTCCTAGACTATATGGGTTTTTATTACAATGATTTTATTTTAATGGATCACATTTCCCATAAAACAAGTTATTATATTTGTCTATAACTATTTTCCAAAACTGATATTCATATAAAATTAAAATATAAACATAAAAATAAATAGTTTTTGGTCTTCATTAATATGTATTCATCAAATTATCTATCTAAAATTAATGACAATTTATCTACAAAAATGCATAGGTATTGTTGTTGTCTTAAAATCCTTATTATGATTTGTTCATGGATTCAATTCCCAAGAGATTTTCAGACATTATTAGTTGTCACCTTGCATACACAGTTCCTTTCCCTAAAATGATATCAATATAATTTCCCATATTATTATGATGGACATCCTTGAAATAAGGAAAATCACTAAATATCCTTTTATTTTCATTTTTAAATACAACCTTAATACTTAAATAATTCATCTGTGTTATTTCTAAATTGGTTCTTCCTAAGCTTAATGTTTAACCTTATTAATTCATTTCCATTATCTATTTAAATCCATTAATAATGGTTTGAAATAAGAATTTAAATTATCTCATAAATATTCATTAAGAGTGTCATACTAAGGGCATAATATGGCTAGTTGTTGTGTACCAGGTTATGTCAACTCATGCCTGATTGACCATGGAATAGTTGTTACCCCTAGTTACGAGTTTTCCAGTGCCACATAAAATTTTAGTAACCATACATTGATTCATTTCTCTGAATACCCTTGTAAAATCAAACATTACAAAACACTGTGATTCTTTTGTATACATAACCTAAACTTTTACTTTATGGTTATGTTGGTTAATCAATGTTTTATTAATTCTAGATATCAAGATCGGTATTAAACCTTCTTTAATACCAACTGTAGCGACTCGAACCCAGATAGCCCAAATTTGTTGTCTGATACCATTAAATTGGAATAAGACACATGTAAATTGTGTCCCATAAGAATGAAAATATTATAATACTTTGTAAACTAGAAATATTCATGGGTCTTTTATTAAAAATGAGCGCGCTAAAAAAATATTTTTTTACTTTCAAGGATAATTATTTTATTCCATCTTGCATATCACTTCCAATATTTCATGGTACAATTAAGGTCATCCTGGGGAATGGAAATAAAATATTTCTGATCTTGAATTCTCATTATGTGTAAAGTAAACTGGAAGAAATAATGAATCAATGATAATATTTCTATAGAAAGGTAAATAATTTAGAACACATGACATGTAATAATCAATTGATAAGAATGTTAGAAAATAATATAGAATGTTAAACCACAATAAAAGCATTCCATTCAAATGAAAATACAAGGAAAAAGGAAATATATAATGATATGAAAAAGAATATCATACCACCATATTAATGAAATGAAAATGAAAAGTATCGATAGATTTGGAGAAAAAAAATCTCATGGTAGAATAATATCTAAAACTGAATTATGTAAATGCTTAATTATTGGATGAAAAGTAAACTATGTTCACGGAACCATTATAATCAATACATTTCAAAACATAGTTTAGCATATCTGGTAAAAATCCATCTAATTAGCACAAATAATTCATTTCTTAAGACTACCAATTCCTTGTGGGGGTATCTATAATTTGGTCCCACCTGCTTCAATCCATTCCATAGCATTCATCGCATATCTAATAATTAATTAAAAAATATGGTTTTTAAATATTTGTACATATTTAATGCTACAGATTAGTCAATATTAACACAGATAATTAAATAATATTCTATATAAATAATGTATGAAAAATGGAATATAGTTCACAAAATAATCATATCAATAAAAATTGATATATATATTTAGGTGAAATTCTAGGTAAAATTATCATAGGAAATCAAATATTTCAGAGGGGATAAAATGAATAAATGAAGCTAATGTATGTAATATCCTTTATCAAATCAATAATATACCATCTAGAGGATAAATTAAGATGGTATGAATACAACATATCAGAAGTGGATTTTAAAAACATTTTGTGTTTTCATTGATGAATAGAATTAATACCAAAAGATATTTTAAAAAAATTCATGAAGAATCATTCATTTTGTCATCAAAACACTTATTTTTTAAATAACCATTCATTAAAAATAACTTTTTAAATCATCTCCTTTAAAAAATATTCTTTTAAACATGTAAATAATCCCTCAAATAAAATACATCTACTAAATCAATACATATCGTATGATGTAAAAAACTTTTTCTTTGCACGGTAAAAAGGTTATAAAAACACATTGTATATAAAGATAAAAACGATTTAATTGAAAGAATTGGTAAAATACAAAAAAAAATTTATATAAAAAATATATTTTGTAATGTTTAAAAAAATTGAATTTATTTTTATAAAATATGATTTTTAGAAGAAAATAGGTTATCTGACTAAATCGAGAATAAAGACACGTTTTTTTAATAACTTTTACAAATCATTATAAGTACCAAAGTGTGTAATTCTAGTAGTAATACTTAAATAAGGTAATTAATAACCATTGTATGGGAAATTGATTCATTTTATTGAACAATTTTCATATAATATACTCAAATGTATATGAAAGATCAAAAAACATTAATTTTTAGGATGATAATATTTGAACATTCCAAAGTATCCCACACCACTTTTAAACACATTAAATATTGATGAACCAGAAGGAATAAAATTAAGTAAAACATATAATATCATGATAGTAATTATATTCTTGATTAAACATGTTTAATTTCATTATATACACCCTGTAAAAGTGAATTGGGGCATAATAATTAACACGTCTCAATGGAATTTAAATTGAGGCAAAATAGATTACCTTGAGTTTGAATTGACTCATGTGTATTTCTAAACTAGAATAATAAGGTTATGTTAATTATTTAAAAGATTTAGAACAACATTAATATTTATACTTATTTTTATTCTACTTATTACAATGTTTTGCTGTACTATTTAATGATTAAATTTAAATTTGGTGTTTTGTCCACATTGAGATTATATGTCAACAAAAACTTTTGTAGGTCAACTATGGTGAATTGGGATATTATATAACATCTAAATAATAATAATAATTACCTAATTATAATATTTATACATCAATTAAAATTTTAAATGAATTAATTAATTATGGTTATGAAGAATGAACCCACGATACAATCATTGAGGTTATATATTGAACATATGGATTAGTAAAGTTCACATATTTTAATGATCGTTATGGAAAGAAGTAATATTAAAATTTCCATATTAATAATTATATCATAAAAACTATATTATTTAGTCATATATACTCACAAATATAATTCTTATTGTGTAAAAATAATCACATTGTCTCGGGGAGGCGGTAGTCCGCACATCCACAAATGACATTCATCACTTTTTAGTGTGTAAAAAATATAATAAAGAAAATGATATATTATATTTCAAGAAAGGTAATTATTTAATGAATCTCAAATATTTTTTATTTATGAAACATATTTATATTTAAAAACATCCATTATACATTCTATGTATAGTGTGAATGAACACATCGATTGGAGGGTGCGGTAGTCCATACTTCCTCAAACGATTTTAACATAATTACGCAAAATGAAAAGTATAATTTTATGTGTTATAAAAAACTTATAGAATCATCACTACATTATATAAATTATTTATATCATATATAAATACTTTTCTTTACAAAATTCATACCATGAGATGTGGAGAAGGAAATACGAACGACATCATTTTGTGAGGATATAATTCACAGTACACATAAATTGTATGTTCATTAACCATTATATTAAAGCTTCTGTAAGTTATTTTCAAACCCTTAACATAAAAAAATATAAATATATTTTAGATAATTATGATTTTTTATGTCAATAGAATTAGGATAATTTTAGGGGTGGATAAATTAATAAAACTAAATACATTGATGTAGGATGTTACCTCTTTATAGGGTAACTCTTTTGGATTTCACTAAATGAATTCCTTGGTCTACATTTAGATGAAGGTTATTCTTGAGGGAATAGGGTAGGGATTTCAATTAGCTAGATGGTCAAGCATTGTCCAGACAAAGTTTCTTGAGAGGTATGATAAAGTGGGGGGTGTGAGTGTCTTCTATAGAGGAGGGGGAGTGTCCATGTATTATTTTTTGGAATATGGAATTCCACCAATGTTTTTTTCATTTAAATTTGACCACATAATTGTAAAAATCAATAAAATGGTATATATGGTTGACATATGTGAATATAATTTATTTTGGACATCTTTATAAGTTATTTTGGCATTTAATATTATGGTTTAGTCTTTTATTATGCTTAGTTTCACCATAATCATTCTAAATAATATTAATTACCATCAATAAATATTTTGGTAAAAAATATTTAACAAAAATAGTCATTGTAAATAATTTTCATTCAAAATATGTACTCAATATTTCTAAATTCCTCTCATAGAAGTGGCATACATTAATTGAAATATAATCATACAAACATGACGAAAGTGAACGTTTTAAAAGTAAAAAAAGGATCAATGGTTTGGTACATCCTTATGTTAAATTTAAAATAGACGTTGATTAAAATGACCTGAATTGGATAAATTGATAAAATAATTTTGTAATTTAATCTTTAAAACTAATTAAAAGTTTAACTAATATTTATATATAAATTAATTGAAAAGAAAAATTTAATTATAATTCATTATTTTTCACTATTTATTAAAAAAACCTCAATGAAAATATCAAAAATTCACCCTAACATATTTTCATATGTTTTCATTTAATATATTATGTTTATTTTGACATTTTAAAAAAATAATGTTCCAAAAATTATATTTAAAGTTGATTCTCCATTAAATGGTAGAAAAAGTTCATTAATTAGAATATGGGTTTTTCGATTTTGTATTGGGTTTGTTCTTATCAAATTATTATCAAATATTTTTTATGAATATAAAAAATATTTTATGGAATATATAATATATATTTCATTAATGTCACTCACAAATTCTAATAAATTGAATTTATTTTGGATAAAACACCTTTGTGAGCATGAAAATAGTTTTTTATTTTAACATTATCATTATATTCAATTGGGTCTTATATTCATTTCAAAATTATTTGTATCCAATGAATATATTTCATATTTGTATAAGATATATATTTTATTAATTCAGTTATTACTATTAATAACTATTGATTTGACGTTTAGGTTATATCTTATTATATTATATTATTATTTATTAATATTATATTTTTGTTCCATAAAAGACGGTATTATGTGTAACAAAATCCATTGAAGAAACATGGTTTTATGTGTGACATATGATAATACAATTTTGTTTTCATATAATGATATAAATTATATTAATTTAATTTAAAACGGTAAATATATTATAAATTCATCTAATTTTATTTTCTCTTACCTTATTAGTATTCCATGACATAGATTCTATTTAATAAAATGTACATACCATATACATTTAGGGCACTACAATTTTATATTCCCAATTTATAAAAGTCTTATATGTTTTTAAAAAAAATTAAAAATAATTTTCAAATTTTATGTGCATGGCGCGGTGAACCATTTTTTTATAAAAAAATTTATTTTCAGAATTTTTTTAGATTTTTCTTTTAAATGATATTTATTTTATTTATAGCCAATAGATACCTAATTAACATGTGTAAAATATATATTTCTATTATATAATTAATATTACTTAGGCCTACCATTCCAATGATAATGAACTAACTATGAAATTCAGTAATATTATAAGTAGTATATTTTTATTTCTAAAAAATCTTTCTTTCATGTAATGAAATCATTTGAAGAAACATATTTTTTCGTCTATTGTAAGAAATCAAAGAACTTATATTTATTCTAAGAGAAATTTATTTTATAGTATTATGGATTTATATTATATTCTAATTTTATTAGTGTTTTTTACATTATCTATTAAATAAAATGCTATTGTTTTTGAATTTTGGGGTGTTACATTCTCCCACTATAAATAAATCACATCCTAGTGATTTAAAATTTTTATTGGTAATCCATAATTTAATATTCAAATCATATTCTGATGAAAAACATCAAGGAAAAATTATATCATAAAATTTCACCTTTATATGAATTAAATGGAATTACAAAGATCACATAGAATAACATATCACTAGATTTCTAACTAGGAAAACATTAGTGGAATGTGATGATATGGAGACTAAAGAAAAGTATAAATATTTATAGAGGGTTATAGATATCATTGATCCCAATAAAATGAATGATCAATAGAATGTTAGGGGCATCAAATCTATAAAAATATAATAATTTCAAATACCATTATTTCAATATAAATAACGTCATTACGATATAATTTTTTTTAATATTATTTTACTAGTGTTCAGAAATTATTTTAAGATCTAAAAATATAATCACTATTATAAACATGATATGTTTTAATAAAATAAGAACAATTTCATCATCTAGTTTGGCTTCGATCAAATTCTAAATCATCAAATACCCTATCAAATGTATATCCATAGATGACTTTTTTATGAAAGAATTAATAAAATTTATTTTTTATGGATTGTAACATCCTTAATAGAGTGGAAAATCTTTCCTTTTGTATCTAATTATTTTCAAAAAAAATTGACAGAAAAGAGTCATACAATTTTCATAAATCGTTATATGGAGAAGTAATATATTAATCTCTAAATGACCATCTAATGTTCAAAATAATTATATATGATTAACATTATTACCCTTCCAAATGATCAAGGTCAAATAATTTTGAATGAAGGTAACTGATTTTCCAAAATGATCTTACTATTAATACCCAAAAAATATTAAGTATCTTTTAATCCTGACGTACTGATCATTTTATTAAATTAATTATGTATTCTATGGATTCATGGTAGCAACCGAAATTAACATAAAACCATATTTAAAACATATATTCCACCTTATTCCTAAAATAAAACCTATATTATTGGTTATATTAATTTAATAAGAAATATTATATAAAATACATTTTTTATAACATAATAAAATTCTAAAAAAATAAATAATTTGTCAAAGGTTAGTCAGTATGATTCAATTTACATTATCCATGTCAATTAAAACTTTATCCTAACATCATTTTTTCATTATGAAAAATAATTTATGGTACTCAATCATGAGTTTTTAAAAATGTTTATCTTCTTACCTAATCATTTTTCTTGGTCATTGGTACTTGTCAATATACCCTTTTTAATTTTTAATAAAAAATTACTGCATTAAATCCTTATATATTTCATAATTATTACACCCAATATATCTGTGATAAAATACTCAAATAACATAATTTTAAAACATAGACACAATCACCTTAATCATTCCTCTTTATCTTTTGTAATAAGAAAAACAAAGACACGATCTATTGTATTTTTAAGAGGAACATTATATTGATATATGGGGAATTTATCTGTGTAGTTCCAAATACCAAAAAATATAATGAATTTTTAAATAGAAACATTTTTCATTCCCTTACTGTCACACGAATAGTGTCATTTATCCTATAACTTGTATTAAATGGTCATTCAATTCAAGATTGTTCTAGGGTGTTTCATTCCACAATTATCAGATGTAGGAAAACCATTTTTCTCATTATTCCCATTTTCTATTTTTTCGTACATTCATATTCTTCTATTTATTCACTAAGAAAACATAATACATAGAAGATTATTTCTCTATATTGATATAACATGATAACATGCCCTTATATGAAGAGTATTTTTGGGATATTGGGTCCCTTCAAAATAATAGCATAAATCCATCAATTAATGACGATTCATACCCTTTGTGTTATAGTCATTGAAGTGTTTCAAATTTAATTCTTATAACATCAATTTTAAATTATTGCAATACACTAGATTAAATGATATCAAGATGAATCATAATGTATAATCTAAACCGTTTTTGAAATACATATAATAAATTGAATATTTTTACATAGCTAATCTCCTAATCATAATTCTAGTTTAATTTTTTATGTATCTATATTCCAAATAATTCATACTAATTTGAAGAAAAATGTGAAATATAATAAGCATATCCACTATTATTGTAAGACTAGGATTACAGTAAGGCTCTTTGTTGTGCACTGGGTGAGGATTAGTTCAATCATAATGTGCGTATATTAGAGTTATTACCCCAAACTACCAGAATTATTGAACAATACCCACTTATAGAATCCATTCATGGATGAATTAAAAGGGAAAACCAAAGAATCTATATCTTACAAAAACATTATAATTTTCTATTTTAATTGTCATCAAATTTGATCATAGTTTTATTCTGTAGTGTATTTATTTCAGCATAAATTGTTTAGGTGGGGGAGAAATTCATCACCATGAAAATAACAAGTGCGATGATAATTATCTTTATTTCATTCATCTATGGCAGTTGTGATTCCCAATGGAGGGGGATAAATTGGCATGAACATTCAGGCTTCCTCCCAGGGGTACTTATTGGATAATAGTGTGAGACTTCAATGTTGATACATATCCAAAGCTAAAAAAAGGGCAGGATACAATTCCATGGATGGCTAGTTTGGATGATGTACTGTTTATGTACAACAAGGAATTAATGGACATGAGATACACATGCGACAGGTTCACATGGTGAAAAAATCATTGGGGGAGTAGATAATGTTAGAGTTATTTGGATCTCTGCCTTTCCATCATTCAGGTGCTCTGGATGTTTCCCAACGTGCAGGTCAAACACCTGGTGCGAGGAGTATCAGATAAATCCTCATTTATTCTCTCTCTGTTGACAGTATAGATCAACTACGATAGTTTTAAATGTTACATCTAGTGGCAAGTGGATTCGAGGTATAAAGATTTTATTAGGGAGTCGTGGGTGGAACCCAGTTTTTTTCATAAATGGGTGGACTTGCATAACAAGTCGAGGCGGATGAATCAGAGGCACCACTAGTGGGCGAGGAATCTACCACCAACAAATCAATTTATATATAACTTGAAGTTGACAGTGTAGTAGTTGGAGAAGGGATAGGAGGAGGCATGGTATGTGTCATTTTTCACTGAGATCACAGATAAAGAAAATGAATTTTCTAATCAAAAAATTTCCCAGAAGTGAAGGGCTCGGGATACTTAAAAGAACATGTGGCTAATGGAAAGTGGCCAAAACATTGTATTTTTTCAGGCATTCATTAAAAAGAAGAGGAATACCAACAAGAGAAATATATAGATGTAAGATGTATCCTTCCCTGGTGAAAAAGATGTGTTAAGAGGGATGGAGCATATATTTTTTCAATGAACTATTGGCTGGGAAAAATCCATCAATAACAAATGGTCCTCCAATAGTGAGTGACATTTTTTTGAGAGAACTATAGAATGTTGTTTCTTCTCAGATCAATGAATCATTAGTTCATCATCCACAAGAAGATAACATATTTAGAGCCATAATGAAGCGTAATACCGACTTTGCTCTAGGTCTAGACAAGTTCCTTGGCTCTATCTTTTGGGGCTCATGAGAAACTACTAAAGCAGATATCATAGTGGTGATTCATGACTTCGTATGGGGAAGAGTCCTTCCCCATATGGCATGTTGAACTTCCCTGGTAAGTCTCATGATGATAAAAAACCCCTATGGCCTTGAAAATTACCGACTCATCAGCCTACACAACTTTTCAAATAAGAATTTGGAATGAAATATCAACACAAGGTTGTATGATTTTCTTCCCTAGTCCATCTCCCTTGAAACTAACGGGTTTGTGAAAGGTTAATCGATCCAAGGTGTGATGGCTCTATCTCAAGAGATGATCATGGACAACAAAACCATGAATAATAGATCTAATATATTCATTAAGTACAATATGTATGATAGGTTGGAATGGGGTTTTATTAATATGGTGTTGGTACATTTGGGTTTCTCTGCATGGGCACCCAATATTTTCTTTAGTTGCTTAAGTTCCCCCCAAAATAATGTGTCATTTATGGGTAGATCTTATATGTTTTTCAAGGCTACGAGAGGTCTTCACAATGGAAACCCATTATCACCAAGAAAATTTATCATAGTGTAGGATACTTTAAGTTGAATGATAAAAATATGGATTTAGAATAGAGACATCATTCCATATCAAAAAATACAGATCCTACCACTAGTTTAACATATCATATTTTCTAACTATTCCATTATCTTCAATAACGAATTAAGGTGATCCATGTGATAAATCTCCAAAATTATCGATGAATACTTCAACTAGAATTAAAAGGCATTAAATAATGGCAAAACAATGTTCAACATTTCAAATAAATGCACAACCAGGACAGCAGCGCATCTTTGCAGTTGGTTGTTCATGCAGTGAGGCCAGTCTCCTCTAGAATATCTGGGAACTCTTATTTCTCCATGTAGAATGAAAATCATAGAATTCGATCATGTGGTGATATAGATATCAAGTCGCATGATAAACTGGAATAATAATCATTTTTCCATCGGAGGTCGTATTAGATTTGAAAACATTGACTTATCAGCAATCTGAGTGCCTACAATAGCGTTCAACAATGTTTCAAATGGTGTTTTTGGAATTATTGATATAATAATGGATAGTTTCATATTGGATTCTTAATTACATATAAAATACACTAGGTTTCTTGAGTAAGAATGTCTAGACCAATACTTAAGGGAGTTATTAACGTGGGGTGTTTAGCATCAAATATTTAATGTATTCACACAAAACCAAACTAGTAAATGATTTAAGGATGGTATTTGTAGGGAAAGACCATGTATTGTAATAGGGGAGGTAATGTAGGAAACAATGATTCAATTGTTTCTCATCTCTGGTCATCGATTAACTCCTTTATCCCGACTCTCCAACATCACTCACAATGGATTAAAGAGAAGGGGAACATTCAATTACGGTTAGATCAATTGAATGGAAAAGCAATAGGGTATCCCAGTTTCCATGCTCCCACAATATCTTTTAGGGAATCATGCCTTTACCCCGACATTATTTCAATGGAATTATAAGAGAAGAAGACGGAGGTGTTCAATGCAATACTCATCAACTCATAGATAGACAAATGTGTCATTACTATTTCCTCTATGGGAAACTTCAATTACAATAATTAATGAAGGATTTATTTTTCCCAGAATCAATGAAATTGATGGAGAAAGGTGGTGTGGTATGACATGGTTTCTTCCAAATGTTGCTTTCTCATCGAGAGGATAAGAAATATTGACATTACAATAGAGAAAAGTATAATAAAACTAGGTATGAGAATCGCTTTATGTGTCTACTCTTGTAGTAATAACCGACCGGACTGTGCTAATCACATATTCATTGAGGGGGACTAGGCTTAAGTTGAGTTGGGATTATTGAGTGTGTTTATAGTGTACTCATTATAGGATTAACATGATGAACCCTTCTTGGATAAATGATTTTAGGGGATAGAAAAAATGGCCAAAGAGAGAATGGCTCATGATATTATCTTCATTTATGAGTGCTAGTGTCGTTGGAAAGCAATGAACCGAGTGAAATACGAGGGGTTTCCTTATTTAGGGTGCTCCATCATCGCTAGGACTTAGAGCATGCCGGCGGCCATGGTTCCCTTTTTTAGAAATTTGGAGGAAGCACCCTCTCTTTGGATGCTTCATGATTCTTACAAAGTGGATCATCCCAATGAACCAGATTCCTAGGACAGTTGGTGCGATTGTTTCCCCCTGATATTGGATTTAAGTTAAATATAATGGTTTTTTCAAAGAGGGTATTTCTCATATATAAGGGGTCTTGCGGGATCACATGCGGAGTGTGGTTATGGCCTTTAAGGACCACTATGGAAACAATAATTTCTTTCAGGTTGAGGCCAAAGAGTTGTTGTCTGGGATCTAGCTGGCCGTCTAGAAGAAAATAATTTGATCCCACATAGATATTGATTCAATGATTATTCACAGGTCCCTTCATGGTAAGGTTAGATCTCTATGGTCGATATGTTATATCATAGGAAAATGCGGAGCTATTCTTAGAAATGTTATTAAGGATACTAATACCTGGTGTAATGGAAATAATGTTGCGGAAGATTTATCCTCCCAGGTAAACTACTACCTTGAATTCTCCCACTCTCCCAACATTTATTTCATTAAATTGAGGGTGTGTCCTTAATATTATGTGATGCCCATGACCTACACTACTTTAGTCCTTCTTAGGACCAATTTTTTTTCCTTACTTGTTCTTTATTTTCTATTCAATAAAAAATCGAAATGATGATGATGATATATTTAACTAAAACACAGAACATTTAATAAATAACTTGTGTGTAATAAGGATGGAACATATGATTTTCATGTGATTCACGGTAAATGAACACATCATTATGAGAACATAATCATGATTATTTGAAATTATCACAAAATCAATTGGAATATCAAATAATGAATTCACATTTATTTAATACATTAGGATTGATGTCTGATTAGTCATGATCTTCCCTTGAGGGAGTTTAAATCTATAGGTAGAAACAGATATGATTTTGTCAAATTAATTGTATCATGAAACATATTGATGTATAGAATAGGTATATAATGTTAAAACCCCACCATTGATATAATACTTCTATTTAAATATGCATATGATGGTGTGGAATTTAAAATAGATATACATTTGTATTGGAAATCTCTAATTTCAAATGTGAATAATTTCGAAATAATAAAAGATAACTATAAACCATTTAGGATAACATTATAAATTGTACAAAAATATAAAATAAATAATCAAAATAATGATAAAACACCCACAAAAAGAATAAGGATGATATCAAGAAGTCATTTACTAAGTCAATTAATAGTATAATAAATTGGTTATTCCACTTATAAATAGAAATAAAATAAAAATATACTTTATAAAACATGACTAAAATATCAATTTATTTTTGAAAAAATATTTTTTAAACATAACTCATTTAAATAATTTTCTATTTTGAAATAAATATGGAAACTTTAAAAATATTATTTAATTCATTTTGAGGTCAGGTAGGTGGAAAATTTTATATATGGAATATGTGTTAAAATAAATATTCTATTCACATTTTTTGTAAAATAGTAACTATAATTGTTTTGATAATGACATAAGAATCATTTGATTTTTAAAAAAATTTATAATGGGTAAAAATTCAATTAAAAATAATTTTTAAATTTTCGAAACATTTCTTAAAATAGTTGAATATAATATGGTTTTAAACTAAAAACGAATTCATAACTGAATAGAGTAATGAAGTTGAATTTTCTATAAACAATTATCATTTTTATTACCAAATATTTGAGAAATTGTACTATTACATGGAAATATAATTAATTACCCCATTAAAATAAAATGAAAATTTTTTATTTGGAAATATTCATGCTATTTATTTAAACATTTATTTATGAACAAAAAGTCAAAATTGAATTAGACTACGAAAGAAAAAACTAAAATGGTCATAATGTTGATGTGAGAATTAATAATTGAATATCATATGTGAATCAAATGAAAATTTCCCTAAAAATTTAGAAATAAAATTAAAAATAATAAAAAATTCATTACACACTTTATCTTCAAATGACCTCATAAATGAAGTAAATGTGTAACCCAATGAGTGTAAATCCAGCTATGAAATCTATTCCCTCATACTTTATTTGGATTAATTGGCTTTAACATCAGGTGTAGTGGTTTTAAAAAATTTAATAAATTATAAAAATACCATAATAATATTACTAATATAAAATATGATTCTTTTTATAAAATCTTGTATGACATTCATTAATATTATTTCATTATTTTTATTTTTTTATATTTTAACAGCCTTGTTTTCTCAGGTCTGTTTCGTAGTGAATGATCTGGTTATTAAAAATATACTTATATCATATATAAAATAATAATAATAAAATAATTATTATATTTTTAAATAAATTATAATTTTAAATAAATTCGTTATTGATGGCAATAGAGAATTAATTATGTTACAATCATGAAGATGGTAAGTCATACATATGCATGGGCAAGGTTTCTATTTTTCAATTAAACTTATGTAAATTATGTGAGTAATATTTTATCCTTTCATAATTGTCATAATTTCATATATATAATATTATTACATTAAATACACTTCTATGTTTTATCCAAGTGGTGTCACAATGAATATAGAGTCACATCGCTTCGTGAAGGTGGTTGTCCATACGTACACGAATGATGTAATCATCATTATTTGAGTGAACCTATAAGAATCAAAATGATTTATATTATATTTAGATAATTATAAATATTTCATTAATATTATAATTATTTCATATATATGAAATATAATTGTTTTATTTAACCTTATTACATTTCATTCATTGTTTTAGTGAATGATTAATCACATCACTTCGTGAGGAGGTAGTCTATCATACACATGAGCGACATTATCATATTTCATATATAATTGAAAGAAAAAGTTATAATATAACTAATAAAAAGTTATAAGTATGTTATAAATATAATATATATACTTTACATCCATCATCATACTATACTGTGAAATGTGGTAATGGATGAACAAATGACATCAGTTTGTGCGGTGGTAGTCCAATGTACAAAAGAACGATAATTGTTTAACCCATTTGATGGAAGTTTATATGGTTGTAGGTCAAGAAATTTTAATAAAAATATCCATTATATGGAGATAATATAGTTATTATGTCATCATATTTTAATAATAATTTAATGTGGTGGGAAATGGAATAAAATAATAATGCTTGATGAAAACCATTACCTCTTGTTGGAGTATCCTCCTTAGGTTTTCACTAAAGCCTTCCTAAGATATATTTATGCCAAAAATAACGCTTATAAGATGAGGGTGATCTTATTATATGTTATTATTTTTTGTTCTATTTGGAAA
The DNA here is from genome assembly GCA_963277665.1 of Viscum album. Taxonomy (NCBI): domain Eukaryota; kingdom Viridiplantae; phylum Streptophyta; class Magnoliopsida; order Santalales; family Viscaceae; genus Viscum; species Viscum album. Next base: position 1,451,412,908 of record OY728138.1, read on the forward strand.
TAAATATTTATGAAGTTATGAAGAAGAGAGAAGAGGGTCGGCCTTTTATAAGCGGGGTAGAGGACACAATTATTATTTTTGAAATAAATTGAGTGCTCCCTAATTTTTGATACATAAAATGGTCCCCAAATGGGATATTATCCTACATTAGATGTGTGATGACATAAATATTTCTATAAAATAGTTTTTATACATGATTATAGGTTATTAGTTTCTTTATATATTTACAATAACCCTTAATAAACCCATTTTAACTTAAACCACAACAATTAATTTGTACTATATCACTATTAATTTTTGTAAAAAATAATGTTGACCATATTATCAATTATAAATTATTTTGATTAAAAATATGGATTTAATTTTTTTTAAATTAAATCTAAAATACTATAATAATTTAATTTAAAATAAATCCTACTAATGTGATGGGAAAGTGAGTTTTTTACATGAAAATGTCCAAAATTTTACATTGTTTTTATACCTAAAATAAATATTAAAATGATTTTTTTACCTAAAATGGATATGTTGGTAAAAAATTACACTAACATTACATTAAAATAAACTCAAAAAAAAATATTTATTATTTTAAATTATATAAATGAAAATGATTTTTTCAATTATCACAAGCCATTGAACAAATTTATTATTGTTTTTATATTAATCTGTCATTGAAATTAAATATATTCAAAATGAAATATTTTTTAATGTATTTCAGAGTTACATTAACTCATATTTTTAGTAATTAATTTTATATAAACTATTGAATAAAATGTTATTTGTTTATAATTTTAGGGTGTTCCATGTTTTTCGGTCAATAATTTCAGAATAATTATGATTTTATTTCATTCAATAATAAAAAAAAATATGATCTATAAGTATGAGAAAGTAAATTCAAATATATATAAAATGTATATTTTAATTTTTTTAATTTTTGGAAACATATATTTCTACGATATTCTATCAAATTGGTCCTATACGATCTCTGTTATTAATGATACAATATGCTATTGATATATGATTAATGTAATGTGATAAAATATCATTCAACAAATTGACAACAATGATAGATATAATTTCTAGGAAACAAAAATAAAACATTCATACAAGAGTTCCTAAGTATTGTCTTCTAAAATATGAATACTATTCTATTATTTTGATCATTGAGTATGTAAATATTTTAAAAGTCTACTAATAATGTGATTGGAGATCATGATCTATATCTAATATCAACACCATGTACTTAATTTTTTTTTGAATTCACTATGGTTTTAATTGTTTTATTTATTTCTATAATATCATCATAATATAGAGACTATTTAATAATTCTCCATCCAAAATCTATGAAACACTTTATTACCCCATCTATAAATATATTTAGGTAGTCACATATATAAGAAAGATAGGTTGGATGAGTCTCTTTTAATGGTCATGGGTTTTTATACCAGGTGTTCAAAATGTATGTTTTTAAATTGTGTTCTCACTCCCTAAAAAATTTAATAACTAGTATATATTTGTATCCTTAATGATAACATTATATTAAAGAGTAGATAAGAATAATGATCATCTAAACTACTATAAAATAAATTTGGTATTATTTGTTTTATTTTCTAGAGAATATTTAACACTATGTAATCAGTCTGATAATCATATTTTATTGAATAGATTTGAAGGGACTATTACCTGCACCATCAAGTCCTTATTTCTATATATTGGTACCTAATAAGAAGCACCACATTGTTCATCTTGTTTTTAAAAAACATGAAGTGGATAAAGGGTGTTCAAAAAATAAAAACCCATGGGAAAAAAGTTAAATTCTGTAGCGTTAATGGAATCTCGATAGATTATATGGTTTGGACCAATAGTTTTACAAAATGTGCACGAAATCTTCATATAAAAATAATTAACAGATTTAACCTTCCACAATTAGGCCATATAGTTTATATTTCATGAACTGACCATGAAAATACCCTATGTCAAAACTAAAGATCCTACCAAACACTTTACACATGGGTTTCACTTACAATGCATAATTTTTATTCATATTCTAACTTCATGAGATTTTAAAATTTAAATATAATACTCTATATAATGTATGAAATGAACCACTAGGAATAGAAGAGAATATAATATCCAAATAGTTAATGATATATTATTTTATAAAATAAAGTCAAACTCTTCAATATATTTGGATGCATGTAATATAAGGTTTAAATTAATGGCGATCGTCTATTAAAATATTATTATTTTAACATGAAAATTATAACCAATCCATTAGGTTAGAATGTATGAATAATAATAACTAAATAATAAATTGAAATTTTTTCATGTATAAAATAAATTAAATTGATATATAGTAATTATAATTAAAATAATAAACATTTTAACATAAAAGAAATGTTTTCTAAAAAACTATAATTTTCAAAAGAAATTTTTTTTGTGTATTCGTAAGCACTAATGGTTATGTTTTTTTGGAACTCTTTCATTTATTTATAAAATAAACATAATTGTTGAAATATGTATTTTAAAGTTATCTTACGTATAATTTTATTTTTATATAGGACATTTCATTTTTTGATGAATAAAAAAATACTGAATTTTAATTGTAAACTGCTTTTCTATATAAATATTTATAAAAAAATATATATTTATATATTTTTTAAAATAAAAAATTATTCAATTATAAATATGTTAATCCAAATTGTGTTATTTTGAAAAATTTAATATTAAATATTAAATAAAAACATTAGCCTTTTGAACATTTTAAAATTGAAACACCACGTTCTCATCAGGTTTTCATGGTTAATTTTATATTAAATTTTCCAACATATTTGAATTGAATTTAGAAAAATGGATTCTATTTTTCGAATCATAATAGTTTATATTATTTGATAATTTTATCTTAATTTTTAAACAAATGTTTTGGTGAAAATAATAAAAATTAATTAATGTGGTTATGATAAAAAAGGGTTTACCGATGGTAAAAAACAATAAATGTGAAAATAAGCTAAAAACATGTCTAAAATATATATTTTTTTTAAATTTTTGACCATAAAAATTTTGAGTCACTGTAATTCTCCATTTGTTGACCCTTTTGAATGTGAACTATGTGGGCATACATATTTTATTTCAAATATAACAAATGTGACACTCACCTCACTTAAAAAAGGACACCCTTTCCTCTATATTAACACATTAAAACCATTTTATTCTGTCAAGCCCTACTAAATTCCCTAACATAAATTACACATAATTTTATGGAATTTATAGTTTGGTAACATTCAAAACCTGGGATTGTTTTAGTGGAATCCTTACGAGGTAATGTGAAGAATATGTAATGTTATTTAATGTGTTTTTAATTTTCATTATTTTTCCCCCTTATTAAATTATTATAGAAACCTTATGATATAATAAAATCGGTATATTCCATATTTTGAGAGGTTTTTATGTTATGTAAAAGACCATCCAACATCCCCAATTCCATCATATGTGTTACGAAACAATCATTCATTGTATAGAGGATTACCACCTCATGAGATGATGCCATTAATTTTTCAATTACAACCTCTCACAATTGTATATGATGATCGTGATAAATTATATATATTAAATTATTTTACATTTATAGTCATTATATCATTTATGAATATTTTTACTCTCAATTATATAAAGGATATGATAACATCACTCAAGTTTATGGCCGAGTAATGCCTTGTGAGTGATGTGATTCATTTTTCACTAACTCCATACATGGAAGGTAATGAGGCTAATGTTATTGAATACATGTGATATAAATGGAATAAATATCAAACATATTACATATTTATTATTCCAAAAATATAATATATATCATTTTCATTCTGACACTAAAATATTAAAATTAGATTCTTATAGGTTTGGTCTACCAATTTCACGAACCGATGTGACTATATGTTCATCCCCACACATCAAGGATGATATATATAAGTAAATTTAATGAAATTGTATTTTACACATGATACAATTATCACTATAGAATGGTTAAATATTACTTACCATATTTCCATATTGATCATTGAAAATAGAACTATTATTAATGCGTATATACATCTTACCTTCTCCATGATAGTAATGTAGATCATTTATCATAACATTCATCAATTTTTAGTTTGAAAAGAATAATTTCTGTACAAGTATAATAATTATTACATGATTATTATTAAAGTGAAGTTTGAATAATGCCCTAATTATTTATAGTAAATATATTATGGTCATTTTTGGAACATAAGCCAAATATCATCGAAACAAAACCCATAAACGTAATTGATAATTAAATTATAAATTACATGGAAAAATGAAAAATAAAAGGAATGATAACCTGAAAATTTTTATTATTCTGGTAAATAATTAACATACATTTATAATTCTGGAGGAAAAATAATGAATGTGATGAGTCTGATTCATGTTAAGGGTTTCTTGTGTGACTTTTACATCAGTGAAATATATGTCATATTCACTATTTATTTATTTTCTTGGTGTATATAATTCCAATTTCAAATTTTATGTCATCAATCTATCTATCAACATGGTATTTAAATTTTCATGGGATGACATTTATTTGATGAGGTATACGATTCAAAATTTACCAAAGTGGTTAGGGATTATTTTACAATCTCACTATTATTAAATATTTCGTATGTTTATGTATGTATTTGAAATTTATTATATATTTATAGATTAAAAAAAATCTATTTTTTTCAAATCTAGTTATTCATTAATATTTTAAAATAATAGTACAATTTTTCATCTCTTTGGAACAAAAAATTATCCATAATTTTTTTTAATAAAATGAAACAATATTTCTCTCTTTTGTTCAAAATACTTTTACTCCCATAATAATATTTTAAAAAATATATAACATGTTTTAAATTTTATCAAAATGATATGTTAAAAGAATTTTTGGCCATTTTTTACAAAAAAAATGGAAATTAGTAATCATGTCATTTTCAAATCCCATTATGATTTTATAGAAAATTTGAAAGTGATGTTTTTTTAGATTGTAAGATATGAATGTAATTTTCCACCCTCATGACCAATCATTGTTTTAATTATTATTTTTTTAGCATTAGAAGGTTATTTTATATATTTTCCCTATTTTTTAAAATATGTATTTCTAAATGAAATGCTTATTTTTCCCTGTTATGTTTTTAGAAAAGTTCCTCGTAATTTATTTTTATTACTAAATTATACAGTCAATTTAATTTATAATCCACTGAGGATATGTTGTATTGATACCATTATAATTTTTTTCTACATGGTCTATGATCAGTTTGAATGGGGATATTAAACTTTATTTCCATTCACCATTTTACACAGTATAGTATATTATATATTTTATTGATTGGGGTAAGTATTAACAATTCATATCATAGTTTTTCAATACGAAATTTTATGTTAATTAGGATTTACCCCTTTTATGATAAATGAATTGTATTTATTAGGTTATAGGATTCCCTTAATATACGTTAATATTCGCCGGTAGGTATAATGATAAAAATCATATTGGGTTATGACTCAAGCCTTACCCATTTTTATTGATGTCTTGTCATAAGGCCTCAATGGTATTATAATTATATTTAACAGGGCCCCCATTATCTGTTTCAGATATCCAAAATTATCTAGTCTATCATAATTAATTAATTTATTGATATTTCATGGGACTACACAATTAGTTATAATATACATGGAAATTTTTTCATGCTCATGTAAATATTCTTATAGAATTATTATATCGTCATTTATTATTTCCATATTATGCTCACATTATATATTAAATGAAATTTGTTTTAGTTCTTTACCCATCCTCATTGATTATTCCTTATTCATTCCAAGATTAGATTTTACTTTTAACTTACTGAGTATATTATTTCACCCCTTTCATATTTATTATCTAGGATATTAGGATGTATTTTGTGATTGATATCCTGGGATAAAAAATGAGAGATAATGGTGATCTTGAAGATAATACTTTTTTTCATTTTATGATTTATATTATAAAACTATTTTCAACTATGTATCTTGTTTAATAGGACCACAAACCTATTCAGTATTATGGTACATAATTATTTGTATATTACTCTAATGTTGTAATGAAAACATCAAATCTGAGCTATTTCAGTTGGGGGAACTAGAGTTAGTATCGGAGGAAGCTTACTAGAAACCTCGTGAGTTCGATTTAGGAAAAAATATATAAGGGATCATAAAACTATGAAATAGTTTGTGGATATATATAGTAAAAAATCCTTATTCTTTTATTAAGGAAGTGATTGTATGTTTTTTTATATGAAATATATTCTTTATAGTTATTACAAGTAGAAGTTTTTTTATATGTACCTAGGGGTAATAACTCTAAAAAATGGTGTATTTGGCTTGACCGAATCCTCACCCTGTGCATGATAACAAGTAGTGATGCACATCGATTTTGAATTTCCTATAGAATATTATTAGGATATTCACACATTCTTTACAAACAATTATAAAGGATTAAAAGGTCAAGACAACTATAAAGAGGCTATTATTATGATTTTGAGATTAACTATTCATATGTGTTTTAATTTATGTTATGTTTTTCACTAGAAGTGTGATTGTACATTATGTTACATAATAATATGATGTAATCTATTATATTACATTATTTAGAAATGGAACCTATAATAGTGAATGGGAACCAAATAAATGCTTATAATCTAAATTGTAATAATGATCCTTTCTTTTATGGGCTTAAGACAATATCTAGTAGGGAACTGGTTTGAATTTTTTTTCACATTTTAAGGAAATAGTATCATATGGTATGATCAAGGAGAAATAATTATCTACGGGTTATTGCCTCAATATGGAGAAAGTGAAAAAGTCTGTGGGATAGAAAATGATAGAAAATAAGAAGAATGGAAAGAATAATTTTCCCACATGTGATAATTATAGGGAGAAACACCAATGTACATTTCAAGGGGAAGGAATATTAAATTAATTTGAGGAGAAAAAGGCCACAATAATCATTATTTCAAATGAAATAAAAAGGATTTCAAAATTTAATACTTCAACAATAGGGATATGGGGAACTACAAAAATGGATTCCTCTAACATCAAAAGAATAAACATAAAAAATAGCCAATGTTTCATGGTCAACTTTATGATATTAACATATAGAATGTTACAATATTAATTTTCTTGTGTTTGGATTGAATAATTATTTAATTTGAGTATATTTTCAATGATATCCTTGTTATGAGAAATAGAAAATGTATAATGATTTTATTGAAGTAACTTTTTATTAAGGATTACAATGTATATGATTAATGGTACAAATGACCAGGAAAAATGAAATTGAGGGAAGTTGAACATCAGGGAAAACACATGATTGGTGGAAATAAAACCCTCAATATGTTCCTAGTGTTACGCTAATGATGTTGTGATAAAGAGATGATATATATTGATAAAATAAATCTAACAGTACTGAAAAACAGTGAATGGATTAATGATTTCTGGAAAATATTTGATCTGTTATCATTGATTCAGTTCACAACATTTTTGAATTTATAAAATATAACAAAAAACAATTGTTTTTTTAAATATACGGATGAATAAATGATTTCAAAAAAAATTATTGTAATGTAGTGTATTTCTATGTTTCAAGAGAATACATTATAATGGTATTCACATGTTTGGTATGTGAAATTATGAGAAACTTCATTCTTCTTGAGGGATTAATGATATGTTCATTTGGAATATATGGTGAACATATTTCTAATGATTTTTATCATAATATTTGTTGATGGGTCATAAGGATAATAATTTGGGAATTCGTTTATGTTTAATATTGAATTATTTTTTAGAGATTAATGTATTAATTCTCCAAATAAAAATTTACGCATATTTTATAACATTTTCTAACCATTTTTAATATAGATAACTTGATATTGAAGTAATTAGTTATCATTCTATTATAGATATTGTGATCTGTTAGAGTATCATTAATAAAAAATTCACCTTTATTTCTAGAGTAAGACACAATGATGAACTTCATAATGTCCCAAACAAAGGATATGATTATACTTCTAAGAATGAATGAATTAAGTAATTATATATTATCCTCAAAATTTCATAACATTATATAAAGTATCTTGAAATATAATATTATCTAATATCAACAATTTATCCCTTTTCACACCTATTTAGTTTATATTTTGGTGGTTGTTTATTTTAAAATGATCATTTAATTTCATTTTATCACTATTATTTTTCTCTCTCCATCATTATTTGGATACGACACTCTCATTCCTTGGAAAAATAAATACATCCAACCAATTTTACCATATGTGGAATCCATGTCTGTGTTATTCAATATGTCCGTCAAATCTCTTGTTGTCTCTTATAAAAATGATTTTTTATTTACTAGGTTTTTAGTAAAAGAATATTCAAATATCAAAAAAGTGAGAGTCAAGAATAAATTTCAAGGTCTTAATTTATTTGGGGGGTGGGGGTGGGGGATAGAATGTAACACATCAAGATATTAAAATATGGTCATCACGTTTTATGTAATATATAAAATTATACACAATGATTATAAGTGAATATGATATCCCAAGAATTAATTATATATTATTATTTTAAAAAAAATTAATTCTCTTTAATACCTTTTGATGCATGAAACACTATGTTTAAACTAAACAAAATACTCTATTAAAATATTATTAAGTAAACATAAACATTATAAAATTGTCATTATGTTGGTTTTAATGAATAGATAAACAATTTTTTTAAATTATATCATTTAAACATGAATAAAATATATTAATGTATATATACTGATTATAAATAATATAAGAATAATTTTAATGTAAAATAAGTGTATGATAAAATACCATATTTTTCAAATAAATTGGTTTTGTCGCTTCTTGAAAACTCATAAAAGGACACCCCTTTATTATCTACTTCACACCTCTAAACCCGTATGGCTCATCTAGTAAAAATACAAAAAACAACATAAAATATTTAATCTCATATTACAATCATTATTTTGGGTATAAATCAAATATTAGAAGTATTTTTTCGCAAACTAAAATAGGTTTTCTATGGAGGAGGTCATATTCTTTAATGAGTATTTTCATTTTATTTCATACTCTACCTCATAAAATTATTATAAAACCGTGTTGATATAATATCAGAATTATATTCCAAATACTGAGATTATTTTATGTTAACTACCTAATAATAAAATCCACACATCCATTAAAAAGGTTATAAAATCATCATTTGTGTGTACCGAGGACTACGACCATGCGAACCAAATCCATTGGTTTATCTATAACCACCTCCTAAATTTGGGTATGATTATGGATATAATATATATATATAATTAAGAAAATAATTACACCTCTAGTTCCATTATATAATATATAACATTTTTACTTTCTAATCCATATTGGATACGATATTGTAACTTTTTTATACAGATGACTACCACCTCTCGAAAAGATATTATTAATTTTTTTGCTAAATATTAAAATGGAAGGTAATAAGGATAATTTTAATGATTATATTTTCTAATAATGAAATTATTATAATATTCATTACATTATTATGATTTTAAAAATATAATATATATCATTTTCTTTCTTACAATGAATAAATGATTATGTATGTGGTGTGAGTGTAGACTATTGCCTTTATGAAGAGGTGAAAATCACTTTTCAACACAAGATCAAATAGATGAAATATATAAATATATTTAAATAATTAATATTTCATACACTATATTATTATCATTTTGTAAAGTTGAAAATTTACTTTCCTTCATTTTGTAACGATCATTGAAAAATGGAAATGTTACTCATTCGTAAGTACGACCTACCATCTCCATGATTTTATTGTAGTTTTTATGGATAAATATCATGGATTATTTGATTTAAAATAATCATTGATTTTTTAATATGATTATTATTTAATTATTATTATTCAATAATTGTTTTAATAATTACAACTTTGACAATAGTCAACTTACTGATGTCATTCTTGGTACATAAGGAAAATATCATCAAAAATTCTGAAGTAATTCTAATTTATTATGAAATAATAAATAAAATAGAAAAAATTTAAATATACTTAATAGTTAATATGAAAATATTTCTTAAAAAATTAAATATTTAACATAATCTTATTATTTTGGATGATAAAGAACATACATGATTATTCAGACTGAAGGTTAGAGTTTCTCGATACAGTATTACATTATTGAAACATATTTTATATTAACAAATTATATATTTTTATTATTGGTATAAAACCATTTAATAATTTCTATCATTAATATACATATATTAAGGGTATATAATGATTCATTTGAGGTCATTTCTATTATGGGTCTTATGGACGAGGGATGAGCCTATAAGGGGCTCTGCATACCGTGGGTGTCCCCCTATCACCACGTTCCTCTTCTCTGTCTCAGGTCAATAGAGACCCCTATTCTCAGTGCTTCTACTTGGCGTGATCATGGAGTTCATGTCCTCAATTAGTTGCGGCATTGTGTGGCTTTGTGGGCTCAGCTATTTGGTGATTATCACCAATTTCTGGCCCATCTTCTTAATCAAGCCTCTAATCTAGCTTGGGTTTCACATGATGGTGCAGTGAAGGTCCTGTGGGCGAGTTCCAGCTACTAAGGTTTGAGGGTTTCAGTTTGTTTCTGTGTCAACTTTGGTTAAGGAGGTAGGTTGTGGTGGTATTCAAGAGTGGTCCTGAAGGTGTTGACGGGACGCGGATCAGGCTTGTGAAAGTTCCATTTTCCATCGGGTGGCAATCATTCAGTGATGCATGCTTGTTTCTTGATTTTTTTGATTCGATCTGGTTTTGGATGCCTTTGTTGGAGAGTTTTTTAGTTTTTTTGATTCTCATTCTATAGTTTTTTGTTCTATTTTCTACTTTACAAGGATCCACAGATTAATTTGATGATTTTTTGCGATAAAGTGATGCTTCTATTTTGATAGTTTGTCGTCAGTGGTCGGGTGTGCTGCTGTGTTGGTCATTCTATTTAAGGATGATCTGTTTTTTTGTTGGAATCGTTGGTATTGAGACAGTAGTGTTTTGGGTTTATGACATACATTTTCTAGTTGTGGATCCACTGTTCATGATGGTTTGGTGTGGATGAATTTATTTTGGTATGTGGAGTGTTGATTGGCTCATGGTTTCACTACGGTGTCTGCAGAGTTGGGTGCAGTGTATGGACGGCCTGGTCTCACTTGTTATAGTTATTTCTTCAACATTGGTGGATGTCCTTTGGGTCATCTCATGTCATTGGAGGGTTGGGTGAACTCTGACTAGTGCCCGCCGGCAGGTTTGTGGATTTGGACTGGTGTCAAAGGTTGCACTGGTGGGCACATGAGGAGAACGATTCTGTGGTTTGTCTAGTTCATTTGATGTTGGTGTTTCCTAGTCCAAGATTCTTCATCCTTCTTTTGATGATTTATTCTCTATCTATAAAAGTAAGTTTGGATTAATACTTCAATGTGTTGTTCTTCCACTAATCATTAATGTATTTTATTGTGAAGGCTTTTGTTGTTTTAAGTGGGGATGTGGAGAAGTTGTGTAGTGGTGATTTGGTGAAATTGTAACGCCCCAACCCCAGCTTCCCAGAGTCGGTGCATTACTTCGTAACATTGGCATGATCACAAAAGATCACGTCTCGAAAGACCGATTAGTTTAGTAGCCTTGGAAACACTAGAGACATTCATAAACATTACATTACATCATAAAAATGAAAACTACAATAACATGGTCTCCCAAGTCCACACTCATATCCTCACTGCCTATTCTTGCAAGTCAGTCATAATACACTTCTTCAAATCCTGGGAAAAATAAAACATTGAAAGGGGTGAGCTCAAATGCTCCGTAAGGATAACAATATAGCGGAAACTTTCATAAGAAAAAATAAGCATTTAAGGAAATGTATAAATAAAACAAAAGCCTTATTGAACTTGAACATCAGCATAATATGGCAAAAGTAAAATAAAATAATGCCATTACTTACTCACATGGATATTCTACTAGACGAATAATCACATGAAATATCAATAACCACTTTCATAATGAGGGAATGTATAATGCCAGACATTCTGAAACATTTTGTCATGGCCTCGGCCAAAACCATAAATCAAATTGGGAAAGGTCCTCGGCCATTTCCACGTCTAGTTGTCTCATGAGACCTACCAATGCATTGAGGAGCTATAGCGGGCTCCACCCATCACTTATTAAGTCCAATACATTCCTCATATGAATAGGTTTAAACATAACATTAATATTCATATTAAAACTAGCATACGAAATGTCAATAGTTTCTCCATAAACTATGGATGGTATTAAAATAACACATCCACAGTCAAATGTTTCACAAAATTTCAATGGAAGTTTTGTATCATAAATCAATTTCAAATAATATTAAAACCCATCAAAGGATGTTAACATGGATGAAATCAAAGCTATTTGAGAGAAATATATCTCTTTTTTGAAATAATTTAAAAGTCCCATAATTATAAAATAATACATTTACTTTGAAAATATTATTATAGGCTTGTAATGGAAGCTTCGACGAAGTTATAATGGCGGAAAATAGCCGCACCCGCCGTATAAGTTAAAAAAACATTCTTATCTTAAATTTGTCAAAAAGGTCAAAAAGTACATTGTTTGGAAAATGATGGTAAGATTCCTTTCAAAAACGTATAAGGGTATAAATGACATTAATCCATTTTCCATTTAATAGTAAAAATGTTTTGAAAGTCATTTTTAAGAAACATGGATGTGGATGATAACGAGGTCCCAGTAGATAATTATGTATAAACAACCTTGGATAATGAAGAGGTTGTGAAGTAAACCCTTAACTTGTACTTTTCCTTGGTTGGGGTAGGTTAACCTCCTGTATAATGGTGAAATAATTGTTATTAAATTATACAAGAATCATATACATTCATATGATATCATATATGATCTTTTAACATTGCTTTGTTAACAATATCTTAGATTTATCGTTGTTTCGGGTGTTAACTTACTCGTTTTCTTTTATATGTTTTGTTATGTAAGTCGGGCTTTTCATGGATAGGTTGTATCTTATTCATATCCATAATTATATCATGTCCTTAAAAATTATTTTTAAATCATCAAATGATAATTATACTTGAATGGATACGACGGAGAATGAATCTCATCGCGTTCATGGAGACGGTAGTCCGTACGTACGCACGAGTGACAATATCATTATTTTGATATTAAAATAATATATAATTGGATAGTATATCATATATACAGAATCATTATCATGTTATATTTATTATTTACATGAATTACATATCATTATTATACCCATCTAAAATAATAATATATTAAATAACAATTACAACACGACGTGGAGACGGTAAGCCGTACGTATGCACGTATGGTGATATGTCATTAAAATGATGGGTAGAATACTGAATATGGTTGTTCCATATTTATAATAACATCACAGTATATAGAATATACTGGAGTTATAATTTTAGAAATGAAATAATAAACAAAGAGGGAGTGGAAGAAGAAAGAAACTTGAAAGAGGGTGATGAAAATGTTACCTCTTCTTCGGGTTCTTCCTTTTGATTTGATCAAAAGGACTCCTTAGGATGGCATTCTGACTAAACTAAAGCTTCTAGGATGAAAGGAGAGAAGTTGGGAGAGTATTTGGGCAGAGGTTTGCCGAACCAAAAGGCTTGATAGTGTGAATAAGGTGGTAGAGATGGGGGCCTTTTATAAGAGGAGAGGAGGGGCTCTTTTGGAAAGATTGAAATGTTACATTATTATACAATGCATTTCGGATTTTAAAGGTTCCACACTGATATAATTCTTGGATAAGGTGATAAGGGTTCTAAATCTACCCATCCAATAGTCTTTGAACAAATGTATGCCTTGGATTTTACAATATCTTTTCTTTTTATTAAAATCGTTAAATAATGAGGTCATCGCTGCATCATAATGATGTCATAAATAATTTAATTTATTTAACGTTTAAAAATTATAAACAAAATACTATGATGTAGGAAATCTTTTTATCTTTCTAATGAATATTTATAGTCAAAATTTGGACTTGTGTAACCCCACTTAAAAACTGTTTTAGTAAAACAACTCATGTTTGTGTCAATTTAATTTTAACATTAAATAAATATATATTAATGTCATTTTCCAACCAAAGTGGCTCCATGGGCCCCCAATTTGACCCATGGATTGTCTTGGTCGGCCCTGACTCATCCAATATGAGTAGGAAAAGTGTCAATCTCATCTCATATTATTAAAACATTATTTTTACCTTAAACTACACTAATTACCTCTAATCGCGATTAAGAACTTAAAAGTTACTATTCACCAAAAAATTATTTTAATCTCATTGAACCACATTTTACTTCTTAATGACAAACATGTATGTTGTATTTTTGAAAATCAAATCACAGAAGTGGTAATATTTCATTTAAACGAAAAATCAGTTATTTAACTACCACTTAGTGGTTTCACTATTCATCAAAAATTGAAGTTTTTCAGAACAATGCCAAAATTTCACCCTAAGCTATAATTGATACTCCGAATTCAAAAATGATGTCTATTTTAAAAACTTCCAAACATATAAGTTGCATTAATTAATTTTATAATTAATTCCCTCTATCACAACAGATAGCGTGTTTTTAAGAAACAATTTATATCAAATGATTGGCAATTGTTTATGTCCAATTTCAATGTTAAATTAATTCTAATGACCAACATTGGATAAAATGGTAAAAATATATTCTAATTATACTTTAAAACCACTAAATAGTATAATTTATAACTGTGAATTATTTTTATTAAAAAGTTGTTTTTAAGTAATTTTCATTATTCATAAAAAATTAGAAGTTCTCAGAAAAATACCAAAAATTCAAAATAGGATAATTTCGAGATTACGAATAAAAAAATGAAGTCCATTTTGAAATATAAAATTTCTATAATTTTAAAAAGTGGTTATTACTATTCATAAAGGCTAATTTGATTAGTCGCGGTGTTTTAGAACTCGAAGTTGCGTACAATGCAATCTATTGCATTATTGAATGAGAAGCGTATCGTGGAAGCTCGGGATGTTACATTCTCCCCTCCTTCAATAAATTGCGTCCTCGCAATTTGAAATGTTTCATTGAAAATAAAAGGTTGAAAGTAGAAAATACCTTTGTGGAAAACCCACATCGGAAATAAGATTAATAAAATTTAGCCTTAATAAGAGAGAAAGGGAAATGAAAAAGTCACCACCCAATTATGATCTCGATTAGGAGAACATTGGTGGCAATTACAGACATATAATTGGAGGAAAAATTTAAATATTTGTACGGAGTGATTGAGGTCATCAATCACAATCAACTGTCAAATTGATGGCCTCAAAGCCTTCAATCTATGTTTATTTAAAATATCATCAGTTCAACAAGACATAAGGTATTAGGATAACACATTTTTTTGTTTTAATATCCCTTTACTAAAGTTTAAGAATTAATTCATTCACTGAATAAGAGATAGATATATATATATGTATGCTTGAAAATTAGAGTTTCAACCATCAACTCCTCTTCCACTCAAAAAGATAATAGAACTCAAAAATATTATACTTATCCTAATTGTATAAGGTTCCAAATGTTAACACATACTATTTAGATTAGTAAAATTATTTTGTAATAACCAGGGACTTCCTGTAGGCTAGTGGTAGGAAATAAAGGTCTGTCGCACTATGATTGTGGGTTCGATTCCTGCAGCTTTGTCCGACGCGACGGGTTATGCCCCACCCTGCAGGTTGTACTTTTCCTAAAACTATAGTATCATAATATTCCAAAAATAATCTTCATAAATTTTTTAAACTTAAACAATACTATCCAAAGATCAACTTAATCCACTCCAACCTTTATAGTTATTCAAAATACCTCTGTCCAGACTTTCTCTAAACAGTCTCTTAATTCCAAAATCAATTTATCAGATTCCCCAAACAAAGTAAAGTTTATCTTATTGTCACATACTAAAAATATAATTTCCTTCATCATATTAAA
This sequence comes from Viscum album, assembly GCA_963277665.1. Taxonomy (NCBI): domain Eukaryota; kingdom Viridiplantae; phylum Streptophyta; class Magnoliopsida; order Santalales; family Viscaceae; genus Viscum; species Viscum album. The sequence continues at coordinate 1,451,429,008 of OY728138.1, forward strand.
ACCTTACTGAAATCAACAAGTACTTAAGTACAATCCTTATATATATATCACATTATTCTAATAACCAGAATATAATCCATAAGTCCCAAAGAACCAATACATTAGTTATTCTGCTTCAACTGTAGTAACAGCATAAGATTGTCCTTGATCCCTTGGCCTTTTCTGAGGTAAGATTCCCTAACGCTTAGGACATTCATTTGAATAATGACCCATTTCTCTACAATTGTAGCATTCAACTTTGATAGCCTCTTTCTTTCCCTTGCAATCACGAGCTAGGTCACCCTTTTCTCCACATTTATAACAAACTCCCATTCCTTTTAGGAAAGTACCAGGGTGATTCTTCCCACAATTATCACATAATGGAAAATCCGTCTTTCCATTTTTCCCTTTATCTGTCACTTGTTCCACCGTTCTCTTCTTCTCTTGCTTTACTTTGTTGTCATAAGACTTAGAGAATTCCTTTTCTGTCTTGATAGCACACGAGACAATATCTTCGTACGATGAGAAGGATTATGATACTAAAGCTCGACAGAGAAATGGTTTTAACCCATCAAATAAATGATCAATCTTACTCCTTGGGTTACGTATATAATCGGCAGCAGGCCTCGCTAACCTTGTAAAGTTAGCCTCATAATTTGCGACATTTTCATCCTCCTTCTGCCTCAGACTCAGAAATTGCCTTTCCATATCTGCTCCATGGTCACGAGGAAAGTATTTTTCTAAGAAAATCTCTTTGAACTCCCTCCATTACATATTCGATACGTCATCATCTTCCTTTGTGTTTTGAATCAGCGACCAGCACTGATCGGCATCTCCAGTGAGGCGGTAAACTGCCATGACAAACTTCTCCCTTTCGCTACTCCCCAAGGCATGGAATATTTTCTCTAAGGAGTTTATCCATTGCTCAGCTACTAACGGATTTGTACCCCCATTAAATTTTGGTGGTTGTTTCCTCATGAAGCGGTCTAACATTGATCCTCCACGTTGTGGATCAAGGTGATCCATACGAGTAATGTTATTATTCATAACTTGAGTGAGTTGTCCCAGTATGGTAATAAGTTGATCAACACCAGTTGAATCTCCAGATCCACAATAATTGTCTTGAGAAGGAGGGAAATCCCTACACGGAGTGCGTGCATTGATACGGTTTCCATTCCTTCCACTAGGTGCCATTTCTAAACAATGGCATAAACTAGATTAGTTTATGAATCAAAATACATAATTCCATAATTGTAAAATACTTAACATAAATTGAACTATTTATGGATATAATCCATAATCATAAAATGGTTTTATTTGAGGAAGTATATACTCATAACCGTTCATAGTGGTTTGTAACGAAAATGTGAATTTTCCTAAGCATATCCCCCGGGAGTGTCGTAACCAAGAGTGCAACAAGGACCGTTGTCGTGCAACAGTTCCCGTTCGAGTCTAGCTCAAAGCGTTGTTTTCATGTTTTACCCCTAGGTACATCTGTTCCAGAGCCGCCTCTACCTGCTCGTATCCAGACAGGGATGTATTGCTCGGAAAACTCACAAAATCTCTACAATAACAAAATTCTAGGAAGTTCTTCTATACTAATCCTCAAAGTCTATCTTTGGGCTATGTGCTCTAATCAGAGTTTATCTAAATCTATATTCCAAGGTTAGTACTAAACTGCCTCTGATACCAACTGTAACGCCCCAACCCCAGCTTCCCAGAGTCGGTGCATTATTTCGTAACATTGGCATGATCACAAAAGATCACGTCTCGAAAGACCGATTAGTTTAGTAGCCTTGGAAACACTAGATACATTCATAAACATTACATTACATCATAAAAATGAAAACTACAATAACATGGTCTCCCTAGTCCACACTCATATCCTCACTGACTATTCTTGAAAGTTAGTCATAATACACTTCTTCACATCCTGGGAAAAATAAAACATTGAAAGGGGTGAGCTCAAATGCTCCGTAAGGATAACAATATAGCGGAAACTTTCATAAGAAAACATAAGCATTTAAGGAAATGTATAACTAAAACAAAAGCCTTATTGAACTTGAACTTCATCATAATATGGAAAAAGTAAAATAAAATAATTCCATTACTTACTCACATGGATATTCTACTAGATGAATAGTCACATGAAATATCAATAACCACTTTCATAATTTAGGGAATGTATAATTCCAGACATTCTGAAACATTTTTTCAAGGCCTCGGCCAAGACGTCTAAAATGATTAAGGCCTCGGCCAAAACCATAAATCAAATTGGGAATGGGCCTCGGCCAATTCCACGTCTAGTTGTCTCATGAGACCTACCGATGCATCGAGGAGCTATAGCAGGCTCCACCCGTCACTTATTAGGTCCAATACATTCCTCATATGAATAGGTTTAAACATAACATAAATATTCGTATTAAAACTAGCATACGAAATGTCAACAGTTTCTCCATAAACTATGGATGGTATAAAAATAACACATCCACAGTAAAATGTTTCACAAAATTCTTAATGGAAGTTTTGTATCATAAATCAATTTCAAATAATCTTAAAACCCATCAAAGGATGTTGACATTGATGAAATCAAAGCTATTTGAGAGAAATATCTCTCTTTTTTGAAATAATTTAAAAGTCCCATAATTATAAAATAATACATTTACTTTGAAAATATTATTATAAGCTTGTAATGGAAGCTTCGACGAAGTTATAATGGCGGAAAATAGCCGCACCCGCCGTATAAGTTAAAAAAAACATTCTTACCTTAAATTTGTGAAAAAGGTCAAAAGGTACATTGTTTGGAAAACGACGGTAAGATTCCTTTCAAAAACATATAAGGGTATAAATGACTTTAACCCATTTTCCATTTAATAGTAAAAATGTTTTGAAAGACATTTTTAAGAAACATGGATGTGGATGATAACGAGGTCCCAGTAGATAATTATGTATAAACAACCTTGGATAATGAAGAGGTTGTGAAGTAAACCCTTACCTTGTACATTTCCTTGGTTGGGGTAGGTTAACCTCCTGTATAATGGTGAAATAATTGTTATTAAATTATACAAGAATCATATACATTCATATGATATCATATATGATCTTTTAACATTGCTTTGTTAACAATATCTTAGATTTATCGTTGTTTCGGGTGTTAACTAACTCGTTTTCTTTTATATGTTTTGTTATGTAAGTCGTGTTTTTCATGGATAGGTTGTATCTTATTCATATCCAGAATTATATCATGTCCTTAAACATTATTTTTTAATCATCAAATGATAATTATACTTGAATGGATATGACGAAGAATGAATCTCATCGCGTTCGTGGAGACGGTAGTCCGTACGTACGCACGAGCGACAATATCATTAATTTGATATTAAAATAATATATAATTGGATAATATATCATATATAAAGAATCATTATAATGTTATATTTATTATTTACATGAATTACATATCATTATTATACCCATCTTAAATAATAATATATTGAATAACAATTACACCACGACGTGGAGACGGTAAGCCGTACGTACGCACGTATGGTGATATGTCATTCAAATGATGTGTAGAATACTGAATATGGTTGTTCCATATTTATAATAACATCACAGTATATAGAAGATAATGGAGTTATAATTTTAGAATTGAAATAATAAACAAAGAGGGAGTGGAAGAAGAAAGAAACTTGAAAGAGGGTGATGAAAATGTTACCTCTTCTTCGGGTTCTTCCTTTTGATTTGATCAAAAGGACTCCCTATGATGGCTTTCTGACTAATGTAAAGCTTCTAGGATGAAGGGAGAGAAGTTGGGAGAGTATTTGGGCAGAGGTTGGCTGAACCAAAAGGCTTGAAAGTGTGAATAAGGTGGTAGAGGTGGGGTCCTTTTATAAGAGGAGAGGAGGGGCTCTTTTGGAAAGATTGAAATGTTACATTATTATACAATGGTTTTCGGATTATAAAGGTCCCACACTGATATAATTCGTGTATAAGGTGATAAGGGTTCGAAATATACCCATCCAACAGACTTTGGACAAGTGTATGCCTTGGATTTTACATTATCTTTTCATTTTATTAAAATCGTTAAATAATGAGGCCATCGCTGCATCATAATGATGTCATATATAATTTAATTTATTTAATGTCTAAAAATTATAAAAAACTACTATGATGTAGTAAATCTTTTTAGCTTTCTAATGAATATTTATAGTCAAAATTTGGACTTGTGTATCCCCACTTAAAAACTGTTTTAGTAAAACAACTCATGTTTGTGTCAATTTAATTTTAACATTAAATAAATATATATTAATGTCATTTTCCAACCAAATTGGCTCCATGGGGTCCCCAAGTTGACACATGGGTTGTCTTGGTCGGACATGACTCATACAATAGGAGTAGGACAAGTTTCAAGCTCATCTCATATTATTAAAACATTATTTTTACCATAAACTACACTAATTACCTCTAATCGCGATTAAGAACTTAAAAGTTACTATTCACCTAAAAAATTATTTTAATTTCATTGAACCACATTTTACTTCTTAATGAAAACCATGTATTTCGGACTTTTGAAAATCAAATCACATAAGTGGTAATATTTCATTTAAACGAAAAATCAGTTATTTAACTAACACTTAGTGGTTTCACTATTCATCAAAAATTGAAGTTTTTCAGAACAATGCCAAAATTTCATCCTAAGCTATAATTGATATTCCGAATTCAAAAATGATGTCTATTTTAAAAAATTCCAAACATATAAGTTGTATTAATTAATTTTATAATTAATTCCCGCTGTCACAACAAATAGCGTGTTTTTAAGAAACAATTTATATCAAAAGATTTGCAATTGTTTATGTCCAATTTCAATGTTAAATTAATTCTAATGACCACCATTGGATAAAATGGTAAAAATATATTCTAATTATACTTTAAAACCACTAAATAGTATAATTTATCACTATGAATTATTTTTCTTAAAATGTTTTTTTAGTAATTTTCATTATTCATAAAAAATTAGAAGTTCTCAGAAAATTACCAAAAATTCAACATAGGCTAATTTCGATATTACGAATAAAAAAATGAAGTCAATTTTGAAATATAAAATTTCTATAATTTTAAAAGGGGGTTATTACTAGTCATAACAGCTACTTTGATTAGTCGCGGTGTTTTAGAACTCGAAGTTGCGTACAATGCAAGCTATTGCATTATTGAATGAGAAGTGTATCGTGGAAGCTCGTGGTGTTACAGAAATGGTGATGTCATGTATGGTTTCTCCCCTTTTAATCAATAGTGTTTTCATAAAAAAACATTTTTCAGTAAACTTTTATGGGTCTTACGATTTATAAGTTACAAAAGGGGTAAGGGTTTATTAAAAAATGTCATAATAATTCAAGGTTATTTATGTTTTCATCTCCCATAGTGGATTTATTTGATATTTATATCTTAAAATAAATACATTTTACTCACATCTATCTGTTCATTAACTTTATCATGTAATAGTACCATTTAATAGCTCATTCGTAATTAAAATAATTATTAAAATGTTTTTAGGAATGTTCTTATTTATTTTTATCTCTGCTCAAAATTTCTTTTTCTTCCAATCCCACTTTCTTAAAATTTTAGGAAATATATTTTTTAACTTTTAGGAATGATTTATTAAATAAAATTTTTCTAGTTTTTTATTTTTTTCTTTTTTAATGAATCATCATGTCAATTTCAAAAAAAAAATCAATAAGTTATTTAATGAATATTCAAAAACGAATCATCAGTTAAACTTATTCGACATGAATTTTTTTGAACTATTCTAAAACTAAAATTATTAATGCTTATTTTACAGGTTTTAAAAATTAATTTTAAAATAAATTTATTTTCAAAATGTTATAAGTAAAATTTTTTAATAGTTAAGTTTCTAAATGAAAAGGTTTTTTTAGTGTTTTAATGATATTTTCGTGGTATTTATATTCATCACAACCATAAACCATCTTTCGTAATTATGATAAAATGATAATATTTTTTATTATACTATACATATTATCTTTCCACATAGTTTATGACTAGTTTTACAAGGGATTTATAATTTAATTCAATTCACTATATTACTCTAGGTGGTTTATGATTATATTTATTGACAGGGGATAAGTTTTAAAATTTCATATGTTATTTTTTCAATTTGAATGTTTATATTGATTATATTTCACTCATATAATTTGAGTAATGAATTAAACACATTTTGTGATCATTGAGGTCTGATATATCCCCTTTATGTATTAGTTGGTCTAATGAGAGAACCTAGATTTGGTTTTGGTAGAGGAAATAAACATTTATAAAGATGTCTTGACATAAGGCATCAGTGGTATTTAATGACCTAGAATAGGGAATCTGTGATTCTTTTTAGATATCCATTATTATGCATTACGTAATTATAAATTTATTTATTGATATTCTATGTGAATATTCAATTACAAAAAAACATGGTAAAATTTTCAAGATAATGTGATCGTTTCTAGGTAATTATTATTCATCATTTTTTTGTTCTATATTATTATCCGGTTATTGATTAAATTGAATGAGTTTTAGTAATTTACCGTTACATATATGATTACTTCATATTTATTCATATCTTATTTTATATTCATACCCCTACTAAGCATCTAAGATAACACCATTCATATGTTTTGTATTCCCTACGATATCAGGAAGTGTTTTTTTATTTATAAATAGGGATATACTATGGGGAATAATAGAGTTGTAAAAAAGAATAATTTGGGTTTTTTATGTTTTAAATAGAAATAGTAATTTTAATTATATATCTTTTTTACCTCGATTGCTAATATATTTTTCCCTTCAAGATTTGATTCCTTGTATATTATTCCAATGAAATAATGTAGACATTAGATTTGAGCTACTATGGTCGGTGTTGATACTTTAGTAACCATACACATCAAAAGACTCACATGGATTTCCCTAGGCCTCAGATATCATGGATTGAACCATGAACCACACATTCATAAAAAGGATTACCTCGTGATTTCCCCTAAATCATGTGTAAAAATGTGTATATAATTAAAAATTCAAGAAAGATAAAAATATTTCCAATAATTCTTTAAAACATAAAATAACCCAAGAATAAGGTAAAACAATATAAAATTTAAGGTAATAGTGACATATGGGGGGTCACAATAGTGATGTTTAATTTAATACAAAAATTTATCTCTATAATATGATGCCTTTATTGTAATTCAATGTTTCACAAATGGTTTTCAGTTTTGTTTTATAGACACCATCCATGAAACACATTCTTGACAAAAAATTCCCAATATAATGATCATAGAAAGTTTTTCTAATAAGTAGAATTTTCATGGATTCAATCATGAAGATTTTTTATAACCAATCAAGTGATATTAGTTATAAAATTTACTACCCATGTTTTGTTTGTGTTGAATAACCAAAGATGAATTTACATCTATTAGGGAAACTAGAAAAATTCATAGTCGATTCTGGTATATGGAATCTATTTATTTGAATTCATATGATCCTTTCAATTATAACTTATTTTAATTTACTACTACATTATAGAAACAATATTAATTTTTATTATTGGATAATATACCACCTTTATGTTTTGATCATTCCTGCAAAATATGTGTCACTACAAAATTCTATTTCCATATTCTCTTATGGGAATTTTTATGATTATAATATTTTATCCACCTTTATCTTTGACATTATCCAATCGAATCCTTCTCATGCCATCTCTATTATAGATTTCCACAATATAATATAAATATAGTATAACACTTTATTATAACATTCATATCTCAGTGATTTATGAAGTATCTTTTATAAAATATAAGATATCTATATATATGGACATCATGTTTTTCTCAATGCTTGTGATTAAATTATCATATCCAAAATGAACTATTTTTATCTATACATTTGTATTTTGAAATAAAGAATGTATCTCAAAATGTAATTTATATGACATTAAATTTTTATTATAGTTCGAACATGGTTAGAGGGTAACATTTCTATTTTTGACTAATGTATTTTAATGATAATGAAATTTATTTCATGAATTATATGATAAATCATTGATACTCCTTCCACTACCATCATATCATTGATGTGTAAAAATAAATATTATTTTTGGAATAAATATGATCTAAAAATTAGTGATAAATTAATTGATTTTAGTCTCATCATTGATGATTTCATTACCTACATCAAATTTATGATTTATATAAAAAAAATTAGAGTATAATAATAAATCTACTCAATGTTTTTCATTATGAATGAATGTTTGATCATGATAATCTTCTACTCAAAGTCCCTTGAAAACAAATATTATACAAACATTCATGTGCCTCACTTCTATTTTACATTCCATAACTTTTATAATGTTTTCTTATAAATAATATAATCCTTCCACTATTTTATTCTTCAAATAGTTCTTTTAGTCGAGCCAAACTATTTCTAAAATTTTTGTGGATGGTATTTATTTAAAAAATATTTCATTATCTTAATCATGACAAGTAAGAATATCGATAATAATTAATATTTTTGGGTCCAAAGAGTCTAGAATTTTATACTGAGTATATTCATGATGACCAATTTATTTGCCTTAAAAAGAATTATATTGTCACAATAAGGTATACATGTTCCCTTCATTTTAGGTTCGCCATTTATTTCTTAGGATTAATGATCTACTGAACTATTAGTTGATTATTAGACACCAGAAGAAACATTTCTTCTTTAAGGAAATAATGTCACTCTAAGTCCAATGAACAAAAAAAATTAATGTTGAAATAATTATAATTAATAAATAATATTTTATCTATACTTAACAATAATGTAAAATATATTGTTTTTTGAACTCTCTATATACTTATCAATGAACCATTCTCATACTCATAGAGAATTTAACTCACATCATGTAATTTTTATTAACATACATAGTAGAAATGTTTGGAAAAAAAGAAATGGGATAAAAAAATTATAAAAAACCCAATAATTAAAATATAAACATCACATATTGTGATTAATATATACTATGTAAATACCATGACTTTCTTCTACTTCAGTACATTGATGATTCTCTCTCATTGACATATCTTACAATATGAGAAGCAAGTAGCCTCATGTTTTATTTTATGTATCCTTATATTTGACTTCATTAAAGTATAATGTGAATTTTAAGTTATCATTTTTCCCATTTTAATTATTCTTATTCATGAAAATAGGAAAATATTTAACTTTCATTAAGTATTTGTTACCTCAAATAACATTACAAATATGTTATGGAATTCGTTTCTCCATTTTGTAAATTAAATATTTCTAAATTTAGATGTATAAAATTGGTAATAAGGAGAGAATAATGGGATTTATTAAGAGATCAATATTTTTCTTAAATATTACAAGGGTTTAGTGTAATGATCATCCCATTCATTTAATTATTTGGTTTCTCCTTGTATGATTCTATGAGATGAGACAAAATAGAATAATTATCAATGATTCTTCATCCAACATGCATTTCACATTTACATTCCCCACAATGTGAATTGTCGGTTGGCGGGGACTCTAACACAAAAAATGTATATTAATATCAATTTACTATACACAAGTTCTTATACCACATTAAGAAATTAATACCCACTAATACATGTTCATTGTCCAAAATTTATCACAATGATTTTCTATTATTGCATTCAATTTTCAACAAAATTATACATAAGAAGATTGGAACTTTTCCCATGATTATGAATTATTAGAAATTATTGATTAGTTATTGTCTGTTATGTGGAATCTCTAATACATATAGAGATTGAGGTAGGTTTTTAGATGACCCCAACAATAACTCACAACTCCATGATTTATTGAGTAGATTACTATCTAAAACAAAGAGTAAATTTTAATAACTCCATGGATTTACATTAATGGGGAAACATGTTATCTATTGAAACTTATTTTCTACCAAATTTAGTTAATAAAACCCAAAGTTCATAAAAACACTCTAGTATTAAAAATTACCCTCAAATGGAAAAAACAATCTCCTCAACCATAAAGTTTTTGTTCAAACTCAATTGATGGAAGGAATTTTCAATATAATCTTACATTTAGGGATTTTAAATTTTTAATCTATTTGAGTGAAAAATTTAATTATATTTATCATATTTTTGATAATGTTATCATTATTATCACTTTAATGATGAATAAATATAATATATGCATTGTTCATATTCATTTATTTTATCTACGTGTGATCGTTAATTATATTATGTGATCACAAATCTACTACACGTTCAAAAATAATTATCCATGAATAATAAAACAAATAAAGAATGAAATGATCATTGTCTATTTATAATAGTTTATCCATTGAGTTTATTATAAATCCAAAAAGGCCCTAGGGGAACTCTTTGTGCCATGAAATATATCAATTTTTAGTTTTGATCAATATTTTGTGAGTTTACATTGTTTAGATCAACGAAGATTCTCAACTCGAATAACATCATCATGAACTAATTTGTTTTTCATCATATAACCATTTATTTCGGAGGGGGTACTCAATATGTGAGAATAAAATTTTATCACTCCTAATATAGATATATAGGCCATTAAACATATAATAATCTATAGAAAATTCATAAACTATCTAAAATGATTTGTAATAAATTATACTAAAATTTTAAAACATAATATAATAATTGAATAAAATAATTTATATCCATATATGAAGTGGTCCAGTTTCAAGGTCAGGATATGTCAATTTTAATAATCATTCATAATAAAAATTGATTATAGAATAATTAAACTCTAGGGTATTATTTCTAAATTAAAATAAAAAATAATTTAAATCACCAAATATACATCTGTTAGTCAGAAAAATAATGTTATTTAATTATAAATGTCATTTAAATATCATTTCATTTTATTATATATTTTCAAAATCATAGTTATTGACTTTACCCCATATAGGATTTTTAAATTTAAAATGAACCTATATGGAATGGGTGCATTTGGGATGACTCGAGCCAGTAGACTCACCGTGTCGACTAACCGTGCACTTTTGCACACGAGGTATGTGGGAGGGGTGTAAACAACATGGAACCAAGATGATATAGAACAAAACTATCATTCTTATAACATTATGGTTCTTGTGACTATTTAATTTTATCAACACCATCCATTGGGGGGTTGAATTACTTACTGCGGGTGGGTTTACCACTTAAATTACTCTTTTTGTTTCGGACACAATGAAGTGTAGTCCACCCCACATAAATATTCTAACCTATGATGGAGAACATATGAATTTGATATTTTTATATCTTATTTATATGTAGTTGTACACTAAACACCTTATAGTATTCATTGTTCATGGCCCGACCAACCCATCAATGTTCAAGTAGCCGACCACCCCTCCATACTGCAAATGAAATATATATATATATATATATATATTGGCCTGAAAAATTATATCTTTGATCTTTATATGAAAGAACATGGTTATATTTCGTCATATTTATTTATATTTAAACATTTGGGGGCCATTACGATGCCCTCTTCTCATATTCTGGCCAAATTAATTATTATTCAACATAAATTGCAACATGGCCACTAAAATGCGCAATACAGGAACCTGAAAAATTTAGAAGTGGGAAATATTGTTACTTAAAAAAAATTCATCTAGATTGATCATTAAAAAATAAATCTATAAAACTCATGAGTAGATTCAAAAATTAAACATTGTGCAATTAATATATGTTTGAAAACAAAAATTGAATGAAACTATAAAAATATCCTTGTTCTTTCACCAACATTTATTTGATCTGCACATTACAAGAATTACATAGCTAGAAGAAAAAAAACAAGGAATCCTCTATATAAAATAAAGATTCAACCAAGATCTTGAAATTACATTCTATAATTAATGGATAAAATCATGGGAAATTTGTGTATCTCATGATGTTCTTTCAATCTTGTGAAGAGTACATGTACAATACAATGTAAAGGATCGATCAATATGTGTTCATCATTTGAATTCTAACTCTAAAACATGATATTAGTTTATGGAAGAGAACTAAAATCATGTCAGAGGATACCCCCGTAACTATGGTATAAAATACATATTTCTACATAGTTCTAAGTTTAAAAAAAATTAACATTAGTGCCCAAGGAAATGTAACCTTCAAAAATGTTCAATAAACACACATTTGAATTACTTTACTAATAATAAGAATTATAAATATTCTATCACATTATCACTAAATTATTAAGGTTCCACACAATAAAATGAGAACAATTAAATAATCTCATAATACCCCTAAGTAATTTAATAGAACATGAATGTGTTCCATTCATTCAAAAAATTATATTTTTCTCACATTCGAGTTTATAATTAAATAAACCATCATTTTCTTGAAAAATAAATTCCATAAAACATACACTAAACATGAATAATATTATTGAATTAATTTAATTATGATCATTTACACTTATATGTTCACCAACCCCCTCACATGGGGTACACATCATTAGTAACTTCCCGTCCTCAGAATAGGTGGATCTTTTAGAAAAAGAATTGGCCCTCAAGTCCCATATCTTGATACTGAGGATTCATACACACAACCCAATTGAAGAATATAGAGATAGATAATTTCACCTATAGAGATAATAAAATTTTATATCTATTAATTCCTCTTATGAACACTCTATGTTCTATATATTCATTTCGTCTCGTGATATATCATAGAGCATGATGCATGCTTTTTTCCATCAGACTTACATGATTTATTTATTCTTTTATTGGAAATTATATATAGAATAAAATTATTCTACCATGGAAATGGATTTAATAATTATATTATCCACATATTCAACTAGTTATGAGATATATTTGCTTTTCAAAAGCCATAAATATTGTTTTAATCATCCAATCTATGTCATAGCACTAATGAGACACCCAACACAATCTACCCCACCCCCAAATAAATGTAATGTGTTTTTTATAAATCAAGGTATGTGATAAAATTATATTAAATGATAATGATGTTTTATCATCATAAAAATAAATATAAAAATAAATTTGTACAATAAATGGCTTCTAAAAATGTCGTTTTCCTTTTAGTGGTTTAGTCCCCATGATCTCTTCTTCTTAGATAAACATGTGAGAACTTCATTAGATTAGTTATCAATTCTTATTATCCCCGAACACCTGATATCCTAAAATCATTGTTTTCTATTCCTTATGATGTATCTTGGCCATATCAATTATGTTTTATGTTTACTATCATAGTATCTCCATGTTTTTATTATAGATGGGAAATGATACAAATCCCAAGGTGTTACATTCTAACCCCCTTAAAATTTATTATTCACTCAAAATTTGAAAATATTATATAAAATCTAAATATACTTATTCCTCATTATATCCTTGGGTTTTTATGAATCTCTTTCAAGATTGCGGTTTTCCAAAAAAAACATTGACCAGCTTAGTAGCCTTGTTATCAATTTTTTTCCTTGTATGATCCAAAATATCCACCAGTTATTCCCTATAATAATGGTCAATCTCTCATAGTATAATCTTTGAGTTCAATGGATGTGATGGATGAGGAATATACTATATTATAAGAGATACATGGAAAACATCATGGATGGAAGAGAAGTTCGTTGGATGTCTCATGTGATATATAGCATAACTTTTCTTCTTAATTTTATATACCCTTATATGTTTCGATAATACAATAACTTTCTCTTCTATTTCCTCCACCAGCTCAATTACAAATAGATTTTATTCTCCAACATCATCTGTATAACTGCAAGATTCTTGTAATTTAACATTTATTTTTATACTTCAAGTATATAATGTAATTAGGAAACATTTTTGGAGTTTCTAAAGATTTTGGAATAGTTTTCATGATTCTATGTAGGTGCATGTTTTTAGAATGGTTATTATAAATCATATAGAACCTCCCAAGAAATCATGTAATTGAAACAGATGGAATTGGATAGGAGCATTGTTAGGACACAATATTTCCAAAATATGCGACCACCAAAGAGAAATAATTCAACTTATTTTGGAGGTATTTTTTTGTTGGTGCTAGATTTTTTTAAAGGTGATAGAGAACCATGAAAAGGGTGTTCAGAGGTAGTGACTACTACGCAATTTTGTAAGTCATGATCCATAACTGTAAAACATTCAAATTGGGATGCAGATTGTTTTGGATATAATATCATTTAAACCCTAACCCTTTTCCTCTGAAATAGACCCTAATTCTAATTCCTATACCATTGATGGTTGTATAGACATTGCCACTTAATCTAGGTCAAATCTATGGGAAAATCGTGTTGTGTTGTGGGTCTAATTCCATGGTAAGTGGTTGTTCTTCACAATTTTTCTTATATATATTCTTCTTCAATTTATTAGATTCGTGGATCTAACTTGTTGGGAATATATCAATGTTGTATGATAAAAATTATGATGATATATGGTTATGTTAATGTCAAGGATCAATATCTAAGGATATTTTTTTGTGTTTCACTATATTTAGTTGATAAATTCGCGATGATCTTAATTTTTACTTATGTTTTCATGGTAGGAGGAATCAACCATGATTTCTCTTGATTTGAACACTATATATTATTTTTAAATTTTTGGAATTAATTGAAAATTATTGTGAATATTTTGTGTGATGCTTGACAGAAAAAATATTTAATGATGGTTTGTGAAATGGTGAAAATATGATGATTTTGAGTAAAACCATTTGGTGTGTAATTTAAGATGGTAATTTGAAAATTATTTATTTCGTTTTGTTGCAATGAAAATGTTCATTAAATTGTTTTCAAAAACAAAAATGTTTTATTAAGATGGAATGACATGGTCATTGAAATATATTGATTATGTGAGTTAATTTTTTCAATATGTCCCTGAATGAGGGGTTTGTACGATTGGAGTATAAGATATGAGACCCTCTATAAATTATATGTTCTATTGGGAAAACAATTGATTGGTATCCCATAAATGATTTGTTGGATGGATGAGTGACCATAAATGAGTATGTAATTGTACAATGATTATGTATTTGGGTTTGTTTTGCAATCATATAATGGGTATTCCAAAATGGAATAGAGAAATGTGTGAAAAAATGTATTTTTTATTTTCGTCCCCTTCAAGATACTATTTTGGGATAGAAAATTAATTTTTTAGTAATCTGTTTTGGTTTGGAAAATATTGGGATCTTATAAACTACTTTAAATTGTCTTAAACCATTTATAAATATCATAACATGCTCTATCATAATGGTGTGAGTTGCGATGACATTTGGGAAAACCATCTGAGTTTCATACTCATACTTTTTTTGGGAATATTGGTGAATTTCATGTTTTGATATATTGAGACACATGTAAAGTAGAAATATCTCATTTAATTAGAGATTCATTATAATACCTTCTTCATGGACAGTGGAGTTGGATCTTGGATCATGTTTGGATCTTGGATGTTTACGTCATCAATTTATTTGATTTTTTTGGTTTATTCATTGTAATATAATATTGTTTGGTTTGTTTTTTTTTGTTTTCACGTTTTATAATATTGTACTAATTCATCATAT
This sequence comes from Viscum album, assembly GCA_963277665.1. Lineage (NCBI taxonomy): Eukaryota > Viridiplantae > Streptophyta > Magnoliopsida > Santalales > Viscaceae > Viscum > Viscum album. Next base: position 1,451,444,598 of record OY728138.1, read on the forward strand.
AATCGTTTGACTGGTTATATTTTTCATGGTTTGGATATTTTATTTTCAAAGGGAAAATAATCCCTAAATTTTTTGGGAAGCCATTTCAAATTTATTACCATCCCATGGGGTCTTGGGAATTTCACTTAAGGACTATAAACATTCCACCTTATTGCCAATCTAATGGGTGTGGGGTGGGATGTTATAAATTCTATCAGTTTGTTCGGTCCTATATTTGAAGATCATTTTGTGGTAGTCTAAAATTTAGATAGTGGAAAGTTGTAGGATCCAAGGAACATTAAACGCAGAACATAAGGAGGCATAACTAACCTATTTATATTGAACCTCAAGTTACCAAGGTGTTTGTTATATATGTTTTTTGATAAATTTATTAGAGTTGTAATATAATTTTCATTATTTTAACTAAGGACAGGACTATGACATACATTAATAGAAATGAAATCCCACTAGGTGTTCATATTTTATTTTGAGTAATGATTTATTATTTTCTAAAAATTGTTGATTTTTGAAAGTAGATTAATATGATTTATTATTCAAATATAATGATGGAATTTTCAAAAATGGATTGAAAATTAGATTATTTGGAATTTTGTAAAGCCTAGTATTTATATGTGTATTGTGGTAAATATGAAATTACTAAGCCTTTTGTTTATAGAGAGTGATTATTAATGAAATCTTTTTTTGGTTTTTGAAAATGTTACTGATTATGCATAGAAGAACTAAATAGGGTGGAATCTAAGAATATGGGTGAACCATCTCCTAATTTGAACCAAAAACTATTATATAGTATTTTCTAGGCTTTTCAATATTTGGACATAAAGAATCTGATGGATGTTCAAAGAAAATTGGATCATTCTGTTCAGTTAACAAAGTATAATCAAACCATTTTCCGGGAGATTCAGAAGCAGAAAATGAAATAGTGTGGCTAAATAAATGAATCAAATTTTTGATTTACTAAGCTCACTATATGAGGTGAAAGACGTGTTGGATATATACCAGTTGGAGAATCAAGAATTCCAATAGTGGGAATTAGTTGTTAATGATAAATTAGACCTAAAAATTGCATGAGAGGAATTTGAGGAAATATTTAACAAAGTAATTCAATCATCACACATTAATAATTAATAGAACAATTTAATTTCCATGATTGAGGTAGGATAATCTTATAGTGATAGAGTATGTGTCAAAATCTATTAATTTAGCATGTATTTCCCCTGAATTTTGTGTAACTCGTTCACTAAAGGCACACATTTTTGAAACATTGTTGAGGTTGGGAAATAAGTCAATGGTTTTGTTCATTGTCAAATGGATTATATATTGAGGTTCAATAAAGAGATAGTGGTATAATGATATATATTAGAGACTACATAAGGAGGATATATAATTATACCTATACTAAATGGTGGGAACTCTTATAATAAGAATAAGAAGATGTGGAACACCTATTTCCAAAATAGTGGTATGTCTGAATATCAAATGGTTGAATCAATTAATAATCCTCCTAAACCAAAAAGAAAGCATCGATTTATTTAATGAGGAAATTGTGGTTATATGAAGTTAAAGATTGTAGTAAAATCATTAAAATATCAAAATTTGAACCATATTTTGAATCATTATCCCTATTACCATTTTTCCCAATGATAGGTTCTAGAAAAAAATATGATGTTTCAAAGGAATCTTATACTTTGATGGGATTTAGGGAAAAAATAATTCTAAACAAAAAATCAGATCTATCCATGATGAATCAATGAAAACAATGAATCCTCAATGAGTTCAATCCTATCAGAATAAGAAAGACCAAATTACAATGAGAATGAAATTGAATGTAGTAGAGAACATAATAGTGGATGATCAATCTGGACCATTAATTGTTTGAGTTTTGATTATTTGTAATTTAATAAGTATGAAATATTTTTTTGATATGGGAGAATCCCATTCATTTATTACTTCTCATGTTGTTGGTCTAATGGGTTTACATGTAAAGTTGATGCCTTCTTTTTGGAATCTATAAACACCTCTTGGTGAAAGTTAAGAGGGATCATTAATATGAAGAGAATATTTTATTACTATTGGGGGTGCCAAATTGATACTATATTTCTATATTCTTTAAATTTATTTCTAGTAAATAATTATATGTATTGATTGGTTGTCAAGAGGCAAAGATCACATCGATTTTTACAACCTAAGTCACAATTTTACTACTGATGTTGGCATCGAGCATCTCTTTACACGATATCAAAATGTATTGGAAAGTGGGACACTTTTATTAGCACCAGAAATTAGTACCATATCAATCTAGATGACAAATTTGTACAAGGTATATAGGGATGATACTAAAAATAGTGGTTTCCTAATAATTATTGGTTAGTATTCATATATTGTATCCATTATTTTCTATGGGATTGTAGCCACAAGAGATGTAGAGTTTATTATTGATAACTTACAATGGGCTAGTCCAATATCACTTTTATCTTATCATATCACACTAAATGATTCAATGAAATTGAATGTGTAGTATGAATAGTTTGAAATCAAAGGGTTCATTCGACCTTGTATGCCTTTTTGCAAAGCACTGGTTTTATTTTTGAAAATGGAGGATGGAAGTCTTCAAATTAGTATAGATTATCATTAGATAAATATTGTTATAATAATAAATCAATATCCACTTCTATGCATTGATGATCTATTAAATTAATTGTGGGGATCCCAATGGTTCTCTAAAATATAATTTCATTTGGGATATAACGAATTACGGTTTAAAAAGGATTATATTTCAAAAATAACATTCAAGAGTAGATATGGACAATATGAATATGTGGTTATGCCAATAAATCTAAAAAATACACTAGGTTTATTTTGGTAATTAATGAATCAAATATTTAAAATATGTGTAAATTCATTAATTGTGGTATTATTTTCATGATATATATTTGTATTCAAGAATAGGGGAATAGTACGATAAATACTTGGTGAAAGTGTTAGGTATCTTACGAGATTATTTTCTCTATGACATACCATAAAAAAATAATTTTTTATAAAAATGTTACATTTAATAGGACATTTTACCTCAATAAAATGTGTTTCTATTAATTTATTGGTGATAGAGGATGTGATTGGTTGAAAACCTCTAAATAATGTATTTGAAATACATAGTTACTTTATCCTAGTAGGTCAATGGAATGATTTTTTTCATGAATTTCAATAACAAGATTCACCAATGAAAACATTAATAAGGCAAATTATTAAATTTCAATGAAATGATGAATTTCAGAATTCATTTCAAGAGCCTAATGTTCCCCACACATCAACATTGATCATGATATTACAAGAATATAGACAATGATATGTGGTTTAATACAATTATTTTGGATCGGGGTTAGGATATGTTCTCATGTATGGAGATCATGTTATTTCATATAGATCATGATAATTACATTTCCATTAGAATTATTTACAAAATTTAATTCAGAATTTTTATTTTTTATCCATGATATGTTGACATGGCACCATTACCTCTATACTAAGAAATTTATAGTGTTTATTGGTCATAAGTGTTTGAAAAACATTTTCTCGCAATGAATTTTAAATATGAGATAAAAAATAAAAATAGAGTATATTCAGATGTTTGACATTGACTAAATGTATACACCGGGTATTGAAAATTTATTGGTGGGTGCATTACGAAGAATGGTATATATTTAGATGATAAAATCTGATTCATATTATCAGCAGTTGATGTCATTGATAGTAGTAATGAACATGTATTGTTATGATTGAGTTTGTGCTGTGGTTCTTCTTTTCAGTTTTATTGGTTATTGTTTTGGTTTAAAATATTCAAGGGCCATAGACATCTGATTTTGTATGTTTTTATATGATAAAAAAACTAAATGGATGGGAGGCCATTGGGGGATAGAAACTTGATAAGGGATTAGGGTTGTGTTTTTGAGATCATATGGGCCTACCTATGGTGTTTATGAAATAAATTCTTCACTGATAGCATCATTTGAGATGTATTATTCTTCATGGAATACAAATGATATATAAGTCGTTGAATTAATAATTTTGGTGGGTTAACATGAAAAGAAATGTGGATGAGTTTTTTTTGAGATTCCTCACTTTTCAGCTGGTTAAGGAATATCACCATTGGATATTGATTATTTTATATTCTTTACTGATTCATGTATCTAAATTGTAGTCAGTATACCTGCATTTTGTGGCTGGTCACCCATGGATGGATCTAAATAAATATTCTATAATGGTTATAGTGGGTCATCCAAAAAAATTGTCCCATTTCAATCATATTCACAATGTTCATATATTGTATAATGTGACTATTTTTTTCAGAAATGTGGTAAACATTCATGTTGTTCTAGTTTGGATAGTATTTAAACATTGTCCATGGTTTATTTAAAATTTTTAAATCCTTGCTGCAATCCCATTTGAATCATTTTTATATGGTCATGGAATATCATGCTTAGAATAACGGGACATCCAAATGGACCATACGAACACTTGAAGACGTGATTTACTCGTGTGTAATGCATTTTCAGACTCATAGGGGGAGTAAAAGTCACTAGTGGAGTTATCATATAATGACATTTATCAGGACTCGATATATAAGGATCATTTTGAAAAATTATAACAATATACTTTTTGTTCTCTACATTGTTCAGTAAATAAATTCGAGAATTCCCCGGTTAGACAAAGACCTATAAAAGAAATAATTGAGAAAATTTATTTCATCCATAAAATGATTTAGTTGGCATATAGTTATCAAAAATTGTATGAAAATCATTGTAAACAGCTGTTAGCATTCGAGGTGACTGGTCATGTGCTCTTAATAATCAGTCCATGTCTTGGAAATCCAAATTTTTTGAAGCATGGAATTTTATCTCCTTAATACATTGGACATTTATAGATACATTAATTGGTTGGTGATATGTAATTTTAATGGTATTTACCATTAACATTTACTTCAGTGTCTAATGTGTATCACATATTTTAATTGAAGAATTCTCAGCCTGATCTCGACCATGAGATTCAATAGGATCATGTTGACCTATATCTATATTCTATATTAGTTCAATTTCAAAGGCAGACTTTGGATTGGAATTATAATGTATTTAAAAGATAAATCATTGGTGTAGTGAAGGTTTTATGAAAGAATGGTCAGATTTGGGATGAGTCATGGGAGAGTGAGAAATAAATTATTGGGAAATAGAGAAAACTCAATGAGTAAATTGTTGATTTTAATCATTCCAAGAAATGAAATTCTAATAGTGGGAGAATGTATCTCCCACGGTTTTAGGTAATTTACCCTTTATTTATTTATTTGAAATATATAATGAAATTAGGTTATGTATTGTGAGGTTTATAAGTGATATATCAATTATTTTGTGCTTTTATTGAGTTGAATAGTTAGAGCATGGTTATTAGAATTAATGAAGAACCTCCTATAAATATTTTTAACTAAAATAGTGGTAACGTTTTAGGTGAACTGTTAGGAATAAGGTTTGGCCAAACCATGTGGCCATGAATGAAAAAACATGAATGGTTGGAATGAACACTTTTTCATTTTTTGCACATGTGTTTGTCTAACTATGAAATCCAACCACGTAAAGGGAGTTTAGAAGAAATTGATAGAACACGGTTAGCACATGTTTTTCCAAACCGTGTTCCTTAATTGTGAAACACAAAAAAATATGCATATTTTTGTAGGTCTAATTCTATTTACACCATAAACCATTGTTTTCCCAAAAACATGTCCTAACTCTGATTCCACTACCTCCTAATGTTGTGGAGACCCTTCCTTTTGATCCCTGAGTGTTCCGTTAGAAAATACTAGTGTGTTTTTACCTAATTCCATGGTAACTTATCATTCTTCAATTTTATCATAATTTATCTCCTTGTTCCCTCTCACAGATACATGGATATAGCAATTACGCATATCCTTTATTGTGTTATTCAATTTAGGATGAGATACAGTTATGTTTCTTGATGGTATCATGATTTAGAAAAATCATTTGTGTTTTAATCTGTTTTCTTGATTAATTTAAGTTATTCATTATTTATTGCTATGTGTATAAGGTAGTATAAATAATATAAACTCCTCTTATTTATAAAAATATTTTTTAGTTTTAAAATAAATGAATTAAATTAAATTAATTGTGAAATTCTTGTTTGATGCTTGATAGAAACCAGATTTAGTGATGGTTTCATGAAATGGTTGAAAATGTATAGTTTAAATTAAAACCTTATGATATGGAAATTAAAATAGTATTCTTAAAAATTTGGATTAGGCTTTGAATCATGGAAAATTTTTATTGAATTCTTTTCAATAAATGATATGTTATATTGAAATGAAATGGGATTATTTTTATCATACATGGTTAGTTTGACATTATTTTTTCCAAATTCCCTTGAATAAGTGGGGTATAAGAGACATGGCCTTGTAAAAGGGGTGTATTCAGTTTAAGAATAAGGATATTGGCCACACAGTGATGACTTTATGGATGAAAAATATACCACTCTATAGTATTGAACAATCACCATAGCATGTAGGTGTGGTTCTTTGTAAATCTGGTGATGGGTATTCAAAAATGAAATTATATAAATGGTAAAAAAACTTGTTTCATTTCCTTTCAAGGAAAAAATATTTTTGATTAGAAAAAAAAAATTTAATTTGTAAATTTTTTGGTTCGTATAAAATAATTTAATATTTTTAAACTTTTTATAAATGTGCTATCATATTATACCCTAGTGAAAAGACATCATAATTCATGGGGGTAATACTACTGAGTTTTACACTCACCTTATTCTAGGGAAATGTTTTTCATTTGAAGAAGTGACATATCAAGACATGGAAAAATAAAACATATATCATTTTTTTATTAATCATGACACCTTGGGAATTACTTGTGGACATGGATCATGTATCATGTAGGGAGATATGGTTTTTATATCCTCTATGATTTCATGTTTTTTTGTTATTTGGTTTCTACATTATACTCCAATATATTTTGCTTTGGGTTAGTGGTTCTTGAGTTGTATTTCATTTTACTCATGCATCATATATTGGTTTTTTTTGTTATAGATTCCATGGATTTGTTTTTTTCAATGGTAAAACCACCCCAACTATTTATGAATGCCACAAAATTTATTTTCCACTTTTGGAATCTTAATAATGCAACCTCTGGCCTAATAATGTTTCATTTTTTTCACAAGACAATGGGTGTGTGGAAGAATATTATATTATCCTTGTACATTGTACTTATTCACTTCATTCCATATATGGATTCATAATTATCCATTCAAAATCATGAGTGAATGATATTGTTGTACAAAAACTACACTAGTGGATGGTGTTTATCCTAATCACCTTTTGACATCTACATAACAATATATCAGAATATCATATAGGGTTTGGGTTTTTTTCATATACTAACCATCTATCAGAGGATGATACTAAATTATAAAAATTATCAAAATATTTGGGGACTATTTAATACTTCACTGTTACGTAATGATAAACCTTATGTCTTGGTCATAAACTATATAATGATTTATTCCATCAAACCCTACCACATCATCAATGTATATTCTTAAAATCTGATACCATGAGGAATAATCTCTAAGAGTGATGCTGTGTGGTGACTGTATAAGGTGATAGACTAAAACCCATATAATATTATCTCCTTTATATGCTTTGGGAAGTTCAAAGACACAATCTAGGTTTTTTTATTTACATACAATTATGATTAATGGTAGTAACATATTCTTGTACTTTTGTCTCTCAAACATAACTTGTGGATATTTTAACCACCATAACACAAATTCTATGTTATATATCATCATGAAATCCCACTATAAATACCCCTTTTAATCCTTATAAATCTCCAAACCTCAATGAAGAATAAATAATTAAGAAATATGAACCCCCTGTAGCAGCTCATTATTCAATACTAGTATTGAGGAGACACAAGAAGTGTTCCTCAATGTTATTTTGTTTCACAATCAACGTTAAACTCAGGAAAATTTATAACCTTCTCCTATGGCTCTAAATCATTATTCTGTTCCACAATAATCATTACATTGAAATATGGTTAAATACTCATTTTATAAATGTGATATTTCACCCCTTCATTCATGCTTTATTGATTCATTTTATTTAAATCAAAAAATATTATAGATTTTTCTCCTCCAGATGGATATGAATGAATGGCCATTTTGACATTATGCTTCTTCCACCATTTTCCCTTTCCTAGGACTATAATGTATCAAGTAGTCATAAAATTTGATCATCTCTATCCATGTTCTCTGGTTCATGTTCAACACATTCAATGTAAATATAAACATTAAATTTTTTTAGACCAGTATATATAATAGACATTTCATTATAAATATAATTAATCCATATATTTAATTAAAAAAACTACCATAGTTTAATCAAAAACCTTATTTGGGTAATGTTTCTCATAAACAATCAATTTTTATGAGGCATAAGCTTTATCCAAGTCATTCATCATGTGAACACATTTGAATCCCTTTTTGGATGCATCACTATAGATTAAATGTCCTTATCCACTAATGGGTAATGTAAGAATGTGTGCATTAACTAATATTCATTTTAGTTCCATGAAATTTCCCTAACATTCATATATAAATATGAACCTAGATCCATCGAGAGTTAACTTTGTGACTTGATTAGAGAGTTGTGACAGTTTATCCTCAAATTGATGATAATAACCATCTAACACATCAAAAACAGAAGATCGAAATCACCATGGTTGGACATGGCCAATTCTCCATATGCTTCTCCATTGATGGATCCACCGATATAACCTCACATCATATTATATGACAAAAAAATGAAACATTTTACATCTAAAATTCACATTTAGTGATATTCTCATATATTTTATCCTTCCATAGGTTATTCATTACAATTCTCAAGTTATATTTATTTTATTCTAACATGTTTAAATTTTAAATTAAATTTTATATAAATACTACCCAATATAATCATGTTAATCTATAAGTAATCTATTCATTGAATAAATAATGAGAGTAGTGTAATTATAAAAATAAAATAATATCTCTATAAAATATAAGTGTTTGTACATTGTAGGGAATTATATTTGGGGTAATTTGTCCTTCCGAACCCAAAACATATAGTATCCAAAATGAAGTTCCATTTTTAAATCCCTTTGTTTTAAAAGTAAACACCATGTCTGATAGTATACAATATATGCCACATCGACCATACAACAACAAAGAAATATTATATTTAATTTGGAAGTGACCGAATAATTGTAATATGGATGGGTATGAATATGAATAACTATATAATTTTTAATAATTTTTATAAAATGTTTTTTCATTAATTAAATACATTTCAATTTCATAAGATATTTTTTTTAAAATGTACGCATAACAGGTGTATTTTTCTAAAATGATGGTTTTGTCACCATTTAATTATAGACTTTTTTAATCAAAATCGAGAAAGTTTTATAAAATTTATTTTAGAAAATTAACACAATTTTTGAAAGTGTAATATCAAACTTTTCCTTTGTTTATTTGTTTTTATATTTTACTAAAAAAGTAACATTTTTTATGAATAGTGAAAAGTAGTGCAATTTAATTAAAAACTGAATTTTCATATAAATAATTTATAATATTATAAGATATTTTAAAATTGTTATTAAATTAAAATTAAATCAATTACAAATATATTAATCTAATTGAGGACATTTAAATAATTTTCATATTAAATTTCGATATAAAAAAATTAAATCTTTTGAACATTTTCACTTTTAAAAACTGCTTTCTTTGCCCATCTTAGAAATAAATTTTAAATTAATTATAGAATCATATGTATTTTGAATTTTAGAAAATGTATTAATTGTTTGAAATAAAATGTTACAAATTTATTAAATAGATCCCTTTTATTATTGGACAATAAAAAAATTAATCATTGTAATTTTTATTATCAAAGTTAAGGAAAAATTGGGTTATAATGGGTAAGAATAATTATGATAAAGAAGATAAAATGATTGTAACAAATATCCTAATTTTATTTATGTTGTGAAATTCAAAAAAATTTATTCCATGTTCTAGAGCTGTGATCTGTTGGAGCTATATAGATGACTTTATGCCCTTATTGAATTTTATTTTTAAAAAAGTAAAACTTATCACACTAATGCTTTTAATAAGTGTAAATTTTTTAATATGTGTACATCTAGAAGATATACATATAGTAAAATTTTATTTATAAAGATAAAATATTTATCTTATTCAGGGTTATATATTATAAATTTTTATTAATGAAATAATTACATCAAATTATTTCACAATGATGATGTAATAATTTTTTAACATAATGGGAATATTAGATAAATGTTATTATAAATATTAAAATAAATAAATTTTAATTAATTAATTTTTCCGAAGAATTATATATATATATAATTACATTTTTTAAGAAGCTTTGGTTTGAATTTATCTTGTTTTATTTTGTTTTTTTAAAGCCATTGTAATGAATTTTGTCGATATGGATGTTTAATATATTTTTATTTAAAGATCATATTAATAGATAAAATTAAATTAAAAAATATATTAGATTCAAAAAAATTATTGGATTAAGGATTAAACTACAATTAATGACTCGTTTATGGTTCTTTTTCAATTATACAGTAACTATAGTGACCCTTAAAATTTAAAAATCCACGTTGTTATGGTAAGAATTAAAGATGTCCTATGACTATTAAAGACAAAATATTAGGATAAATAAAATTCCAATACATGTGAAAATTACATTAGATGGATTTATTTATACACATAATAATCCTATATTCTAATTTAATCAGTTTTCACCCATTTCGAATAGAAAATTAATTTATATTAACTTAATATTTGATGAAATACCAAGAGTTCCCCTCAGAACTCTTATATATGGGGAAACTCTTATTCATTCTGTATAAAACATAAATACATTATTTTTTCATAAAATATCATCCCAAATAACTTCCTATAATTCCTACCCACATTATAGAGCTCTTAATTTTGTAAAAACCCACGAATAGTGTTCTAAAGGTGTTATGAAATGGAGATTTTTTGAAGAACATGTAACGGTTTTAATCAAGAGTTTTTATTTTTTATTCCTCCACATACCTGAAAAAATATTCAACCAAGATAAAATAAAAACATCAATATAGTAAAATAATGATATTTTATCATGTGTTGTTAATTAACTATATAAAACTTTTCTACCATCAAATGGGAAAATAATTCTTCATTCGTTTGTACAGATGACTACCCCCTCACAAACTGATGTAATTTATTTTTCATCAATATATCTCAAGATTCATTATAATGACTGATTTATGGTTTATAAATTATATTGACGAAATAATTATCATTATGAAAAATTTAATTTATTACTTATGTTCTTAACTTTCCATTCATGGAAAAATGTTAATGTCAGTCATGAGTACGTGTCAACTATCCCCTCCATAAAGTGATGTGATTCTTTTTTCATCACCAGATGCAGTGAATGATATATATATATATATATATATTTTAATGTTAAAATAATTAATATGTTATTAATTATATTATTATAATTATGTAATGATAAAATATTACATACTTTTTTTCCATAATGGTCATTGAGAAATAGAAGTGTTACTCAAGTGTACGCACAACATAACATATCAATGATTGTAACACAGTTCATTTATCACATCTATAATTAATGGATAGATTAAAAATTATAATAGATGCATATAAGTTATAATTAATTCAATATTATTAATATTATATATTTGGAAGATTGATGACAACATTAACTGGAAACATCATACAAAATTCATTTTAGACTCATGTAGTGAATATCATAAAAACATCTCACATTAATGAATGTAATTATGTAATTGTTATTAAATGAAAAAAATTATAAAAAAGTTAAAAAAAATGAATAATTTCCTCAAGAAATTAAATTGTTAACCTATATTTATTATCGAGGAATATTAAAACTGGACATGACGTATCAGACTGAATATAAGAGAATTCTTATATCAATTTTATTTCTTTGATATAAACTTATAAATCATTGATTATGACATTATATGATTATATTGAATTCAAATTTTATTATAATATATTTTGTTTCAATTATTTCTATTTTCATTTACATACAATACATATAAATAATTATTTTGTTATAAATGAAATGATATTTATAAGGGACGTTGTCTCAATATCTTATCAATGAGGTTTATTTTGATGTTATAAACCCTCATTCTTTTATGATATGTATATACACCCATTTTTCATATAATATCAGGAATTTATATATTTTCAGGTTATTTAATTTTTTGTTAAAATGGGTCTTACAATTCAAATGTTTCCAAGTGTTATGAGACACTTTGATTTAAAAATAAATTTTTTAATGATTAAAATGGCTTTTGAAAATTTCTTGATTATTTCGATGAATTGAAATATTTTAATATGAATTAAAATGAACTTATAATAGTGAAATGTTAAAAATTTATATAATTTATGTTTTATGAATATATAAAGGTACTTTGAGATTTGAATGGTTTTTATGTTATAATCCAATGATTATTGCTTACATAAAAAACTAACAGTGTGTGCATTCATGATAGCCCTCCAAATAATTTGGTGTATAAGTAAAATGTATGGTTCTTCCATTTACAAGAGAAGAATTTATGGATATGAAATGCATAATTATTCCATTTATATAAATGAAAATTATAATTATGTCTCATGATAACTTTATGTGTTATTTATGATTTATATGGTTTTTTTGGGAATTCTTGTGATTTGATAAAGGGTAAGAAATTATAGTATATCTAATTTAATGTATTTTAAAATTATTAAACGTAAAAATTATTACATTATAAAATAGTACAAATGGTTTTCCATGTTATAAAAAGACAAATAATTTTCATTCGTTGTGAACCCCATACTATTATTTTTACATTGATCCCATGTTTAATAATATTTTTTCATAGGTCTTAATGATTTGTAATGAAAAAATAACATTTCAAGAGAAAACTATTGACGATATATCTTAAAAAATGTTTATTTTAAAAGGGTTTCCATTGATGTATGAAATGAATACTATGTATAATCTTCAACTTATAATGTATGGATTTAGTATGTAAGAGTTATTCATAATTATATAAAAATATAAACATATAATATTATTTGGATTAAATGAAAATAAATTCTATTCTAAAATCACTACAATATGAGATGTTTAAGGTGATTTAGTTACAATTGGTATCATAGTAGGGTTTAGATAAATTTTGAGGTTAGGAAAATATTAAAAGCATTCCCATGGAATATTTTACATTATGGTTATGTTGAAATGACGTAGCATTTTAACAATACCTTATTATTTTATCTAATGTATAATTGATCAGAAGGGTTATTCATATATGAAATAAGGATGATTAAGTGGGAATGAACATAGAGGAAAACATCCTTTTGAATCAACATCCAAATATTGTTGGAATTGGAGCATAGTAGTTTGTTACAGAGATGGATATGTTAACATAGGTTATAAATAGTTTTGGTGTCCATACAAGAGGAAAACAAGTTATACTACAAAGGAACGTGACTATAGTAGAGTATACTATGAGAAAACACCCCCAATAATTTCGATTATCATCTAACTCAATGCTATAATAAGGATGGATTAATTATCTATAAAATACATTTGATGTCATTGGTCGTTCAGATCACATAAAGGTAACTATTTCAATTTATCTTTTTTTATGGTGAATCCCACAAGAGGTGGTAAATGGTTATGATTTTTATATAAATGGAATGTATTTATTCCATGTAATGGGATTTATTTCCAAATACTTTCACTAAGAAATATTTTTATAGCTCTGTTCAAATTGTAATAGAAAAGAAATTATTTTGACTGAGATGCAATCTGGAATATTCGATGGTTTTATATGAAAAAAACATCACCCATTTCGTAAGGTACATCCAAAATTTTGTATATGATCTTGATAGTATTAAAAAATCAGTTTTACTCAGGAATAAATCAATGATATAAAAGGAAATTGGATTCACATGAGTTCAAAATTGATGATAAACATGTTCACTATAATGAGATGTTATAAATAGAGTTTTCAAATTATCATCTGTCCCATAAAAAGAATAAGTCCAATAGTTCTAGTAGGTTTTAATGGTAAATTATTAAACAAATATTTTAAGAGGATAAAAAATAATATTATCTTGTTGTGGGAATTCTCGTAAAAAATACTATAGATATTTATTTGATGTATGTGAAGTTCTTTTCGTATGGTATGAAATCCCATTTGACTCATGAATTCAAAGGAGATACTATTGAAATGAATGAAAATCCAAAATTAAGATGTTGTAGTTGTGATGAGTAAGTACATTATGCTACTGTGTTTCAGAAGATACTCACTGGGGGGGAAATCACCAGGTTGAGAAATAAAAAGGTGTGGGGAAATTGTTTCCTACTAATTGAGTTGATGTTGGTGTATCTGTGGATGTGATGGAAGCTCTGGGAAATATCAATATTTTTTGAAGATGAATCAAAAGTCTAGGGGTTTTAGACACTCCTTTTAACGTTTTATATAATGATATCATAATGCGCATAAGGAATTTTTTTGTATATATTTAGTTTCTAATCAATTTATTTATGTCATTAGTTAATTTTTTATATTCATTTAATTTTAGGAATGAGTTTTAAGGAATTAATATCCTTTAGGGTTTACATGATTTTTAATGATTAAATTTATTTCAAGGGATGTCCATCATAATTAATGTAATGTTACAAGGATTATATTGTGATTATTATTTAAAAATATATCAAATAAAAGTATTTCAATATATTATAAGATATTAAAATAATTCTAAATTATAGTAATGGGATATTAAAAATTATTTTAACATATTACCTTCATTTCTGATGAACTAATGTAAGTTTTGATCATAACATATATATGGTATTCCGTCCCATTAATTTCTTTCTATCATTATCATTTTTTTATTACTGAAATAAACATATGTCATTAACTATTTATATTTTTTCTTTTATTACATCATATTACCACCAATATTTGAACCTACTTATGTGTTATCAAATATTAACTTTATATGTACTTTTCCATCTGATTAAGAGGATGTTTGTTAACCCTTTTCAAAATGTGGGTTTCTATGATGGAATCCACAAAAATATTAATCTGTTGGTAGCCCAAAATAGTTTGAGGGTAATATTAGATTTCATTGGAGTATAATGTAAGACCTTGATATTTTAATATCGATTGTAAAAACAAAACTATGAATTATTATTTAATCTAGATGTAATCAACTATCAATTAAATTGGAAGGTATTAATAGGGTTTAATATATAATTTTTATAAATTTTTATAATTTTTATAATTTATTGAAAAATTTTAGAAGCATAAGGTAAGAATGAATCAAATTTTACCCACAAAATATTTATTTTTATAAAATAAGTTTTTTGACCATTTAATGGAAGGCTTGTTTTATAAGTAATTATTAAATCTTTATAAATTTTATATGATGAAATAAACATATTTTTTTAAATAATAATATAAAATTTTATTTTTGTTGAATTTTTGTATTTTTTGATAAATTACCTTCTATATAAATAGCGAATAATAACGTAATTTAATAGAAAACTAACTTCTAATATTAATACATTATAATTATATATTATATTTTAAACTACATTTAAATAAAAAATTTATAAACTATACATATATTAATATTGTTAATGTCATTTAAATTATTTTCATATTAAATTTCAATATAAAAACATTTCATGCTTTTGAACATTTTCACATTAAAAACCCTCTTTTATGCCCTATCTATGTGATTAATTTGAAATTCATTTTATCAACGTATGTGTTTTGAATTTTTTAAAATGGATTCCATATTTATAATCCTAGGTCCCAATTTACTAAATAGTTACCTTTTATTTTTTAGTAATATGAATACTAAACTTCATAATTAATATTATTGTTGTTAAGGGTAACCTAGGTAACTAAGGGTAAAAATAATTATGATAACGATTAAAAAATATCCTGCACCAGCCTAGGTTGACCCTGAACTGGTCACCTGATCTGGTCCACAACATATTCTGAGGGGAGTTCCTGATCCCATAGGGAAGGAAACTATTATCGAGCATCATATCTAAAAAGTTGGAACAATTTAGCCTGTAAATGAAAGACATATGAATAGATAAATAAATGAATGAATAAATTAATCAAAATTGAACAACACAGATAACCAATAATAGTGGAATGAATAGAAACTATACATACATCCATCTGACCTTCTAGGTCACCCGCAAACCAAGGAAAAACATGCTTCAATAATGACAAACTAAGCTAGGAGAACCTGATCAAAGGGAACCTGCAATTGAAAAGATAAGATAGGCATGAGCACTGAGATGCTCAGTTATGTTACCATGATAAATCCCAGAATCAAACATCTCCTTTCTCAAAACAATCTAGAAACATCAGTTTTAAATACAGGTATTAAATTAGGGTTTTCATTTTTGAGTAAACAATATCATTTTACCATTTTTAATCCAATTCATTCCACAAACAATTTTCAATAAAAAATTAACTTTTTATTAATAGAATAATAGCGAACAACAAAAATGTTCTAAATGAATTAAAAAATAGTACAAGATGAAAATAAACTAACCAGTATAGAAGAAAGTAAATAAGTAACGCACGAAAAAACTATGGGTGATCATAAACATCCATAGAAAACCCCTAGATGTACTCAGTTCAGAACTAATTGTTGGTTTATTGTGATCCCTTATGTCAGTAACCAAAAAGCCGCCATAACTGGGCCTCACTTGTAGGACATTCCTATGATCCTTTCTATAACTCCAAGGGGTATTAACCTGTAAAATTGAGTCTAGTAAGAAAATATCACTTGATCATCAAAAGTCTCCAAATAAGACATAGTGTAACAATACTATGTAAGTTGGAGTCCCTCATACATGTTACTCAACATACATACCATCAATGCGCTTTTATACCCCAAAAATAGTCACTCAATACAATATCAAATAATTGGATATCCCCCTTTAGTGGTACCCCTCAAACTCACATATACATTTCCAAAATCAAGGATCCAATCGGGCCGCTCTACTGTATAATCATTTAAAACATTTCATAAAACCATTCAGGATGCCAACCGATAACCCATTCGGGTCAAACAAAAATCTTTTTCAAGAGTTCATACAATCCTCACCATTGACTTGAATGTACCGAATGGGACTCAGTGTTGACATGACCAAAAAAAATACCAAATATTATAGAAGCCCCACTATAAAATTCACAATTCAAAATGATCCCTTTCCATTCAAACACACACCAAAAAAATTCACATTTCCCAAATGCGCCTTCAAATTTTTGAAACTCACACAAAAACACATTTAAAAGCAAAATGACAAAATCTATGGACTCATTAAAATCCTTGGTTTCCAAAATTAATTGAATTGATGCATTATAAAATATTATTTGAAAAAATATTTAGAAACCCCACAAGGGGGACAACACGATTGGAAAATTTAAAACCATTTTAAAACACAATGTGTATTGAAAATACCACATTTTGGGTACCATAATTATTTGAGGGCACATCCATGTCTTCACTTAGTGGACCCATGGAGGTGCCAACATCCAATGGCACATTTTAACATTTAGGAGAACCCTAAAACCCATTTCTTTAACATCACCACACACATTCTTTAAACAATGAACAAAAAACCATTCCTAAAGCCTTTTTTCAAACACCACATGCTATAAAACTACTCAATCCAAATACACCAACCCAAAAATTCAATAAAAACATCACATAAGGCATAAAACTTCATAAAATACCCAATTCCAATTTAGAATTGCAATTTCATTTCAAATAAATATTCTCTGTTCCCAAAACCTATTAAATTTACACCAAAAAAATATAAATCTATTTTAAATAAGTTCAATTTTAAATAAATCAACATTTTCATCTTACAAGAGTATAATAATGGTGAGAATAAAACATTCAAATGAATTAAAATAATTTCCGAGACAAATGATCATTCCATAAGAGAAATGATTGGCTTTCCTACCTCAATCCTGGTTTGAATGGGAGGAGACACTAAGGAGAGGAGGAATAGGGCCCCATGAATGGACCAAAAAACCTAAATGCAAGGAATTACAAGCCACACACAACCCCTAACATTAGGGTTTTCCTAACAAGAAGAAAAAAAAACAAAAATAATTGAAATATGATTATACAGAATGATGAGAGGGATCTTGTGAGGGGGGAGGTCGTGCACTAGTGGAGAGGATGTCGGAGGATGGGGTCACCAGAAATAGGGTGGCATACCGGGAGTATGGTGACGTTGGAAGTTGTTTGGAAAACATTTGTCATCATAAGGATGGAGTCAAGCAGAGAGGTTGGTGCACTATTTTCCGAGTGAGATGGGGTTGTCTCTAGAGGAACAATAACTTGGAAAAATGAATTGGCATGGGTGAGGGATCCATCTGGGCCAACTGAATGCACACAAGAGGGTAGCCAGGGGGTAGGGTGCATATCGCGTTGGGAGAGGGGAGGGTTGTGGGTAGATTATATATTTTTTTCATTTTAATAATAATAATTATAATAAAAGACTAATTTTAAAGATAATCTTAATAAGAATAAATTTATTCTTAATAACAATATTAATAATAACAGTATCATTAATTTTCATAATTATATTAATACTAATAAAAATAACACCAAAAATAATGAAAAAATGATAATCATAATTTCATTCATTTCATTTTAAATAACTGCATTAATAATAAATTAATCATAAAAATATTGAGAAAAATTTTAATAACCATTTAATACAAAAAAAATTTAATGGAATTCATTAATAATACAAACAATAGGTATTCTTCCAATAATTATAATAATATAATATACCCAATAATTATTTTATTATTATAGCACAAACATTTACACTCTTTAATCTTGAATTTTTTTTACACAATAGGAAACTGCACGGGCACCTGGGATAACCGTGTAGTTACTGCCAATGGTGTAGTGACCACACACCGGTACGAAACCCATCCAAATTATTTAAGATAAAAAATTTCAAACTGAGACCACAAACCCAACATTGTTCGAATGACATAGGACTTCGAGAAGATTAAAATATAAGAACATCTGAGATCAGGGAGTGATAATTCTTCCCACCACAAAACATTCTATCGTCATAATTTCACTAAGCCAATAGTTAGAACAACTTTATTAAATGTCCATAAAAACCCAAAGGAAATAGAGAGCCTCAAGGTGACTATTCCTAATACATGTCACAGCGGACCAATTAATAAAAAACCATAGCCTGAGGTTGTGGGGAGAACACAAAAGGGTTCTCCCCACAACAAGAATTTACTAACACAAAAAATATGAGACTCGAAAACACCACCCCCATGGGGGGCCAATGCGGGTACTCTATAATCGGAATAATTGAATTTCTACTCCAGGGGTGAACTATACCCTAATGACTTAAACGGAATGCATTCTACAAAATTACCCCTCAAACTAAGGAAGAGAAATTAACTCAACACCTCCCACACCACCTAAATAAAATCCTCATCGTAACTGGAGACTAGGGAACTCCAAGACCGAACTCAACCCACATTATTAGTGCTAACAGAACAAATCAACCACCCATATTAAAACAATTGTGCGAAAAATAGGCACACTGGGACACTAGAAAAGGGGAATCCTCTACAAAACTGAAATAAATAAGAGGAAAACCCACCGAGAGTTGTCTAAAATAAGAATGGTCCAAGAATCATTTCCCATTAATTCCACAAAACCAAAAATCCCCTTAACAAACATAGATGAGTCCAAATCACAATCAAAATGGTTCTGTTTATTCATGGGTGAAAAACCTTTCAAAGAATATGAATGATTTATAAACCACACTAATAAAAGGTAAGGACAGTTATATTGTGGTAGAATGATCTCATCACACCCCCATACCATAGACGGGCTTACGATGAAGAAAATAATATAATAGGTAAACTTATTTTCTCTCAAACCCAATGATTCAAACATGATCTAGAATGATGTTCCACAGACACTCAGAAACTCATGACTGTGGGTGAGCTTCACCCAGAGACCTGTGGAGGGGGACCTGATAGATGAAGCATCTCATGCCTTACAGTCAAGCATTTTCATCCTCTAGTACCCAAATCCTTCTTCATCCTAATGATTCACACAAACACAATAGTGTTACAATTTTAAATAGATTATGCATGAAAGAGAGGAATACTTGAACTAGCTATACTAGTGGCAAATAAGAAAATGATACAGAAAGCTGGGTGACAACATCAAAGAAGAAAATTCATCAAAAATATCTTTTACTGGCACACCCCACTCTCAAAGTATATATCTCTTACAAAAAAGTGACTACCCTTGAACCACACAAAAAATCCTAACGATGATGAGTCACCCTACCTCCTCGAGTCCTAACCCAAACCCTCAATTAAATATAAGATAAAAGGGACTCTACTAAACTCAAGAGTTCCCAATAACACGAAGATATGATATGCACCAATCAAACCAAACCAATACTTCTAAAAGATCTCAAATGACTCAAAAGACAAGAAAAACCCGAGAATAACCAGAAAATATGCATGAATCACTTGAAATATTAGCGTCCTTTCTAGGTGGCTTACTCCGAACAACATGAAAACCCCACTTTAAATTGGAATCAGGCCCAAAATCACTCATGTAAATATCTTATGCCATGGGAAATTGGCTAATAAGACAAACATATACAAAGAAAAGAAAAAATTACTATTACAAAAACCAATATTTCTTTTAAATTTTAAAACCCACATATGGAGCCTTAAGAGCTATCACATGTGTGTTCATCTAATACCAGTTACATCATCCACGACAAAGTTCGCCCATGCACTCTTTATACATACCCACACACATGTGATCATCCAAAAGGAGTTCTATGGTTCAAAAATATATTTTCCACATCATATCTAAACACATACGAAACTTTCCAAATTGAATCACTTTATTTCTAAAAACCAACATCACCAATTCCCAAACAATTAAAACAATCCCTTTTACATTTCAAAACCTCATTAATTTTTATCCCACACTCAAATAAACCGAAATAAAAATAAATAATAGCCAAAAATTGACTATCGTTATGTTAATTAAGTGTCCATGCCAAACTCAGTGATATGGTGGTGAGCCATGTCCCATGTAAGTCCTAAATCTAAGTGGAATTTGAACGGGTCACTTGGACTCCACATTGTTCACCACCCCATGGGATGCCGAAATATATCTGGATTTGCCTCATTGTCATCTATCAATTAAAAACAAAAAATGAGAAAATAATTAACTCCCATACTAGCCTTGGTAACTCGAGGATCAACGCCATCATGAGTTCTTGACGCTCTTCCCACACCTACATAAACTATCCTGACAGTCCTCATATCGATCTTCCCAAATTCCTAAATAACAAGGGGTTCCTCTGATACCATTTTATCATGATATATCCCTAGTCAACCCTAAACCGGTCACTCAAGTCTGTTCATATCATGCCACTAGGGGCATTCCCAAACCCCCCCAGGGTGCAAACTAGTGTCAGCAATCAAATCTATCAAGTGGAAAAGATTCAGATTTTAAATGAAAGACATATAAATAAATGAATAAATGAATAATTAACTAAATAAAAATTGATCAACATAGATAAACACAAACATCATATTGAATAAAAACTGTATGTACCTCCATGTGACCTTCTAGGTCACCTCCCAACCAAAGACCATCCTTACTCTAATAAAGAGAAGCTGGGATATGATTACATGAATAAGGGAAACATGAAACTGAAAATGAATGATAGTTGTGAACATCAAGATTCTCAGTATGAAGATAAACCACATAATCTAACATCTCTTTTCCGCAAATATTCCAGAAACACCAGTTTAAAATAAATGTACCAATGAAGGTTTTATATTATACAGTAAACTACATTATTTTTTCCATTTTAAAACCCCAGTTATGTCATAATCCATTTAAAAAAACATTACCATTTTACAAACAAACTAACTGGAAATTCAAAGGATGTACGGTACAATCTAAAAAATAACAAATAGGTATATCTGGAAGTAAATATTAAAATAAAGCCATAACCATGGGTGATCTAAACATCCCTAGACAAAACCTATATATACTTGGTTCGGAATCACTTATAAACATATGGTGAATCCCATATGTCAGTAACCAACTAGCTTCCTTAACATGGACTCACAAGCATCACATCCCTCCTTTCATGTCTACAAATCCATGGGGGTACTAAGCCATATAATTTTGGCTTGTGAGAAACCATCACTCGATCATCTAAAATATTCCCAAGAACCCATTGTGTAAAAATATTATGTATGTAAGAGGCCCGTGAACTCGTGACTCACCATACATTCTATAACCACTCTTTCATATCCAAAACACGAACACATAATACAATAATCCATAAAGGAATATCCCCCTATAGAGGTGACCCTTAAATTCTCATATACATTCCATAGATCATGTTTTGAATTGGGGAACTATACTTAATAATCATTCAAAACATTTTTTAAATCATTTCGGGTCTCCAGTTAGGTATACATGGTGGTAAAATAGCAATCATGTTTAAAAATTCATACAAACCTCACATTTCAATTAAATGTACCTAATGGGCCTTTGAGTCAACATAAAAAAAACATTACCAAATATAACACAAACCACACTTTTACTTTCACAATTCCAAAGAATCCCCTACAATCCAAACACACACCCAAATAATTCATATTCCACAAACGATCATATACCTTTTTGAAAATCACCCCAAAAAATGATTAAAATCCCAAATTCCAAATATATGGACTCATTCATAGAAATATTTTTCCAAAACACTTGTATTAATAAAATATAAAATATCATTTGAATCATTCTTTATAAACCCCAAAAGAGGGACAACTTTATTGGGAAATTAAAATCCATTTTAGGAACCAATGATTCGAGAAAATACAACGTTTTGGGTACCATCTTCATTTGGGGTCATGTCCATCTGTGCACATAGTGCACACATGGATGTACCAAAATATAATGGAACATTTTAATGATTAGGATTAACCTTAAAAACAATTTCCTTAAAATCACCACTCACATTCTTTAAACAAAGCACAATTTTTTTTTCCAAAACCTTTTAAGACACACCAAAATAAATATCATTTCTCAAACCAAATACACCAACCAAAAAAATACCTTCACAATGTCACAAAGTCCTATACATTAGATGAAATACCAAATTATAATTTATATGTGAAAATTCATTTCATATAAACATTCTTCATACCCTAAATGTAGGCAATTTACACCAATCAAAATAGAAATCAATTTTTAATATGTTCAATCATTAGGAAACCAATATTTTAATCTATAAATGAGAATAAAAACGGTGAGAATAACTTTTTACAATGAATTATAAACATGAATGATCTATTGGATCATCCAAGAATGGAATAATAGGATTATCATACCTTAAACCATGTTTGAATGGAATGGTACTTGATGGAGTGGAAGAATAATGCCCCATGGAAGAACTGCACACCTGGGCTGCAAGGAATCACCACCCACACACAAACACTACCATTAGGTTTTGGCTAACATGTAGAAAAACAATAAATGAATTGAAATACTATTATACCAAAAAAGAGGGAGCTTATAGTGAGGGAGAGGTCACACACCGTTGGAGAGGAGGCTGGTGGATGGGGATTCCATAAACATGGAGGTGCGCTGAGAGCAGGGAATTTCCGGAAGGGGTCCATCCAAAAGTTGGTGGTGCAAAGGGGGAGTCTTGTGGGGAGGGTGGTGTGATTCAAGAAAAGTGAGAGATATATTTTGGGGAGGATCGTGTGCTCCGTACACAGGGAGAGGGGAGGGGTGCTGGTATATTCTTTTTTTATCTTTTATAATAATATCATCAATAATAATAATAATATATTAATTATAAATATAATCACAATAAAAATAAATCAATTCTTAACGATAATATGAATAATAAAAAATATCATTAATTTTTCTAATAATAATTTTAAAAATATCACTAATATTAATGAGAAAATGATAATCCAAATTTGATTCATTACAATTTAAATAATAACATTATTATTTATAAAATCATAAAATAATTATAATTTTTGTTAATAAATTATTTTTAAAAACATTAATGAAAATATTTAATAATAAAAATAAAAATCACAACAATACCTATAATATTATATTTATAATCTACCTAATAAAAATATTATTATTATGGTACAAAAATTTTCCCACTTTTATTATTGAATATAAATTGTTTAATTTTTAAAAATTTAATTAATATTGACAATATGAAACAAAACTGGCACCTAGGCCAATTGCACTGTTACCGCCAACTATGTGGTGCCCGCACACAAGTCTAAAACCCTCTCAAATTATTAAATGTCAAAAATTTCAAACCAGTACCCAAACCCAACATTGTTAAATTGATGCGAGACCTTGAGAAGAATAAAATAATAGACAATCAAAGATCAGGGTGTGAAAATTATCCCCACCAAAGAACCCCCACACCTAGAAATTCCCCCAAGAAACAGTTATCACAACTCGAGTACATGTCCAAACAAAAACTAGAGGAAATCGAGATCATATGGGTGACCATTACCAACACACATCACACATGAACTATTAAAAAAATCACTACCATAAGTTGATGGGATAACATGGTAGGGTTATCCCTACAACAATAATTCACTAACATGAAAACCTTGAAACTATAACACACCACCCCTAGGGGAAATGAGGGAACTCCCAAACAAGACTCATTAAATTTCCCAACCTAGACTGAAAAACTCCAAAATGATTTAAACAAACATATTTTCTCTCAAATGTCCCAAAAACTCTAGGATGAGTAATTAACTCAACACCTCCCTTACAGACCAAATAAATTCCACGCTGCGACTGGGGACTTGGGAATTCCTTGCCCGAACTCAACACACTTTCTCTATACCAACAGAACAACTACACCACTAAGATAAAACCCTTTGTGGGGAAAACTAGCACACTAGGACAGTGGGAAAGCGTATTCCACTACAAAATTAAAATTCACAAGAAGAAAACCCATGGAAAGTTATCTGAACTAAAGATGGTCCACGAAACACCACTCACCAATTTCACAATACAAAAAATCCCCCTAGTACACACTACTGAGACAAACTCAAAATTAGAACATGTTTTGTTTATTTACGGGACCATCACCATTATAGGAATCCGAACAATTTAGAAAACAAACTAAGAGTCAATAACACCTCTTGTATTGTCGTATAATGATCACATCACACCACCTCAAATAGGATGACCTTATGATGTCAATTGGAATAGAACAAAGAAACATTTGATATTTCTTGCCCAATACTGAAAACATGACCTCTCTTGAGGTTCCACACACACTTGGTAACTCCTGACTGTGTGCGAGCTTCAGCACATGACCTGTGGTTAGGGCCATGATGACTAAACCATCTTCAGCCTCACAGTTACAAAATTTCATCATCTATTTCCATTTTCCTTTTCTTCCTAATGACTCAGGCAACCACAATGGTAGTATGATTTCAAAGTGATACAACATGACATCTTAGAATACCCGGAATTTCCATACTGGTGGCACACAAGATAATGTTCTGAAAACTGGGATCCAACACCAATGAAGAAGATTCTTTAGTGACATGCTCCTCTCGAACACACCGATCTCCAAATGGGTAACACTCACAAAAACAGATAGTACATTAACTACACAAAATATCCTAATGATGAGGAGGCACCCAAACACCAGTGGTCTAAAACCGGCCACCCCATTAAATCTGAGACAAAGATGACTACAAAGCATAGGAGTTCCCAACCACATTACAACATGCTATGCTCTTATCAAACCAATACACTACTTTTAATAGACCTCAATCACCTCGAAGGACAAGAAATTCCAGAGAAGAACCAAAAACTAGGCATGACTCACTAGAAACATCAGAGACCTTTCAGGGTGGCATACTCTGAACAACATGAACAAAGAAACTGAAATCAACATCAATCTAAAATTCAAAACTGGAACTACCCCTGACAAGGTTAATAGGCTCATAATCCAAACATACAAAAACTCAAGAAAAAATTACTTTTCCAATAACCTCAATTTCATTTAAATTTTCAAACACACATAAGGAAACTTTTGTACATTCACATATGAGTTCATCTAATACCCATTACATAATCTTCGGTCAAGCGTCCCCATGCAATCCCCGTACAAACCCACACACATGTGATCCTCCATGAGGTCTTACAAGGTTCAAACAAATATTTTCCTTATCAAATCCAATCACATAACAATATTTTAAATTAAAACACTTACTTTTTAAGAACACACCTCACCAATTACAAAAACAATTGAATTAAACCCTTTTCCATTTCAAAATAACTTTCATTTTTATCACACACTCACACCAACTAAGATAAAAAAACATATCTGACAACTGAACATCATTATGTGGAACTTATGTATATTCTTAACCCGTTGATTAGTGGTGAGCCATGCCCCATGTAAGGCATTACATAAATAGGTTTTTGAACCAGGAACATGTAATATATATGGGTCAAAACACCTTTTGAGGTCACAACATAATCTGATTCACCTCTATTTTCATCCCTTAATCCAGAACAAACAATGAAAAATGTCTCAAATAACAAACAATACTGGGTAACTCAAGGATCCATAATAAAAAAAGTTCACAATGCTCTTCCCACACCTACCTCTTGAGTCTTGATAGTCCTAATATCCATATTCCAAAAACCAAAAAAAATGGGTCTCATCTGATACCATTTTTTCATGAACCAGCCTAGGTCGACCCTAAACTGGTTAATCGAGCTGGTCCGTGTAATGTCCTGAGGGCATTCTCGATCCCTCGAGATGGAAACTAGTGTCCGGAATCAAATATAACTAGTGGGAATGATATGGTCTATAAACGAATGACCTATAAATATATGAGTGAATAAATAAATAATAACTGAACTTCAAAAATAACAACTAACAATAGAGAGAAGAAATATTGCACATACCTCCATGTGACCTTTTGTTAACCACCCAACCAAGGACCAGCCATGATCCAATAATGATAAAATAAGATAGGAGAACCTTTTTAAAGTGAACAAGAAATTGAAAAATATCAAATAGGTATGAGCACTGAGATGTTCAGTGGGGTTTCCATGATAAACAACATAATCAACTGTATCCTATCCCAAAACAATACAGAAACAATCATTTCATATATATGTATGACATTGTGGTTTTTAATTTTAATTACAAAATATCAATTTAACATTTGGAAATTCGACTCATCCACACTTCATTTTCAAAATAGTTTAACATTTGATAAACAAACTAATAGGTTATACAAATTATGTGCAAAAAAGAATTAATTAATCAATACAAGACGGAAATAAACTAACAGGTTTAGCTAAAAGTAAATTGGAAAATAAATAAATAACCATGATATATCCTAAACATCCTTAGACAACCTATGGACGTACTCTGTATAGAACCATCATTGGGAATATGCTGTAGTTCCTATGGAAATGACCTACTAGTTTCCGTAACCTAGCCTCACTAGTGTAACATCCCTCCTGGCCTATCTATAACTCCACGGAGACATATCCCATCTAATCTTGGATTCTATGTAATTTTTCCTCGATCAACTAAAAGACGTCTGGGAACCCATGGCGTAATAATACTTTGTAACTATGTTTCCCTCACACACATGAATAACCTTACCTTCCATCACCGCACATTTCTACACCAAAAATAGATATTCTATATGATAACTCATAATGGATATCACCTTTAGAGGTTCCCTATAGACACACATAAACATTGAAAAAATCAAGGTTCCTATTGGGCCACTATACCATATAATCCTTCAAAACATTTTGTATCACTTTTCAGGTTTCCTACCAGGGACACATGATTTTCAAATAGAAATACTTCTTAAAAGTTCATATAAACAACACCTTTTGAGTTTAATGCACTAAACGATCCTTTGAGTTAACATTACCAAAAACATTACCTAATATCACACAAACCACAATTTTAATTTAACAATTTCAAACAAGCCCTTACCATTAAAAAACACACCCAAAGAATTCACATTCACCAAATGAGACTTCATCTTATTTAATCTCACACCAAACCTCATTTAAAATCCAAATGGCCAAATATAAGGACTCTTTAAAATCAATTTTTTTTCAAAAAAAATGATGTAATACAACATAAAATTTTATTTTAATCCTTATATAGAAAAACCAAATGTGGGATTTCTTGATTTTAAAATTAAAATCCATTTGAGAAACCAATGATTAGAGGAAATAACCCTTTTTGGGTTCCATCATCATTTGTGGACACATCCATGTGTGATCCTAGCGCGCCCATGGATGTGATAATATCCATTGACACATTATAATTATTAATATAACCCTCTAAAACCATTTACTTAAAATCACAACTTGGATTCTTTAAACAGAGAATTGAATCCATTTTTAAAGCCTTTTAATACACACTACATATATAGAACTAATCAAACCAAACACAACAACCAACAAATGAAATGACAACATGTCAAAGGCCTAAACATTTTATAAAATTCACAATTAAAATTTCGAAGGTCAAAGGAAATTCATATAATAATTCTGGGTAACCTAAACCAAGTCAATTTACACCTATCACAACAGAAATATATATTTAATAAATTCATTCATCATGAAACCAAAATTTTAATCTAGCCATTAGCATAACAATGTTTTGAGTAAAGTAATTAATAACATTCCTGTTCTAAAGGATCAATCAAGAAATAAAACATCAGATTCACCTACCTCTAACCACATGCAAAGGGAATGGGACTCCATAGAGAGGATGAATAGTGCACCATGGATGAACCACACAACATAGATGCAAGGAATCACCATCCACACACAAACCTTAGAATTTGGTTTCGTCTTAAACGAAGAAAAATACCAAAAGAATTGAAAATCAATTATACTGAAAGAGGATAGGGCTTCCACTGAGGGGTGGTCATGCGTTGGTGGAGTGGAGGATGGAGAATGGGGTCACCAGAAGCAGGGAGGCACAACAACAATAGGATGCTAGCGGAAGTGGTCCATCCAAAAGTTTCCATCACAAGGAAGGAGGTTGGAGGGGAGGCAATGACACTACAAACTGAGCGGGTGAGTGGGGGTTCACCGGAAGAATGCCGACCAGGGGAAGGGAGGGGCACATGTGACAGCTACAACTGGCATGTCGAAATGTGCACATGAAGGAATACAAGGGGGGATAACTCCATGAACAGATGAATAGGGGGCCGGGCACGTAGGGAGAGTGTAGTGGTGTAGGTAGATTAGGGTTTTTATCTTTATAACAACAACAACAACAAAAATAACAATAAAAATGATAACAATAATAATAATAATGGAATTACTAATAATTATAAATTAATTATAAAGATAATCTTATAAATAATAATTATATTCATAATGATAATATTAATAATAACAATATCATTAAATTTCTTAATAATAATTATACACTTAAAATAATTAAAAGATG
The DNA here is from genome assembly GCA_963277665.1 of Viscum album. Taxonomy (NCBI): domain Eukaryota; kingdom Viridiplantae; phylum Streptophyta; class Magnoliopsida; order Santalales; family Viscaceae; genus Viscum; species Viscum album. The sequence continues at coordinate 1,451,474,377 of OY728138.1, forward strand.
ATTATCATAATTTCAATCATTTCATATTAAATAATAAAATTAATAATAATTTAATTAAAAAAATATTAATAACGTTTTTAATAACCTTTTAAAAATAAAATCATTAATGAAAAAAATTAAAAATGAAAATAATTATCACAATACTTCCAATTATAATATTATTATCTATACATTTATAATAATATTATTATTTTGACACAAAGATTTATGATCTTATATTTTTATAATATTTACTAATTATAAACATTAGGATACTGGATGGGTACCTGAGATGACCATGCGGTTATCGCCAACTCTGCGGTTCCCGTGCACTAGTATGAAACCCATCCAAATTATTAAACGTCAAAAATTTCAAACCGGGACCCCAAACCCATCATTGTCCAAATGATACGAGATCATGATAAGAATAAAATAACTATACATCTATGATCATGATGGGACACAAAATTACCCTAAAAATGTCCCAATTTTATTATATAAAGGAGTCTTGACCCAAATAATAATTTAGAGATATTTATGACCTCTTATATCCAATTGGATGACATTAATCCTGTAATAGTATATTATTTTATGAAAATTAAAACTTGTAAGATTAATGTTTTTAATATGTATATAATTTTTAATATTTCTTCATCCAGATGATATATTTGACCATAAATAATATTTATACATAAAAAATATTTACCTTCACCAGGGTAATATAATTTAAATTTTTATGGAAAAATAATTAGCCTAAAGGCATGCACAACAATGATGAATTATTGGTTTATTTAATAAAAATATCAAATAAATGTTGTTAATAATCATAGAATAATTTAAATTTAAGATAATTAAGGTTATACACTAATTTCATAGAATAAGTTTACATTTTATTTATGTTTTATAATTTCTGTTTTTAATTTATAATGTTGTTTTTTAATTCAATATAATGAATAGTTTCAAAATTGATATTAATGATATTTAAAATATATATTAATTGATTTAAAATTACTAGAAATATATTATTCAGTTAATTTTTGAGATAAGGTTTAAAATATTAGAAATGATTCATTTATGGTTCCTTCAACATTTTATAGTATCTGTATTAAACCTTAAAGAGTAAAAATCTATGTTGTTGTGGTAAGAGATAAAGTAGTTAAATAAAAATTAAATAAAAAAGACATGAAATAAAAAATTGTAAAAAATGTATAATTTTTATTTGATGAATGAATTTTGACTATAATAATAATATATTATAAATTAATCAGTTATGATCCATTTGGAATAGAAAACAAATTTATATTAATATAATATTTTGATAATATCAAAGTGTGCCCCCCTTCTCTATTATAAATGGGGACTTTTTCTTATCTTTTCTTTCGAAAAAAAATTTTGTTTTAGAATATCCTAGACCCAATACATTCTTATAATCACTCCCCAAATTATAGATCTCTTGTTTTAAGAAGAACACCACCCATAGTGGTATTCAGGTGCTCAGTATAGGAGATTGTCTAAAGAAGACATATCGTTTTTAATATACCAATTCTATTTTGTTTATTCATCCAGATCCATCCAAAAAACATCAACCATTATAAAATAATAATTCAAATATCCTAAATATAAGGATACATTTTTATTTTTTTAATGAACCACATATATCTCCTCTTCCATCAAATTCGAATATAATTTATCGTTTATGTGTATGTCGGAATACCACCTCACGAACTGATGTAATTCATTTTCTATCACCGTTTATCAAGACTACTTATAAAATATAGAATTAAGGTTTATATTTGATATTAATTAAATATGTATCATTATTAAAATATTATATATCATTTTGGTTCTACACTTTCCAAGAATTGAATAATGATGACGTTATTCATGCGCACGTGTGAATTGGAAACTCTAAAAAGAGATGCGATTCATTTTTCATCACCACATGACATGAATGATATATCTAAGTATATTAAAAATATTAATATAATATTAATTATATTATGATCATTATGTAGGGGTAAAATAATACTTATCGTCTTTCCGTAATGATCATTGAAAAAATGAAATGTTATATAAGTATAGGCACAACTTATCATTTATATGATTGTAAGATAGTTCATATTTAATCTCCATATTAAATGGATGGATTTAAAAGTGTCATATATGTATAAAAAATAATTATTATTTCACAATTATTATTTTGGAGGTGATAGAGTAATGAATAATTTGACTGTAGACATCATACAAAAGTCATTTTGGACTAATGCACTGAATATCGTCACAACATCTGAAGAAATCCTAAATAAATTTTAAACTGTTATAAAATAATAATATTTTTAATAAAAGGAATAATAAACATGAAAAAATTTCTGAAGAAGCTAAATAATTTTCCTAATTTTATTTTTCAGGAATATGATTATAGTACTTATTTACTTAGACTCATGTTAAGTAAATTCTCAACTCAATCTCCTTTTATTGAGATAAGATTACACTCCATTGATTATGTCATGCTATAAAAATGGTAAAGTGATTTTTTATTTTCTAATATTTTATTTCTACTGTTTTTATATTGATTTACATATATTACAAATAATTAATTTTTTGTATATATGATATGATATTTGTAATGGTTTTTATCTCAATCTACATCCACTATGGAATATTTTGATGTTATACACCTACATTGTATTATGAGGTGTATATACATCCCCTTTGACATATCATATCATGAATTTATTTATTCTTAGGTTATTTAATATTTTGAAAAATAGAGATTAAATTTCAAATGTTCTAAATTATTATATGACACTTCTTTTGAAAATATATTTTTAAATTTTTAAAATTGGTTTTGAAAATGAAGTGATTATTTTAATAACATGAATTTCGTTCTCATATCAGAATGTGAAATATTAATAGTGAAAATTTTAAAATAAAATGATTTTATGTGTCATGATTATATAATAGTACTTGGACATTTGATGTGTGGTTTCAGGATAAACCAATAATGGGTGGTTGTGAGATAAACTAATGACAGGTGAGTCCATGATAGTCCTCCAACGCATTGGTTAAAGAGGTCAACCATATTGTTATTCCATTTTTAATATTTATATGTATTTATGAAGAGAACATGATTATTCTATTTAAATAAATAAATAGTATAATTATGTCCCAATATAACATTCAATGTTATCTAATCTTTCTATAGTTTTTTTGGTAATCTTTTGAGTACAAAACATTGTATGATATGAGATAATATTCCAAGTAAAGTTTTTATCATTTATTATGGGTGAAATATATTACATTATGGTAATATTTTAATAAGTTTTAAAATTATTACAAGACTAACAATTTTATTTATTTTTGTATCCATTACTAATATTTTAACGGATATCCCATGATAAAAAAATGTTCTTCTTAGGTCATATAAATTTTTATGGAAATGAAGTCATCTGGATAAATGATTGAAGAGGTTTCATGAAACGAAATCAAGTTTTGTTTAAAATTGTTCTCTATTATGGGATAATTGGATACTAAGTATAAGCGTCTGATAGTAGCATATGCATATACTTTGTAATATTTTTCCTAATTCTATAGAATATTAAACCAAAATGATAATTTGGAAAGAATGAAAGTATATTAATATCTAAATCCAATAGAATATGTGTTTATTTATGGACTACTCCTTAAAAAATATTTTAAAAGTATTGAGCACAACACAGTTTATTAAAAATTCATCAATATAGAGTATATGATATTTTTTATTGATTGAGATCTTATTCCTCTCCTGATAATTAATATAGAGTTTAATAGATGCATATTTATTTTCCTAAAAAATATTAGTTTTACCACAATATGTCACAGTTGGTTAAATTAATCCCTTGTTAATATTCTTTGTGTGTTTCTTCTTCAATTTCTTGAAATAAACTAGGACCATTCTATTGGTGTTTTTTGAAATTGGTGCAGCATTAAGTATGAGTTCAATTGAAATCCAAGCACCATAGTATTTTAAAATACTAAGAAATTATGCTTAACATTCATCAAAACAAAACACTACAATAGGTATAACATCAGTTTTTAGTTACTACCCAAAATATGAGATAAAACCCCCTCTGAATAGGAAACAAATCCCACAAGGATGTGATATCCATAAAAATTTTATATTAATCATCCCATTTATATGTGATCACATGGTGATTTTGAATAATAGTTCCCTCATACCATACATTGAAATTGATGTGGGACTTAAGTAGTTAAATATATACCATGTCTAAGATAACATTAAATTCAACCAAAGGGATTATAATGTTGTATTTAGTAAGCACGTTCCCAAAAACATTAATTTGAGATGAATCAAGTACTTGAGATGTTATCATTGTAATATTTAGTATTTTCACTATTAATTCAAAATATAATCATTTGGGTAGCATCCTGATACAATTAAAACATTATTTAGATATAAAATAGTTGGTAGATCAAAATTTAAAATAGAAATTTTTTATTCTAGATTGGATGGAATGTGTTTATTTCACTAGATCTTTATCACTCCCCTTATCTGAAATTATGATTCTAGTATATTTCCCATTGTCTCATACGATAAGAGGTCGCGATTTTCTATCATCATCAATAACCTTCAGATTTGGGCACTAGTTATCACAATTTATATACTACTTGTATGTCGAAAACTTGAGTATGGTTGGTGTATTTTGTGGTAATTTAACTCTATTTACAAAGTTAGATAACTTCATCCAATCAATTTTGTAATAAATTTACAAATAAACATAATTACAACACACAAATCATTTATCCCCCCCTTATGAAATTTTTTTCCATGTTTCCTTCACCACATTGAGCATGATCTAAGTGGCATATTCGTTTCATCTTCGTTTTTAGAGTTTCCTTCAAATTATATATTCATTTTGTTATGATATCTATGTGATTGATGGGAAAATAAAATATCTTTTCCAACCGTGACATCATATATAGTTATTTCTTCATTTATACTAATTTTTTTTATATTAAACGTTTATCAGAGACTTAATTTTAATCCACTCAAGAATACATCATCCTTACATTTAGTTGAAATTATATTACCATAAGAATCCTTGAATGTATTGTATAATTCACCCCATATGTACCAAAAGATTCATCATCCTTCAACTTTTACTCAAGGTATTAATTATCATTTTTATTGAAAAAAATATGAGTAATCAACTTATTAAAAAAAACCTTAATGACATCCCATTCCATGGACTCAATTACAACTTATTGAAACATATTTTTATAAGATTCCACCATTAATCCACTTCACTTTCCAAATGATTTATAACATAAAGGGAATTTTCATTATAGAAAACACATGATAATGGAAAAAATATTGAGTGACACTGATAAATTTATTAGTAACTAGTGGATTAACAAAACCACTTATTTAATGTGGATGTTGGCTCATGAAGCACTCAAAAAACACTGCTTTCTCACTTACTCATTTACAAGTTCCATATGATTCATAGATTGAAAATGTTGGGTGAGATTATATACCATAATTCCTACTCAAGATCACATAACATTTGGTTTATAATGAAAAAATATTATTTCAATTTCCATCTCACTAAGCTTTTAAAAAGTTCCTTCATGTTCCATACATTGACTATAACTAAAAAACATAGTTCAAGAAACAATAATGAATGTTCTGAACCACATAATTAACATATATAAATTATATTATATCTATACAATTACAAATTATTTAAAATATATATCTATATAAGATTAACATAAGTTATTCATGGTCACCATATATTCAAATTCATCATGAATTTTCATAATGTATTCTTGAATATCCAATGAAAATTCGTAGGGAGTGTCAAAAATGATTGCATAAATACCTATAATCTTTCACTATGTGATGATCAAGTCCAACTCAATGTTCATATTTTAGAGTTATTAATCCTTAGTTAAAATAGTGATGAAGCCTCATCCACTTGTATTATCCATGAATAGATGAAATTTCTTGAAAACCGCTCTCCTTATCCATCACCAAAATTCAATGATATTTTTATATACTTGAAAATAACCATATGATTCTAACTAACGTTTTCTTATAGTTTTTTCAAATACTAAACTTATCATTCCTCTGATCCTAACTGTAGTGGCCTGTTATTCTCATACATTTATCATTCATATTATTTGATGAATATTTATTAAATAGTTTAACAATTGGTTCTAGAATCATATAGATCTAGTGCCTTTGAAAACATGGATACAAAAATAACTTGTTCATGGGTGAACGACACTATATCACACTATGTTCTTCATAATTACCAAACTTTATAGTAACATTATACATAACACCTTTTTTTGTAACCTAGGGAAGGGAAAAATATTAAAGGGTGATCTCAGATTCTCAGTAAGAGAAAATAAGGGAGATATATACATATTATGAGCATAAAGGTATGAGAAAAAGAGTATAACAATTGAATACCATATCATGTATATAATAGGTCATAAATATTATTCATTGAATAAATCAGGGTACTTTATAAAATAGAAATAATAATATAATCAAAGAACATGATCCATGACATCAAAATATTGGCATAATACTTAGTTTTCTGGAATACACTTAATAAGGGAAAATTATTTCATTTGTATTCAAGTATTACTAAAAATCCTATTGTAGTGTAATTGGTGTAGTCCCCAATCTATCATATTAGTCAAATATCACTCCAAATACTATAATATTTGACAAATTCCCCTACTAAACTATGTTTACTCCCTAATATATTTTTATTTATCTCACAAGATATCAATTTTACCCAATGCATTGTATGTGGATATTTGTTCCACCCATTCCTAGAAATAATGAATCAACCATCATTTAATAAAAACCATAAATAATTATACCACAAGATCATAAAATATTAATCATATACAAACACATTTAAGGAAATGGTTTTCTTAAAAATATCATCACTGTATAACCCATCAATAAATGGGATTCATTAACATTTCATCATTTCATCATAGAATAATACATTCAAAATTTTATGTGTTTAAAAAAATACTATCATCATAGAAATAAACCACCTAGATAAAGAATAATGATGGTATCATTTCACTACATACCTAATAAATTATATGTAATATTGATTGATTTCATGTTATATAGAAAATTATTTTCAAATATAAAATGGAACATTTTTTGAGAAAAATTTCATTTCGACTTTGAAAATTAATTTTTGAAAACATGAATTTCATATCACATTATGGAAATAATGTTCATTGAAAATAAACATGGAATATTATAACAGTTACATTAAAATATTTAATGATTATAGTGATAGAAAATAAAATTCACATAGTACATGTTAAAAAAATATTTTTTCATATTTTCAATAAATGTAAAAATTAACAAATTAAAAAAATTAAAATAAGATTTCATTAAAAACATATTATAAAAAATATCAAAACAGGTTAAATTTCATTATAAATCTTTTGATAATTGTAAAAACAATCTTTAAAATATTTTTACAGAATATATACAATGAAGAAAAATGATATTATGACCAAAGAGGTAAATAAAATTAATTTTCATTAAATCATTATTTTTAAATCATTATACATAATGACAGTAAAATGAAAGGAAACCATTTATTTTCATGACATATCCAAATGATGAGTATATTGTTTAATTTTCATGAGAGAGAAATAATAATATTTGACCATCAAAAGCCTAATTAGTATTAATCCTAATAAAAAATTATAAAAATTTACAAAATATATACCACTTCAGTATCTTTTCAATCATAGGACCCATGAAACAATAAGTGAAGAATGAATCACATCGATTTTCAAGAGGGTTGTCCACCGTACAATCAAGCGACAACATTGTATTCACACAGAATATAATGTATAAATTTAAATTTCATATTATAATTATAAATAATAATTATGTTATTAATATAATATATATAATTCAAATCCATTATTATATCCATATGTGTGGGGTTGTGATGAAAAACAAATTACATTAGTTTGTGAGGTGGTAGTACTCTATCCACATGATCGTCATTATCAATTCCCATTTAATGGAATAGTAGGTAGATTTAGGTGACATCATTAAAATAATACAATCTCAGTACATTGCTACAATTATTATATTATATCATTATATTAGAAGAATATTTGGATGAGTTGAAGAATTAATTAATTTTTTTTTGAGAATATTACTTCTTCTCCAGAAATCTGCCTTATGATTACTCCGAATTAAATTTGTATGAGAGTTTCCAAAGAAATGTAAGTCATTTTTTCGTTGAAAGGTTAGTAAGTATTATAAATGGGTAAGTATTGGAAGAAAATTTTGTTTTTGAAAGTGTGATGAAGAAATTATAGATGTTTCTTATTTATAATGGGGGGAGAGGACTGGCGTGTATGATTTTAATGGAAAAAAGTGTAAACATGTTTTAAACATGAGAAACATGTTACAAATGGATAATTATAGATACTTAGAAATGTTATGGTAGAAATATTTCTATATAAATGGAATTATAATTTTTCCCATCATAACCCTTTTCTTTTCAGTTTAATCCCCTCTAAGCCCATTTTAATCCTAACCTCAATAATTAATATTTATTGTTTAACTATTCATTTTGACCAAAAATTAAATTGTAACTATTATATTATTTTAGGTAAATTAATTACAAATATGGAATAACTTTTTCTCAAATACTTTCCTTGAAGTGGAAATTTTTCAATTTAGAATTAATTAAGTAGATACGAAGAAAAATCTCTTTTATATTGAGTATGTTTAGATATTAATAAAATATTTTAATATCATAAATAAATATAAATTTGATTCTTATGAACTAAATGAATTCAATAATAACATATTTGAACAAATATTACTTTTAAAAAACTTTTATAAACCAGATGAATATTTTCAAAATATTCAAACCGAATTGTAGTTATTAATAAAAATTGATTTTTTCACTATCCACAAAAAAATTAATCTTTTAAAAAAATTATCAATAAATCACAATATAATAATTCTATAATGTTGATTCAAAAAACGATGATAATTTTGTAAAATAAATTTTTTATAATTTTTAAATATTATTTCTATTATTGTCTAACGAAAAAAAAATTATGAGAAAATAATATTTTCAAATAATATAATCACATTTAAAAAATCAATATTTTTTATATAAATATGTTTTTTTTATAAAACCATTATATTTATTTTTCTAAATATTTTTATTCCCCTATTACAAAAATGTATAATTAATATGTTATAATGGTCATTTTCAAATAATAATATTAATATCACATCATGGTTCATTAAAATAAGGTGATTCGTGTAACACATGTAATCTAAGATATTGATTTTATTTGAATAAAATAATTCATAAAATATATTAGCACTACACGATGTTATTCATTATCCCAGTGAAATGAATGGTTGAAATATGGCCACCGGCTTTGGCGATGTTGGTCAACAATATATCCATGATTCCTGGTCGTGATTGGCGATAGGGACAATGGTGACAGAAACGCCAGTGAACATGTGTATAAGTATATACTTTCAAGAAAATTCACAACTCAATGGTATATTGTCACATGAACACATCTCATGCATTCCCCCATCAATAATGGTAGATTTTACACATATAAAATAATATAGCAAAGAGTTTGGCATAGGTCACATGTCATGTGACCCAGCGATGGGGGCTCAGTGTGTACCTCAAGGATACAAGGGCATAGAAATGTCTAGACACATGGTAATGATTGGAGTACATTGTTAGGGCATGATAATCGGGATTGTCTAGGTACAAGTCCTTGACTATGAACACATATGGATGTCCCTAAGTACACATGCATGGATAGAAGTACACAGGCATAGGATGGAGGTAGAAAAAGTGCTATACTGACCTCTATTTACAATGTACCCTAAAAAAGTGACACCTTTTATATGGTGGAATACATTTCACATGAATAGAAAAGAAAAAACAATATTTAGGGTTGGTGATACATGTCGTGTACTAACTGTACATGCCATGTACAATATCTAGGGAATGCTGAGCCCTTCTAACTCGTCTAATATACCAGTAACCACTGAATGGGTTATCTTGGTCCATCCCTAAGAGGGAACAATGTGTAATCTCATTCTTAATATAGTATTTTTATCCCCTATATATGATTACTATTTTTCATATCCCTTCATGATACCGTTGTGGGATCCTCTATTATTTATTCATCATACCTAATTGTGGATTGTGGAATCATAATGACCATCATACATGGGCATACAATCTCTTAATTATAAGAGTACTCAAAATTGGGGCATTGGTGTCCAACAATTATCATGGGTGTGATACCAAATTTTTTATTGAGATATTTTTATATCCAATGAGTACTTCATGATGAGTCCTGATAATAATATCCATTTATATGAATTCCATCATTGATTGGACAACTTATTAAGTGGGTTCTCTCGGGAAAGCGTTACTATGATGACTTGTGTTGAATCTTGTGGATAGAATTATGGTTGAGAAATATTGAGACATAGAGTCTGTTATCATTATATCAAGGTTATATTCTTATCGTTATGTAAACTTTTATGATTAAAAAATATTGATGATGTCGAGTTGATTAGTCTCTTAATTATTTATTATTATTTATTTTGGGGTGTCCTTCTGGGTATTGTTATACGCACCCCTTCATTGGATCTTCGCACACATGTCATGTCTTATATAGATAACATTCCATGTGATGGTTTCCTTGGAAGTGAATGACCAAGATAATAAAATAAGGTTAGATTAGCTATTCATAGACTAGGTATGTCATTTTATGAGAACCACCTTCTATTTAGATGGTTGGACTATTTTATCAGTTTTGGTTGGCTTGTATTTGGTGGTATATGATATTCATAACTTTTTTTCACTCTGATTGTGAGATATATTTTATACATTCATGATGTAATCATATGTGGTTTACCATTTATCATTTTTAGGGTATTTTGATACATGTTTTTTTACAAGTACATTTGGATATGTCCTCCCACCAATGTTTCATTCTAAATAGGTTCTTGTCCCCAACACCTGGACTATTTGATGTGGGTTTGTCTTTTTCACCCCACCATAACATCATCTAGGAAAGACCCAATAGGTCGGTCCATTAAAAATAAAATTCCTATGAATAGGTATAGAAGAGGTGAATTTAGAAGCAAAGTCGTTGGAAATAAAAAATAAATTACATAGAAAAAAATTCATGTCAACATAAACGTGAATACCTTGATGAATTCCTTGAATGTTCTAATTGATATGGCCACATATCTAATTAGTTCTAGAATTTATTAGCCTAATAAATTGATAATAATGATGAATTTAAAAATATTAAACAACTAAATATAAGAAAGGAAATAATTCAATTTCATTTAGGAAAGAAAACAGACATGAAGGGTAATGAACAAACTACACCCATGACATCATTCATGAATTTAGTGGATAATTTATAAACAATAGGGTGAAAATGAATATATATTACCAATAAATCTTACACCATGGACAATTACAAAAATTCAATGAACATTAAGATGAAAAAGTGAAATATGGATATAAGAGGATAATTAATTCATGAATGGTATAATCAAATTGGATTTCTTGTTGAAATCCATGATAAAGAGGATGAAAGGTTTCCCCAAACGGTGACTATAAAACTATTAAATGATTTTATGGAAGGATCATGAAGGCATGGAATTTATTTACCAAATTTACTATATGGCATACAATATATTAATTTTATGAAAATATAATGTGAAATCAACATTGAATTGCAATATTAAGGATTTTTTAGTTATAAATGAGTCAAAAAAAAAACAAATAGATGATTATTCATGTAAAAAAGAGTTATTTAAAATAAGACCAGATCAACTAAAAGAGGCTAAAAGGATTTAACTTTCTAGAAGAAATAAAATTTCTCATGTTTCTTAATTGAAGAAGGTCATTATAGCTAATGATAATATTGAAAATAAAATTAAAATCATGTTTCTTACTGTGTTATAATTTTGAAAATCAAGGGTGAAGAATAAGTGAATAATTCTATACACAATAAGGCCTAAAATAAAAGAGTTTCTATGTTTATACACAATTAACTTCTATTTTCCTCAAAATTAATATTTTTATGATGACCCATGTTATTCCTATATGGTGATTTATTTAAATCATAGAACAGGTATTTAAGGATAATTTATTTTAATATCTATCAATCAATGTTATTAAAATGTGTTATATTAGTGTATCCTTTCAATATATTAAATCTTAAAATATAATTGGTATCACACACCTAGAGTGGTAAAAACGATTTTTTGACAATTTATAAAGAACAAAAAAATCATGATAAAGTATGAAATTCATAACTTGGGGATAATGTTTCAAAATTATTAAACATACTAGAGATTCATAATTTTATATATAATATAAATGTGTAGGTATCCTTGATAAAAAATAATTATTGATATATTATTTTCACTATCGCATCTTTTTTATTTATATTTGTTTTGATTATCATGGGGAGTCATTATATAAAAAAATGGGTGAGACAACAAACATTTTATTCATTTTTATTAATTTTAATATTTATCTGATAAGGGGTTCATGTAATTTAAATAATATAATATGGGAATACAGTAGAGAATATAATTATAGAGTTGGTGTCAAATTTTCATTATTTTAATTGTTTAAATTTTGTCTATATTAATCAATATTGTTTTATACACAGGGATAGCCTACGTAGACAAATATTTTCTTATTTGATGAAATATTTATAATAATGAGGTTATATCAACCTTCTCGAATGGAATTAATTGTGCAATGTGAATGTGATAGATAAAATGAGGAGAATTATTTTCATAGATTTCTATTAATTAGTTCAATTTGAGGAAACCCTCTCATGTATTTGTGGATGTCAATAAATGGGATGAAGATAATTCCTCTGTATATATTAATTATTAAGAAGGAGAGAAATATTAAACGAATAAATCAATATTTATATGCTTATTTTGTTTTTTGAAGTATAATGTATTGAAAAAAATCCAAAGGGGGTTAAATCTCCCATTAAGTTTTATGTTGTTGTTTTTTCAATGATTTTGTCAATATATGTCTTGATTTAATTCAATAATGTTGTGAGAATGAACTAAAACTAAATAATGGTCATGGCCATGTATTGGGGTACATAAGAATATATTTGTATTCTTTGGGGGAAACACATTACATTATATGATTGGATATCTATAACTCATGTCACTAGAAAGTAATGAATGTGAAAAAAATTTATCTACAAACTTTTACAATTTAAGGCTGATTAAAGAGAAAAATGAATTAAATATTACTATTTACTAGACAACTTATATAACTACAACAAAAATATTAAAACATGTAAAATTGTTGATGGATTTCAACTTAAATATTGTTCAAACCATTCAAGTATCATGAATTTCAATTTCACTATATATAATTTAACTTAATGGTTGCTCATTTACATGAATACTTTTGGAGTGGTCTCATTGTCCCTCCTGCTGCAATAGAATGAATAAATTTATAAATAAATCCCCTCCATTAACAAGGTAATCAATAATTTTTTTTGTTGAAATTTTTTCTCCTCATAGAGATTATAAAAATGTATACCAAGATTGGTGTTCATCATTAGTATAAAATATATTACCTTTTAATGATAATGGAAGTCTTGGAGAAGAAACGTAATTAACCTTCAAACTTCTAGATGTGATTTTGAATAATAACCCATTCTTTTGAATTTTTTTATCCTCAATTTCATTATGTATAAATATCACTGACCTATATATATTCCCTTGTCTAGATCCACCTCTTGAAACCTCATCATTATTTCATTCCACTCGTCCTCATGAAATCTCAAATATATATGTTTAAAAAAAAACTATATAACACCCGTACTAAGGTAGTTTCACATTCCATCCAATACAAGTTTTAATGCAGCACATTTTTCTGATATAAAGACATGAATGTTTTAATGGATTGTTGTTATCCATTCTGCACACCATTTGGTGGTTTTCCCTTAACACACTCTACATAATGGATATAGAATCCCCCTCTAGAAAATTTCTCATAAGTATTCTTTTCCACATTCCAAAACATTTTCAATGACTGTAGTGTGGACACCTGTGGCATGAAGGTGTAAGATGATTTTTCCACACCCAAGGGAGACTTCCCGTAATTCATAGGTTGTACAAATCTATACCCTATTATGTAAAATATTGTGGTATCTCCCATGACAAACTCCTTTAGTTGCATCCCAAACCATGATATCATCTCGATGGATTAGTGTCAAATAATTTCTTATTTTTCATTCCACTTGACAAGAAATGTATCTATCACCTTGACCAATTTTCTATTTTTACAATGTTTTTATTTATCAATGATCATCAACCACACAACCACGCCAATTTTTGGCTTCTTCATTTCACATAGGTGGACAAAAAAAGAACAATAGACAACACTTGGGTGTGGTCCTAGATGTTTTTAGTAACTTCATCACCAAAAATGGGAACTAACTACATTGAACAACCAAATAATAATAATTTGTTACCATCTTTTCAACGAACACACCCCCAAAATTCTTAGGTGGGATATAAAACCCAAAATTTCATAAAAGTGATTTTTGTTAATAATCTCTCTCTTTGTGTTGGTTGAAAACATTTCAAATTATCCAAAAGGTTATTATTATTCCTTTAAAAACACCGAATTTAATATTTTTATCAATGAGCCACTAATCACCAATTATAATACCACTTGTTTCATGCTTAACATGAGAAACAATAATTGAATGAAACTATTTTATTAGCCAACTTTGAATTCTTTCCAAAACCACATCACTATACCATATTTTTTATTTTTAGACACCCCACTTCAAATACTCTCATAAAATTCTCCCCCAATGAAAAACACATATATTTTTATCCCGATTAGGAATGAAACCAAAAGAGATAACATTTTACAAATAATTGCAAGATAGTATAATAAATCCAAAAAATATATGTGAGAATATATCCCATTATCATTTGAGAAACCATGGGGAGTGAAAGTTCTATAATATAATCAGTTAAGTTGATGGATATGGTTGGATGCTATGATCCAAATGATTCCTCTCAAACACAAATTTTGGTAGTTCCTTTTTCAATTTACCAATAGCAAGATATTGATCTAAAACAATATATAAAATAACCATTCCTTTGTATACCTCCTACGTTATGAAAATTTTTTTGATCTTAATGAAAAATTTCCTTGAATGATGGATATTATATTTTTCTATGATTTTTCACACGCTAATATTCAGATACTATTAGAATCAGAGAAATCAATTTAATCCCTACATCATCATGTTCTTGTATCATCAATAGAAATTTGGGGTATGATTTAATTTCATTAATATACTAGTCTTATACAATGATAAAGTATTTGAAATATCATTTCCTGCTTTACCATGATAAAAAACCATTTTCATAAAATACACTACTTGAAGGATATTTTTTCATCTACAGAACCATTCCAAACCGTACCTATATACACCAATAAATTCCATTCTGAAGAGTTATTGTACAACAACCTCTATCCTTTTGAGTGATGGACATATCATTGTACACTTTACATATCTTTCATGTGGAATTATTTAGAATCACTCTTTAAATGTGAATTTAGAAATATGGAAAATAAAATATTTCACTGAGTGGAAAATAAATAAAACTAGACCGCAATTATTTTTCAATAGAAAGTATCATCGAACTTGTTTCCCTACTCTACTATTGATATTTTATGTATTTTCATCATTAGTGTTTACGTGGGGCTCGAATACTCTACATGAAATCCTTTTAATCCCCCTGTATTGTATTCAGTTTATGTGATAAACATCGTATCATTTCATTAAATTACCAATCATCCAAGGAATAATGTAAAATCAAAAATTAGTAATATCTAAAATATACAAAACATGATATTTATAAAAAATTTAGAAACCATTAAAATCATTTATTTTTTTTTTTAATTTCTATTTAAAATAATTTTTTTTACCATTACATACGATCCCATTCCTGTGTATTATTATAAACTTCTATCGTTGAATTGGATTTTAGTAATCCATTGTGTATATATAAATAGCTAATTACCTTTAGCTGACATAAATATTATGAATAGTGTAAAGGTAATACATATATTACCATTACATAACTCATCCCACTTTATAGAACATAATATATTACCTTAACTATAATGATTTGCATAAGGGTAGGTATCATTTTACATATACATGACCTACTAATAACTCTGTTAAGGGTAATTCCTTCTTGCACACGATTTTCCTAAAGGTAACAATGAGGTTACCATTATAGAAACCATCCACATTAGGTTATGACTATTACACAAAAAACAATGCGTGAGGGTAAATGTCACAATTTATTTTATGTAACAATTTTCAAATAATTTATTTTAGTATTTGAAAACAGATTAATTATTTATGGCTATTATGTGTTTTGACTAATTACTCATTTATTTTTTTATTATATTTTCATTTTTATTAATTCATTTGTTTTATAATTGTTAAATAAATTATGATAATTTTTCTAATAAAATATATTTAATTATTTTTATAATGTTATCCTTATTATTATAATGATACTCGGGTTTTTATATTTCATTTACTTATGTCTATCATGTTTAGAAAAATTAATGACATTCTTAGTAAGGATACTAGGATATCCCCCAGCCGTATAGAGGACCCCTTATGGTTAATCCCATGGGAATGCCTTCTTATAGAATCCATAGAAAGAGGATTAATTTTTTGGTGTCCATCATGAGATTATATTACATGTGGACCAGTGTATATGTTCCATAGAGCATACCCATATGTTCATAGGTGGTCCATGTCACCCACTAGGCCCATAGGCCCATGTGTGTGCATTTTGATTTAATTCTAACCGATAGTCAGTGTATCTAGAATAATATGATGCTCAGATTTTGCTTCATCAAACTCATGAAGGAAGTATATATAATCATTACTATTCACCTGAGTTAAAAATATCATATATAATTCAAGATGTGGGAGGTATTTTCCAAAATCCTTATAATTTATTTCTTATCATGTGCTCTTTATCATTTGAAATCCCATGATGCATTTAATCTTCCCAAAGTTTTTTATATTTATTATTATTTAGTCGTATTCCACGGTGTTTCCACTGTCATGTAGAGGTTCACCAATGACCTTAAAAGTTCCTTCGAAAAATATAACTGATTTTCATTAACCCAACTAGTTTATTTTATTTGGTCACAATGTATCTCATGTTGATCCTTGATTTCACTGGTTATATTTGTTTTAGTTATATTAGAATGATGTTCATCTTTATATTCTTCCTGATGATATTCTATAGGTTCATCAACAATCCCCTATTGGTTTCTCATCAAGTCACCATTATAAAATTCCAACAATGGGTAAGTCACATCACCATTGAAATAATACAAACTGTTGGTGAGTCGAGTCATCAATGGATAACAACAATGATAGGTGGGTCGAGTCAGTATTTGAAATTACAAATGGTTGGCGAGTTTATTCACCATTGGGAGAACCTAATTGTGCATTTTTTTACCCAATGTATGATTTCATTTTTTTTATATAAAGCATGGTAGGATCTCCATTGAGATCATCTTTCATTTCAGTTAATTTATTTATTCATATATATTTTATGTTTATCATAATATTATATCATAGTTTGTTACATCTTTTTCTAAATAGTATTCATCAAAGGTTGATCAGGATCCCACATGATCTTATCCTTCTTCAATCAAGTTCTCATATTATTTGTGTGTTTTTTTCTGTTTACCACCCCTTCAGGTGAAAATATTATTAGTAGAGGTGTCTTCTATTTCTCTACATTATGATTTTTTATCCAAAATATATTTTTATTTAATATTCAGTAGTTTTAATTTTATGTATTATTCTTCTTTTATTCGTATATTGTTTCACAATTTTTTAAATGGATTTCAATGAGATACTTTGTGAAATTTTCAATGGAAGGTCATGAGTCAGCACTACGAATATCCAAAAGTTACTCAATGGTAACCATTGGTCATATGATGGAACAAACATTCTTATAGATTCTCCTGAAACTGTTAATTTAACAGTGGAATAGAAAAAAAATTGGATTGGATGATTTTTTTTAATTGGAACGGTATTTTATTCTTTGTTAAACCACCATTGTGAATTTGCATTGGTTTGTTAGGATCCATCACTCTTAGTTTTCAATGGAACGTCATAAAAACAATTAGTTAAATTTATTGATAAATTTTTTATTTCAACATATATTATTACAAATAATTAATTTTTAAAATATATTATTCTATTCTGTTGCAATATAATTGTAGATTGTGTAAAAAATAAGTGAAACATTATTTTTTGGACATTTATTAATGAAAATTAATGTCCATGTTATACTATATTTTACTTTTTATTTATGTATGTATAATCTAAATGATTATACTTGTTTTCCAATTATTTTTATATTTTTAATTTTTTACTATTATTTTAGATAATATATTTAATATTTTACTTCATATTTCCATGAAAACCTACGAATCGAAATTGTAATTATATATTTTCTTTTAACGAGGCTTTAACAAAAAATGGTTATAGTCATTTTATTTCTATTTTATGCACTAAAAACTAGCGTGAATATATTTGACATGGGTATTCTCATAGGGGATCTATTTTTTAATGATCTTGGAAGTCTCTTAAAATAATAAAACAAATACTATTATAGATTCATTCATTCAGAATGCTGGTTATATACATTTAATATTCTTCTACTCTCAAATGTTCAAGATCTTTTGTGTCCTATGCACTCTTGTTGTGATCACCTATGGATATAAACTTGAAAATTTTTTTCGTAAACATGATTAATGATCATTGAGATTAATCTTATTCCAAATTATGATAATCTATTAGTTTATCTATATTTTGTTTAGTTTCTCTAGTTATATTATTTTAATAATATTTCTTTTCTGGTTTATTGTTTTCCCAATAAAATGAAGTATTTCATTTATCTATTTATTCACCTCCTACAAGGATTTAAGGGTTGTGACTGCATATCCAATGTCAAGTAAATAGATAATGTTAAGTCTTCTATATCAAGACTAGGTTCTGTCTAAAGGTTTCTTAAAAATAAAGGTCGCTAAAAATGGTTCTAACACCTCTAAAAGTAACTTTTTATGGGGTTCTAGTCTCCTCGTGGAGTAGAGTAGACTTATGAGTGGACTGGGGTATTTTTCATCCAAAAAACTATAAATCTTGTGTTATTTAATCATATTTACACTACAATGTAACTCATGAACACTACACTAACTATATATTAATATTATATAATCATTAATTTCATTCGTTAAATTTTTAAAGAGACTACCCCTCTAGTCATTTATTCTATAAAAAATGATCTTATAATTGATATCATAGCTATGTCAATAGAATTGTAGTTTTTATAAGAAAAATATAAAATATCAAAACCATGTTTCAGAGAGGTTATTCTTTCTATTAATTATATTTTACTCTCTGATAACATCAAATCCTATACTTAATAAGATTATGAAAAAAATAAAATATTTATTTTAAGATGGATAGTATCAATTCTAATGTTGGATGGATTCTATAGAAACCCCCATTAATTGGTGGGTTTTTATATGGTTATTATAAACACATAATTTAATCCTTTCTAAAACAACTATCTTTGGATAACATGACCATTATGGAAAAGCAATATGAGATACCAAAGGTTGATCTTTAGACACTAGTTGGAAATGAAATGTTAAAATATGTTTTTATTTATTAAGTAAGAAATATTTTTCATCTTTCTATAAGTATACTGGTCAATACCCATGTTTCATCTTGTATGAGAACCCATGAACTAAGGAAGATAAAGCATGTTACTCATTATGTTACTGAAAAGTTGAATATAACCAATCTATGAATGTTCCTAGCTAAAATCTGGGACTTCAAGATGGGTGAATAGTCCTGTGTATTTCTTAGTGGGTTTAAAACCCCTCTGGCTATGTATTTTTAAACTAGGGTTTATGTTTTTCACTATATAAGAAATCAGAATAAAATTGTTAGAGTTATGTTACCTTTATATCATGATTTTACATGAGTTTTATCCTTTTGCCAAATCCTTTAGAGTTCAAAAGATGTTTTGGGAGTTTCCGATGCCGAATAGTCTCTTTTGACATTTTGTTTTTGGTCACATCATATAGGGTAAACTGTGAAACCCATACCAGGTGACTAAGCATCCATTTTATGAACTACTATATTGTTTGGTAAACCGTGTGATTGATGCGCACAACTGTGTGTGGTTCTCTATAGTAGTTTCATAAGGATTCCTCTTGGTTATCACATGGGAAAGGAAAACTATGCGCAATCCATGTGAGGAGTCCCTTCTGTGAAATTCGTATACACTATATCATGCACGGTTACCACATGGTTTAGAAAACCATATGAGTATACTATTCAGCCACATTAAAGAGGAAAAATTTCTAAATTCATGCTTGTATATTTTTCCACTTTTCCATCATTTCCATATTAATTCTTATTTGGTTGTGTGGAAAACATGAGGAGCCTCCATCCTCTTCTTCTCCAATATTTTTTTATCCAAAACCTTCTTCCATGTTTATTTTGATTTCCATATAAAGAATTGGATTTTTATATGAGTGTATTTCCCCATCCATAACAATATTCATCATTTTGTTACCTCATTGAGAAATAACACTTTTTGAGATGTTTCACCGTATTTTTAGGTTGTTCGACATACTATATGATCAACTAAAAATGGCTTCAAGTTAGATCTTGGTTTATATTGGTCTTAAGTCTAAGGGTCCATGGTAGATGGTTTATATATTTATTTGTGTTATCAAAGATTGTTTGCGGGAACAAAGTTTATAAAACATGTTGAAAATTTACTGATACCCTTTTTCATCATGTCAAATTGACCGCATGACCCAGTGGGATGTTCTTGGGCATGAACATACATTTTTCAATCTAGGGAGACTAGGTTAGAGGCCTTATCTTTTCTTTCATCATGGTCATGTGTGTTAATTTCAAATTATATTGAATTATAATATTTAAATAGAGTAGCTCATGTTTTTCATGATATTAAATTCAATGATATTGAATAGTATATTGGGGATTAAGTTCTAAAATTCAATTGTGAAAAAATGAATTGAATGTTTATATTGATTATCTTATCAATATGTGTTGACTTATTTAAATTAGTTTCTTTAATTTCATGATATGGGACCTAAGGGGTCATGACTGGCTCTGCCTGGGGAATTGGGATGGCATGGCCATTAGGGATAGTGATGTTAATCATTGGTTGGTATTGGACCTGATTTCACGAGTGATTATTATTATAGGAATGTGTGTCATTGATGTGAAATTGAGGTAGTGAGTTTGTCTGGTTGGGCATAGACTATGATATTGGATGGAATGAAGATCAGTTTTAGGTGACGAGTTTGAAGGGGCATGAGGTGCTAGTTGATGTTTTTTAGGAAATATTTTGGGGATTTATCACTCAACTGTGATGTCCAAATATATGACTTGAGTAATGTACACATAGGTTGAAAATGTTGATGAGGTGGGTTTGACAAATCATGTGGGTAGAGGCCCCCCGGTAGCATGTCTTAGGAAATAGTTTGTGGGTTATTACCGTAGAATTATCTATGGAAAGAGAGAAGATTTTAGTTGATAGTAATGAGGAAATAAGTTGGTGGTTGTGGCTCACTATGATTGAGGCCGGGGGCCTAGATTTTTTAGGAGATCAAATATCTCCATTTATTGAGATTTCATGATATGAGAATATATGGAATTTTATTTTAGGATAGATATCATTGTTCCTTCAGATGTTGGGAATGAGTTGATGGATTCTTCTAAGCTGGGGTTGGATAGACCATTTATTATTTATATGGGTGTGCCTTCGGGATGTCATTACATATTTATACAGATGGTGTCAGAAATTACATGGTGCAAGTTTAATTGATTTTTGGTGGAACATAATGGTTCACATAGGATATTATCATCATATGGTTACCATGGGTCATGGACCGAGGTTCCTATCTTTTTTTGACTTCTGACACTGGCTGATGTAGGTGATATCTCCATTGTGGATGATAAAAACATTATAAATTGTATTTACTTTAAATTACATGTGTTGTTTCATTCTATTGTTTATAAATTACTTATCTATTTAAACACTCATGTGGGGTATTCACATTTGGGTGTTATCCTACTGATACATGTTCTCATACACTTTTTGGGTCTTTTGTAACATGTGTAGAATTTATGAATAAACGTTCTGGTAAGGGATTGACTCTATGAGTTGGACAATGGCAATAGTTTTTCATGGGGTTTGGAACTAGACCCTCAATTCAATCCAAGATGGGGATTTTATGTTATTATCTATAATGTATGTTTCATCATATTTCCTTGTATATGTATGTATCTATAGTGGTCTATAATGGGTTAACCAATTTTTTATTTTCAACTGAATGACCTGTATATGTGTGAATATTGGTATTGTTTAGTTGTTTCAAGTTTTGTTGTTGAAATAATGGATTGTTTATTTTATTTCAATTCTATATTTAGTTATTCTTCCTCTGTTAACTGATTTTGGCTATGTTTCCACTATTGGAGGGTCTGGTTCGAGTTTTTTGATTAATTAATTAATCCTAACTATTATACATAATTAATCAGAACATAATTATATCATACCTTGGAAGTTATATTATCCATAATGCTATAATTTAGAGCCTCAATTGTAGTTATAATCCTTTGGCCTATGGGGAGGCACACCCAATTCTAGTGGAAAACAACCTAACAGTACTGTTTGGGTAGAGAATCAGTTCTTTGATAGTACAAGTGGTTTCAGAGAAGAAATTGACTCGGATTTACTAGAAATATAAGATTAGATTCTAATAAGATCAGTATTGATTTTTTTTTGTTTTTTATTTTTCTAGGAATACTATGTGGGATATGGTAGATTGAAGAAAAGGTGATGTCAGAAGAAGGATTTGAGCTCATACAGGGGTTCTAGATGCACCATGAATGATTGAAAGAGTAAGAATCTAGGGGTGGGAAATTACAATCTTTCATTTTCAAATTATGGTGTATATTATTTCCAAATCAAGTGTATTATTTTAAATTTTATATTGTTATTTATTATGAATATAGATATGCAGTCATTGATCCGGTGTGTTATGAACGGATTTGGAATCTTGGGCTAGTATGGAAATGCTTGATTGAGAGACTTGTTTATTTTTTAATAGGAACACTGTATAATTTTTAAAATTTTGAATAATAATATGATTGTTTAAAATTGAATATAAATTATTGTGATATTCAAATTCACTGTGAAATGAGATATTCTAGGTAATATAAAAACAAATTTCATGTTATTGTAAATTTAATTTATTTAATGTGGTAAATGGGTATGACTCTTATATGATAAGGCTTGTACAATGGATTGGGGTGATTTTGATCACTGAGTTGGATGACAAGGTTATTTGAGGGAAACCTGGTTAATCGGGACAGGAAACAGCCATGGAATATTTGAAACATGGGTCTATTGAGGGTGGGTGAGGAGCCCATGAGGCTGAGATTCCATGGGACATGGTTGTGATATGAATGGTGTGTTGCACCCTCAAAATATCAGATATATCATTAAGATGGAAAGGAAAGGGTGCCCCTGGTTCATGACTAGGTTTGGACCCATGTGGTTTAGGAATAGAAGGTACGATCTTAGGGATAGGTTCGTGTTATAGTGTAGGAATTAAAGCTGTCATGTTTCATAGTGTCTTGGATATGACTTGATAATATGCTCAGAGAAAGATAGGTACTGGATCTGTAGGGAAAGTCATGGGTGATATAAGAGAGGATCCATCTAGTGTATCTGTATGGTTAGTTCCCACATGAACCGGGTAGTGACTTTAGTTGACTTCAGGGGAGATGCTTTAAATGGAAGGAATTAAGGGTGATACAAGTTCTGATAGGCTATTCATGCAATGAAATAAAGTATAATACATCACAGTGTCTCCTCAATAGTTTTATCCAAGTGTGGGAAACTAGAGATTATTCAAAATCAATGTGACCTACCACCAAATAAAGCTTGGGCATGTAGGTTGGTTGGGTATCATTAGATTTTTTATATGATGACTTCTCATTTAGGGGATGACCATGTTCAGTGGAAGACATAGGGTTCTGTGTTTTGTTCTGGATTAGTACCATGTGAGGGTAAATGTTGTTTGTCTCCATGATGATGTCATTGATGATAATGTGGTGCCCAACACTGGGTTTAGTGGATGATGTTTGGAGTATCATTGCATGTAGAGAATGCATCCCGAAATCGTTCCTAAAAATATGTGCACGTCATGAAGTTTCTAGAGGCTAAGCATGCTAGTAAGCCGATAAAAGATTGAGGTACTCTATGTGCATCTCTTGGTTCAGGTTTTTATTCTCATGTATGGCCCACTAAGGCCTGTCTATTTGGGTGAAATTGTTTCATGAGATATATACACATGGACAAACTTGATGCTGGTCAGTGGGTTGGGAATGGCTAGGTTGTGGGATTGTATCTGTGAGGTGCGATGAAGCGGGTTCATTAATTGGGAATCAATGGATGTGCGTTTTATGGGGTACAATGACACAAAGGCATTATAGGATGTAGTTATTGTGGTTTTTGGAATTGAGGCATTGTTTAATATGGTTATCGAGGTTCTTGGCACTATAAAAATGTAGAGATGCAAGATTCTTGAGATTCATTGAATTGGGGAATCATTTGATTCAGATTACATTAGGTGATAAGCATCTAGTCATTGATGTAGTGTGCTTCATTATTGAGTTGTGATGAACTTAGAATTTTTTGAGCATTTGTTGTGATGTGGGACCTCATTACTACCATAGGTGAAAAGGGCATGAGGAAGGAACTAATATCATTGGAGCACCGAAATTGTTGTAGAAGTGAAGATGCATCACAGGAGGACCACGAGTATAATAATAGGTATATGTACATTTTTTCATTGAGTATTGTTTGGGATGTAACTGGGATAGGAAATTACTAACATGGGGAGCCCCCCCCCCCCCCTTAAGGTAATTGTCTAATACCCTTATGACAGGGGTAGTCTATGTTAATTTTACTGGGATGTGTACTCTATACCATCTCTGGGTTATGTTTAATAGCTGATGGATGAAATATTTTATAATAGGGATGTTGCATCATCTTGGTTGTTTTTTATTGGGTTTAAAACCACCACTGATTTGAATTTTTCAAATATTGACTAAGACAATTTCTATATCAATGATTAGAATAAAATTCATAGAGTTCCATCAGCTTTACATCATTTTTTCCATGCCATACATTCTTTATCTGAAGCATCATGTATTTGGAAGAGGTTTTGGTAGTGTATAGGGCGAATTGATTATTTTGGAATTGTAGTTCCAGTCACACATTTTAGGGTAAACCTTGATTCTCCTTCTAGGAAACAATGCGACTCTATTTGGAACTACATAAAGGATTGGGTAAACAATACGAGTGACATACATGGTTGTGTGAGCTTCTCAATAGTTGTTTCAGAGGGCTTCTACACAGTTTTTTCGTGCATATAGAAAACTATCCTCAATCCATCCTAGAGAACTTTTTTGGGCAGTAACCTTGCACTATAGCCCAAACAGTTACCACACATTTTGGAAAACCATGTGAGAAACCATTGGCCACCATTATGGAGTAAATTTTACCAAATTTACCCTATTATATTTTCCGCCTTTTCCATTAATTTATCTCGTTGTTATTTCTTGGTCATGTTTATTGATAGAGGATCATTATTCATCTTCTCCTCTAATACATTTTGATCCAAAACCTATATTCATGTATTTTTTTCAGATCTATTATATGAATTGGATTTTTAGAACTAAAGATTATCCCATCCATACCTCTATTCATATTTTTTCTACATAATGGAGTGTTAAATCCATTAGAGCCATTTTTCCCTATTTTAAGGGTGTTAGATGGAGACTTTGATCTACAAAAAATGGATTCGAGTTAGAAATTGATATCGGACATGCCTATGTCTACAAAGCCAAGGTAGGTGGATCATATCTTACTTTTTTATTTATTGGATTTCATGGGGGTGAATATTTTATGGTGCATGTGGGAAAATAAAAAAACCCTATTTCTTCTTATCAAATTGAGATGTATCCTTGTGGGATGATGTTGGTCATTCCCTTACCATTGTTACTCAGGCAAGGCTAGGTTATAGGCCTTTACTCATTTACATATTTGGTCAGGGGTGTTCATTTATATGTTTTTAATGTTTATATTCAAATTAGCTATTAGTTTGATTCGTGACATAAAAGTCAATGATATTCAATTGTATACATGGTTCACATTGTCAAATTCAATCCTCTAAAATTTAATTGAATGTATATATTGATTTTTATATCGAAGTGAATTGCATTATTTAAATTTGTTTCTTTAATTGGATGATAAAATACTCAAGGGGTCTTGATTGGTGTTGCCTACAAAATTGGAATGCAATTTCAATTAATATTGAGTTATTTATTTTAGTAGTATGGCTTATGATAAATTTCATGAGTTGTTTTTATTACATGATTGAGCATCTTGGATGTCATATTGAGGTGGTGATGCCACAAGGATGGTCATGGGCCATTATTTTGGATGTAATGTACATCAATTTTGAGTGATGTGGTCATAGGGTCACGAGGTTCCAGTTAATGTGGCTTTGGAATTATTTTTGAGATTTCTACTCACCCAGGATGGCCAAAGGATTAAATTGTGTCTTGTACACACAAGTTGGATCTATTGATGAAGTGGTTTTTACCACTTGTGTGGGTAGCATACCCTTGTAGTGCGACATAGGAAATGATTTGGTGGTTAGTTCCATATAAATCCATGTGGAAGGAGCGGATTCTTCGACTGATTGTGAGGAGGATATCAGTTAGGGGTTGAGGCTTGTTGTGATTGAGGACGTGGTCCTAGACTGATTTTATATAGCATATATAATTGTTTCTTATGATGTGATGCTATGATATGATAGGGACATTTAATTGAAAAAATATATCATTATGATAATGGATAGATGTGAGGTGTGAGATGATGGATACATTGGAGTAGGGGTTCAAGGGGTTGGTTAGTATTTACATGGTTATGCATTTGGGAATTTAGAACTTATCGAGACATGAGGTGTCATGAGTTAAATAGTTCCAGGTTCCTTGATTTGAATTGGAACATGTGGGTTCACCTTGGATTTTGATATCATAAGGATATCGTGGGCCATGGTCCAAGGATCCTCTCATATTCAAAATTCTTGATTTTGCCGATGTTAGTGAAATATCAATGGTATCTATTGAGCACCAGTAGAGATTATGTTTATTTTAAATAGCATGGCATTTTTATTTTCATCATATCCATGTGACATGCTTGCCTAAACACTCATTTAGGTATGAATATTTTGGAGGTGTCCTTCTATGACACAATCTCACTATATCAATCTAATATTTTTTTGATTTATCTCCTTTTAAAGAAATTTAATTTCATTGATAGATTACATTTCATGAAACTTTAGTCTTAAATAAATTATGATATACTTGTAAATATTATTATATTAACACAGGTCGTTATGTTTGTAGTAGTGAACATTTTTAACAAAGATTGTGAGTTTTCTATATTATATATTTACTCAATTTTATTGGATTCTTCTAAATGAATTTATAGTACTAAGGTATGAGTGAATCTAAATTTATTAATTTAAAACCTATATTTTTCTAATGGTTCTTTTTAACACCTTTCAGAGGAGAAAATGCATTAATTCATATTTTTTTACAATTTAATATACATTATTTGAAAAAAATAACATCCAATTTTAAATCGGAGTATAATAATTTACTTTGGATTAATTTTTTATATTTTTCTATCAAGATTAATTTGTTGATTAATATTCAAAAAATAATAATTTTTAATTGAGAACTACTATTTTCATTGAAAACCGTTTCTAGTGTTATATTATATTTTTGATTGGTTTCGGAGAATAAATAGAATATTTTATTTTCATTTAATCTAATTAAAGTCATTTTCTTTAATTTTAAATTTAGTTAATATTTAAAAATATTTCAATATTTAGCATGATTAATCATTAATAAATTTTTTTTCACACCACGTCAACTGGATTAATTTTAAATAAATTACTACAACATAACTATTTTGGATGTTTAAAAATGGATTCCATGTATGTTAAAATTGGATCCAAATAATGTAAAAGTGTTTATTTTATTTTTAGTTATAATAATAAAAAATTTATTAATTTTTTATTAACATGGTGAAAATTAAATTGGGTAATTAAGGGTAAAAATAATAATATAAATATTATATAATATCACTATAACATATCAATATTTTTTAAGACACATGGGGGAAAAATGATATTTATAATATTTTATATAATATTATGTGCAATATGTAATACAAATATTTTTTTATTTACTAAAAAATTTTCAATATTTGGTTATACATAAGATAAATTCTACTAAAAATAGTAATTTTTAATATAATAAATTATTATTCATCAATATTATTATTTTTAATTTTTATTGAATAAATAATATATATATAATCATTCATAATAATTATGAATTAATTGTTTTATCAATGCAAATATCAATGAATTGATATTAAAAAAATTTTAAAAATTATATACATTTACTTGATTACTAGAATACCCAAATTTTATAGATAAAATTGATTTTTTTTAATGTATTATAATTTTTTATAAATTTACATGTTGTTACGATTATTTAAAAAACAAAAATAATGAACAAGATCCAAATTGACATAAATGATACATAATAATAAATAATATATTTTTAAATGATATAAAATACGTAAAAAGATAATATTATTCAAAATATTATTAATAAATATAAATATGTCAAAAATTATCCATTTTCGGTTTGATTGTAATTTTATTTAATCTATATTATCCCTTAACTAATAAAAACACATGTTACTATGTTAAGAGTTAATGGAAATAATTTAGGGTTAAAGTCCAATGATAATGGAAAGATATATCATCAAACTATATAAATAAAATCAATTGACAGAATTTAGAAACATACTAATGTTACCATCAATAAATCTCACTCTGGACACATTCATAATTCGAAATTAATTTATATTAATTTAATATTTTTAGAGATTCCAAAAGTTCCCCTCACCATAATTATAAAGGGGAACCTCCTCCCTCACTACTCCAAACCACATTTAGCCTTCTAGCTCAACCAAACACTTTTATGATACTCTCACAACATCCATCCCCTCATTATACTTGGATCCTATTTGGAAAAAAGCAATATAAACAAGTATTTTAATATAACCCACAAAGTGTTACCCAAATAAGAGGTAACATTCTTCAATGGTCACCTTAGTTCTATTTATTTATCCACTCTTATATTTAATATTTTTACATTTATATATAATAAAATATTTATTTTTAATATAATTTTATGTTTTTATAATAAGGGGTTGACATAAAATTACAAAAATTTCCATCTAGTGTGTAAGATAGTTTCCATTTTTTTGTACTGTAATCTACCACTTCATGAAATGATGTTATTCATTCTTCCATTAACGTATCTCATGGATGGGATTATAATAGAAATTATATTTGTATTTGTATTATACTATATTTATAATGTATTTATAGTTATTTATATATGTTATAACACATAACATTATAAATTCCATTTTATGGGATTACGATCACATAATTTTTGTAAGTGGGGACTACAACCAACATAAAGCCATATGGTTCGATCACGCTATAAATAAGCTGTGTAAAGAATGACTTTAATAAAAATATATAAAATTTATGAAATATATATTATACTATTATTATAATATAAATTTATATCATTTACTTGTATCTGTTTTAATAGGATTGTTCATGCATACGCACGACCTATTATCTCCATGAACGTTGCATTTCATTTCTTATTTCCAGAAAAAATGGATTATTATAAATACTTATATATAGATTGTATATAATATTAAAATTATTTTTAATTATTTATTTGTTGAAATCATTATATATTTAATTGTAAAAAATGCATTGTTATAACATTCTCAACAAACTTGGAAATTCACTCCTGAAATACTGAATATAATGAAATGTTATTAACTAATGGTTAATATGATATTACAAAATGAAATATATGATATAGTAAACATTAATATAGTTATTTATATGTTAATAACATTATGAAAACTATTTTAAAGGTGGTTAATTGAGGTTTAACTAAAGGGAATAAGGTAATGGGGATCACATCTCACTTTAACTTCTATGAAATGTATGCCTTATTTAAAACATTTGTTTGTTGTGTGGTGTATATGATTCACCCTTGAAATGTTATATAAAATATATCCATATTATCATGACATTATCAGTTTTATTGAATTTATTCATTCATGGGGATCATATATCAAATGATTAAATGTTGTATGAGATAGTTTGGAATGTTTAAATACAAATTTACTTATGAATATTTCAATGAAATAATTTATATTAATATCATACATGACCATGATTCTTAAAAAAATTCAAAATATTTTTACTAATTTCCCAAAAATATTTAATGTATCTTTTAACCTATATCTTTATTTTTATAAAACGTTATGATTTATTTTTCATTTTCCTAAACGAGATATTATATAACTGATTTGACAAAAATGTGAAATGAATTTTTATTTTTAACTTATATGGCATCAGTGGATTTTACCACCATTCGGAGGAATTAAATATTTTTTCCCATTACATGTCTACAAATTTCTATTAAAATTATTTTTTTCCTTTTATAAAATTGTGGATTTTAAATAAATTTTATTAATGTAAAAGGATATCTTCTGAAGATGTTTCTAATGATATTATTAAAGTATTTTCCTCTATGAAAGCATTCATTATTGAATCTATTATTTTAGGTTATTTTCTTTTGATATCATTTATCAATATTTATTTTAATGGTTTATGATATATTTTTGAATGGGTATGTTCAATTTTGTTACCATTAATGGATTATGGTTTATGTATTCATATTTGGTATGCCTATTTTATTAATAATTTTTATGTTGTTCATATTTCATCACTTATTTATAATGATGAATGTATTGGAAATAGTATGTTATGAGAGACTCCCACTATAGCCTCTTGATGCATCAATATGTATCAAGAGACAAAATAGACCGGGTTTTTGAACATTTATATATGAAGTCTTTGTCATGGACTAAAAGATATGTTTTAGATTTCCATAATTATGCCTTCCATCATTTTGAGATTAGTTATTGATATTCCATGTGATTACTAGACAAGTACAATATACATGGTTATGATTCTTAGATCATGTGATAATTTAAATTACTTTGGTTTCACTTTTTTTACCTTTCCATTTTATTTAATTCTTGATTACTAATAGAATCCATTGTATTCTCGCCCTCACTAATGAGTTAAACTCACCAATTTCATATATATATTTTTTTCAAGGATAAAATGGAGTGTTTCTATTATGATATACAGGGTTCCCTAAAGGGATTAATGGACTGATCAAAGAAAATTCATCAATTGTAATATTTTTTATATTGTGATGCAAATTTCAAGTACATAATATAGTTTCCAAAGCTGCTAAAATGATTGGTCCTTTGGGATTAAAACTGTGTATCTATTCAAAAATAATAATGTATGACATCATCTCTAGGATACTAGGGTCGGGGATGTTACTGTTGGTATCAATTAATGTTATACAAAAACCTTGAGAACATGATTTAGGAAATCATGGATTAGAAAACATATCCTATGACTGACGTCAAGGATATGTCTAAGTATAGGATATCATCCAATAGATTCAGTAATACCATTAATTACCTTGGTTAAACCTATACTTCCATATACTGACAAAAAATTTCATGATTTAGACATCCTATAAATTATTCTTCATAAATATATATCTATGAAAAGTTTTGATCATATTGTGTGCAAGGTTTTTGTCAATGGTTAGAATAATTAAGATTACACAAGTAATGGTTATACTATTGATGATCAAAATAATACAAATAAAAAAAATGAAATTATGGATGTATTATGGAATAAAATGATAAAAAGTAGTTAATTGTCTTATAATGATGTTGGGTGACTAGAGATCATCTTTTTTGGATTCAATAATTTTTCCATCTATAGTACTATAGTTATAAAAATCATGTTATATATACGTATTATTCTAATGTAATTATTTTTAAAGGTTTTATAAACATGAAAATATTCATATATTTCTTTCAGGTGATCAAAATCATGGTTTGTGATAATAAGAGTTACATTTTTTTATGGAATTTGATCTTAAGGTTGGTTTTAGAAATTTGGAGATATTTTTGGACTATGAATTTAGATATAATTATTTTGGATTATTCTTAAGGATAGAATGAATTAATTTAAAAATAGGATATTATTATTTGATGTTAAATTATGATTCATTAGACACTATGTGTTATCCATTTTGGTTTCAGTAAAAATTTATGTATGAATGAATGAACTGTAAATGTTTTGATTCATTACAGAGCTTTAGGTTTGGAAAAGTCAATATGAATATCTTCTTCATGGTGTAAGAGTTTAATTAATCATAGGGTGAAGTATAATCAATGTATAAGATAATTTTTAATAACATAGAATAAAATAAGGTTTATTTTCATGAGTGATTTATCTAGATAGTAAAAAAGTATCTAAACACTATGAATCGAAATTAGAGAAAAAAACATTATTCTTTTAATTTAAATACATTGAATTTGATGCTATCTTTAAACCCTAAATGATTTCTAGTTTCTTGATGGTAGACTTTTTTATGACTATGTTATCTATCACTCTACATCAGAACATGATCCTTAGATTTCTCTTCCATGTACTCGTTTTCAATTCCCACATTGATTTTCTTATTCAGAATCCTAATTTTTGGGTGACCATCACATTTTACATTCTATATTATTAATATTATGTTTCATTAACCCTATGTATGAGGTAGGTTGTGTTAGTAATTTATAGTATTAACAATAATCTATAAATCTTATTGAATTTATGCCCACAAGTACCATAGTTTGATTTATTAATAATAATAAATTTTTTGTATTTTAGGAAATTAAAATTTACGGCAAAAATTATTCTGGGATTATATTAAACATATTAATCTCCATGGATTATTCATTAATAATTTTAAATGTTTTTTATGATTTTTAGAATCTTTCTTCATACCCGATGTTGATAAATATAACATTAGAAACAAATTCTTTTCATAGAACATTGCACGTGGAATGAACTACACGTTCATAACAATATGTATGGATCATCAACCCTATATCATCAAAAACATATAGTTATATAACCTTACATTTGGATAAAACCTTACATTTGTTTACAGAAGGTTGTATGGTTATGAAACCATATAAAATAACGAACCCTATATTTTAGAAACAAATGTATGATTCATCATCCTTACATTATGATCAACCTGATGTTGTCACCATACATTTTGAAAATGGTTGCTATGTTGTTGATTTCTATGTTTGGTACATGATCATCTTGTTAGGGAACCCTACATTTTAATATTCAATGATGGATGTTTTAATTCAAAATGTTATCCACAATTTCAATCATGGTATTTAGAAAATTAAATATCTATTAAAATCTCAATTCAGACTAATTTAAATCTATTTAGGAATAATTCAAAGAAATGTATTCATCAAAGATAATCACACATTTTCATAAGGTATGTAGTTTCTATTATAATTAATTCATATTTAAATTTATGAAATAAATCAGGTGATTTTCATGGAACTGAAATACCAAATCAAGCTTTATTCTCTATATATTCTATAAAAAGTTCATATATATAAAAATAATTGACTGTATTAGTGTTAAAATATTTTGCAGTGCTACTATAAAGAATGATTGAATTTATTATTTTCAAAAGAGGCTATAGTTTGCAAGTTCTACACTTTCAACATCAATATTATAAAAAAATAACTTCTGTTAAAGTACTTATATATTTTTTTGTATTATAATTAAATATCCTTCACAAACAGTATAACTTTAGAGGTATTAATTCATGAAAACAATCATTTCTAAAGAATATTATCCTTCTATTATTAGTTTCTACTAAAAAAATTGTGATATTCAACCCAAAACATCATCATATCAAAATATTTTCATTTATTTGAGTATCAACTACACATACTATATTTTCATTTATGTATCATATTATTTTACAACGTTGTGGATAATCAGTTACCTATAAAAGAACTAGAAGGTTCAGTTTATTCCTTGATTGTAAAGGTGTCAACACCTTGCACTTCATTATTTATTTGAAGGTCTTCTAATAAGAGGAAATTTCTATTTCAATTAACCCTTCTCACATAGAGATCATTTGTGGAGTGGACTAGTGGATAATTATATCGTGAACCACTATAGAATTGTTGTGTTAATTCTATGGACTTATCCTTTGACCATATTTCATATATAATAAAATGATTGATATCTTAATAAATCACAATGGAATTCAACATACATAATAGCTGAAATTTATCAAAAAGATGAAATTCACCCAAATATTTTGTTGTATTTTTATTTTTCCAACATAATAATTTGTATCAAAGGTAATATTTTGTGATAAATATATAGCACTCCTAAAGAGAATAAGATCTATAGGAAGATGATGGATATGGATGTTCCAAAAAACTTTATGTTAGTTGATAGTGCTATATATTTTATTGTTGAAAACTACGGATGCTGTAAATCATATATAATCATATATCTAAAAATATTGGGTTAAAATTATAATCAAATATCATCACTACTTATGAAATTACTAAGAAACCGAAGACATATTTTGTTGCATAAGAAGTGAAATATGACATCAATTCAAAGGCAATAAACTCCATTATATGTGGAAATTGCCTTGATGAGTTTAACAAAGCATCATAGTTCCCTACTTCCTATGAAATGTGGTTGAAAATAGATGTAACGAATGAAGAAATTGACAATATTATACAGATTATATATAGTACCACTAAATTAGTGTTTGAAACCTTTATAATATTTTATGGTAAAAGAATAACACAAATGAATGGAAGCTAAATAAATATTGTTAACAATATTACTTCCATGGGAGTTCCAATTATTCAATTTGATCTTGCACTAAATGTACTTAGAGAACATCCCTCAAAATGTGAAGACATATCTACATCAATTCATTAATACTAACCTATCAAGAATTTGACATTATTGTAAATGATTATAACATCACTGATGTATGACGTAGAAATGAATGTTTGTGTTAATGATCATATGATTTTTAAAAGGAAATATATGGATCTCAATGTGACATCTCATAACTATTGTCGGAAATCAATACAAGAAGTCAAAACCAAAAAAAATTCAGCCTCCTCATATTCCAAAATGGAACATTCTCAGCTACCTAGA
The DNA here is from genome assembly GCA_963277665.1 of Viscum album. Classification (NCBI taxonomy): domain Eukaryota; kingdom Viridiplantae; phylum Streptophyta; class Magnoliopsida; order Santalales; family Viscaceae; genus Viscum; species Viscum album. Next base: position 1,451,509,980 of record OY728138.1, read on the forward strand.
ATGATTAGAAAATTCTTCAAGAAGAAAATAGGATTCATAAAATAATACATGATGGATGAAAGAGAAGCCCAAGAAGTAAGATGGTAAGAATAAAAAAATCGGTTCATATCAGACCAGACTTCGCTTTAATTGAAAGGTGAATGAAGAAGGAAATTAAAAAATATTAGAAGAATCCATATTATCAGCATCAAGGTAAAATATCTATGAATGTTATGTGGAGTGTATCTGAATACTCTAGTATCTCTTAAAAAATTATTCTGAAAAAGACCCAAGAAATCATGAAGACAATAGTTTCTTTATAGATAAGGAATAAGAAGATGTAGAAACCTATTACTCTTATGCATATAACTCTAATAGTTACATAAATAATAAATTAAATTCTTTCTATTCAATGTTATAAGAGAAAAATGATTCATTACTATATATGATTAATTTATTGAAAAATATTCAAAATGTTTTTTGGTCATAGAGACACAATAATAAAATAACACTAAGAGATAATTAAAAAAAATAAGTTGTCTACATTTAATTATATTAATCCTGAAAAGGGATAAAGGAATTACAAGATGAAGTTAAATATATTAAATGTGTTTCAATTAATTTAACTAAATAATAAATAAATTATAAATAATATTTATGGAATTATTTTTATTAAAATATAAAATTTAGAATAATTTTCAAGTGTGATAATTCAAAAATAGAAAAACATTATTTTGTGCCCTATTTGAAAAGTTATAATTACTATTATTATGTAATAAAAACCCATTTCAATAATAATAGTTAAGTAAGAAATCAAAAAATTAGGGGTATTAAAAATTATTTTATTTCAACATAGTTTTTTGAGGAAGATTATTTATATTTTGGAAGGATAAGTAAGATCTGTATTCCTAGACCATTACTCAGTGACACAGCTTGCCCAAGAAAATATGGGTACAAAAAAATGATTAATTGAATTTTTCATTAAAATGGCCATATGAATAGAAACTATATATGGTATTTGGATAGTGGATACTCTAGAAACATGAGTGTATACTCATAAAATTTACAAGAATTGACATAAATGGATAGAGGTATTGTCATATTTGGTGACAATATAATAGGAAAACAATTGTTGGAGTTTAAATTATTGTAGATTAAAATAAAATATCAATCAAAAGTTTAATATATGTATAAGGGTTAAAGGAAAACATGATATCTACCTATCAATTTGTGATATTGGAATTAATTTTGATCATTCAAACAATTCTTGCTCAATTTTCAATGAAAAATTTCTTAAATTTAGAGAACCTATAATAGATAATGTTTAATCTTTTGAACTTAATTATTTATGGAAACTAAATGTGAACTATTTAACTGCTAGGATAAATGATTCATGGATCTAACATATATGAAATGAAAATTGTAATATATATTATTTACATAAATTTTCTATGAAATAATTAATTTTTTATTACAGTAGTCTTATTTTTGATAATTATAGATTTTGTGATGCGTTCTAAATAAAAAAACATCACAAATCATCCTTCAAATCAACAAACAAAATTTCCACAACTAATGAATTTGAAATTATCTGTATGGATATTTTGGACTATCCATAGTAGCATGTTTGTATAGTAAAATATATTTCTAGGTCATAGTTGATGATAATTCTAGATTTACTGTGGTTTATTTTATAAAACCTTATTCACTATTTTTTGAAATCATTATAAGGAAATTTCCTAATCAAATTTTTTTTAAAATAATTTCATTGAGAAGTGATCATGGTGGAAAATTATAGAATCACGAATTTAATACATTTTCTCAAATTTTTTGTATTAAACAGACCTTCATTCCTCCAAAAAACACCTAAAAATGGAATTGTTGAGAGAAGAAGTAAAACTATTCATGAAATGGAAAAGATTATGTTGAATGAATACATTCTTTAAACCTTTTGTATGGGAAGTTGTTGTAAGAACATATTTCCATATCATGAATAGTATTTTAATAATTCCAATAATTACAAATTGAGCTCCGGAACATTTTAATAATAGAAAACAGAACATATTGTATTCTAAATCATCTGGTTGCAAGGTGTATATATTGAATACTAAAAAAAACCTTGGAAAATTATTTCAAATAGTTGATAAATAAATATTTTTAGGATATTCTGATACTTCTAAATCCTATGGAGCATTTTATAAAATTTCATGGTTTATTAAAGAATCAACTCATGTGCAGTTGGATAAAACTAACCCATTAATTAATGGGAATGATGAAATATATGATATTAATAATTTTTTAGACAACAAGAGACATGAAACCAATAAATTTTATTTTGAAAAGGATACAGATAATATTCAATTTACTTAAGGAGCACATGGAATTGAAGACCCAATTATTGTATTACATAGAATTTATATAACCTTAATGGAACATCCATTAAAAAATGTTATTTTGGACATAAATACTGGAATTAGTACTAAAAGAAATTTCTACAAAATATTTTAATTTTCTTCCATTTAATCTCAGTTATATCAAAAATCTATTAATGATTCATTAGACGATGAGAGTTGGTTGTTATCCATCCAAGAAGAACTATACTAATTCATAAGAAATGAAATTTTGGAATTAGTAGAAAGGCTATCTAATTATCTTGTAATAGGAACAGAAATAGTTATTAGAAGTGAACTATATGCTCAAGGGATCATAACCAAAAACAAAGATAGATTAGTAGCTAGAGGATATAATCCGGATGAAGGTATAAATTATATAGAAAATTTTTTCCCTATAGCCAGATTACAATCCATCATAATCCTTTTTTCTCATTCATGTCATATGAATTTTAAATAATATAATATTGATATTAAATATTCCTTTTTAAATGGATATTTTATAAAGGATGTTTATGTTTAACATCCTCCAATTCTTGAAAACCCTCTTAAACCTAATTATAATTTTCAATGTTCTAAGGAAATTTATGGCCACATAAAAGCACCCATAGCTCGATATGAATAAATAAGATCCTGTTTATTATAAAATAAATTCCTAATGGGATTATTAGATCCTACACTTTTTAATAAAAATATTTTTTATAATATTTTGATAGAATAATTTTATGTTGATGTTGTAATTTTATGATCAAAAAATAGAATGAATTATAATGATTTTTAAAATCTAATGAAAAAATTAATTTGATATAAGAATGATGGAATAAATGAGTTTCATTTATGATTTAAACTTTATTAGAATGATTATATAAATATTTTAATTCAAATTAAATATATTATTAATTTATTGAAAAACAATTTTACCTCAAAATAGTAACAATTATACAACAGCTACGTGTACCAGTATAAAATATCATTTAGATGAAGTTGGAAGACTAGTTGACAATAAGTAATATAAAGGAATGATTGGTTGTTTTTTATATCATACTAATAGAAGACCATATATAATGTTTTCTGTATGTTTATGTGCTAGAGTTATTTTAAATCCAATAGAGTTTCATTATACTATAATTAATATTCTACTTATATATTTTAAAATATATTATTTTTTGATATGAACATTATCCAGAGAAAATTTAATTTTTCTTGCTATTCTGATTTTATAGGATCTAGATTAGATTGAAAAATCACCTCGTGAGCCACCAAAGTTTTTGGAATATATATACAATCATGGTCGAGTATGAAACAACATTCAGTTCTACATTAAATAGTCAAGGTATAATATGTGTCTACTGGCAGTGTTTATGCACATGTGTTGTAGATGAAACACAATATATTGTAATTTGGACTATATTATAATAATTTACCTATTATATGTCATACTAATAGTGCAATAAATATTACAAAAATATTATAAGTCAATATATGACTTAGCATTTTGATATAATAAATCATTTTCAAGAGATCATGCTCATAAATATGATCTATAAATAGAATTTCAATACAATGAATATCATTTAGCTTACATTTTCACCAAACAACATCCCAATGCATGTTTTGATTATATTAAATTGGAGTTATGTTTATTTAATTTTAAATAAGTTTTTATTAATTTAGTTTGGTTATAATTGTTTATTTACATTATTCATTTTCAATCTCAATGACGTTAATTTATTTTAATTTTAGTATCAAATTATTATTTCATGAATTTTTTTGAATAAAATTTTATCATTTTTAGTTTTAAACCATTTGTTTTAAAAATGGAAAATTTTATTGATTACCATAGGTAATTAGTATGAGAAACGATACCATGTCATCATCCATTATAAAACTCTTCAACATTAGTAACCCTTTTCATTCAAAATGTTTCGCCAATGAGAGCAGTCATCTTTCTTAGAAACCATTGAATCTGAAAACCGTCAACCCCTAGATTTATCTAAATGATGATGACCAAACAAACAAATTATAGTGACACCGGGGATCTGAAGCCTTTATGTGTTCCCTTGAGGAGGTTTATTCAAGGAAAAGTTATAGATTTGGAATAATTGTATGAAAAAAACATTCTTCTCATGAAAGGTATTGAGTTTTATGGGTTGGAAGTTATATTTAATTAGGATAATACATATTTTATTTATGACATAGAACTGAAGAAGTTTTATTGATATGTTCAGTTTCGTTTTGGAGAATGAAAATATATCATATCTTCTCGAATAGAAGATAAGGACATTTCAATCTCATAAGAATAAATATCCCAGAATTTAAATTTATTCATGATAGAGTATTCCATTTTGATCATTTATCAATTGGTAATAACTATCAACAATTAGAGGACATCAATTCATTTCATGTTGAATTAAAAAGTATAAGAAAATGTTTTAAATGATCATGGTTAAAACAAAAATGTTTTATAAATGTTTATTCAAACTTTTTTTCACTAAGAGTTATTGAGATGTTAAAAAATTTGTGTCTGGATGTATATTATATTTGTGTTTATAGGTGACATTTTTTTGATCTATCCAAGATATATGATGATATATCTGATTTATCATTTCCATTCAGATACAAGGATTTTTTTATCTATATAGACATATATGTATTCTTATTCTGTTTAGAAATTATTTGATTCATCTTTTTGATTCTAGAGTCAAATGTCTTCATATTAATTCTTTTAATGATGATATTATAGAAAATGAGTTTTATTTTGTAGTGAAATAAAAGGTTAGATGATTCCAGTTTTTTGTTAAGTAGAATCATAAATGTGGATTTGTTTTCTCAGGATGAGTAAGGAATCCTCATTTTTATAGGATCTAATCTATTAAGAAAAAATCAAGTTAATGAATACAAAATTGAAGGTTGGATCATCCTACCAATATAAATATTCTATATGGTGATATAGTTCATTCGGAAGAATGTTCATAATAACAATATCATGAAGAAATTTTTTTTCATCCAACGAACAAAGAAGAACCCAAAATGTGGTTCCGGTGTTTGGATTTATAGATACAACTCATTTAGTTCATTTGGAATAACCAAGTCATACTTCAGATCAATAAGTAGAATGTACAATATAAGAGACTCAGGATATTCCTGAACGAGATCATATGAAATGAAATTAACAATATTATTGGAAATTACCTAAATCAATAGCTAAGACCACTAAGATGATTGAAAATCTGGCTGGCTCTACCATTGGTCATTCCATACAAAGAAAATCATCAAAATCTAGAGAAAACACATGATTCCATAATGGTAATTATTTTTTATGATAGAAATCTACAGATAAATATTTAGTTAATTTGGAAGTTTCTCAGTTATAGAATAATGATGAAGGAACAATTGATTCAATATAAAATCAGATAGAAGAACATGTTATGAAATATAACTAGGCATAAGAGGAGAACTCTAGTCCATGAAAATAACTGGAAACATTAAGTAAATCTTGTGATGATTTAAAAAATTCAACTATTCCTTGGATGGAATTAGAGTATTTTTAGAGTCCGCTTCAATATTTTAAAGAAAATAGAGTTTTAAAAAAGGATTTTGATTAATTTAAGAGAGATTTGTTATACAAGTTTGGATAACTGAAACAAACCTATTTCTAAAACAAAATTTTTTATATTTCAAATTGTATTTGGAAAATTAATTTTATTCAATTAAATGGTATATCATCATTTTAATATATTCATCCACTACACCTCCAGCATCACTAGATCGGATCAGATGATTGTCGGATATAACTTTAGAAATAGAGGATATGAATGATATGCTTCAGAATCATCAATGAAATAGTGCACACTTATTAGTTCTGTTAGATAATGAGGGATAACTTTTTAAAAAAATGACATCAATAGAACCTAGAAATAGGATTTTATTTAATAATATTAATGATAATAAATTATAGTTTTAACAGTCAGAGGTGAAAATTCATATCATTTTGAAAGTCAATTTGGTTGAACTTTTAAATGTAAGTCAAAATTCATGAATTTTTATTATGAAATTGGTATAAAATCATTCATAAATATTGAAAAATCAGAAGAAAGAATTAAAATAATTTATTCAAGGAACTCATGCTTCACCAGAACCTACAATAAAAACCAGTCTGACCAAAACATTTCACCTTCTACCAGATTTGTTGTTTAACATTTTTTGAAGACAAAAAATCTATTGTTTTCTATAATTCTTATAATAAATTCATATGTTTTATTATTCATGATATATTTTCCATATTTTATTATATTCTTATCCCTAATATAAGAACCTGTTCCTTATTTATCAATATATTATAATATACAGATTAATTTTTTATTATGAGAAAAATTAATAGTGTTTTACATGTTTCTCTTTTACATTTTATTTGATATTACAAAAAGGTGGAGAAAATAGGGTAAACACACGATTTTAACTCAAAATTCAAATATTTTTTAAAGGAAAATAATTTTTTGTAATTGAAATATTTCTTTGAAAAATTCATCCATTATAGAAACAATTTTTTGCATTAAAATATTATTTCATTAGTATTAAAAATTATTTGTTATTATTTTATGTGATTTATGATCACCAAAAAGGGTTATATTGTTTGGAATGTATTATATAAATAATAATCTATAAATATAATGAATTTTTAAGCACACAATACCCTTTTTTTCTAATGAAAATACATTATGTGTGTGTTACGAAATTAATATTCACTACAATGGTTATTTTGTAATTATATTCAAAGTATAAATCCTAATGTATTATTCCTGATGTGTTTGGAACATTTTTTTATGTTTTCAGGAGACATTGTTCATAGATTACATTGGTAAACCTAACATAAGGAAAAAACCTATTCTTGGAGCTTCATTTAAGGAATGAAACCTACCTTCATAATAGTATGAATGGACATTCAACCCTAAATCTTCTAAAAAGTGTGGTTAAATAACCTTACATTTTGATGGAACATTACATTTTTTAGGAGGGGAAAGTATGATTAATAGGCACTATGTTTGTATAGAACTCTAAATTTTAGAAACAAATGTATGGTTTAACACACTTAATTTTATGATCAACCATACTTTGTAATCCTTATGGTTGAAAAATTAATTATACATAGTTCAAAAATATTTTTCGTACTTTTTCATCTTATGAATGAACCCTATGTTTGACTATACAACATCGAAAGTTTAAATTCAAAATTTTATACGAGAATTCAGTAATGGTAATGAAATAGTTCATGATTTATTAAATTCACATTTTCGAATAAATCAAATATCATTATGATCAATTCCATAAACCATCTTTATAAATGGAAATCACTCAAATTCTTAATTTATGTTAAGCCTCTTTTGATAATTTTAGATTTGAATATCTGTGATCTATTATGTAAATTTAATCGATTTATAATACTGAAAAATGTTATCTGATCTATATAATCTATCACAATTTATTATATATAAAATAATATAAATGTTTTATTGTGGATATATTTTTTTAGTTTTTTTTCAATGATAGATTGACTATGATATTTTTGAAAGAGGGTATAACTTGAATGTTCTACATTTTCTACCTCATACTAATGTTAAATTCATGATTATATTTTTTGTAATCAAATTGAAGATCATTTTCAACTAGGACTACATCAAAGTTTTTATTATCTTGTGACATTCATTTACAATAAAGAAGAACCATCTACTACCGGTTTCTATTACTGAAATTGTGACGTTCAACCTGATCCATCATCAAATCAAACTATATTGATTTGTTTGACTATCAACTTTTCATAGGTTGTTTTTTGAGTATGAACTTATTATACTAAATTGTGGATATGTTTTCCTTATAAATGTAATGAATGTTCTATTTAATACATAACTCTAAAGGTTTCAAATAATTGCACTAATTTTTGGATTTTATGTTCTTATGATAATAGATTCTTTCTAGTGAAACTCATCAAGCTCACACAGAGAGCGTTGGTGGAGTGGAAGAGTGGATATTTGTTCCCTGAAAATCTATAAAATTTTTGTTTTCATTCATTCTATTTATCCTCTTCTCACATTTGATATAGGGGAAAAACTACATATCTGAATAAGTCATAAGGGAATTTAAAACCTTTAATTAGGAAAATTTATTGAACAGACTTAATTCACCCCCTCTTGTGTAGTTTATGTATTTTTTCAACCTAACAAGTTATCAAAAAATATATTTTCATGTATCAACATTTGATTTTCAAAGTATAATTTAGAATTTAGAGTAAACAATTTGTTGAAGGAGAATAGAATTTAACTCCCAAATATTTTATGATTTGTATATTTTTAAATAAATTTAATTTTTTGAAATAATAAACTTCCCGAAAAACCTGGTATACAGCAACCATGAAATCATATTAAATGTTATTATTTTAACACAAGATATTATGTCGAATGGAATGAATAATATTAATAAAATTATAATATTTATAAATTATATATTTAATCAAATGTTTCTACATTAATCCAAATAATTATGTATGCATAAGATAAGAATAAATACAATTTTACTAATAAAAAACATATATTTTATTAAAGGTAGTTTTATCTCCTCTTAATGCAGAACATATTTTAAATCTATTTTTGCTTATTTTTTGTAACTTATTTTTCAAAAAATTCTTCTCTTCAAGAATAATTTATGAAATTTACTTTGATTAAAATTTGTATATTTTTCTGGGATGTTTTATTTTATGATGAATTTTGAAGGAATATTAATTTTTAATTAAAAAAATATTCATCGAAATAATTTGTGCTGTTAAATTATATATTTTTGGGTTTAAAGGTATAAATTGATTCTTTTCTGTTTTTTTAATCCAATTGTGGAAATTTCAATCAATTTTACATTTAACTAAGAAATAAAAACATTCAAATATTTTACATTTTTATACATTAATGTACAGTTTTCTCACCCTATCTATGGGATTAATATTAAATTATTTACTAAAACTTCTTGTCCATTGAATTTTTAAAAATAGAATCCATATTTGGAATCATTGAGTCCAAATTATGTAAATAGGTTTCTTATGTTTTTGTGAATTATTAATAGTAACATTTTTAATTTTTTTATTAACCCTATAAAAGATAAATTGGCTAATTAAAGGTAAAAATAATTATATATTTATTATATAATCACCCTAACACTATCCCAGATATCATTGTATCATTGTATGTTTACATAAAGAATCCTTGGACCAATATTTTATTCCTTTTAAGCGATTTGGGTGAAAAAATTATATTTGTTATTTTATAATGAAGGATGAGAAAGAAATGTCACACTCATATTATTTAATAACTAAAGAAATTTTAATATAGGGTGATAAAAATAATAAATTAGACTAAAAATAATCATTTAAAATATTTAAAATTTATCTTCATCAATATAATTTATTTTTTATTTTTAGAGAATAACTAATTTATATATGGGGTTTTATATTAATGATCCAGTAATTGTTTAATCAATTGAAAGGTCAACTAAATGATATTATGATTTTTTAAAAGAAATATAATTTTATATAATTAATGACATACTATATTTTTAATTATAACATTTATATTTTAATGATATATTATAAGAGTTGATTCATTGTTATCATGTTATTATTATGTTTTTAAAAAATGACAAATAATTAATAGTATCAAAATTGACATAAATGATACTATAAAATAAGAAATATTTTATTAATTAAAATAAATTTATTTAAAATATAATTTTTTTATCCCTAACTATAATAAGGATAAATTTGACATCAATTTACATTTCGGATATTTTGTATTTAATGGTAAATTAATTAACCCTTAGGTAATAAAAACACATGTTGCCATGGAATGAGGTAATGAAAATAATTTATGGTTAAAGAAAATAGATAATGTTAAATAAATCTCCTAAAACTATTAAAATTTATTGGTTGAGAGGATTTTGACACATCCAAATATTTTATTCTAAGTAATTCATTTTAAGGCATTTTCAATGGGAAATTAATTTCTATTAATTTAATATTTTAATAGTTTCCAAAACTGCCCCTCACCTCAACTATAAAAGGATTATCCTCCATCACATTGTCACACAACATAGCTTCGTTTAAAATAACCAAAACCTACCCAAATAAGCTAAAAACATTACTCCCCATATCCAATTATCCTTTGAAAATAAATAATACTATGTATGGATTTTGGTATAAACCAAAAGGAGTTACCCAAAACAGATGCAACATTCTTCAATAATCAATCTAGTCACATTTATTTCCCCACTCCACCATTTACTATTATTAGATGTTTATATAATTAAAACAATTATCCTCAATATAATTGTATTTTTTATTTTCAGGGTTCGAACAAAACATATACACAAATATAGATAATAGGTAACAGACTTACCGTTTATGTGTACAATAAACTACTACCTCATGAAACAGAGTTGTTTGTTCTTACTTTACTCCCTCTAATGGTGGGGATTATTATGGAAACACAATTTATATATGTCATATAGGAGATTTGTAATTTCATTATAAATCTTTAATTCTTTTATAACACATTCCATTACAGTTTCCTTTTTTGGGGAATACGATTACAACATTGGGCGATGTGTGGACTACGTGTCACGAATCGAATCTGGTCTCCATCAAAACCAGAACCAAACCTGGACTATAGAAAATGATGAACATAGTTCTCTATTCAAACATGTGGGAACATGTTCCGATGTATTATAAATATTGGTTTGAGAACTATTTACCCAAGTATGGATATAGAAAACAACCAATAACAATCAATAAAATGAATCTAATAATTCAAGCCAAAAACCCATAAATAAAATTAAGAACTAAATACACGTGTCTAAACAAGACACAAGAGGTAAAAATATACATAAAAGTATCTAAAAACCCCCATATACCTTAACATGACAAGGGTTCATCACACACAATCCATCTCTAAAACCCCAGACAATTGAAGAAACTAGCAACCCAAACCACTATTTCCAAAAGCATTTCCCTTACTTGTGTCAAACATATCAAATTCTACTTACAACCAAAGATATAAGTTGGGTATCAAAAATATATGAATAGGATACAACCCAAAGATTCCTTGTGACATTCATTATAAGATAAAAATATTTTAAGGGAAATAAACAAATAATGGTAGCAATAATTTCTGATGGTGCATTATTTAAATGAAAATAGTTATCAAAATGGGTAACATTAATGAAGAGTCAAATTTTAATAAAACATGTAAGCTACTGATGTTTCCATCCAAATGCACCATAATCCAAAGATAAATTCCAAACATTCAGTGGGAAATCAACAGGGGAACACCTATAGGCACTAGTTAGTTGTTAGCCTAATGTATGTCGCATCTTAGTGTGAATGTAACCCTAAAAATATTTGTTCCCATGAAGGATCCTCCAGTATGGGAATATCACCTAACTTATTATTCCTAAAAATCCACATTATTATAATTTTTTTAGTGTATTCAACATCAATCATGCTATGTGAAATTGGGACAAAGCCACTCCAGATCATTGGCATGCTAGTACATGTTTGCTCACCTAGATACTCAGGGTTCTTTCTTTATGCTAAAAAAAGTTCCACTTGCTACCAAATTATATTTACACATAGAAATAGTAGTTATGTTAATAAACGCTCCAAACATTACCAAAAAAATGCTTTTTACAATTTTTATAAGTCAAAAAATTGATTAAAATTTCAAAAAACTAATTACAGAAGTTTTAAATAATCTATACACAAAAAATCTATTTAAAACCCCTCTCATTAGACAAAATGAAAACCAATATTAGACCAAACCATAATTTTCAATAGAAAAACATTTTTATCAATCCATTCCATGAATTTTAAAACAACACCAATTGGTACAACATATAATGCATAAGTAAAACACCAATATACACACGAAATTGGAACTTAAAAATCAACCTCTTAACATATGTTACTGATAATAATTTTTCCACTAACAATAATGAATGATGAAAATAAAAAAAATGGATCCTTAAAGCTAACTCATTCTACAATGATTACACATGGAATCACCTACCATACATGTTCAAACCCTCAAATCCTTGTGTAACTTCATCCTCACAACCGTTGCACCACAAGGGAATTAACACAGACCTAAAACCACAATAATGTACCATGAAACTAAATAATACACCATAGGTTCAAATACCTACATTATAAACTTTAGGATCTTCAAAAAATAAAATAAACCTTCTGAAAATGGGAGAAACCCTATGAAAATCGGAGTAGGAAGGAAAGAAACCCCATTACCTTAGTTATGTTTATGAAATCAACTAAATATACCAATGGTGGAATCTATAATTAACCAAAACTGAAAAGTATTCAAAAATAAGAATGAGGAGGTAATGTGGAGAATGAAATGGGGGTAATATAGTGAAAATTGAAAGATTTATGGATAAAACAAATTACAGTTTCAAATCTAGACGATTTGTGAACCCCTTGGAAATTTTACCCTAATTTGTGATGAAAATGATCTCCAAAGAGGGAGAAAGTAAAATGGAGGCACATAAAGAGCTACTGGATTTGATTGTTTTGTGGAATCACTGAAAAAATTAAAAAATTAATGAGATATTAAATAATTAATTTCTTTTAAATATAGGAAATGGGATCACTGATTAGCCCAATGCCTATCTAAATCACCCAAATACAAAATGATAATAAGTTACCAAGGGGTCTAAATAGAAATGGGGGTTTTAATAAGTTTTTAGAGGCCATGTAAGATGTGTAATGAATGAGAAATTTTTAAAAAAAGTCTTCTAAAAGAAAAAAATTGTTTTTAAATTTCAAATTGGGCTCACGGTTGGGCCCAAATCATGAAAAAACAACAATTTCATCTATAGAGGAATGAAAAACCCCTAAAACATAGTAATAATATAAATTATATGAAAAATATATTTAAAATAAGTCTTGTATGTGACAATTTTCCCCACCAAAAAAATTCCTCCCATGGAAGGTCAGCTTGTGACCTGATCAGATTAGAGAAACGGAAACAGCTCTTTGACCCAAGACTTTCGCTCCCATGTCCCATGCTCATCTGTCCCATTTTTTCAGATGACTCAAACTAGAGGAATAGACTTAACTCAAATCCATTTTTCTCAGGAGTCCATAATACACATTGGTCACTTAACCATAGACATATCATGCCATATATACAACCCCTATCAATAAAACAGATGGGACAGATTCAGGTTGTAATTCATCAGTTGTGAGACATGGAAGATGTCATAGATATATGTCAACTATGAAGGAAATGTTAAAATATATTCCACCTTTCCAATCCTACCATTAATCTCAATAGGTCCAACATACATCAATGTTAGCTTTCCCTTCTTTCCCAAACGCAATGACCCAGATGAGGGGACACATTCAAAACCACTCGATCACCAACCAAAAACTATTCGTCCTGATTCCTATGATTAGAATAGGATTTTTGGAATCTCAAATTTTCCAATAAACAATTCACAGTCAACATGATCCACTCAGAATTATCCTGCATAAGACTTGGCCCCAATAGTGATGTCTCACCTACCTCATCCCAACACAATGAGAACCTACAAGGCTGACCATAGAGCTCCTCAAAGGGAGCCATTGGTATTGAGGATTGGTAACTGTTATTATAAGAGAATTCAACAAATCCCCAATTGATATCCCTGTAACCTACTGAGTCTAAAACACTTTCCTGGAGATTGTTTTTAAAAATAGATTTTCCCACTATATCTGACAATCTGTTTGAGGATGGTATGTCGTGAACTATTTAATCTATGACCCCAAGGCCTTGTGAAGGCCTTCCCAACACATAGAAGTTAAACGAGGGTCTCTATTTAAGACAATTATAGATAGAACACCATTATGACTTACTACCTACTAAAGATATGATCGTCCCAACTCACCCCCTTTAGTTTTATCCTTGATAGGAATGAAGACAGATGATTTGGTTAGATTATCAGTCACCACTGAAATAGAATTCTTACACCAAGGTGTATGAGGTAATCCAAAATACAAAATCCATAGCGACCATATCCCACTCCCGGATAGTAATGGGTAATGGCTGAAGAAAAAAAGAGGGCCTTTGGTCCTCCTCTCTTACCTGCTAACTTGTGTCGCATCACTACATGAAGTCAGATATGTCATCTCAAATACCTGTACACCAAAACTATTATCGCACATCATAATGTGTCATGGTGGAACATAGATGGATATTCCACTAAGACTGGTGGATATCCTGCATCATCACTTTTTATAGAGACGACGACACTATTGAAGGGATCTTGAAGCACATGATGCCCTTGGGAGACGAAGATCAATCAAAAGATGTCTCCACAGTATAAAAAAACACTCTCAACTGTTGATATAACTCATCACCAAGATTTTCTCACTGAACCAACTCCAAGAGAGGAGTTAACTGAATTATCATCAAGAACACACCTCTACTATTGTCCTTTTTCTCCAAATGCATCCGAACTAAGAGCCCATTCAAAGTCCAATCATCACTAGAATTCCTCAAGTCTTTCACTGGGACATTTCTACTCAATGAATCCACCACCATACAACACTTAGTGGTTATAGACAATGTAAAAGTCGAACCGCTACAAATTCTAAATCCAATGACACCGCCTCTGATTGAGATCCTTCAATGAAAAGATTTATGACAAGATCATGTGATCTGAATATATGTAACACCCCAATATTTCATAGTACATTATCTCTTTAATGTAATTCAATAGCTCGCACCACACACAACACTGAGTTCAAGCGCACGATGACTTACCAAACTAGCCGTTAAAAAAATAGTTATGAATAGTATTATCTGGATTTTGAATATTTATACTCCATATTATTTTAACATATGTATTATGTGTTTCTTAGACATATTATAAGAACAAATTAAATTTTTCATATAAAGAACGTATGTTTCAAAAAAATGCAATTTTACCACCTTTTAATAGAGAAACCTTTTTCAAATCCAAAATTTGAAACATTTACATATTAAATTTGATGAAATAAAATGATTCATTAGAATAGGGACATCAAAATTTACTCTGAATGAAATTTGGGTATTTTTATAATAATGTTTGATTTTTTAAGAATAGTGAGATATATTGTATTTTAATTCATACTGCCTTTTTATATTATTTAGTCATATGTTTAGATTATCTTTTAAAATAGGTTTGAAGGTTAGTTAGATTATATTATTACAATTTAATCCAATTTTGGTCATTTAATGTAAATTTACATTGAAATTAAACTTAAACAAGTGTCAATCATTTGAGAGACATAGTTTCATAAAAACATGCTTTTTGTTTGGACAGCGGGAATTAATTTTAAATTAATTAATCCAACATATATGTTTTAAATTTGTAAATATAGAAATTATTTTAGAATTCATAATATCAAATATATCTTAGGCTGAATTTTTGATATTTTTCTGAAAAACATTAATTTTTGATGAATAGTGTACCTACTAAGTAGTAGTTACAAATCTAACTTTTTCATTTAAAAGAAATCTTACCAATTCTATTAATTGAATTTCAAAAATATGACATACATGGTTGTGATTAGTAATTAAAATTTTGTTCAATGAGATGAAAACCATTTGTGGGGTATAGTAACTTTGGACTTTTATTTACCACTATTAAATGTAAACATGGAAATTCAAGGTATAAAGAATATTATAATAATACAAAATTACATTAACACTTATCCTAACCTCATTTTATGAGTCATGGATGACCCACGAAATCCATGGGTCGATTTTGAGACCCCATGGATCCACTTGACAGGGATAATGAAACTTTAGATTAAATAATTTAAAGTAAAGACAAAAATGAAAAACAAATATCTTTTAGTAAATTAATTTTTACATGGGGTTATATAAGTTATCTTTTATACTATAAATATTAATTGTAAAGATAATAATATTTCCTAATTCATGGTATTTGTTTTATAATTTTCAGATAATATATAAATTAAATTATTTATGACACAAAAATAATGCAGTATTTACCTCATTAATAAATAATTTAATAAATAAGATAATTAATAATAAAATAACGTCCAAAACCCTGTCCAATTCTTATTGGATGAATTTATTTCGACCATGAGTCATCATATCTTTGTATTTAATTATTTTTGGACCATTAGAAACCAAAAATCATTATATAATAAAATAATATTTTTACACATTCCTAAAGAACCCTACCCCCCTATAAAAGCCCTCACTTATATCACATTACTCACACCTCTCAAGCCCCTTGGGACGTCCAACCTATACCTAAATAAGCTATCAAGATCTCTAACCTCCACCTAGAAGCCTTACCTTAGGCATAATATACTTCAAGAAATTATTTTGATTCAAACCAAAGGTAGTTACAAAATTTTAAGGTAACGTCTTCCCTAAAGCTCTCTACTTTCATTTTACTTCTCCAACCCCATAAAATATATTTATTACATTATTTTATAACAAAACAATTATCCTATATATACTAGGTTGTTTTTATGAAATGGATTTGAGATACCCTTACACACACCTCCATCTAATGGGAAAAGAATATATTGTTTCTGTGGACAACGAACTACTACCTCACGAAGTGATGATTGTTCAATTCTCTCCTACCGCCTCTTATGCTAGCCATAATGATGGAATTATATTTATATATGATATATATTATGTATATTTTTTTATAATCTTCTGTAATTTTCATTTAAAAACCCACCTTTATGCTTTCCAATAGGTGTGAACATGATAATTTAATTTGAGGAAGTGCGGACTACCGCCCCCTGAAGGTGATATAATTCTTTCATAACATTCATGGAACATATAAAGGATGTGGTTAATTAAATTAGGAAACAAATATATCATATGATATTATAGTGTAGTTATAAAATAGCTATGTGTCATTAAGTTTTTATTTCATTAAATATAAAATAGAAATGAAAGTAACATTCATGCGTATGTACGACTTACGATCTACGAGAATGGTGTTTTTCATTTCTTATCTCAAAAAATTTAATGAAATAATTATAACTATATATATTACACTACCCCAGTTTTCTGTTATGTAACCCTTACATGATACATTTCTTGGTTTTAAATGTTTTGGGTGACGTATGGGAGAATTGGGAGATCCTGGAGTGAAGTTTGAAGCAAAGGGGAAGGCGCACGAGTGGTGCATGGGTTGTCAAACCGTGTGTACAAAACCTGTGTGCCTGACTATGGAGGCAGTGGCTTCCACACCGTTGGCACACAGTTAAGGGAAACCGTGCGATGAAGTCGTGCATGAAGGATGGCTGAGTCAGAAGCTAACACACGGTTTGCACACAGTTTGTCAAACTGTGCAGAATAACAGTGCGGCAACTTATTGTTAGATCCAAAAATTGTGGATCTATAACGTTTTTCCTTTAATTTCCTTGTATAAACCTCCTATGTTACCCTAACTCGGGATTAATCTCCCTTGAAGGCTGGAAGACTTCTCCCGAGCATTCTGGAGGCGATCCGAAGGCTCCTCTTGGAAAATCGAAGATGGATTCTTGAGGTTAGTGATTGTTCTCCGTTCATGACCGGTTTATTAGATCTACATAGATATACATCTCCTATTCTCTCTTTTTCTTTTATATACACCCATTATGGGTATATCTACAGTTATGGATTCCAAATATGAAATGATTTTTACTTGGTTGTGCTAGGATAAGAGATCTAAGGAGGATTTGTGGAGTTCTGACCTGGTGTTCTTGAGTGTTCTTCACCCGTGGCTTAGTTTCTCCCTTTTTGTTGAGGTAGGTGGCTTCACTCTCGATTCATAATTCTTAGAACTTGAATTCTTAGTTCAAATTGATTTAATTTCTTGGATTTTATTGTGAAATTTTGGTTCAAAGCATGTTATAAAAATTTTTTAGTGATGATTTATGGGTTTTGATGGAATTGTGGATATTGAAAGAATGGTTCATGAAAAGTGATTTGGTTCCTTGATTTTAAAATGATGATTTTAAAGTATAGCTTTGCTGGATTTGGAAAATGGTTTTTGGGGAAAAGTTTCTCAATAAAAAAGTTTGTTTTATTGAAATGGTTTTGGCATGGTTGAAATGGTATGGTTCTTGTGCATACTTGGTGTGTGTGTTCATATTTCATTATGAGGCTTGGTTGAAATATTACCTTGTGCTCGGTGCCAAAAGTGTAATGGTACATGGGGAATAATTACCATGGGACGACTTGGTAGATCGACAAGAGACCGCTCATGAGTATGGAACTTTCACAATGATGCATGCATGGGTAATGATGTGAATATGTGAAATGGAATGGTTATGCCAAAACGGAATTGTAAATTCGATTGGAATCATTGCTTGTTTTCTTTTCATGGAGATGATGGTTTTTGGTTGGAAGAATGGTTTTGTTGGAAAAATGGTTTTGATATGAAACTCGTTGTATTGTGAACTGTTTCGGAACAGGTTTATATAAATTGTTTTATATAAATGTGGTAACATGTTTTATCCAAGAGGAATGGGTTGGGAAGTCATCGGGGAAAACCTACTGAGTTTCATTACTCACCCCCTGATTTGGCATGTTGGTGCTTTTGCAGATTTCATTTACCAGGATGTTGTCAAGGGAAAGGTGGAACATGTGTTTAGAACTACTTCATGTTTTCTTGAACTGGTTGGTGGAGTCGGAGCATGGTGCTTATGGAGATTTGGAGTCTTTTTGGTCTTTGAGTCTTGCCGCTTGTCTTTCCGCTGTTTACTCTATTTTAGTTTTGGTTTCCACTGTTGCACTTTGGTTGGTTTAAAATTGAACAAATCGATGAAATATCTTGTATTTAAATCACACATCATATAGTGGTTTCTTAGAAATGTTTGTCTAGTTTTCATTTTTTTGGTTGTTTTCAGTAAAAGGGTAACTTATCCCCCATGTGTTTGAAACCGTTCAACATTTATTTCCAGCATTTTTCACCTTGGATATTTCTCTTAAAGCCTAGTAATGACTCGTTGTACTCTCATGCCAATGAGAATTGGAGGGTCATTACAAATGGTATCAGTCTGGTCCTTCCTTTGAGGTACAAATTGTATCAGCTTGTTTGGTCATTTCCTAACAAGTGGTCATTGATCGTCGTGGTCTTGGAGTTGAAATTACTTCTTCTCTATTCCTTGGGTTGGAATCTTAGAAAGGAGTAGGATTGTCAGAACTTGAAAGGTATATCATAAAAGGATGTAGCTAACCACTTTATCCTGAACTTCATGTTTCCAGGGAGTTAAGTATATATGTGTTTGGAGACACTTTTAGAATGTGAAAAATATCATTCTCAAGGGTCTAGCCAATGAGATGAGCATAACATGCATTGTAGAGGAATCAATTCCCCCTAAGACTGCATAAATAATTTTGAGAAATGGAGTATGGCTTGATGAAAAAGTGTGATTTTTGAAAATGTTAAGCATGTTTTCAAATGAAATATTTTGAAAAGATAATGGTTGATGTATTATTAAAATAGATTTATTTTCAAAAGAAATAAATGAATAGTTTTAGAAATGGTTGGACATAAATGTTCTGATAGTTATGTGATAGAAATTGAAATTCTAAGCCTTCAGTTGCTAGGAAGTTAGACAAACATCATGTGTTCTTTGTATAGAAAATGGCAGCTGTTAGACGTCGTAGAAACCAAACGGAAGAGGTTGTGGAGAATGTGGTCACACCTGAGCCACTGGTGAACCAGAAGCTAGTCCAAATTATAGTTCAAGCATTTCAGGCTATGGACACGGGGAATCAAATGAATGATTCAAGGCATGTAGACCATTACGACTAGTTCCAGAAGAAGAATCCACCCACCATTCGAGGTGATTCTAAACCAGAAAAGGCTGAGGTGTGGCTGAGTGGGATGATTTGTATCTTTGATTTCATCAGCACACCAGCGGAGCTGATAGTAATGTTGGAAACGTATATACTAGATGATATTGCACGACAGTGGTGGGAGCTAGTGGTGTAGGCCAAGGTGGATCAAGGCCTGGGCTAGGAGGAATTCGAGGAATTGTTTAATATACAACTCTATCCTCACATGTTCTAGATTTGAAGGACAACTAACTTTTTCAGCCTGAAGCATGAAAATATCTCTTTCACAGAGTATGCGGCTAACTTCTTTAATAAAGTCTGTTTTTCACCCGTGGTTGTTGCAAGTGCTTCATTGAAGGCATGCATCTTCGAATCGGGGCTAAGGCATGTGATTCAATCGATGATTTATGTTCTCTATATTACAGATTATACGGAGATGGAAAACAGAGCGACAATAGCTGAAAGAGACATCTCAGGAGTTATGGGAGGAGGAAGTATGATGATACCCATGGGAACAGGGGGGAACTCTGTTGCTAGGAACAAGCGAAAGTGGGACACCTACTTTCAATGTGGGAGTGCGAATCAAAATCAAACGGCTGGATCAGTCAACCTTCCTCCATGAGCCCAGAGCAAATAAGGTTGCTTTCATTGTTGCGTGATTGATCACATGAAACGAGAATGTACAACACCATGACAATAATGGCATAATTGCAACAATATGGGTCATCTTCAGTGATATTTTCACAGTGCTCCGAGGTCGGGTGCGAGTGAAACCTCCTAAGGGTCGTAAGAATCTTATGATTTGACAGGATGAGGACAGAAAAATCAGCCTCACCAGTAGAACAGAGCCAGTTATGGGGATTCCAGGAATACCATGACACCTCAGGCATGGAAATCTCAACAAGCCAATAAGCAACAAAGTGCAAAAAATGAAATTGTATGGAGCGGAACAGGTGACTATGGATGACCAGTCTGGACCATCTATGGTTTGAGGTACGATTCTTTTGAATTATACTATCACGCAAATGTTGTTCGATACTGGCGTATCCCATTCTTTTCATTCTTCTTGGATTTCTGATTTGATGAACATAAAACATAAAATGATGCCTTATTTGATAAAACTGAAAACTCCTATAGGTGAAAGAGAATTTCATTCCTTCATGTGTAGAGAATGTGCTATAACGGTTGATGGAGTTATGATGAAATAGGACTTATCCATGTTGGATATGCATGTCTATGATATCATCCTGGGTATGGATTTGATGACAATGTTTGAGGCTCACATCGACAGTTATGGGAGAACAGTTAGTTTCATGATGGAGGACGGAGTCTTCCATCTCTTCAAAGGAGATAGTATGTTAAAGAAAGGTGCAAAAATCCTGTTCGCACCAATGGTGGGAATGATATCTTACCAATTGGAAGTGTTGACTTTGGAATCATTGTACAAGATTGCTGAAAATAGTTTTCTATCTATGGTGGAAAACTTTCCTTAGGATTTTCCTGAAAACTTCCCAGGGTTACCACCTGTAAGAGAAGTGGTGTTTATGATTGATCTCTTTTAGGGTAACAAACCTATATTACTTCCATATTATAGGATAACACTAATGGAGTTTAAGGAATTGAAAGTACAGTAAGAGGATCTGGAAAGCAAATGTTTTATTCAGCCAAGTGTGTCTCTGTGGGCAGCAACAATTTTGTTTGTAATGAAAGCAGATGGAACATTGAGACTATGTGTGGATTATCATAAACATTACTATGTTACGATAAAGAATAGGTCTCCACTTCCACAGATTGATGACATGTTTGAACAGTTGAGGGGAGCTCAGTGGTTCCCTATGATTGATATACTGAAAGGATATCACCAGTTGCGAGTTCGGAAGGAGAATATTCCAAAGACAGCCTTCAGAAGCAGATATGGCCACTATGAATATGTATTCATTTCTTCCAGTCTTACAAATTCACCAGTAGTATTTATGTTATTGATGAATTTTATATTTTAGCAATATACAGATTCTTTTTTTGTGGTGTTTTTTGACGACATATTGGTGTATTAAAGAATAAGGGATGAGTATGAGAAACACTTGACTATAGTGTTGGAAATCATGAGAGGCCATCAATTGTAGGCCAAATTATCAAAGTGTGATTTTTGGATACAAGAGGTACATTTTCTGGGCAATGTTGTTTATGAGAAGGGTGTTTCAGTGGATATAGAAAAGATAGAAGATTTGATTTATTGGCAACCGCCTAAGAATGTCTTTGAAATATGATGTTTTCGTGTTCTATACCGACGCTTTGTCTGTGACTTCTCATGACTAGCTTCACCTATGACAACATTGACAAAAAAGAATACTCTATTTCAATGGACGAAGGAATGTCAGAGATGTTTAAAACAGTTGAATGTTCTCCTTACATCAGCACCCATCTTTTTATTTCCAGAATAATGATAGGGGTATGTGGTGTATTTTGATGCTTCAGGTTCGGGGTTGGGTTGTGTTCTCATGCAAGGAGACAATGTTGTTGCTTATGGTTCAAGGAAGTTAAGGGTGCATTAGAATAATTAATGAAAACATTACTTAGAGTTGTCTTCAGTCATCCATGCTTTGAAAACATGGAGGCACTATATCTTTGGTGTGAAATTTACTGTGTTTAAGGATCAAAAAAGCATGAAACGCATTTTATCACAATGAGAATTGAATGTGAGGTTGAGAATATGGATGGAGTATCTTCTAATGTTCGACTTTGACTTGATGTATACCCCGGGTAAGGGCAACTCAGTGGCCGACGCATTAAGCGGGAATTCGTATACTCAATTGGGAAATGAAGATTCATATGAATGGTAGTTGATGTTGGTCTTAGCTGACATGCATGTGGAATTTTAAAACTGAGGTGAGGTTGTGGTTTTATTTTCAGCTACGCTTTTTCCTGATTTGTTGGAGAGAGTAAAGGAGGCACATGAATTCTATGTTGACTGTGTTGCAATGAGTTCAGAACTCAATGGTGGGGAGACCATTGAGGGATGGAAGCTGGAGGGAACTTTAGTTCTATTTTTCATAGATTATATGGTTGTACATATATCATGTCAAGAACAAATCCATCATACTTACCACCATTCATGATGGGCTGTACACCCAGGTACACAGAAGATGTATAAGGCATTGAAGGCGCTGTTTTAGTGGTGCGGCCTGAAAAGAAAGGTGGCCGAGTTCGTCTTGCAGTGCTTAACTTGCCTGCATGTTAAATTAGAGCATAAGAGACCAACTAGTATGTTACAATCTTTACCAATACTAGTTTTGAAGTGGGATCAATTAGCAATGGATTTTGTTACAGGTCTTCCAAGAACAGTATGGAAATATGATGCCATTTGGGTGATAGTGGATCGTCTAACCAAGTCGGCCCATTTTATCCATATTCGTGAAACACATATGGTGGAAGATATTTCAAAAATCTATATCTAGGAAGTGGTAATGAGACATGGTGTACAAGTGTGTATCGTCTCAGATAGAGAACTAAGGTTCACATCTCGTTTCTGGAAATCCTTTGAGCAAGCCCTTGGGTCTCAGTTGACTATGAGGATGTCGTATCATCCTCAGAGAGATGGACATTCCGAGCAGACGATACAAACATTGTAAGACATGTTGCAGGCTTATGGAATGGACGTTGGTGGCTCATGGGAGGAGAATATACCCTTAGTGTAATTCTCATACAATAACAGTTATCAGGCCTCGATACACATGGATCCATTTGAAGCATTGTATGTGCGTCCTTTTTTGTTCTCCACTATGCTTGGTGGAAGTGGGAGAAACTTCACTAGTTGGGCCGATCCTTGTCCAAGAAAAAACATAGAGGATTTATTTGATTATAAAAGGGATGTAAATATCTCAGAGCTATCATAAATCTTATGCGGATCATCACCGAAGACCGTTGTCGTTTGCACTGAATGATCACATCTTTTTGAGAATCTCTCCAAGGCTTGGACAACGTTGTTTTGGGAAGCAGGAAATGTTATATCTTTGATATATAGACCCTTTTGAGATATTGGAATGGGTTTTTGAGGTGGCGTATCTGTTGTCATTACCACCATGGTTCAGTGTAGTACTTAATGTGTTCTATGTATCTCAGTTGATGAATTAGCAGCCTTATCCTGACCATGTGATCAGATGGGATCACGTTGACCTAGAGTCGGATGCTTCATTGGTTTATATCCCGGTGCGGATTTTGGATAGGCAGGATAATATCTAGTGTGGAAAAAGCATCGTCCTAGGGAGGGTTTTGTGGCAACATGGTCAGATTCAGGAAGAGACTTGGGAACACGAGAAGGAAATGAAGGACCAGTGGCCAGAACTCTTTCCCTCAAGAAATGGTTTTCGACTTTTTTAGGATGGAAAAGACAATTGTGGGGAGAATATTGTACCCTCAGTTTCTGGTATTTAACCCTTACATGATAAATTACTTGGTTTTAAAAGTTTTGGGTGACATAGGGGAGAATCGGGATATCCATGAGTGATGTTTGAAGCAAATGTGAAGGCCCATGGGTTGCACACGGTTTGTCAAACCGTGAGTCCAAACCGTGTGTGTCTGACTGAGGAGGCAGTGGCTTCTGCATGGTCAGTGCATGGTTAATGGAAACCGTGCGATGAGTCCATGCATAAAGTATGGCCGAGGCAGAATCTAACGCATGGTTAGCGCAAGTTTTTTCAAACCGTGCGAACTAACCATGCGGTAAAATAAATTTAGATCCTAAAATTGTGGATCAAACTCATTTTTCCTTTAATTGCCTCGTTTAAACCTTATAAGGAACCTAAATTTGGATTACTCTCCCTTTAAGGTTGGAATACTTCTCCTAAGTGTTCTCGAGACAATCTGAAGTCTCCTTTTGTCAAATCGAAGCTGAATTATTGTGTTATTTGATTGTTCTCCTTCGTTCATGACCGTTTTCTAATATATAATTAGATCTACTTCCCCTCCTCTCTTGTTTTCTTATACCTATTCCCTTTATGGGTTGATCTAAGGTTATAGATTCCAAATAATACATGATCTAATCTTTTTTGTTCTAGGATAATAGATCTAAGAAGGATTCATGGATTTTTGACCTAGTGTTCTTGAGCGTTCTTCATCCATGGCATGGTTCTGCCCTTTTTGTTGAGGTAGGTGGCTTCAATATCGATTCTTATTTCTTAGAACTTGAAGGCTTAGTTAAAATTGATTTAATTGATTGGTTTTGATTGATAAATTGTTGTAAAATCATGTTATAAAACTTCTTTAGTGATGATTTATGGGTTTTGATGGAATTGTGGAAATTGAAAGAAAGGTTCGTGAAAACTGATTTGGTTACTTGATTTTAAAATGATGATTTTAAAGTATAGCTTTTCTGGATTTGGAAAATGGTTTGAAGGGAAAAGGTTTACAATAAAATGGTTGTTTTATTGAAATGGTTTTGGAATGGTTGAAATGTTATGGTTCATAGGCATACATGGTGTGTGTCTTAAAATTTCATTATGAGGATTTGTTTGAAATATGACCATGTGCTCGGTACCAAAAGTGTAATGAAACATGGGGAATAATTTCCTTGTGACGACTTGGTAGATCGACGAGAGACCGCTTATGAGAATGGAACTGTCACAATGATGCATGCATGCGTAATGATGTGATTATGTGAGATGGAATGGTTATGCCAAAATTAAATTGTGAAATCGATTGGAAACATTTCTTGTTTGCTTTTCATGGAATAGTTGGTTTTTGGTTGGAATAATGGTTTTGTTGGAATAATGGTTTTGAAATGAAACTCATTGTATTGTGAACTGTTTTGGAACTGTTTTATATAAATTGTTTTATATAAATGTGCTAACATGTTTTATCCTAGAGGCATGGGTTGGGAAGTCATCGGGGAAAACCTACTGAGTTTCATTAATCACCCCCTGCTTTGGCACGTTGGTTCTTTTGCAGATTTCATTTACCAGGATGTTGGTATGGGAAAGGTGGAACATGTGTTTATCACTACTTCATGATTTCTTGAGATGGTTGGTGGAGTTGGAGCATGGTGTTTGTGGATCCTTGGAGTCTTGGTTCTCTTTTAGCATTACGTATTTTCGATCCACTTTTTACTATGTTTTAGTTTTGTATTCCACTGTTGCACATTGGTTGGTTTAAAATGGAATAAATGGATGAACTATCTTGTTTTTGAATCCTGCATCATATAGTGGTTTATTGGAGATGTTTGTCCAGTTTTTTTTTTGGTTGTTTCCATTAAAAGGTTAAATCCTCCCCCATGTGTTTGAAACCCTTCAGCATTTATTGCCATGCTTTGGCACCTTGGGGATGTCACTGAAGGACAAGTAATAACTCGTTGTACTCTTAAGAAAATGAGAATTGGCGGGTCATTATATATATAATGGATATATATGATATATATATGAAATTTAAATCATGAATATGATACTGTAGAAAATATACTTTGGACCACATCGTCAATTTGTAATTATAACAAGTTCATTTTTGACTCATGTACCAAATATCGAAAAAATGACCATTATTAACTTCAAAGAATACATAATATTTAGAAGATGTTAATAAGTGATATAAAAGGAATAAGAAACCTTAAAAAGGTTCTAATGAAAGTATAAATGAACTTTATTTTATTATTAAGAAGATTAAATAACGAATGAGTCAAGTCGGACACAAGGTAAGGGGTTTCTTATCTCACTTTTAATTTCGTGAGATTTCCATTGTTCACCACTTATTTACTTCAAGGGCTATATTGTGTACTTCCATTTGATATGTATTATCATGATTCTATTTATATTTATAGTATTCTATGATTTATTTGGTGGTTATTATCTTTTGGTCATACAATTTGATTGATTACAACTTGGTTTTCATCTCACTTCTTATTCTAATGAGATTCATGCTATATTGCCACTATTTAATTTGGTGTGGTGCATGTACTGCCCATGATTGTATTCTTTGTGTAATATAATTTAATTATGGGTATTTAAATCTTAATTTTATGATACTTTTTTCATGGGATATGTGTTTTGTATGTTACCAAATCGATAATGGAATCTCAAATTTCAATTTCCACTCATTGGGCATTATGCATACTTCATTGATTATTTTACTCCATTACTTTGTGTGGAAATACAATTTATTATTTTTATTGTAATTTCCACTCCCCTTTATTTGGATATACTATTTATAGACATAATTTTTCCATTTATCAATTCGCAATTCCTTGATATGAACTAGATAATAGTAATTTTATCTCAATCTCCATTTTCTGAGTTAAACATCCAATTCATTTGGGTTTTTTAAAAGAATATGTGTGAATGTGCTCTGATTTACATACACTAAATATCCAATCATATTGTGTGTATTTATTTTTTTCACACATAATTATGTCACTAATTTATCCTTAACCTAAATATGTTGTCTTTATAAGGGATTTCATATCAACTTACATTCCATTGAGTGTTCTTTGTTGTTGTGTGCCAAATCACATTTTTTTGGTGTATATACTATAATTTGACATAGTATATCATGAATCCATTTATTCACATGAATTAATAATGTTTTTTTACCTCAATTATTTGTATTCAAGCGTCTCGCATCTGTTTCAGAACATTAACTAAAATACCATTTTAAATTTTTAAAAATTTTCTTCTTCTAAATCTTTCTCATTAATGTCCATGTTTTAAAAATGGTTTTAAGGATATATTTATATGGAAATGGTTGTATTGAAATTTTAATTTCTTTCAAAAAATTAAAATTGGTATGGGACACTTTGATTCAAAAATATATTTTAATCATCTTTTGGATAAATAGTGATAATTTTAAATGTTTTCAAGAAAAAGAGATACTTATACGTAAGATTTTTACTAATCATTATCAACTATATCAACATCATTTATGGGATTTTATTCATTATTTCATTTGATTTATTATGATACAAATTAGTCATACCCTATTGATGGTTTATTAATATGTTTGAATGTGGATGTGTTATTTTTAATCCATTCATGGTTTATGGATAATGTATTGACATTTCGTATGCTTGTTTTAATACGAATGTTTATGTTATGTTTAAAAATTTTCATATGAGGAATTCATTGGTCTTTGTATGTGACGGGTGGAGCTTGCAATAGCTTCTCAATGCATCGATAAGTCTCATGAGAAAATTACACATGGAATTGGACAACATATTTCCCAATTGGATATCTGGTTTTGGACGAGGCCTAAATTATTTTTAGACACCTTTGTTGAGGCCTTGACAAAATGCTACTGAATGTCTGGCATTATGGATTCCATCATTATGAGATTATCTATTGATATTTCATATGGATATTAAACTAGTATAATACCCATGATTATGTTTTATTATGGAATTATTTACTCAACTCATTTTCTTGCCATAAAGTGTTCATGTTTATTATTTTTAAAGGCATGTGTTTTCAATTATTCACCATGCCTAATGTTGATGTTATCTTCCACTCTATTGCATACTCTTACTGAGTATCTCAGCTTAAACCTTTCTTATGTTTTATTTATGAGGATTACAATAACTGAATTATGATTTATATGCAGGGTTAAGATAGGGGATTAATGGATTTCTCAAAGGATAATTTGTGTCGTGTTTTATTCACTAATGTGTAATGTAACGTTCATGTATGTAATCTATTTTCCAAAACTGCTAAACTGATCGGCCATTTGGGACATGATTCCTTATAATCAATACAATGTTATGTAATAATGCACCAGCTTTGGAATTCTAGGGTTAGGAAATTACCGTTTTTATGAGAGAAATTTTAGTACAAACCATGGAAAGTAGATTTAGAAAAACTCTGATTAGATAACATTACCTTAAGATAGCCATTGAGGGTTAGTATAGAAAAACTTCCAAGAATTTTTGTAATGTAGATATTTTGTGTATTTTTCAAACAATACATAACTGTATGGATATGAGCAGGTAGAGGCGTCTCTGGAACAGATGTACATTGGGGTGAAAACTCCGACCAGATTTTCGGGCATGACCCATGGTATCCTTGTATACGACAACGGGCCATGCAGCACTATTGGTCACGATACTCTCAGGGGATATTTTTAGAATAATTGAAATTTTATTTAAAAATAGAAATGATGGATTTTAATATAATATGACAATAAATGACCCAGGTTAAATTTAAGGTGTTTTAGATTGGAAATAAGGTGCCATGATATTCTCCAAATGATTTTATGACTCACACTATGCATTCTGGTTTTAGTCAAACTAGCCATTCAATTACAATTTTTTAATTATTGGAAGAAAATACATGGTATGAGATAACATTTAGGGTTAAAAAATAATAGGGTAATTTTTGAGGAATTTTTCTCATTTTTTAGAATATTATAAAATTATATAGTTCTTGAAAATGGACAACACGCAGACAATGTGACAACCCATCGCGTCAGACAATGCTATGTGAATTGAACCCGCAACCAATGTGTGGTTGGGATTTATCACTTACCACTAGACTACACGAAGTCCCTGGTTAATAAGAATAATTATTTTTAGTTAAATTATTTTATGGATCAAGAATATGAAGATTTTGGAAACATATGATTTAACCTTATTATAGGAAAATGATTTGATGATTACGTGATAAATGATATTTTGGAAGAATGTATGTTTTTATAGTAGACACATAGAAATTTAGGTTATTTATAGATATTATTAACCAATCATAGAGAATATGTGATTAGGTTAATTACTTTTAAGTATGTGACTTTACGATTAGTTGATGTTATATAGAGATAAATGATAAGATTTATCATGGATGACTATGTGATCAAATCCTTATGTATTTTGGGTTTCAAAATTAGTCTGAATTATTTTGAATAATTTTGAGGACTTCTTTTTCTTTTCTAAATGAACTTCGTGGAAATTTTGATATTTTTTTAATTAAAGAGATTAATAGTAGTATTTATTTCTATATAGGAATATCCTTTTTGGGGATCAGTTGATCTTGTACTAACCATTTTGTTATAGGTTAATGTATAAAGACAAGGGAAATTTATATTTAATAATTTTTCGATTTTTGGTTCTCTTTAAGTTGATTCTGCCACTTCATGTCTGAGAAAGTCGTCTTGAATACTCATAATTTTGAGAAAAGATGAGTTTATGGTAGAAATTTATTAAATGATGAAACTATACACATATAGTAAGAAAATTGATTTAGGCTCTTTGTTAATATCATAAATAAATTCCTAAAAATTATGTAGAGAAACATAAAACAAAAACTTTGGCTATTTACTTTTCCTAATAAGTAATCAAAGACCATTCAACACATCAATATTTTATGGCTTTTATATATTTAACTTTCTCCTAATAGATTTCTCGATAACTGTCCATCGGAAATTGATGGTTATATTTCTCTTCCATATCCATGTTATCCTACATGGAACCCTAGAATGTGATATTTTCAGTAACCTTCATACTTACCATTCATTATTTTAAAGTAGAGGCATCATTAATCCATTTTTCGATGTGGGGTTGAACTAAGATATTTTCAAAATTAAAAATACGTGTTTTTAATCCTGAGCATAAATTTTGAGGACACAATTTATTGATAGAGGGTAGAATTTAACAGCCCATGATTTTATAGTACTTTGTCTCTTTAATGTAATTCAATAGCTTGAACCACACACAACACCGAGTTCGAGCACACGACGACTGACCAAACTAGACATTCAAAAAAAATTTAGGAATAGTATTAACTGTATTTTTAATTATTATACTCCATAATAATTTATCTTATTTATAATGTATTTCTTGGACATATTATAAGAACAAATAAAAATTTTCAGATAAATTATTTATTTTTCAAAAAAAAAAAAATTTACAACCTTTTAACGGAAAACCCTTTTTAAATCGAATATCTGAAACTGTTACATCTTCAATTTGAAAAAATAAAAAGATTCTATAGAATTGGGACATAAAAATTAACTTTCAATGAATATTTGGTATTTTTATAATAATGTCATCTTTTTATGAATAATGAGAAATACTATATTTTAATTCAAAACTGCCTTTTAATCTAATTTATTGACAAGTTTAGATTATATTTTTAACTCGTTTACAAGTGTAATTAGATTTATTTTTTCAATTTCATACAATTTTGGTCATTGGAAGTAATTTCCCTTTGAAATTGAACATAAACAAGTGTTAATCTTTTGATAGATATTGTTTCTTAAAAACACGATATTTGTTTGGGCTACGGAAATTAATTTTAAATTAATTAATTTACCTTATATGTTTTTAATTTGGTAAAATAGAAATTATTTTTGAATTTCGAAGATCAAATATAGCTTATGATGAATAGTGAAACTACTAAGTAGTAGTTAAAAATCTAACATTTTTATTTTAATGTAATTTTACCACTTCTATAAATTGGATTTAGATAATCATCCATACATGGTTGTTATTATAAACTAAAATGTGGTTCAAGAAGATGAAAATAATTTTCTATGAATAGTAAATTTTGACTTTTATTTGCCTCGATTAAAGGTTAATTGGGTCATCAAGATAAAACAAATATTATAATAATACACAATTACCTTGCCAATTGTCCTAAATGTATTTGATATGTCATGGCCAACCATGGGCCTCTTGGGGTTGATTTTGGGACCCCATGGAGCCACTGGAGAGTGATAATGACACTTTAGATTAATTAATTTAAAGTAAATACTAAAATGACATAAACAAATATCTTTTAGTAAATTTATTTTTACATGGGGTTATAAAAGTTAAAATTTTGACTATGAATATTAATTAAAAATATAAAGAAATTTCATGAATCATGGTATTTTTTCTATTATTTTTAGATATGAAATAAATAAAATTATTTATGACAATAGAATAATGTAGTATTTACCACATTAATAAATGATTTAAATAAATAAGATTATAAATATTAAAATAACATCCAAAACCGGTCCAATTATTATTGGATTAATTTATTTAGACCATGATTCAGGTAATATTTTACTTTAATTAGTTTTTTATCTTTAAAAACCGAAAATCATTATATAAGAAATTAATATTATCACACATTCCTAATGAACTCTTCCTCGGCCTTATAAAACCCCTTCTTCTAACCCATTCCTCACACCTCTCAAGCCCCTTGACTCATCCAAACGCTACCCAAATAATCTATAAATATCTCTCCCTTCCACCTATAAGCCTTAAAATAGGTAGAAGACACTTCAAGAAATCCTTTTGGTTCAGACCAAAAGAAGTCACCAAATTTTAAGGTAACGGCTTCCCTAAAGTTCTATTCTGTTATTTTACTTCTCCAACCCCATAAACTCTTTTTATTAATTTATTTTATAACAACACTAGTATCCTAAATATTCAATTTTTTTTATGAGATGTATTTGAGCTACACTAACAGCCACCTCCATTTAATGGGAAATGAACATACTGTTTTTTGTGGACGACGAACTATTGCCTTACGAAATGATTATTGTTCAATTATCTCCTACCACCTCATATAGTGGCCAATATGATGGAACTTTATTTATATATGATATATATTATGTTTATGTTTTTTCTATTTTTCTGTAAATTTCATTTACAAACACACATTTATGCTTTCTAATAGGTGTGAGCACAATAATTTCATTTGAGGAAGTGCGGACTATCGCCCCTCAAGGTGATATGATTCATTCATAACATTCATGGAATGAATAAAGGATAGAGTTATTTAAATTATTTAACACATATATCATATGATATTATACTGTAATTATAATACCAGTGTATCATTAATTTTTCAATTCAGTAAATATGAAATAGAAATGGAAGTAGCATTCAGGCATACGTACGACTTACCGTCTCCATGAACGATGCATTTCATTTCTTATCCCCAAATATCATGAACTAATATATATATATATATATAATAGATATATATGATAAATATGATATTCAAATCATGAATATGATACTGGTGATAATCAACTTTTGACCACATGGACAATTTGTAATTATAACAAGTTCATTTTTGACTCAAGTACCAAATACCGACAAAATGACCATTATTAACACTAAATATTACATAATGTTTATAACATGGTAATAAGTGATATAAATTGAATAATAATCTTGAAAAATGTTCTTAATTAAGTTCAAATTAACTTTAGTTTTTTATTCAGGAGGTTAAAGAACGAACGAGTCAAGTAAGACATGAGGTAAGGGGTTTCTTATCTCACATTTAATTCCATGATATTTCCATTGTTCACCACTTATTTATTTACTGTGGTGTATTGTGTACTTCCATTTTCAATATATTATCATGATTCACTTTATATTCATGGTATTCTTTGATTCATTTTGTGGTTATTAACTTTTGTTTATATGATTCAATTTATTACCACATGGTTTTCATCTCACTTCTTATTCCTGTGAGATTCCTGCTATTGCCACTATTTTATTATTTGTGGTGTATTTAATACCCATTATTGTATTATTTGTGAAATATAATTTAATTTTGGATATTAACATTTTAATTTTATGATACTTTTTTATTGGTGTGAATGTTTCATATATTACCAAATCTGTAAGGGAATTTCAAATTTCAATTTCCACTCATTAAGATTTACGTATACTTCATTGATTATTTTACTCCATGATTATGTATGGAATCACTATTTATTATTTATATAGTAATTTCAACTCCCCTTTATATGGATATAATTATGATACACATAATCACTCCTTTTATATATTCTAAAGTCATCGATATGTACTTGATAAGGGTAATTTTAAGTTAGTCTCCATTTCATTGAGATAAGCATCCAATTCATTGGTGTTTCTTTTACCAGAATATGTGTGAATGTCCTCAGATTGATTTAAACAGAATGTCCAATCATATTGAGTGTATTTATTTTTTTCACACATAATTATTTCATTGATTTATTTTTTAACCTAAGGATATGGTCTTTATAATGGATTTCATGTCAATATACATTTCATTGAGTCTTCTTTTTTGTTGTGCGCCATATAACTTTTTTTTGTGAATATATTGTACTTTCACATATTATATCATGTATACTTTTATTCTCATGAGATTATAATGTTTTTATTAACTCAATTATTTGTATTCAAGCATCTCTCATATTGTTAGGAACTCCAGCTAAAATATCATTTAAAATGTTTTACAAATTTATACTTATAAATCATTCTTATTGATGTCCATGTTTTAAAAATGGTTTGAAGAATTTAATTATATGGACATGAATGTTTTAAAATGTTAATTCCTTTCAAAATTTTCAATGTTTTATGGGAGACTTTGATTCAAAAATCTATTTTAATCTTCTTTTTGATAAATAGTTGGACTTTTAAATGTTTTCATGAAAAATGGATACCTATCTAAAGGATTTTTACAAATAATTGTCAGCTATGTCTAAATCCTTTAAGGGGTATTATTCTTGATCGAGGTAGATTTATTATGATACAAATCATTAATTATGTATTGAATGTTTTATGATAGGATTGACTGTGGATGGTTAATTTTTATACTATTCTTGGTTTATGGATAATGTATTGACATTTTCTATGCTAGTTTTAATACAAATGTTTATGTGATATTTCAAACTTTTCATATGAGGAATGCATTGGAATTAGTATGTGACCAGTGGAGCCTATTATTGCTCATCCAAGAATCGGTAGGTATCATGAGACAATTAGACATGGAATTGGTTTAAGACTTTCCCAAATAGATATATTGTTTTGGTTGAGGCCTTGACAAAATGTATCAGAATGTCCGACATTATGTATTCCACCATTATGAGATTAGATATTCATATTTCATGTGGTTATTTGACTAATGGAATACCCATGAATATGTTTTATTATGTAATTATTTACTCAGCTCATATTCATTCCATAAAGTGTTCATTTTAATTATTTTCAAAGGCATGTGTTTTCAATTATTCACCATGTGTAAAGTTTTTTTTATCTTCCACAGTATTGCATACTTTTACTGAGCATCTGAGATCACCCATTTCTTATGTTTTTTCCCAATATTCCAAGAATTGTATTACGATTGATATGTAGTTTTAATCTAGGGGATTAATGGTGTTCTCAAAGGATATTTTGTGTTTTGTTTTATTCACGAATATATAATGTAATGTTCATGTATGTAATATAGTTTCCAAGACTACTAAACTGATCGTTCATTTGGTACATGATTCATTGTAATCATGAAAATGCTATGTAATAATGAACTGTCTCCAGGCTTCTGGGGTTGAGGCATTAAAATATACCACAAACTTCTCCATTATATGATAGTGACTCCATTTTTTTAGTGCATGCATCACAACTGATAGCTCAAAATCATGGTTCATGTAGTTCTTTTCATGTGGTCGGAGTTGGCAGGAGTCATACGCCACCACATGATCATCTTGAATAATGACTCACCTGAGACATATTCCTAAATCATCAAAATACATCACATATCCCATTTAATATTATGGAAATATAAATACGAGGGATGTAGTCAACCGCTACTTCAGATCCTCAATGGAGTCTTGACATTCTGGGCTCCAATCAAACTTCACCCCTTTTTAGGTGTGTGTAGTCATTAGAGAATAAATAGATGATAAATCTTGAATGAAACACATGTATTAACTATCAATGATGAGGAATATCCTGATCTCAAACATGTTCTTCAACTGATCCTAGGATATTACCACACTGATCTTCTTGGGGTCCACCCAAACTCCCTGCTCTAAGATCACATGCCCCAAAAATTTACCTCCATAGTCCAGATTGTGATCTTGGAAAACTATTCCTAAAGGTTGTGATCCTACAATGTCCCCAACATGATCTGAAAATGATGCTCGTGTTCCCCATCAAAACCATAGTAAACAAGGATTTCATCCATGGACATGACAATAAAGAAATTAAGAAACAGGTTGGACACCCTATTCATGAGTTCCATAAAAGACCGATGGATCATTGGTCAACCCAAAGGTAATGAACCCCTAATCAAAGTGGGCGTACCTACTTTCGAATTATATCATTAGGATATCTTCTTATTTTACCTAGATACGATGGTAACCCCAACACAAGTCTTTTTTACGAACCAATTTTCCCCATCAACTAGTAAAAAAATCATCTATTCGGGGAAAATGATATTTTTTATCGATTGTTACTTTATTCAACATCTGGTATTCAATACACAACTGGGGGGAACAATCGACCTTATTCAAAAATAGAACAGGAGTGGCCAAAAAATATTACTTAGGTGAGTGAATCCTTTGGATTCTAAATCGCTCATCAATTGCATTAATTCCCTCAATATGGTGGGGTCCATACGATACAAGGGAAGAGATATCAGTTGTGTTCTCAGCGCCAAATCGATTGAGAACTCCACATCCTACTCTTTGGGTATGCTTGAAAATTATCTGGAAATACATCTAGGAACTCATCCACTACAATATTTAACCCACCCTTAGGATAATGACTCTAGTACTCTAGTGTGAGCTATAATAAATTGATGATAAGATTCCCCATATCTACGTTTGGTGGACCTGCAAGACATGACTGAGGATCCCATTCCCCATGAAAAACCTATATACTTCCATCATATGCCATGAAACACACATGCCTCCTATAGAAATAGATGTGAGACTAAATGTGTACCATCCAATCAATGATAAGTATCACATCATATTAATCCATATCCAATACAAGGAGGTCCCACTCCATCTCAACCCTCTGACACAAAAATCACACACGATAAGCACCTAAGACCCTACACCCTCTTCTTTCCCAGTGGTATCACTAAAACCTTCACAAAAGAAAAAATATTGGTTGGAAAATTAACAATTTTCACAATAGGGGAATATATTAATGGAATAGATCCAAAAGTATCAAAAAGAGCAGCAAGTATTGAAAATGAAATCAAGACGGTACATTGAGATGCCGAAGGCCCGGTATCCAATCCCAATGGTGTCTTATCCACCATATGAAGGTTCATAATATCTGATTTAGAATAGTCACATGAATGGGGATTTGACCTAAACTAGCTCAACCAACACAATAATCTCACACTCACGCTATGGACACCATGTTGATACCCCCATCCCCATCCTTTATGGATCTGAATGTGATGGAAATCTTCTAGAAGCCACATAACCTACCCAAATCAAAAGTGGATGTGACATCTTGCAAAAATGTTGCATGTGTCACTTACATCAACATTAATAATAGGGATTAAGAGGATATGTGCATGCTGGTGTGATGTACCCTGGCCTCCCACACTAGTCGTATACAAGAGACCTCACATCGGAAACCATCAATGAAAACTGCCATGAAGGTTCTCATAAACTGCCACCTCCCTTCTTTCACTACATCTCTCTCTTACATTTTTTAATAGAAGTGCTACCGATTCCATCTAATTACACTTTACAAGGGATACAAACCCTCCCTTTAAAGTTCATATTCAATATATAAGTTCTACCAACAACTTCATCATAGGTTATCAACTTGAATAGGAAGACCTAAGAATAGATCTCTGTCTGCAAACACATCTCGAACATCTAGGCCTTCATCTGCTCATTAGAGACCATTTCTGGAACATACCAGACAAGGTTAGAAAAACTGTTGGTATACTCCATTAGAAAAATATTCCCCTCATCAAGATCCATAAGCACTCAAGATCGATCATATGATGAAACTTTAGGAAAATATTTGTTGTTGAAGATAACATTGAAGTCCTTCCATGTCATCTACTCATGATTCCCTTCATGAAGATGAAATTACCACCATGTTAGGATAGTACCCTCTAACAGAAATGAGTCTCATTTCACCCTGACCACTTCAGGTTTCTCCGAGAACTCAAACATGCACTCTATCTTCTTGATCCACTCCATTGATTCCTAGGGTTCTGTGCAACCTCATAATTTATAAGTCATGTTCATTAAAAGCTCCTGGGATTTATCCTTCCTAGGAAAATATTACTCATATATAACTAGACTGAGGAAGTAAGAGTGGTCTCTCATTTTTAAAGAGGCTGAATTTCCCAGACTACAGCTTCCACCAACCTCTGATCAATTGGTGAGGAAGAACTCTCTCTAGCTTCCTCATGTGGATGTGTGTGAGCTTTCCAAGAAGGCATGTTGCTTAAAAAGAAAGCCACCAAAAGATAAAAAAATATTAAAATAGTTTTGAAAAATTTCATCAATAACATCAAATATAAATAATTCAAAAACATTACAGTAATAAAATAAATAGCTACTTCATCCCCACTCGATGTCCACATGCAATCTGAATCCCACACGTCTCACCTAGAAGTAAAGTTATAAAAATATTTCCAACTTCCCATGGTGACTCGAGGTCTATCTCGAGAGGTGAGGGTCGAGCACCCTACTCACGGCCAAAACACTGAGCCTTGACAGTCCAATCACCTGTCAAGCCCAACTCATCCCAAAAGAATAATATAACCCAAAAACATTAACCGCATCTAAAACAATTTTATCATGAATAGAATCTGATCATTTTCAAAAACAGAACCAAAATTGGACATTGAAAGAACCGAAGTGAATTCCTTGTCCACGTAGGTCGGAAAGTGTTCCCAGGTTTCATAAATATTAGTTTGGGAATGATTTACCTAAGTATGGGTACGAAAAACAACCCAAATCAATCAAAAAATTGAATCTAAAAATTCATTCCAAACAAGAATTAAAAAAAATTAAAACTGAATACATGGGTCTAAACATGATACAACAGAACCAATGATACATAAATTTAGTATAAAAACCCAAAGACCACCACATGGAAATGAGTCAACACCTACTAGGTGTCTCCATAAGACCACACAATGAGAGCAACTATAAACTCGTTCCCCCCTCTCCAAAATCTTTTCCATTATGTGTTTCAATCATAACCAAGTATAATTACAGACAATGGTGTAAGTTCTGTTTGATCCTACTCCCAATAGGGTAACACCGACTGATTTTATGCGACAAGCATTTTAAGGTAAAAATCTTGTAGGTGTTATAAACAAAATATGGTGCCAATAATTTCTAATGGTGCATCTTTTAAATGAAAATAGTTTTCAATGTGGACACTTTAAAGAATAGGTATTGTACCACCCCCAATTGATAAAGGGTTAAATGAATAAATTATATGACTCATGTCAACAAGATGCACCTTCCTTTTTGAGAGCCCGTCTAATTAGAACTCCACAGTTAATCATGCATGGCTTGGAGTAGTGACCAGGATGGGTGACCTTCTGGGAGGTTTCCCATGGTTTGTGTGAGTGTATAAAAAGCACATTAGAAAGGACATGTGTTGGCCTCTGGGGACTATCATTAGTCAGATGACCCGTTCAGGCATGTGGGTGGACCATGGGGTGGGTCCCATGTGTCTGCGGGGCAACTGGTGTTACTTGGTAGGCCAGAGCCCGACGGCCATGTTAAAGGCGGTGTGTATGTGCTGTCACCGGGACCTAGTTGTCACATTTGTTATCAGCGGTGGAACCCAGCCTAAAGTGTGGTGCACTGCCTGGGTTGTGATGTAGGGCCCACAACGAGCAGGGCCCACAACAAGGATGTTGTGCTATAAATGGGGGGGGGGTGATTGTAACACCCCTAAATGATAAAGGGTTAAATGACTAAATGATATGACTCATGTAAACAAGGTGCACCTTCCATTTCAGAAGCCTGCCTGATTAGAACTCCACAGTTAAACGTGCTTGGCCTGGAGTAGTGATTAGGATGGGTGACCTTCTGGGAGGTTTCCCAGGGTCTGTGTGAGTGAGGAAAAGGCACATTGGAAAGGACGTGTGTTGGCCTCTAGGGACTATCATTAGTCAGATGAACCGTTCATGCATGTGGGTGGACCCTGGGGTGGGTCCCACGTGTCTGCAGGGAAACTCGTGGTACCTGGTAGGCCAAAGCCCGACGGCCATGTTAAAGGCAGTGTGTCTGTGCTGTCACCAGGACCTAGTTTCCACATTTGGTATCAGAGGTGGAACCCAGCCTAAAGTGTGGTGCACTGCCTGGGTTGAGATTTAGGGCCCACAACTAGTCGGGCCCACAACGAAGACGTTCTTCTATAAATGGGGGGGGTGATTGTAACACCCCTAAATGATAAAGGGTTTAATGACTAAATGATATGACTCATGTCAACAAGGTGCACCTTCCTTTTCGAGAGTTGTCCTGATTATAACTCCATAGTTAAACGTGCTTGGCCTGGAGTAGTGATCAGGATGGGTGACCTTCTGGGAAGATTCTCAGGGTGTGTGTGAGGACAAAACACACTAGAAAGGACGCGTGTTGGCCTCTGGGGACTATCATTAGTCAGATGACCCGTTCAGGCATGTGGGTGGACCCTGGGGTGGGTCCCACGTATCTGCGGGGCAACTGGTGGTACCTGGTAGGCCAGAGCCCGACGGCCATGTTAAAGGCGGTGTGTCTGTGCCGTCACCGGGACCTAGTTGTCACATTTGGTATCAGAGGTGGAACCCAGCCTAAAGTGCGGTGCACTGCCTGGGTTGTGATGTAGGGCCCACAACGAGCAGGGCCCACAACGAGGACGTTGTGCTATAAATTGGGGGGGGGGGGGGTGATTATAACACCCCTAAATGATTAAGGGTTAAATGACTAAATGATATGACTCATGTCAACAAGGTGCACCTTCCATTTCAGGAGCCTGCCTGATTAGAACTCCACTGTTAAACGTGCTTGGCCTGGAGTAGTGATTAGGATGGGTGACCTTCTGGGAGGTTTCCCAGGGTCTGTGTGAGTGAGGAAAAGGCACATTGGAAAGGACATGTGTTGGCCTCTAGAGACTATCATTAGTCAGATGAACCGTTCATGCATGTGGGTGGACCCTGGGGTGCGTCCCACATGTCTGCAGGGCAACTCGTGGTACCTGGTAGGCCAAAGCCCGACGACCATGTTAAAGGCAGTGTGTCTGTGCTATCACCAGGACCTAGTTGACACATTTGGTATCAGAGGTGGAACCCAGCCTAAAGTGTGGTGCACTGCTTGGGTTGAGAT
Organism: Viscum album; assembly: GCA_963277665.1. NCBI lineage: Eukaryota > Viridiplantae > Streptophyta > Magnoliopsida > Santalales > Viscaceae > Viscum > Viscum album. The sequence continues at coordinate 1,451,551,285 of OY728138.1, forward strand.
TTAGGGCCCACAACTAGTAGGGCCCACAACGAAGACGTTCTGCTATAAATGGGGGGGGGGTGATTGTAACACCCCTAAATGATAAAGGGTTAAATGACTAAATATATGACTCATGTCAACAAGGTGCACCTTCCTTTTCGGGAGCCGTCCTGATTAGAACTCCATAGTTAAACGTGCTTGGCCTGGAGTAGTGTTCAGGATGGGTGACCTTCTGGGAAGATTCTCAGGGTGTGTGTAAGGACAAAACACACTAGAAAGGACGTGTGTTGGCCTCTGGGGACTATCATTAGTCAGATGACCCGTTCAGGCATGTGGGTGGACCCTGGGGTGGGTCCCACGTATCTGCGGGGCAACTGGTGGTACCAGGTAGGCCAGAGCCCGACGACCATGTTAAAGGCGGTGTGTCTGTGCTGTCACCGGGACCTAGTTGTCACATTTGGTATCAGAGGTGGAACCCAGCCTAAAGTGCGGTGCACTGCCTGGGTTGTGATGTAGGGCCAACAACGATCAGGGCCCACAACGAGGACGTTGTGCTATAAATGGGGGGGGGGGGTGATTGTAACACCCCTAAATGATAAAGGGTTAAATAACTAAATGATATGACTCATGTCAACAAGGTGAACCTTCTTTTTCGGGAGCCTGCCTGATTAGAATTCCACAGTTAAACGTGCTTGGCCTGAAGTAGTGATCAGGATGGGTGACCTTCTGGGAAGATTCTCAGGGTGTGTGTGATTGAGGACAAAACACACTAGAAATGAAATGTTTTGGCCTGTGGGGAATTTCATTGGTCAGATGTCCCGTTTGGGCACGTGGGTGGACCCTAGGGTGGGGCCCACATGTCTGTGGGGCAACTAGAGTAGTGATCAGGATGGGTGACCTTCTGGAAAGATTCTCAGGGTGTGTGTGAGAACAAAACACACTAGAAAGGAAATGTTTTGGCCTATGGGGAATTTTATTGGACAGATGACCCATTCGGGCACATGGGTGGACCCTGGGGTGGGGCCCACATGTCTGTCACCGGGACCTAGTTGTCACATTTGGTATCAGAGGTGGAACCCAGCCTAAAGTGCGGTGCACTGCCTGGGTTGTGATGTAGGGCCAACAACGATCAGGGCCCACAACGAGGACGTTGTGCTATAAATGGGGGGGGGGTGATTGTAACACCCCTAAATGATAAAGGGTTAAATAACTAAATGATATGACTCATGTCAACAAGGTGAACCTTCTTTTTCGGGAGCCTGCCTGATTAAAATTCCACAGTTAAACGTGCTTGGCCTGAAGTAGTGATCAGGATGGGTGACCTTCTGGGAAGATTCTCAGGGTGTGTGTGATTGAGGACAAAACACACTAGAAATGAAATGTTTTGGCCTGTGGGGAATTTCATTGGTCAGATGTCCCGTTTGGGCACGTGGGTGGACCCTAGGGTGGGGCCCACATGTCTGTGGGGCAACTAGAGTAGTGATCAGGATGGGTGACCTTCTGGAAAGATTCTCAGGGTGTGTGTGAGAACAAAACACACTAGAAAGGAAATGTTTTGGCCTATGGGGAATTTTATTGGACAGATGACCCATTCGGGCACATGGGTGGACCCTGGGGTGGGGCCCACATGTCTGTCACCGGGACCTAGTTGTCACATTTGGTATCAGAGGTGGAACCCAGCCTAAAGTGCGGTGCACTGCCTGGGTTGTGATGTAGGGCCAACAACGATCAGGGCCCACAACGAGGACGTTGTGCTATAAATGGGGGGGGGGGTGATTGTAACACCCCTAAATGATAAAGGGTTAAATAACTAAATGATATGACTCATGTCAACAAGGTGAACCTTCTTTTTCGGGAGCCTGCCTGATTAGAATTCCACAGTTAAACGTGCTTGGCCTGAAGTAGTGATCAGGATGGGTGACCTTCTGGGAAGATTCTCAGGGTGTGTGTGATTGAGGACAAAACACACTAGAAATGAAATGTTTTGGCCTGTGGGGAATTTCATTGGTCAGATGTCCCGTTTGGGAACGTGGGTGGACCCTAGGGTGGGGCCCACATGTCTGTGGGGCAACTAGAGTAGTGATCAGGATGGGTGACCTTCTGGAAAGATTCTCAGGGTGTGTGTGAGAACAAAACACACTAGAAAGGAAATGTTTTGGCCTATGGGGAATTTTATTGGACAGATGACCCATTCGGGCACATGGGTGGACCCTGGGGTGGGGCCCACATGTCTGTGGGGCAACTGGAGTAGTGATCAGGATATGTGACCTTCTGGGAACATTCTCAGGGTGTGTGTGAGGACAAAACACACTAGGAAGGACGTGTGTTGGCCTTTGGGGACTATCATAAGTCAGATGACCCGTTCAGGCATGTGGGTGGACCCTGGGGTGGGACCCACATGTCTGCGGGGCAACTGGTGGTACCTGGTATGCCAGAACCCGACGACCATGTTAAAGGCGATGTGTTTGTGCTATCACCGGGACCTAGTTGTCACATTTGGTATCAGAGGTGGAACCCAGCCTAAAGTGCGGTGCACTGCCTGGGTTGAGATGTAGGGCCCACAACGAGCAGGGCCCACAATGAGGACGTTGTGCTGTAAATGGGGGGGGGGGTGATTGTAACACCCCTAAATGATAAAGGGTTAAATGACTAAATGATATGACTAATGTCAACAAGGTGCACCTTCCTTTTCGGGAGCCCGCCTGATTAGAATTCCACAGTTAAACGTGCTTGGGCTAGAGTAGTGATCAGGATGGGTGACCTTCTGGGATGATTCTCAGGGTGTGTGTGAGTGAGGACAAAACACACTAGAAAGGAAATGTGTTGGCCTGTGGGGAATTTCATTTGTCAGATAACCCGTTCGGGCATGTGGGTGGACCCTGGGGTGGGGCCCACATGTCTGTGGGGCAACTGGTGGGTGGGGCCCAGTTGTCGCATTTGGTATTAGAGGAGGAACCCACCCTTAAGTGAAGTGCACTACCTGGGTTGATATATAGGGCCCACAACGGGGACGATGTGCTCTAAAGGGGGAGATATTGTAACACCCCTGAATGATAAAGGGGTAAATGACTAAATGATATTACTCATGTCAACAAGGTGCACCTTCCTTTTCGGGAGTCTGTCTGATTAGAACTACATAGTTAAGCGTGCTTGGCATTGAGCAGTGATCAGGATGGGTGACCTTCTAGGAAGTTTTTTCCAGGGTGTGTGTGAGTGAGGACAAAGCACACTGGAAAGGATGTGTGTTGTCCTGTGGGGACTATCCTTAGTCAGATGACCCTTTCAGGAATATGGGTGGACCTTGGGGTGGGTCCCACGTGTCTGTGGGGAAACAGGTGGTATCTTGTAGGCAAGAGCCTGACGACCTTGTTAAGGGCGAGGTGGTTGTGCTATCACCGGGACCCAGTTGTAATAGGTGTATCTATACAAAACATGAAATCTACTGAATTTTTATTCAAAAACAACCATAAGATAATGATAAATTCCAAATAGTCAGTGAGCACTGAACATGGAAAGACCCCTAGGCACTAGTTAGTTTAAATCTCTATGTACCACGCATCTCAGTGTTAATGTAATAATAAAAATATATGTCCTTGTAAACGAGCCAATTTTAGGAGAATCACCCATAACCTAGATTTCCCCAAAATCATCATCTTCATGATTTTGTTACTATTTTCAACTTCAATCTTGCTAAACGAAACAAGGTCAACACCACATTGGATCACTAGCATGATAGGACATGTATGCCCGCCTAGACACCTGGGTCTTCCTCTTTGTGAAAAAAAAAGTTCCTCATGCTACCATATTTCATTTTCACATAAAAACACCATTTATAGACATACACACTCAAAATATTATCTTAAAATTCCTTTCACCATTTATATAACTCATACAAATGGTCATAATTTCCAATGAACAATGGCATAAGTTATAACAATAATTTGAAAATAAAATCCTTCTAAAACAACTCTCTTAACACATAATTCATACCAATTATACAATAAAGGTGAGTTTTTCACACTAAATAATTTTTCTAAATCCATTATATGAATTATAAATCAACACCAATTCATACATCATGGATTGAACAAATAAAACAAACATTTCCAATGAAAATTGGCACTTAAAAATCAATCGCATAACAAATGCTACCAAAAACAATTTTCTCACTAAAAATAATGATTTAAGAACATAAAAGAAATATAAATCTTGGTAGTTAACTCATTCTAAAATGATTTCACATGGAATCAACTACCATATATGTCAAAAACTTCAAATCCTTGTACGAAACATCAACCACACGGCCACCGCACCAAAATGGGGTGAACACAAACCTAAAATCACAATATTGGTCAATGAAACTACAAAATATACCCTAGGTTCAAATCCCATGTTTCTGGAACATAATAACATCAATAAAAATTGAATAAATCCTATGAAAATGGGAAAAACTATAGGAAAATAAGAATATAATGGAAGGAAACCCACTTACATGAGAGATCATAAAGAAATCAACTCAAATCCAGCAAAGGTGGAATCACCAAGAACCCAAAACTAATATGGATGCTCGAATGAGTCCGAGGGGGTTATGTGGGGACTAAAATGGGGAAAAAGTGTTAAAATTGAATGATTTATTAATGAAAAAAATTACCATCTAAAACATGGATGATTAGAAAAAACCTGGGAAATTTCAAACTAATCCGCGAATTAAATGATTTCTAACGAGGGATAGATGAACATGGGGGGGTGTGACTATGGCTGTTTACTTCAAGTGGGAGGTGAAAACACTAAAAATAGTAAGAATTAATGATATATTAAAGAATTATATATATTTATGCATGAAATGGGCTCACGGGTTGGCCCAATTCCTAATTAAATCGCCCAAATCCAAAATGAGAATGAGTTCCTAAGGGGTCAAAATAGACATGGTTGTTTTAATAGGTCATGAGGGGACATGTAGAAATTTGAATGGATGAAAAATGTTAAAAAAATAATGAATTATAAAAGAAACAAAATTTATTTTTAAATATTGAAATGGGGTTACTGTTGGGCCGAAATCATGAAAATCCACCATTTCCACCAAAAATACATGGGGAAACCCTGAAAAAAAAGAATGTAAATTAAATTAAAAATACTTTTAAAATAAGTCACCAATGTAAATCTACCACCCCTAAAAGTTATGTAATTCATTGACACTATATAGGGGATTTATAAAGGATTATTTGAATGAAAATATGTAACATATATGAAATATTTATTTTACTGGAATTATAATATAAAAATATATCAATTTAATTTAATTATTTTAATTTGAAACGAAATGAATGTAGTGTTCATGCGTATGTATGGCCTACCATCTCAATGAATGGTGCATTTAATTTCATATCACCAAACATTACAGATTATTATAAATACATATAAAATTAATTTATATGACATAAAAATTATGGATTACATTTTGGAGATAATGAAATAATGATCTATATAATATGAATAAAAATAACAAGTTAAAACAAACTCCAAAAACTAGGAAATTAACACCCCAAATAATGAAAATTATGAATGGTTATTCACAAATAAATAATGATGTATAATAATAAGGTAATATATGATATCATAAATAACTATAAAGTTCTTTATAATTTAATAAAATTATTATTTCCATTAAATAGGATATTAGATGATATTCATGAAAAGGAATGAACAAGGTGAGGGGTTTCTCGTCACACTTTTACTTTTGCGAGATATACTATATTTAGCACTTTTTGGTTTGTTTTGTGGTTAATATAACTCTCCATTGACATGTTATATCATTAATATACTCACTATTAAGATATTATAAATATATATTAATTTATTTATCCATGGGTACCATATTTCAAATGGTTTAATGTGATATGGGACACTATAGAATGTATAAATATTACATTCCTCAAGAATATTTCAAAGAAATCATTTATATTATTATCATCCATGATTAAGTTTCATAAAAATTATTTCAAAATTATTTCTTTATTATCCTAAAAATATTTGATTTATCTTTTTTAATGTTTTCATTTTTAAATAAAATGGTTTTAATGGAATCATTTTTTAATTTTCGTAAGAGGTAATGTATAGATTTTTTAAAAAAATATGAAAAGAATGATTATTTTTAACTTATACAGTTTGAGTGTCATTCACCACATTGATGAATCCTATATTTTTTTAAGTTTCTTTTATCATTTTATAATTTTAATTTAGAAATAAAAATTTTCTTTTATAAATTGTTTTCTTAAAAAAAATTATTTTAATGTAAAAGGATATTTTTTGAAAGATATTTCTATCAATTTTGTTAGAGTATTTTGCTCTATGTCAATATCCTTTGTTGAATATTTTTTTATTGAGGTCGATATATTAAGAAATCATTTAACATATTTCATTAAATAGTTTATGATTTTTTTACTCTGCATATTCTCTTTTTATACACTTCATGGTTTTCGTTTTATGTATTCACATTTAGTATGATAATTTTAATAAGAATGTTTATTTTTAAAATGTTTTTTCACCCATTTCATATTTTAAATTAATTGGACTTAGTATGTGATGGGTGGGACAAACTACATCCCCTTGATGAATTTATAGGTCTCATGAGGGAATCTAGTTTGCATTTTTACCCATTTGTATATAATGAATTTGTTAAGGCATCGAAATTATGTATTACATGTATACCACTATGAGATCCATAACAGTGAGATTAGTTATTGATATTTCATGTGATTTTTTGTTCAGTATAATATTCATGGTTAACATTCCTAGATTATGTGATTATTTAAATGAATTTTGTTTCTGTTAATTGACTTTCAATGTTTTTATGCAATATTTATTCATAGATTCTGTCGTATGATTACCATTATTGATATCATGAACTAACTTTATAAGTATTTTGTTTGTTATTTTATTTGGATTTTTAGTGCTTTATTGAGGTGCAGGTCGGGCCCGGTTGAATTATTTCATTTTTGGTGATAAATAAGCTTTGTCGGTATCTCGTGTTTGGTGCATGGGAACTGCATAGACAATTCTCAGTGTCTTCATTAAATTATCATATGGTATTCCCGGTATGTAGTTATGTAATTAATTTTTGTAATGAATAATTAAGTTTACAAAATGAAAAATGGGTAAAATTAAATTATTTCAGTCATTTTAATAATGAAAATCCAATAATATTGAGATTATTATTATTATTATTATTAAAATATTCAGGATTATTATTATTACTATTGCTTTTATAAAAATTGTTTTTTTTGTCATTTTAATTATTTTTTATTGTGCTTTTTAAAGAAAAAAAATGAAAAACATACATTTCTACACCCCCCCCCCCTCCACTCTACATGGTGCAGACCCGACCACCTTGGTGTGGTCTCTCTATCTCAGCCAACTACCTCATATTCAGATTGGCACAACACACTTCTGGCGGGACCTCAACTATCCTAATCAGTGGTGTAGTTTCCCAGTGAGCTCGACTCTCTTGGCTAGCCTGCACCCACAAGTTGGCCATCTTCCAGTCATGAATACCTCCCCCATCTATATTATTATTATTATTAAAAAAAAAGGCAATCCTAATCATGTTTCCCCCCACCCACTATACCCCTTGTGTAACAATGTTGCACCTAACCCAAAACCACATCTCTAGCCCTTTCCTCATGGCAGCCTCACCCTTGGCACCCTATCCCTCACCTACTTCCTTCCCCCACACCACCGTTCAGGCCGAACCCCAGCCCTCCGGATTTCGGCCTCTGCCCTTTGCACCACTGTCAATTCTACATGTAGTCTCCCTCGGCTCCGACCTTCTCCCCGGCAACCTGACCTAGCCAATTCCAACTAGCTGGCCAACAATGCACCAGGACTCTCGGCCTCTAGCCTACCACACTCTCACAAGTCCTCCCCCCTCTATGTGCCAGCCTCACCGCACCCTTGATCACCCTTTTATTCCGAACACCATCATGTCAAACCCCCTTTCTCCAGTCTGTTCTTTTATTCCATCTTTAGTGTTTTATTTGTTTTGTATAATTCCATATACAGTGAGTTGTGTTTCACATGTTTTTCTCAATATATCGGGCATGTACTTGGTCAGTTGGGAGTTATTACTCTTTCTGTGGAAGTGTTTTTGTGTCCAAACATTCAATGAGGTAGGTGATACTATGTTTTCCATTACCATTAAGTCCACTTAATACTTTAGTGTTTTTAATTAAATTTTTTTACATATTTCACACCTTCAAAATACACCTAGTTAAATTTATGTAGTGTTTTTCATGTTAGTTGATTTTGAGAAAAGTATGTTTGTAGTACTTTCTATTGTCATGTATATGTGTTCTTATAAAAAATGTATTATATAGATGTTACATGTTGTTTTTATAATGTTCTAATCATTACACTCTGCTAAGATATACTCATAAAAAGGTACTGATTGTGTTTATGCTTTGAATGAATTGTTTATAGACTATTAAGTCAGTTTATTGAATTGTTTATAAATTGTCTCATCGATTTATAAATAATTTAATAATTTTATGGTTTCATTATAAAATTGTTTCTAAATTATTTGGTATGTTTATGAAATTTTTTATAAATTTTTTCATCAGTTTATAAAATTTTTAATAAGATGTTTGATATTGAAAATAAAAAAGTGGCTTTTGTGTAATATATTGAGTAATTTTTTTGGCTATGTAAATCTAAAGGTCATATTGGAAACACATGTGCTTTCAAAAAAATTATTTGATTTATTATGTAATATGACAGTATGTATGGTGCCCTCAACTCAAATGATGATGTTTGTTTGAACTTTTTTTAATGATTGCCTTTAAAAAATATGTACCTTCTTGACAACCTTATTATTTGTGATAAATTGGATTGTAAAGGATTTATGATTATAATGAAATGTTTTTTTGGTTTTAAACTAATATTTTGTTCTTCCAAAATAATTTTTTCTTTAAATCATGGTTATTTTCCATTGAAATGTGTTTTGAAAAGAGTTTGAAAATGATAAAGGATCGTTTGGTAGTTGTGAAATGATTTGGTGTGCATTTTGAAACATAAGGGCCTATCTAGAATTCTACATACGAAACAATCTTCATGTGATGTTTTGGTAACATTATAGTTACACCAATGTTAAGGCATGTTTGGAACATTCAGATTCAGTGTAATGTTAGTGTTGATTATTCAAAAGGATGGCATTTTCATCACCGTATTCCCATTTAACAACTCTAATATTTTGAAAATTGGTACCAAATGGTTTTAATTATTTCATGGAATGAAGAACTATTTGGAACCTTCAATGATAATTTGTAATTATAATTTTGGGGTACCTCTATAGGGGGATATCTCATATGGTTTATCTAATGCAGTGTCTATGTTTTGTGGTACGCAAGTCCGGTGAGATGATTCATGCGTTAGAGGGCCTCTTAATTACACAATATTATTATTACCACTGTAGGTTCTTGGGTGTCTTTTATATGATTGAGTGACGATTTCAGACCAACCTTGATTAGATCGGTTGGCACCCTTTGGTTTTTTGTTAGTCCAGGAAGGCTTTTCCACCGGATTGGTTTGTTTAGGGTGGTCTGTTGGTTATAGACATAAGAGATTTACCATACACCGATAGGTGGTTTTGAAACCGAGTACATCCAAGAGTCTTCTAAGGATGGTTACGATCACTCATGGCTATTAAATGTTTTTTCATTTATTTTTCACATTTATTATGCTTGTTTATTTCCTTCTTAAACTGTTTACCTGTTCTACCTTAGCACAACCTTGTTATACTTTGTTTTGGGTTTAGTTTATAAAATGAAAAATAATTTTGGAAATGTTTTGTCACGTGTGTTGGATTTCTTAAATGATAAAAATATGTTACTTATATTAAAATATGAAAACCATACTTTTATATTTGCATTTAAAACTTGTTTTAGTGGATTTTTGTAGGAAATGAGATCTTAGACTCAGTGGATTTTCATGGAAACCCTACTAATAATTTTTAATTCCAACGCCTATTTTATCATTCTAGTTGCAGGTTCCCTTTGATATGGTTTTAATTGCTATGTTGCTCATTATTAGAGCTTGATCGGCCTTTAGTCGGGTGGTGACCTGAAAGGTCACGTAGATGTATGTTTAGTTTTACTTTATTTCTAGAGAAAGTTTTATTTTTATAGTTAGTTTTTATTTAATAGTTTATCTTGTGTTCGTTGTCCAAATTGATCCATATAGTTAATTTTTTTATACTCGACACTTTTTTCCAACCCATGGTGATCGGGAACACCCCTCGGTCCAGGCTGTATACTAGCATGGGTGACTACTTCAAGGTCGACTTGGGTTGGATCGCGACACATAGAATCCAGGAATATTGAGAGAATATTATAAGAACGATTGTCACGCTAGTAGTTGACATGTTTTCATGTGCCCCATAGTAGGTGGATATATGTTTGGGTTTATTACAATGGGGTTTCTATAGATATGTCCTGAGTTCGGGTGGCAGAGTGTATTGATTGTTTTGATTTCATCATATGTGGCATGCTACCAGGGATGGTGTCTATTGTATTATTCTATTATGGATTATTCACAATCTATCAGGTTCACCTATGTCTATTCCTTTAAGCATTTGCAGAGTTGTTGATATACTGGTATTATTATTTTCTTTTCCCCTATAGTATGATTACAATTGTATTTTCATGTGTAGTGTTTATGTAGTGAAGTGGTGTTTGGATTTTAATAAGGGATTTGGAAAAAAATCAAGAAATGAGATTTATTAACTTTTGTGAATATTTTAATATAGACATCTATCTCCCCATCAAAATACTAATTTATCACTAATGGTAGGAATTTTTTATTGGAAAGAAAAATAGGCCACATGATTTACTTTTCTTTTAAGTAAAATATATAGAAACACTTACTTTTAAAAAATGTAGTTCAAACTTGAAATAGGTGATTCATTAATTTTAAAGGCACTACATTGGAGAATAGAATTTCGGGATAACATACTATGTTTAAATAATCACATCTATAGTTATTTTAGGTTTTATTCCTTGTATAGGTTATTTCTTGGTTGTGTTCTCCATGGGTGACGTTTGAACATTGAGTTAGAGAGTGACAAGTATTGCCACAAGGAGATAGAGTTTCTCTCATTCAGTTAGTAGAGTGTGTTATTTTATATGATTGTTTAGTTTCCTATTTATATGATATTCAATTAGGTTTCATTTAAATTTTTTGAGATACAAGCGCATTATTGTACTATTTTATTTCTATTTTTATTGTGATAATTCATTCCATTATTGTACTTTATTGATACCATGGAACTAATCGCTAGCCCGGAAGGATCGAGAACTCCCCTAAGGCATTTCTGTGGATCAGCATAGGTGACGGGTTCAGGGTCGAATGGGGTTGCTTCATGGAAAATGGCACCAGAGCAGGTCATCTCTATGTTGACATAGCTTTTCACAGCACCCTTATTTGTTTTGGGATATCAAGGTACATGTTTGAGGATTGTCAGAACATAAGGGGTAGGTTCGGTAAGAGGGTCGCAAAATCTTACCTGTTTAGATTCTCAAGATTCCATGGGATATCTATTATTGATAGTTCTTTAGTCTTTATGGAATGTTTTTTGATTGATATATGACAAAGGTTGTTGGAAAAATAGTTATCATGATCTCACACTGTCTGGAAAGCTATGTAGAGATAGGGGCATGGTTATAGAAGTCTCTCTAAGTCAGCGATGTGTTTGGAATATGGTCTCTAACCATGTGGACAACTAACCCACCACCACTAGTTTCCTTTTAGATATTTCTTGGGTCACCATTAAATTTTGAAAAGTTCTTGAATTACAAAAATTGGTTTTGAAGGGTAGGTGTTTTTCTGAAAGTGTTTTTCGAAATTCAAAAATGGGATGCTTTTTGTTAACAATGGTTTACTTTCTTATGTTTAAAGTTTCCAAGTTATGTAGTGTTTGATATTGATGATTTTTATTATTTAGATGACCTGGTTCCAGAAATTTTATTGTCTAGTGGTTTTTTCCATGGAGCAAGAATGGGTGATCATTGTGTGGTAGATAAACATAAATATTTTATGGTTGAGTTCCATTAGATAGATCTGAGACTCTTTTAGGGCCATGTATACCCATTCATAGCAGAAGAGTGAAGGTGAAATATCGAAAGGAACTCTAAAATCAGAGTGTTTCTTGATTTTATTAAGGTAATGTTTTCAACCTTCATGCTTGAATGTTCACCCTGGCCGTGGTGGAGGCCAGTGCCTCAAAACATTCCCCACCAAGAGCTTACATGGATGTTTTTCAAGGATTTTTACATTCATCAGTATCTCTCTAAGAAATAAATGTTAATAAAATTGATGTAGATGTTTTGTTTGATATAGGATGATGAATTACTATTGGATAACTTCAACTGATATGTGGATCTTGCCCCCTATAATTTACAGAATGCCAGAAATGACTCTTTAAAGGCTCGGAATTTTGAGGCGGGTCTTCATCTCAATATGTAGGCGAAGGACTCGTAGTCCATCGTAACATCCATTTCTAATATGGGGAGAAACGATATCCATGTCACAACCATGATGGAGGGTGTTCTCAAAGTATTCCTCTGTCCTTCAATTTCTAGGATTAGTGGTGAGGATTACAGTAAGGAGATTAGGAAGAAATTGAATGTTGATGGAGCAAGTCACGGAATAAAAATTCCCTGGGATCTTTTATCAACCCATTCAGATTTAGTGTTCCTAATGAGTTATTAGTGTGTAAGTACATTTCACTAAAATATGTCTTGTAAAAATGATTCAAATCCCTAGAAGTTTTCTAGATACGCGGGTCCCTTTCGGTGATTCTGTTGGGGTGTCTCTAGAAATAATCATGGAGTAAATGAAATTATGTGATGCATTGTTGGGATTTTATATAGTTTTGTGTGTATGTTTCCTTCTAGTGAAATGGATTTCGGTTCATGGTAGTTGAACTGATGGTGTTTTGGGTTAAAAAATGTTATCAAGTGTTGTGAGAATTTTAATGGAATCCTGTTTTCAATACTAGTGTGGTTTTCATTTCAAAATTTTCACTTTTATTTTGTATAATCTAAAGAAGTATGTTTCTTAATGGGATTATCAAAACCTGACTGCAAGGAAAGAGATTCTTCATCCATCATATCTCCACCCAAAGTCCTCTGAGTGAAGATGGTGTGTTGTCATGAACCCTAGGGGTTCGATAGGTTTAGTAATGGTTGTGCCTCTACCATTGTCGTGATGCATGTATACTATTTCTATTGTGGTATATCCATCATTTTAAACATCATCTTATCACAAAGAGTGTGGTGGGCATACCCTCCATGTAGTCTCTGTGGTAATGATTTCTTGAATGCAGGTTTCTAGTCAGTGTCCTTATGTGGGCCACCCGTGTGAATCAGATGTGGTCTTGGATTTTATTCATCCTTTGGTGAAATGAGTTGGGTGGTTGTAGGTTATGGTTCACTAGCCAGATCATGGGGCCCCTTTCTACCACGACCATGTTATGTGGGTTTTTGGTTTGTGCAAGAGATTTTAGTTTCTCTATTTTCCCCTTCATTCAAGAGTTGGAGGCTAAAATGATCATGTTGTGTACCTTTAGCTTTTGAATGGACCAGATTAGAGTTCAAGGTGAATTTCTATTAAGTCGTATTTAGTTTTGTTTTAATGGTGTGGATACCCACTATAGGTCTCAATAGGTTTTCTCTAAAGATGTTATCATATGGTAATTGAATTATAATGTTGGGGAGTATGTTCAGGCCTCCCCTCTGCTGGGGATCTATTTCTGGCAATGGAGTTATGTTTTGTTTGTACTCATTGGAATGTCCTTAGATTGAGGGGTTGGATGGTGTTGATATGTAACCATTAGGTGTTAATCAATGAGTTGGAATTTTTTGTGGCTTTCTGAGTATGGAAAGTGTTATGGTGTGGAGAATTGTGATGCCATGAATATAGAAATAAATTTTATTTTATTATATTTTTATTTTATTTGAATTTTGAATATTTTGTTGAGGTTGTGGTCGAGCCCTGTTGAATGATTGTATTCTTCTTATAAATACGAGTTGTTCGAATCTCATGTATGGTGCATGAGAAGGCCCTAGATGATGCAAATAGACTTAATTAAATTATCATGTGGAATGCCTAGTATGTTTTTATCTAATTTATTATCACAATGAACAATTATGCGAACGAATAGAAAAATTGGAAAATTAAAAATATTCATCTCATTTTATAATGATAATAACAATAATAATATTGAGTTATTTATTAATATTATTAATATTGTTATTATTATTATTTTTTAAAATATTATTATAATTATTAATTATTGATATTTTTTTTAGTTTTAGGGTGTTTTGTAATGATAAAAATGAAATCCATTATTTTCTTCCCCTTTTACACTATGTGGTGTGGAGCCAACCCCCATGGTTCTCTCTCTCTCCTTTTCAGGTAGTTACCTCCTATTATGATTTGTGCGGCCCTCTTCTGCTTGACGAAACACACCAGCGGCGTGATCTCGACCTTCCTGTTTAGTGGCATAGCACCCTAGACAAATTGGCCCCCACGACTAGCCTGCGGCCCATGGTCATCCCCCTTCCTGCCCTACAGACCTCTTCTGGACGGCGCGCATAAAACCAGCATCGTCCCAGCCGATCGTGGCCCCCATCTATTCCATCGACGGCTAGCTCTCTCCCTGGAGTTCTCCTCCTTCTCTAGTCATTGCCAATCCAATATACATCCCATTCATTTAAATTTTTATTCATATTTTTTCCTCTTGGGTTTGTTAGGGTCTGTAATTATTTAGGGTTATTTCGGTAGGTTTAGGGTATTATAACCCCCATTGAGAGAATTTAGGGGCACGTTATCGTCACGCCATGGTTTCGACATTGGAATTCCCTTACACATTCCTCATAAATTTTAGAAAATTTAATTTCAATCTTTTTTCACTATATATATGTGATAAATATTGAATTTAAATCTTAAAATTAGAATTTTTATTGTTCAAATTTTACTTTGAAACATTTTATTATTTAATTGACCTTGTTTATCTAATTTGTATAAGTATATTATCCCTTAAATTGCAAGGATGGTATTTATAAGTGGATATTGGTATGTAAAATGGGGATTGGATATTCTAATGATTAAGTATCATTTGAAATGATGATTTTGGTGTTTTTAGAGTGTTTTAAATAGATTTAAAATAAAGTAAATATAAATAGAGGCTTTTATACTGGTTTCATGTGGAATGTTGAATTATGGTCTGGTAGGAATTTTATTGTAAATTGGTTTTTTTTTGAATGTGTGGTTTATATGTTTTGAAGAAATTTAGAAAAAAAATTTGAGTAGAAATGGTGTGCTTTAACCAACTTTTGAAATGATTTTTTTTATTTTGAAATAGGTGTTGGTTTATGAATGTTTAAGTGCACATTTGTCCATTTCGTGAAATTAGTGAAATGTGTATATTATGAAATCCCTCATTAGAGGTTTCCCATGCCTTGATTACATGAAACAGGTGGGAGGTCCTTTGGGGGGATTACCATGATCCATTATTAGGGTTCTTCAGTTGGAACCCTTTATAATTTGTTTATTTTAAGGCATGAGAATGGACCAAGTGGAGGCTCGGGGTGAGAAATATTGTGTAATATTATTATAAAAATTGTAATTAGATGCTTAGCTAGAATTAAATTGATCACCACCATTATACATTTGACATTGGAACATGAAATATTGATAGAATATTCTATGAATGATTACTACACTGGGAGTCGATGTGCTGAGTATTGACCCATAGTAGTTGGATATATGATTGGGTTTATTACTATGGGGTTTTCTATCAGTCATTCCTAAGTTTGGGTGGCCGGGCATATTGAGAATTTTGATTTCATCTTGTGTGGAATGCTACTGGGGATGGAGTCTGATGTATTTGTGTCTACTGAATTATTCCCAATCTCCAAAGTTCACATATGTATGTTGCTTTAGTCATTTCTAGTGAGGATGTTGTAATAGTATGCTTATTTCTATTACACCTAGAATATTATTATTGTGATACATTATTGTACGGTGTTGGTATAGGAATGTTTCATGTTGTTTTTCATGTGGTTTTTCGAAATTTGTTATCTTCAGTAAAAGTGTTTTATTATCATGTGTGAAGATTGAAATATAGGCACACCTCTCCCCTTGAAAATTCTAATATCTCACTAATAGTAGGACTTTTCATTTGGAAATAAAAATGTGTAATGGGTTTTACTTTTATTTAATTTAAAATATAAAGAATAAAATTCCTTTATAAATTATTGTTCTAACATAAGATAGTGTTTCTTTAATTTTAGTGGCAGTGAATTGGGGAATAGAATATCGGGCTAGCCTACTAATATTTAATACTAAAAACCATATTTATTTTATGTTTTTCGTCCCTATGCAGTGTCTGGCTTTGGTGCGTTCATCTTGTCTGACATTTCATCACTGAGTAGGAGAGTGACATCGAGGTCACACAGAGATATTGGTTGTCCCGTTATGTTAGTATAGTTTTTTATTTTATATGTATTTTCAATTTCTTGTTTAAATAATATTTAGTAATGTCTTATTTATATTTTTATCTACATGTTATTTCATAATATTATGTAGTTTATTTTCTTTTGGGTTTAAATAGTTCCCTTATTTGTCTCTATTAATGCCTTGGTTCTTGTCTCCATCCCTAGAGGACCGAGAACGTCGCTTGAGCATTGCTGCAGGTCGGCTCGGGAGACTTGTAAGGTCAAACCGGGTTGTTTCGTGACAATTAAGAATATTTTATCACCAATTTCTTAATTTTTAATTTTCCCTTGATATGAATAAGTTTTTTTATTTTGATATATAGTATTTTTCAAAGGATATTAATGGAATTCTCAATGAAAATTAATTTTGTATTTTATTTTTTAGATGATATTGTAATTTCTAGTATATAATCTGGTTTCCAAAACTTCTAAACTGACTAGTTCGTTGAGGTTAGAATCTTGTATCTATGCCAATGTAATTAAGTAAGGAACCAGCTTTAGGATACTTGGATCAAGGTTGATACAGTTGGTATAAGAGAATATTTAATGTAAAACTTGGTAACTATATTCGTGAAATCCTGGATTAGAAAACATAACCTTAAGACTTAGTTTAAATATATGTCTAAGTACAGTTTATCATCCTATTGATTTGGTAATACCTTGGATTTCCTAATTTAAACCTATGTATTAATAGATTGAGAAAAAGATTTCATTATTTATACATCTTATTAAAGAATCATCATGACTATATCACTAAAATGAGTGTTGATCACATGATGTTTTTGGTTTTCATAAATGGTAAGAACTAGTTTGATTATAAAATTAATGGTTATAATGTTGATGATGAAATGACTACAATGAAAAATTAAAGGAACAAGGTATTCTGTAATTAGATGATTATGTGTAGTTAATGTTCAATAAATGAATTTGAATGACTAAAGTTCAAATTTTGGTATTCAATAATTATTTCATCCATAGATCTCTAGTCATAAGATCTATGTGATATATAATGGTGGTACTGAAGAACTTCTTCAATAAGCATTTGTAAACATGAATGTTTTCATTAGTCTTCGAGGTGATCAAATACATGATATGTGACAATAAGAGATAAATTTCATTGTTTGGGGAATGTAATATTATGTTTGATTTTAGATATTCAGAGACATTTTTGGATTGTTAATTTGTACAAAAGTATTTTGGATTATTTTTATGTTTGGAATGGATTAATATGAACATTGGATATTATTATTTTACGTTAAAGTGTGATTTATTCAATTCTATATTCTAAATATTTTGGTTTCAACACATTTTTTAAGGCTAATGGATTGATTGATTTATATTATGATATATTAAAGTGTTTCAGGTATGAAAAATTCAGCTTTAGTATCCATTTCCTAGCATAATAGATGAAGTGAAAATATATAAAATCATAATAAAAATACAATATCAGGCTTATAACTTGTTATGAAATCGTGTACATTTATTTTCATGCGTTCGTTATCATGATATTAAAACAATACCTCAACTCTTGGAATGGAAATTGGAATGAAAAATTATATTCAATTAATTTCCCTATCAATAAATCAATAATCTCTTTAACCCATCACAAATTAATATTTTTTTGATGGTAGACATTTTGAAGGCCATTTTCACTATAACTCTCCATCAAAACATAATAGTTTGATTTATATTCCCTAATTTTGTTTTTAGATACAACTACTTTTATCCTATTCAAAATTTAAATTTTTGGGGGACTATCATATTTCTCTTTCCCTCTTATTTAGAATTTGTTTTAAACCTATTTCTAAAGTGGGTTTCCCATAAAGGAATTTTCAATTATGAACCGTTAATTTAAAAATAACAATATAATGTTTTGTGGATGGAATTTATTTTACAAATGGAGAATGTAACACCCAATGATATTAAGATATGTCTCATTTTAAATTTAACTAATTGTTTTTTCATTATCATACATTTTAGATACCTTGAACTAAAATGATATGTTATATAATATTAAATATTATTATTTTGAAATTAGTTGTTAAGTTGGTGGGAATGAACTATTTTAATAAAATTATATAATTTATATTTTATATACTTAATAAAAATTATTTACATTGATCAAAATAATTTTACAGTCATATGATATGATTGTGTCCAATTTTATGAATTAAAAACATTTCTTTTTCTAAAGGCAGTGTTACCACCTTTTAATGGGGAACCTATTTGAAATCGAATTTTTACACATTAATATAATTTATTAAAAAAATAAATTTATTTTCGAAAATAATAATAAAATAATATTATCTTGATTATTTCTTGATAATTTTTGAGAAGTTTCATTTTTTGATGAATTGGGATTAAATACTAATTTATAAATGAAAAAATCTTTTTTCATCGAAATAATTTATATTGTTAAATTATATTCATGAATGGATTTAATGTATAAATCGAAAATCTTATTATCATTAAATCCATTTTTGGTAATTTTCATCAAATTTAAAATTAATTAATATATAAAACCTTTTTAAAATTTTTTCATGTTTAAACATTAGTATCTCATTTTCTCATCTCGTCAATGAGATAAATTTTAAATTAATTAATCCATATTTTTTATTTTTCATTTTGAAAAATGGATTCCATATTTTGAATAAGTTTGTTCAAATTATGTAATTTGGTTTTTATTTTTTTGCATTATGAATATTAACATTTGTTATTTTATATTAACATGGTAAAAGGTATATCGAGTAATTGGGAATAAAAATAATAAAAAAATATTATAAAACCACCCCAACACTTGTCAAAATTCAATTGGATTACTGTTTTTAGACATGAGGCATAATTTTACAGATATTTAATCCTTTTAAGCCACTTTTTTTCAAAATTGGACATTATTATATTTTATTTAAAGACAAATAAAAAAATGTTATACTCATATATTCTAATAAATACATCATTTTTAACATAGGGGTATAAAAAAGACAAATTTGAATAAAAATATTACTTTGAAAGGTAATAAATATACCTTTATCAACATAATTTATTTTTAATTTTTAAATAATAAATAATTTATTTGAAGGATATCATAATAAAGATGCAGTAATTGTTTAGTCAATGGAAATATCAAAAAAATGATATTTAATATATTGAAATTAAATTAACTTGACATAACTATGGACATAAATTAATTATATATATATATATGTGATATTTTAGTTATATATTAAATTTTTTCCTATGTTACCAATATTTATGATATTTTCAAAAAATAAAAATAATAATCAGTATCATAATTGCCATAATTGATACTAGAAAATAAATAATATTTAATTAAATGATAAAAAACTTATAATAATATATATTTTAGAAAACTAACAAAAAAAGTATAAATATGCCATTATTGATTTATTTATGGATTATTTTTTATTATATAGTAACCCTTATGAAATAAAAACACATGATTCCACGATAAGAGTTAAATGAATTAATTTAGGGTTAAATCCTTATGAGGTAAAAATGTACCCAAAACCAATTGAAAAATTATTGGTTGAAATTAATTATACCAATAATAATCTTATATCATAAATTAATCACTCTTCTTCCTTTTTTAATTTGAAATAAATTTATATAAATTTAATATTTTAAGAGCTTCCATAGTGCCCCCATCCAATTATAAAAGGGAACCTTCTCCCTCACTTCCTCGCACCACATTATTCCTTTTAGCTCATGAAATACCTATACAAATAAGCTCTAAAATTACTTATCATAATTCTAGGATCCTTCCTTCGTGAGGATAGAAATCTAAGTAAGACTTCTGGTATAAACCAAAATGAGTTACCCAGATAAGAGGTAATGTTTTTCAATGATCACATTAGTTTTTTTTCCTTCCACACTTATTAATTTATTATTATGAAATTTTTATATAATAAAAATAGTTTCCAAAATATAATGAAAATATTACATATATTAATTTTTTCCCTGAACATTTTCACACATCCATCTAATTGAAATGAACTTTCGGATAATGAGTACGACAAACAACCGCCTCACGAAACAAAGCTATTCATTATTATTTTACAGCCTCTCATGGTGGGAATTATAATGGAAACCCAATTTATATTTGGTATATATGTTTTATATAATGTATTTATACATATATATTACATTTATATTACATACATTTACACATTCCAAATTCTCGGAATATGTTATCATCGTTTGTTGAGGTTTGGACTAATACCCCCTCAAAGCGGTGTGATTCAATTACCCTATGCATGGAATGTATAATAGATGATTTTAATAAAACTACAACAAATATTTGTCCTATATATTATACTATAATTAAAATATATAGATATATCATTACCGTTCCATTATTTTAATATCAAAATCAAATGAATGTAGGATTCATTAGCATGTATAGCATACCCAATTCATGAATGGTGCATTTCATTTCATATCTATAAAAATTATGAATTATTATATATACATATATCTTGAATATATATTATATTAAAATAATGGATTATATTATGTATAATATTTAATGATGATCTATGTAATAATAATAAAATAACATGTTAAAACATTGTCAAAGAACGAGTCAATTTACACCCTAAATATTTAAAATAATGAATGGTTATTAAAAATGGATAATAAGATATTATATAATGTTAATAAATATTCATAAATATTAATATGGTCATTTATAATTTCATGAATTTTCTTAAAACCAGTATACAGTGGGATGAAGAACGTTCAAGAAATTTATAGAGCTAGGTAAGTGGTTTCTCATCTCACTTTTACTTCTTTGTGATATAAGCCTTATACAACACTTATTTTTTGTAGTGTGGTGTATATAATGTTCCATTAACATGTTAGATAGTGAATATAAATATTATCATGATATTATAAGTTTCATTATATTTTTTTCATTTATGTGAATCATAGTTTAAATGTTTCAAAGAGGCATGGAATAGTTTGGAATGTCTAAATAATATTTTACTAAAGAATCATTCAAAGAAAACATTTATATTATAATCATATATGTCCAGGTTTCTTATTGATTTTTTCCAATATTATTTATTCAATTATACTAAAAATATTAAAATTATCTTTTTACTATGTTCGAAATATTATAAAATTGCTTCAAAAGAATCTTTTTGTTGTTTTGTTAATGTGGTACGTTAAGAATTTTTCATCAGAAATACAGAAAGAATGTTTATTTTTTTACTTACACAAATTTATTGTATTTTACCATCCTCATTAAGACTTGATATTTTCAATTTTCCATTAGAATTTTACTGTGTTTTTTTAAAATAAAAAATTTTACTACACTAAAGGTGTTTATATTATATAAATTATTTCCATGTAAAAGGATATTTTCCTCCTGGTATTTTTAATGAATTTATTAGTGAATTTTTTATATCCCTACATACTTTATTTAATATTAGGTAATACTGAGGTTCCAGTATTTTGATATCATTTTCCATATTTAATTTAATGTTTATGATTTATTTTTATTGTGGATGCATTAGTTTGATACCATTAATTGTTTATTGAATAAGTATTAAAATTGTGTATGATAGTTTTAATACGAATGTTTCTGTTGATTTTGTTTCATCACACCATTCATATAAGGAATGAATTGGACTCAGTAAGTGACATGTGGGGCCCCCTATAGTCACTAATTGTATTGTTTTCTCTAATGAGAGAAACTATAGTGTGTTTTTACCCATTTCCATATGATGTCTTGGCTATGTCCTCAACAGCATGTTTTAGATGTCCAACATTATGTGTTCTATCATTCTGAGATTTGATATTGATATTGAATGTGATTATTATGATAGTACATGTCGATGTTTAATTTTCCTTTCTCATGTGATTATTGAAATGTCTTGAGATTCAGTTATTTACTTTTCCATATTCTTCATGCCATACATACTCATATCTTCCATAGGATTCTAATCAACTGAGCATTTTATCTAATGTATATTTTCCCCTAATATATGAAGAATTATTTTAGAATGATATAGGGGTTAGAATTAAGGTGTTTATTGGCTTAACCAAAGGAAATTATTTTTGTATTATTTTTAGATTTTAATGTTAATTTCTTGTTTGTAAAATTGTTTCAAAAACATCTAAACTAATCAGTCCTGTGGTATTTGAATCTTGTAATTATAGAAATGTAATAAAGTATAGAACCCTATGCGGGATACTTATTTTGGGGTCATTACACTCCCTCTATACATAGGTACATTGGGATGTGTGTATACTATATTAATTTTTGTTCAAAAAGGGGATCGACTCTATGAGGTGGACCTTAACCAAAGTTTGGAATTGAGGATGAAACAAGCCCCTGAGGCCATTTCTAGTTAGATTTTTTCATTATTTTTATGCATTTATTTTTGTTTCAACATGTTCACTAGTATATTTATGTAGAAATAGGGGTCTTCATGGGAAATATCTTTTTGTATATTTACCTATATGACCTATATATGATTTCTTTTTTTATTGCTTCTTAAAGTGGTGTATTTGGGATTTTTATTGATTATTTTATTCCTCAAGATTATTTAGTTGTGCTTCCATTTTTTATAGATTTCAAATATTCATCTTCCATTTGAGGGTTTGGTTCGAGTTTAGAAAATCATTTATTTCATTATCCTCATATATGTATGTACTTTGACCATTATTATGTCATACCTCGTAGGGAAATAGTCTCTCCAATGAATTAAATTACACCATCAATACTAGTAGGAATTATTGGCGTATGTGATTCATGCATAAGGATAGTGGTACTCGTCCCAATAGCACTATTCAGGTTACTTATTGGGTCAGGGTAGCCACAATGGAAGACAGAGAATCTATAAACCAAATTTTCCATCTGTGCGCCTATATAAACTATGGTTTTAGTTCTCTTGGAGAGGTAATGGAAAATACTTTTGATGTTGAATGTCTATTGAGAACTCTCCCAAAAATATTGTATACAAATAATTTGATCATCGATGAGTTAATATTTTAACCGAATAGAATTTGGATGAACTCACTAGATCTCTACTAGAGTATGAGGTTGAGCTAAAGAATATTTTTTATGAATGTTATACTTAAATATATGGTATTTCATTTAACCACAATGTTATTCATAACTATAATTCTTGAAAATATTAATTCCATGAATGTTATAGGGAGATAACATAGTCATGTAATAAGGTTTTATACTAAATTAAAACAATAGTGGGAAGATTATGTTCAAGAGGGATTCTATATAGGACTATATGAAGTTTAATATTACTAACAATAATGATATTTTAGAATTAATTATAACAAGTATATAAAAAACTTAGATAAGGACTAACTCCCTAAATCTCAAACACATAAATAAAGAAAATGATTAAAGAAGAATGTTGAAAATAATCTTTGTTGGATGGTTAAGAAAGTTCAAATGGTTCTAACTCATGTGGTTACTCTAGAAGTGAATAGAAGGTAGGATATCATTCCTGATGTTTATTACATATAAGTTAAATGATTTCTTATTTTATTAGTTATAAATTTTTATAAATTATGATAATGATTAATTATCTAAAAATAAAACTTAAATTTTTTATAACTCATTTTTTTATTAGGATTGTAAAAATTGTAAAAATAAAAATTTTCTAAAGAAAATGATGAATTAATGATTGATGGATCTATAATAAATTAAAATGTATACTCATTTAGATATATATAATAATACATTGATTAAAAATATAACATAATAAAAATATAGTGTTATAATATAAATTTATGTTTTTCCCAGAATGATAAAACTAAATTGATTTATAATTATTATATTTCTGAAACTGAAATATGAAAATATAATGATTTGAAAATTTAAAAATGTAAATGATAATACCAAGAAAATATATTTAATCCTGTTTTTTATTATCTATGTAAATTAGAAAATTTCTATTACAAATTAAAGAATAAAAATAAGAAATTAAGAAACATAGCATCTGGATGCAATGAAAGGATATTTACTAAATTAAAAATCATTCAAAACAAGAATATGGAATTTAAAAATGATGATGTCAATCATAAAGATGAATATTCTTCATTGGTTAAATGAAAAAATATATTATAAGATTTTCTCTTCAATGAAACTAAACAAAACCAAGACATTTTTATATATAATTGTATAAATCAATGTATAAGTAAAATGAACATTGTTAAAATATCAAAATGAATAACTGAAAATGTAACACGTTTTAAATGCATAATGAAATGGAATTAGGTGAATGAGTGTTCGCAGATATTTACATAATATTTTTTTGCATACTATAACATTAATTTTAGTATATTTTCATTCTAAACTGCTCACTAATAAATTATTTAGATATATTTGGGTGCCTATGTTCTCTTCTATTAAACCGGTTGGACCCATGTTTTTATGGGTACCAAAACAGTCTACTTAAAATTTTTAATTTCAATTAATCTTCTCTAGGAGACCCAATGAATTATTGTAGAAATATTTTTGCTGCACTAGGAACATGAAAAATGAAATTTCTGTTTTTTTATCATTTAATTATTTTGATGGTAGCCTTTTCAATTTTGGATACAACTCTAACGGTCGTATTAAAGGTATAAGAGAAGTTGGTTTTTCTAAAACTATTATTATTTCAGAAGTGTTATATGTAAATGGTTTCAGACATAATCATATAAGTATTTGAAAGTTATTTTAGGTTGTATTAAATGATATATCAGAAAATGAAAAATTTACTGTTATGAAAAATATTGTAGTTAGTTTTATACAAAAAATACAATATATATGAAATTGATATTTTAGATCTAACCAAACAAATGTTTATGTCTATTAGTGTCATGAAATAAGAATTTATTCTGTGGAATAGGAATCTTGAGCATGCCAAAATATTAATTTTGCATAAACTATCAAATAATTAACAGTTATTGTAACTACCCAAGTAACATTAAATTATGTTTTCAAGTGTGATTCTTATTTAAATGATAAAAATCTAAGAAACATTTTGATCTAACAATGATGTTAGTACTTTTAGATATTTATAATTACTGAATAATGACTTTTGGATATATACAACCTACTATATTTTGTGGTAAATTTTTTTTAATTATATATAATTAGTATAGATTCTTATGGTTTTATTTTTTTCCCATAAAAATGAATCATTATCCAAATTTGTTTTCATTTTGTATGATTAATCAAAATTTTAAAAAATCTGCATTCATCTATATCAGAAGTGATAGGGGTGGTGAATTTTTTAATTTATAGTTTGATAAATTTTATGAATCAAATGGTCATAAAAATTAATTCTTAGCCACCAGGAAACCACAATATAATATTATGTACGAAATAAAAAGAAGATCAATTCATGAAATTGAAAGGCCTGTGATAATGAAATTTTGGGTTACTGAATACTTTATTCATGAATCTGTAAATTTAGCTTCCATTTTTTTAATATAGATTGAATTATTCATTTCATAAATAATACCCTTTAATACATTTAAAAATTATATAAACCATTATTTTTATATTTTAGGATCTTTGGATGCAATGTCTTCATAATAATTAAAAAAGATAATTTATTAAAATTGGACTCCAAATTAGATAATGGGATAATTTTAGGATATTACCATGCCAGAAAATCATATATATTTTTAAATAAGAAATCATTAGTTATTGAATAATTTTTCCAGGTTATGTATAATTAATAAAATTCTAATAATCAGGAATTTGAATCATTCCATGAAAATTATTATTTTATATAATTACAAATTTGATAATATAATGACTAAAATAATGACAATACACCTGTTGAGGGAAAATATCTATTCCCAAAATGATACAAAGGAATGAAAAAATCTTAATTATCACCCCATTGAAAATAAATTTGGAATGTAGAATTTTGAATTCCAACCATAAAATCTACTTTTTTATAGTGTAAATTCGGATTTTTGTTGATGGCTTTGATCCTATAAATGTTGAATATTTTTTAATTTATTTAAATTGTATTATTGATGTGAATGATGAACTAAATTAGTTTGAAAGGAATAATGTATTGTATTTAGTTTCTTTTCTGAATGGAAAACTAATTATATGAACTAAATTGATTTTTCAAAAGACATGTAATGAATTTTGAAACATATTTAAAAGTAAATCAATACTAGTTGATCAATGTTATTCGTAGAATGATGTAATATAATTTATGATTATTTTTTACCTATTTCTATAATATAATCTATTATTACACTATTATCACTTTTTATATTTCCAAACATAAAATTATTTCAAATGATTGTTAAAAAGTTCAATTTAAAATGGAATTATTTCAGAGGATTTCTTTGTAATGAAACCCCATGGATTCGAAAATGATAATTTCCGAGTTCATGTATTTGAAATTTATAAAGAAATACATGTTTTAAATAAGCTCCAAAAGTTTGCAATGAAAGAGTTCCATTCATTTTATTAAAAAATGATTTTTTTTAAAATGTAATGTTGATCATACATTCATTTTAAAAAGTTTTTAATATGATATACTAATTATACCGATGCATATTGTTGATATAATATTTTTCTCAACAAATTATTCTCTCTATTATGATTTTTTAGGTGTCCATAAGTGAATTTTACTTGAGAATAAAGGTATAAATAAATATTTGTCTTGGGTTATAAATTAATCAATGGAAATATGGTTTTTTCTAAAATCAATCCATTTATGCTACAAACATGTAAATTTTTTTGGAATTGATTTATGTAAAACTATAAAAACAACTATGATAAAATATTCAAAATGGAAATAGATGAAAAAGTAAATTTATTAAATATTCAATTGGATAAAGGAATAATGGGAATCATATTTTATTTATCTTCATTTAGATCAGACATCCAGTTCTCATTTTTCTTGTTTCCTTAGCTTAAGACAAACCCCAATGAAACTAGCCTTAAAGATGTTAAAAGAGTAAATTGATATATCAAATGTATAGTTTATAATATACTATTCTATTCTATTCAAAACTATTTTTATATACTATCTTACTCTATTTATGACTTTTGAGGTTGCAGAAATGAATGAAAAATCAAAATAGGTGTGTGCCACTTTTTTGGAAAATGATAAATTTCATGGAGGTATATGATAAAACATTTAGTGGAACTGACAATAGTTACGGATACATAAGATTCCAATATTGGTTGTTGTTAACAATGTATATTAATTTAAAAAACATGATATTATTTCAATATCAGTTTCAATGAAAATCCCTATCTGCTGTGATAAATCATGTTCAATTACCTTTTCAAAAAACCTACTTCAAAATTCTGGAACTAAACACATAGAAGTAATATTTCAATTTCCAAGGGATCTTGTAATGACATGTGATATAATCATGGAAGTTTCTACACTAAGAAACAATTTTTTAAAATCATCGAAGTACCATTAGATTTAGTTAAATTTCAGAAGATGAAATATGAATTGGGTAATTTAAAAGATTAAAATATTTTCTCTTATCATCATTCTTCTTAATTAAATTTTACAAGTTTTCTATAGTAGAAGAATATTTTCTTCTCTGATGAAAAGGAAATTAGATCATATTGTTTAAAAATATTATTTTTTCTATAACACAGTCCTAATTCTATTTGTCTACTCTCTTTTTTTAGTAATATATTTTTATTATAAGGTAGTCTATCTTAAATATTAACTTTAATCTAATTTTTTAAAATTTTACAAAGGGGGAGATTTTATTGTAAATTTTAATAAATGTTTAGTTTTGTAATTCATAAAAGGGGGACATTGTTATTATTTCATAGTTAGTTAATACATTATCACTATTAATTATTTTGATAAATTACTATTTTAACATTATTATTATATTTTCTTATTTTTTAATAATTTAATATATTTATATTATAGTTTGAATAAATTCTATGTAATAGTTTTTATTATTTTTACATTTTGTTTTAATTATACTAATGTTATTATATTTCCTTTATTTAATTTTATTTATTCTATTATTAAAATTATGTCATCCTTTTTGAGGCACTAGGGTTTTCCCTAAACCACATAGGGGACCCCTTGAGGTCAACCCAGTTGTAAGGCCCACCTATGGATTCCCCATAAGGATGATGAATATTTGTATGTTCATAATGCATGCATATTGCATGTGGGACCATGTATAAGGCCCACAAAGTGTGGCCATGGGTGCATAGGTGATCTAGGTCACCAGATGGGCCTGTAGGCCCTTGTGTGTGTTGTATTTTAATTTGAACCAAGAATCAGTGCATATTGATTGGTATATCATTATTATTTAGCCTCCTCGAACTGATATTGGATGCACATATGAGAAATTCTATTCACCCAATTTCAAAATCTAGTATATAATCACGGTCGTATGTGTTATTCACCATGAACCATTTGATTAATATTTTATTATGTTTTGTCGTTCATATAAAATAACATGTTCTATTTCATCCTCCCATACATTTTAATCATATATTTTCTTCATTCATATTCCATAGTGGTTCCACTACCTCCCACCAATTCTATACTGATGTTCACTGTGCCTCCAAAAAAATCTAACTAAGTTGCTTATTTTTTACTATTTGGTCACTTTTGGTCTCATAAAATCTCTTTGGCTGGCTTGATTTCAGTAATAATATTTGTTTGAGTTTTTATAGTAATATTTTCATCGACATCTTCTTCGACGAGATGCTGGATAGGTTCATCAACCTCCTTAAGATGGTTTCTCATCGATTAACCATTAGAAATTACCAATAGTAGGTTTGTCAAGTCCCAATGAAAAATACCAATGGTGGGTGAGTTGAGTCACCATTGGAAAATTCCAACACTGGATGAGTTGAGTAATCATAATAAAATACCAATGGAGTGTGAGTTGAGTAACCATTAGAAGAGCCCAATAGTTGGGCATTTTTAACCCATTAGCTATTTGTGTTTTTTATGTATAATTATTAGAAGGTATCTTTATCTTGATCTTACTTTAATTTATTTTATTTATATATTACATTATATTTTATGATTATCAAAAGATTATTTCTTATGTTGTTTGATTTTTTTGTGAAAGAGTCTTCATAGTTGGTTTATCAATACCAAACATGAGTTTATCCTTTTTCAATAAAGTGGTAATCTTCTTTAGGTGTTTGTTATTTAGTATTCCACCCCATTTGGTGTAAAAAATATTAGAAAATTTTTCTTATATTTATCTATTGTTTGTTTTCATTATTTTTGAAATTTATTTCTTATTTAATATTTAGTATTTTTTATATTATGTGTTTTTTAACTATTATTCATCTGTTGTTTCATAATTTAAAATGTAAATGAATTCCAATAAGCTACCATTGGAAATTTCTAATGGTGTTTATGATCCACCCCTTGACATCTCCATTGTTAATTGATGAGTCATCATTGGTAAACTAATTATAGTAAATTTTTTAATCATTCTCTGGAAAGCTTTTATTTTTTAATGGAATCGAACTAATTTTTTTGGTTAATAGCATTTATTTTTCACTAAAATTGGAATGGTTTCATATTATTTGGTTACCAATAGTTCAAAATTTTCAACAGTAATTCATGATCAACTACTCTTAGTTTTCAGAGGTAGGTCATGAACCACTATTAGTTAAATTTATGTTAATTTTTTTCTTATTTCAATAGATGTTATTTAAATAATTCCCTTTATGAATGTATAATTATTTAATGTTAAAATATAATAGTAGATTGTGTAAACAAAATTTATAAAATTATTCAAAGAACATTTATTCAGGATTATTGATGTTCATATTATTCTGTTATTTGAAAAAAAAATTTGTATGTATAATAAAAAAATATTATATATTTCTTAATTTATTTAATTATTTTGAATTGTTTTCATCTGTTTTAAATAAAAAATTAAATTATTTATTTTAATACTTCATTATGAAATATAAGGACCTATAATAATTCTATATTTTTTTAATGAGTCGCTAAAAAAGTTAACACTCATTTTTTTCTATTATAATAAACTAATAAGTGTGATCAAGATATTTGACAAAAACACAATCTAAGAGGATCTATGTATTAATGATCTAGGAGATATCTTCAAAGAATAAAACAAATCCTAGAGAATATATATTCTTTTAGAAAAAAGGCCATTCATCATTTACATTCTGATGTAATCAATTGTTCACGAACTTATGTGACTTATAAACTCCAACTGTGATCACTAAAGGACTACTTCTTTGACATTTGATCCTTCCATATGATCATTGGTCATGAAACATAAACATCATCAACATTCTAATCATCTATTTTATTCCTATATTAGTTTTATTGGTGTTATTTTTTTCCATCTATTTCTAATTTCATCATTTATGGTTTATGATTTTCCCATCAAATAAATAAAATTCTATTCTATTTTTATTTCCCCTAAAAAAAGGATGTAATGGGTGTGATTAGTGATTAATAATAATGTAAAAATCCATGGGTAAGTCTATAGATTCTAGATTATGTTGTTCCTCGAGTATGATTCTAAGTAAGTGCATATAAAAAGGATTCTCACATCATTAAAAGTATGGTTCTCAGTGGGTAATAGTCCCTTTGAGGTTTATAGGTTATTAAGTAATGGAATAAGATATTTATGATATGACCCACTATAAATATTCTTTTAATTCAATTTACTTCCACTAATACTAAACTCAAGAACAATGTACTCACATCAAATTAAAATTTAATAAACTCTAATTATTATTTTCTTTAATGTTTGAAAGAGAATATCATCTTCCCACTAGTAAGGGTATTACTTTACACAAGAAATCTATGTAAGGGCATAGACTTTATGAAAGCTTCACTGCATAATGAAAAATGTCCTTGTTATATTTATTTAAAAATTACTCATAAGGTAAAAATCATGTGACCAATATATATTCATCTACATATGTGTAAATCTATGGTTACGTTCACACAACCCCACTCTATAAGTGTAAAACTGATTATCCATATTATCATAAAACCTGATAAATGTTTCCCTATTTTTTTTTAGTATTATTCATTTCAACAATAGTTTACAAAAATATAAATAATAGATTCCCTACAATACCACTATTATTTTTCATATGAATTTAAAAATACTTATTTGATAGAATAATAAAATACAAACCTGAGGCTCTACCATGAAATAAATATGAAACTTTATATAAAATAATAAAATGAAGAACCCTTAAATTCGTAATTTGTAATGTCTCGTATATTCTTTGTTTATTTTTAAATACTATATGGAATTATTATGAGACCAAGATCATTGATGACATGTTATTCTTAGTCCCAGACTGGCCAGAATAAATGTTTGAATTGAATTTAAGAATTTACAAAGCGCACACGATTAGCTTTCCTGAAAAAGTGGAATAAAATTTAAATTGTTTTTTGGACCAGAAATCAGAGGGGACCATTGTGTTTAGAGCAGTGACCTAACCTTAGGTGGGGGATAACATCGATTGGTGCAGGGTGACTAAAAAAGTTAGGTTTTGGACATTTTAATGAAAACAATTAGTATTTTATTTTATTTAAAATGTTTCCATAATGCAATGACACTTATTAACTTTTAATAAAGTATATGCTAGGGCTTGAATCATAAATGTGGAAAACTCCATAAAAACATGTTGAGGTTTGGAGAATAGCCAGCCTTGGAGGATTCTTGTCAAACGTCGACGAGTGACGACGCAGGGATCCTTGCACAGTGAGATCGAATATGGGGAAATGATGACTGGTCATCCGCTTCATCAATGATTGAGGTACCAGTTTATTATTTTTATTTAATACTTCCACATTCTTCAATTAAACAACAAACGTGGATCGACCCATGAACCGATTGATCTGTGGATCCTACGTTCTTGCAGGATGGGGTTATTTTTTATGTTTCTTTTGGGGGTTGATTCGGGAAATTGATTTGTGATAATTGTTGGATTATCTTCTGAATCATCCTGTTTAATCCCTCTAATGGGAGAAAATATACCCCTTGATGAATGATGGAGGAGGTGTATTTCCCTTTTTTATTGATTTCTTCATCCTTTTTAAGCCCACGTTCTTCACGTTCATCATAGTGTTATGAACAATGGTTCGTTCCGTGTCTGGTGCACAACCCAATGATCCCAAAACTAATATCCAGCATTTTGATGACCCACCAGATGTGTGATTGCAATAGAAGCTGACAAATCGACATGGTTCAAGTGTTCTCATTCTCAATTCATTCTTTGTGCGGGTCAATTGTAACATATTTTTGGGGCCGATCGAACCCCTAAAACATCCCCAAAAATTGATGATATATTAGGGAAACCATAGATCTTTAGTATTATGATGATCGGACATCCATATCTAGGATCATAGGAGCCCTGAGACGTAGCAATGAAGAAATACATATTTGGAAAATTCTGTTCAATGCATCGTGTATCCCAAAGAACACTCAACGTAGGGTTTTCCTAGAAGTGGATAGGGGTTTTCACTACACATGGAAAAGAGAAAAGAATGATCTCAGGAGGACATGGTGTGTGGTTCCCACCCAGTGGCAGCAGATGTTCAGGGAGATAGGATATAGAGACACAGTGTGCGACCACTATCACATGGCTTATGAGTCCCTACACGGACACGACATGTATATCGGAACATACACGGACATGGGGAAGAGTACACGCTATTTACTCCACTAGCCGGACATAAGAGGCTAGTAATTCTGGCTACCCCAAGCACCAGTTACATGTGATGGCCCATACTGGTTAAAACGATATATAAGCCCATAACCACGTACATGGAGAACTCCGAGGTTACTTGGAAATGGTTAGTGGTCCGTCCTACATGTCATGTACTTACCTATAAACACAACATGTCCCCTCCGTCTTGGGTTGTTATAGACGGGCAATACAGAGAGTTTCAAGACACGAGATGTGACAACTTCTACACAACATGTATATCTGGAAACATGAAATCATACTCTAGTATACTTTTCCTTGGAGAAGTTTTGTTTGGGTTAGTTCCCCTTTTTCTAATTCCCCTAATGGTTAGGTATCATTTCTATCAACCAGAGTATGATCTCTAGAACATGTCTTTCTGAGATAGAGTCAAATATACTTCTGAAAGGCCCAGAGAGAGATCATCTATCCATTCATGACCCTAATTATAGTCAGGTATCATTGTGACTAATCCTACAAGATGGTGATCCTATATATAGCAGGTGAATATGGATGAGTCGTGATATTCGAAAAGGCCTTTACAGTGATCCCCATCTGTGTATTGTGATCTTTCCACATCCAGGAGTTTGTTCTCCCAAAAATGTGTGTATCTGTCTCTCATGGCTTTTCCCGTTGAATGGTTATTCTTAGACAGATTTCATCTGAGCTATCATACTCATGGAGGGAATTCTCCCAGATGAGTGCCTCATAGAACCTTCGAATTGAATCCATAGTAGGGGTATGTGGTTGTCAGACTTTTCTGTAGACTACGGGTCTGATTTTTGAGTTTACCAAGATATGTTGCTCTTGTTATATGTTCAGTTTACATATTCTGTGTAGAGATTATTGTACCATTAAATTGTGTATTTCATTGTGTTTTTTGGGGTCCTCTACAGAGTGTTGTTATACTCACCCTTGAACTGTCTTTCTCTACACGTTTCATGTTTTTTGCAAAGGAGCGCCCCTTGGATGGAGTCCAGGGCGGAGTAGAACTAGACTGAGCTTATTGATATCCCTATAGGTCGAGGTTTTCATCTGGCTATGAGCAGCAGTCCCAGTACCTCTATGATATTATATATTATACTTTATAGTTTTTAGACTCTTGTTATTGGTTGGCTATTCTCCTAGCCCATTTTACTTTCAATAATTAACTTTTCATCGTACTATGTTGGTTAGGTTTAGTTGTATGCATGCATTTAGTTCCTTAGTTCGTTTTTACATTTAATCATTTGTGGGATTGCAGATATGTGTGTGTGTGTATAGCTACCTAGTAAATTCCTCCAATTTAGTGATATTTCTACTTTGTGCTAGTCACCAACACCTGGCCTGTTGGAGGTGGGTTTAGGGAGTCACGGTGCGGGTCCCACTAGGATGGGTCATGATAGAGTGGTATAAGATATGGAAGTTCTACCTTAGGACAAAGAGTCTATGTGATTGGATTGCGTAAATAGTGATAAGTGTTTTGAGCTCAACTTTCAAACATAGATACAATTCTCGGTGCAGGCGGATTACATATCCATACACCTAGACTCTGATAACATTTTTTCGGCAAAGTACATAAAAACACTAGTTGTGGGTAACTGAAAGAATGGTATATGCATCATATAGGAATGATTTTTTCATTTGATGTCCATTGTTTCACCTATCGAGATATACCCATTGACTCTAGTGCATCTTATGTCCATACAGGATTCTTCTTTGATGCATACCCGCAAGGATTCAACAACATGATCATGAGGATGTCCCCCTCAATGAAAAGGATTAAATTGAGGGACCAGTTCTTCAAGCGTTACATCTAGGTGGTGCACATGCTAAACCACCACTAGTGGTGGAGCCTAATGTTCTGGCAGTATCGAAAGATGTGGGGTGCTGCCTCTACATTCTCCATGTGTTCCAGAGAAAGAGACCCCTCAGGATCCAAGGCGAGATAGACCCTCAAGCAGTTTAAGACTGGATTATGGTGGTGACAAGAGTTTCCCATCAATTGAAGACACAAATGGACCTGATGGTGATCCAATCTTGGATCCTTCTTCAGGGTTTAGCAGTATAATGGTGGAGTCTGAAAACATAGTATCATGGAAAGGAGAATCTATTATGGATGGAGTTTTAGTGTCTCATTAGTGAGTATATTAGTACGGTTATGTTGAGATCGGTGCATTTCCAGGAGATTCTTCAGCTCTAATAGGGAAGTTTTCTGGTGGCTGAGTATTCATCATGGTTCACCAACCTCTCTAGGTACACCATGAATATGGCCAGGGATCAGTAAATCAGAGCTCTGACCCTTTAGTTATGTATACGATAGAACATCTATTCTAGTATCATATATCTATAAATTTCTACTTATGATGGAGTTCTCTAGAGGGACTTGGTGATCAAGAGATTCATGTTGGAGTAGAGAAAACCATGGGAAATCAATAGTAGGTAGACAGGTATGAAGGACTCTATAGTAGGGAGCTGATTCCAAGCACAGGGTTCGAGAAGTGGGAGACTTCACATAAGGTCCCGTTACATGGGATTGACAGTACAAGGTTCTTAGGATGGTCTTGTCAGCCTAGGGAGAGGCGATGATAATTGTGTGATGATAGGGGACATCTCTCTAGATAATGTCTTACCCATTGAGTTACTGACTGAGAGGCGGTGCATAGACCACTGAGGCAGAGGTAGAGAGAAGATCAGGAAGACCCACCAGGCTGTGGGTGTGGAAAAGGAGTAGGGAGAGCTTCATGTGGTGGTATACTCTTCATTCTACATCCACTACAACCCACAGGAGGTCTGCACAAGGCTCAGGGAGTAGGGAGATAGGGGCGGGGATACTACATGTTGTCGAGGTGTATATCCTTGGGACTCCAGTAATGATCTGAGGGGTGATTTGTGTCTCCTCTACCATAGATTTCATACTTATAGACACATTTTCCAGTCATTAATTCCCACCACATGACTTGTGTGAAACCTTGAGATTCTAATAGAGCCATTTACTTGACTCTTATGCTTGGAGACACCTATGAGAGGAGACTCGATGATCACATACCTTTTTAGATAAAGTGATCTTACTCTTGTAGGTGAGAGTTTTAGCTAGAACCACTTGCTGGCAGTTTTAGGGCCTTATGACATCATTCTATATATGTGTTGGATATCATCATTCCATGCCCAGATTGAATGATTTTAGCGAAGAGTGTGGTGTGGTCATAGAACATGATGAGGTTTTCCTTTTGCATTGAAAAGGAGACACAGGCAGCACAGAATGATCCCATGCATAGGAGGGTGTAGCCAATCACTCATGAGTTGGCTAGCCATACACTCAGAGTAGTAGATATTCTAAGCTTCGAGTTCCCAGAAGTTGTGGTGGAGTAGGAGGACATCTTTCCCAGAGATGTTCTAGTTCTACCTTCCTACTGGTAGATCGACCTATACGTTGATTTACACTCTGGGACAACACCGATATCTACACTATCATATCATTTAGCTCCCACATATCTTCGTGAGTTGAGGGTGTGGTTGGAGTATTTTTAGATCAAGGGCTTCGTAAGACCCAATGTTTCACTATGGGAGGCCCTAGGTTTTTTCCTAAGAAGGAAAGTTTGAGTTTGATGTTGTATGTGGGAGACAGTCACCTGAACTAGGTGATTTGGAAGAATAATTATTCACTACTGATGATCAAAGACCACTTCGATCAGCTAAGTGGGGGGGAATTGGTTCTCAACGGTTGACCATTGATCATTGTACCACCATTTTTGAGTATGGGATGAGGACATATTGAAAACGGATTTCAGATGATGCTACAGTCGCTATGTGTACATGGTGATGCCTTTTGGCATGAGAAACTCCCTTTCAATGTTCATGGTACTTATGAACTATATCTTCAAGATGTATTTATACTAGTTCATAGTAGTCTTCATCAATGAAATCCTTGTGTACTCAACATAAATGGAGGATCACGTGAGACAACTACAGATGGTTCTAAATTACTCTGAGAGCAACAGTTGTATGAGAATATCGCGAAGTGCCAGTTCTGGAAACAATAGGTCCACTTTCTAGGACATGTTATCTCTACAAATGGATTAGCTATGGATACCTCCATGGTCGATGCTATTTTAGCATGGGATCCACCCCAGAGAATGATATAGGAATGGTGCTTCCATGGGATGGCAAGATACTACTAGATATTTATCCATGATTTAACCCATATATTATCTCTGATGACAGCCTTGACATGAAGAGGGAAGCATTTCATATGAATAGAGAAGTTCCAGCATGATTTTCAGTAGTTGATGTAGAATTTGAAGAGCGCACAGATCTTGAGATTTCCAGAAGAGGGTGTCGATTATTTATTTTTCTACGATGCATCAGTGGATGGGCTTGGTTGTGTCCTGATGTAGAGACAAGCAGTGATTGCTTATGGATCTTTCTAGGTTTGGACACATGTACAAAACTATTATACCCATGATCTTGAGTTATCAGTGGATGTATTCACACTGAAGATGTGGTGACATAACCTGATGTGCAAGCGGTTTATCATCTCCTCTGACCTCTAGAGACTCAAATAAATCTTCTCAATGAAGTATCTAAAATTGATACATTATAGTTGGTAAGATTTCATCTAGGAATTTAATTTATAGATCATTTATACTATTGGGAAGGGGAACAAGGTTTTATATGATCTTAGTAGAAGATCTATCTCACAACATTTGAATGAGGTGATTGAACATTTGGCATCGTTATAGTAATCTTTCATAGATAGAGAGGATACATCCTACCTTCAGTCAATGGTCATCAACCCTCCCCAGTTACAGTGAGTTAGGAAGGAATTACTTTGGGATGATGACTGTGAGGCTTTACAAGATCAGTTATCCACAAGTCATGATTTTGATGGATATTAAGAATGTGGGGAGAACATTGTTTTTTCTGAGGATACACGGTCATAATGGTGGCATTGTGGGAGGAGGTCATAAGGGAGTTTTATATATCTCCCTTCATGGTACACCCTGGTGTTGAAAATATTTATGACGATCCCTGGTGGAAATTATGGTGTCCAGTTATGAATATGGATGTAGCGGAGTTTGTTTCTAGATGACATGCATGCAAGCCGGTGAAGGAAGAATAATAGGTTACATCTGGTTTATCTCACCCTCAGAAGTGCTATAGTGGAAGTGGGATGGAATATTTATAGACTTCATTATTTTATTTACACGAACATCTAAGGGAAACAATTCCATTTGGGTGATCTTTGACTGGCACAAAAAGTCGACCCATTTACTAGCTAATAGAGTATAGAGTTCTATAGGGAGCTTAGGATGCCCATACGTGAAGGATATCTTTTGCCTTCTAGAATACCTTCTAAGAGATCCTCAGATCGCAAGGCATGATTCACATCCCTATTGTGTAAGGTATTGCAAGAGGAATTTGGGTCTCAGATATGCTTGAGCACAGACTTCTATCCCCGGACTGATGGTCAGTCAATGAGAACCATTCAAGAACTGGAGGATATGTTGTGTTCCTATATCATGGAATTTGGTTGCAGTTGGGGGGACCAGCAACTTCTAGTGGGGTTTTCAAACAACAATAGCTACCACTCCACCATTGGTATGACATCGTTCATGGCTTTATATGGGAGAAACTTCTGATCACAACTTTGTTGAACAGACCCCAGAGAGTCAACACACATGAGTCTAGAGTTAGTGATAGCTACCACTAAGAAGGTGCAGATCATCCAAGAGATGATGAAGACTACACAGAGCTGGAAGAAGTTTTATATTGATAGGTAAAGGAGACCTCTACAGTTTGAAGAGGGATACTTTCTTCCTTCGGGTCTCACCTCAAAGAGGGATGTAGATAATTGGCTAGAGCGGCAAGCTATCTCTGAGGTTAATCAGACATTACAGATACTGCATAGTCATGGAAATGTGTCATTCCTCTTAGATCTACCACCACAGTGGTACTAGGTACATGATGTCTTCTACATGTCGATGCTGAGGAGGTAAGCGCATGATCCATCACACATCATCGACCGAGGTGAGATGAACATCGAGGATGGAGAGACCTTTACTGAGTACCCTTAAGTGATCGAGGGTCTCTAGGAGAGGATCCTTCGTTGGTGATCGATTCCCTTGGTGCACATATGGTGGCAGCATGGGGACCTTCAAAAGAGAATCTGGGAGTGAGAGGCTCAGATTCATTCCCAGTACCTACATCTTTTTTAGAAGAATTTTGTTTTGGTTTTCCGAGACATAAAGCCCTACGGTTTGGAGAA
Source organism: Viscum album (assembly GCA_963277665.1). Taxonomy (NCBI): domain Eukaryota; kingdom Viridiplantae; phylum Streptophyta; class Magnoliopsida; order Santalales; family Viscaceae; genus Viscum; species Viscum album. The sequence continues at coordinate 1,451,590,778 of OY728138.1, forward strand.
TTTAATGTATAATCTTTTCTAAATATTATTTTTAAATATTATATGGAATTATTATGAGACCATTTTCTTTGACGACATGCGATTATAAGGCCTGGAGTGCCCAAAATAAATTTTTTTAAAAAATTTAAGGTTTTAAACAGTGTGCGCTAGTGGTTTTCGAGAAAAATTAGAATTAATTTTAAATGGGTTCCCAAATCAGAAATCTAAGGGCACTGTTGATTTCATCGAAGCATCATTACCCTATATGGGGCCTAACATCAACTGACATGGGTCGACTAAAAAAACTATATTGTGCACATTTTAATCAAAATAAAATAAAATAATAAATTATTTTATTTAAAATGATTCCATAATGGAGTGATACATATTTACTTTTAAAAAAGGAGGATCCATGGGTAGAATCATAACCCTGGAAAACACTCTAGAAGCCTCTAGAGATTTAGAGAAGAACCAACCTTGGAAGATTCATCACAGATGCCAAAGAACGACAACATGTGGATCGTTTCATAGTGATACCGAATCCCAGAAGATGACGGCCGATCAGCCTCTTTATTGAATATTGAGGTAGGGGTGTTTGGTTTTGATTTATTTCAGGCATGTTACTCTATTAAATGATGAATGAGAATCGACTCATTAACATGTTGATTCGTAGATCATATGTTCTGGGAGGAGTGTGTTATTTTTTATCCTTTTCATTTTTGGTTTGATTCAGGAAATTGATTTGTGATAATTGTTGTATTATATTTTGATTCATCATGTTTAATCCTTCTAATGTGAGTGAATCAACGTCCTGGTGAATGATGGTGGAGGTGCATTCCTCTTTTGTTTATTGATTTCATCCTATTTTCCAACCCCATCATCTTCTCTGTATTCACAGGGTTATGAACGATGGGTTGTTGTGTGTCTATTGTGCAATATAACATTCCCAAACTGTAGATCTGACTTCATGATGACCTAATGGTGGTGCGACGACGATAGTGGTAGATGAATCGACATGGTTTGGGAGTTCTCGTTCTTCGACCATTATCCATGTGGTTGAATTGGAATGTGTTTTAGGGGATGATCAAATCCCAGAATCTCCCGATACTTTGATGGTATAGAGTGGTCACCTTGGATCTTGAGTATCCCAATGATTAGATGACCAGATCGATGATCAGAGGAGCCCTGAGTTATGACAATAATGGAAAATATTTTTGGAAAATTGTGATCGACATGGCATGTGTCTCAAATAACACGCCAGATAGGGTTTTCATGGCAGCTGCTAGGGATTCGACGCAGCACATGGTGAAGAACAAAGTGTTCTCTCGGGAGGACATGGTGTGTGGGATCCACCCAGTGGTAGGGGATGTTCTCGGGGATAATAAGTGGTGACATGGCATGTGACTGCCGTCACACTGCATGTGGGTCCCTACACGGACTCAGTGCGTATCTTATAAGATACGAAAACACAGGGTGGAGTACATGGCATGAACTCCACCACATAACCAGACAAGTCTGGTTACGTGGGTTACCCTATATACCAGTTACACGTGATGGACAACATAGGTTGAAGCTATGTACGAGAACACGACCACATAGACGGAGGCCACCCCAGTTACTCGTACATGGTGTATAGTACATCTTACACACTTTTTACTTACTTTTCTACATGGCATGTCTTCTCTTACATAGTATGTTACAAATGGGTAGTACCCATAGTCACGAGTCACGGTGTGTGACCCCTTCTACACACCATGTATATCATGGGACATGACTTGATCCTCTTGTGCGACATTCCATTGACATGTTTCATTTGTGTTAGTTCCCATTTTTTCTCATTTATCTGTATGTCAGGTATCATTTCCATCGGTAGGAGTATGATTCCTTCAATAGGTCTTTCTGAGATAGAGTCAGATATCTCTCCAAGAGGCCCGTAGCAAGATCCTTTATCCAATCATGACCCTAGGTAGAGATAGGCATCGATGTGACTAATAATAAAAGACGATGATCCTCCACATAGTAGGTAAATTAATATGAGTCATGGTGTCTACCAAGGCCTTGGAAGTGATCCTCATTTATTTATCATGATATTTCCCAACTCATGATTGTGTTCTCACTGTTTGAGTGTATCTACTTCGCATATATTTTTCTGAATAATGGTACTTCTCGGAATGACATCATCATAGCTATCAGACATGTGGTGTGATTTCTACAAGATGAGGACTTCATGGAACCTTAGAATTTATTCCCTAGGGGGTATGTGGTTTTACAACTTTTATATAGAGTACAGGTATGAGTTTTGAGTATATCTGGATGTTTTTTTATTTTTATATGTTATTTATACATAAAATATGTAGATCAGATTTTACCTTTACATTATGTGTTGCATTGGGGTGTTCGGGGTCCTCTACTGAGTATTGAAATACTCACCCCTTCCGAGATTTTCCAACATGTGTCGTGTCTAGTGCATATGATGGGACCTTCAACGGAGTCTAGGGTGGACCTTAAATGGACAGAGCTTTGTGAGTTCTATACAGGATGATGTGTTCCTACGTCTACAGGAAGCAGTCCTAGTACCTCTATGTTCTTACAGGTTGGACATTGTAGTATGAAAACACTTGTATTTTGTGGGCCTGTATTTTTTCCCAGTTTACATTCCATCATACTCTGTTGGTGGGGTTTAGTTGTATGCATTCATTTTGTTAGTTTTTTTACATTTCATCATTTTTGGGCTAGGCGATATGTGTCTATGTATAGGTACTTATGAAATTCCACTCATGGTAGTGATATTCCCACTCAGTGCTTGTCACCAGCCCTTGTCCTATTAAAGGTGGGCATGGGGAGTTGCGGTGTGGGCTATATTGGGAAGGGTCTTGATAGAAAATCCCAAACTAAAGATGATTTTTATACTATTTTTATATATACTATGTGTTTGATGTAGATCAATAATTTGTAAATCCAAAGATTTCCTCCATTGGACATATGCACATGATGATCAAAATCACTTTATGGCCTTATGGAATTCACCACTTTTATTTTTACGCATGCACCTCTATATAAAAACAAGGATAATAAAAGAGAGGAACAGTTCCAATATTGTCAAGTAAGCATGATTATGTGAAATCATGCACACAATTCCATCATATGATTAAAGATTCTTTTATAGAACTCGAGGATTGTTTTGGATGGTGTATTCATTAATCCACGAGTATAAACACATGTTTCAATTTGATGGTCAGTTCATGTGTCATTAACATTTAGTCATTATACATTTAAAATAAATATAAAAAATACTTTTATTGATATCTTACATGGGTGAAAATATTGGGTGTCCAGCACAAATAAAATAACATAACAAATGCATAGAGATCATAATTTTCATGAACGACGATGAAGAAATGATAAATATATCATTTAAAAATACGTATATTGGCAATATATAATTCAATATTCATTTTAAAACATCCACTCACATAGATATGATTCTTATAATATCTACCATCTCCATTGTTCTATTTAATACACAGGCATCATATTTATTCATTTATTCTCAATTCTCAATAGTTTTTGGTTTGGTCATGGAGAAATTTTATAATTTTATGAACATCGACAAACAACTAGGGGAGAAAATAGATGGTATCAGACGCTGCGAGGAGTTTTACTTTAAATTAGAGTCACCCATCTCTTCTAGGTTATTTTTTTATATTAAATGAGAGTATTTTATTTTATTCAAGGTATTAATTGGATAGTATTATTGTAATATCATATCAACTATAGTATTATTAGTTTTAGTTTTATAAATCTAGAAGGGGAATAGAATAACCATTAAGGAGAATGAGATCATTAGGCATGTTACATGGGGCCAATTCAGTTACGATTGGTTTATGTCATGGCTCCATTAAGAAGCATTTTTATGGATGTTAGTCGTATGGTGTAGGATAACTTTCCATCATTAATGGAAAAATCTCAAGACATGTTTTCCAAAGAGTTATTTCTCATAAAAATTGAGTTGAATATCACGTTCACTATCATGTTGGTGTCCGGAGCTATGTCAATTTATATTCCCCTATATAAGATGTAAATTTTAAACCTTTAGGAGTTGAAAATATAGTTGTATGATTTGGATTATAAGGGTTTCAAATGACCCAATACATCTCCATGGGATTCTCATATGCTCTTCAATAAAAAGGCTTATATGACATTGATCTGATGTGTATATTATTGAAGATTGAACCAGATTAACTCATGAAATGGTAAAACCTTCAATGAATTTATAATCTATTTGGTCAGTAGAGAGGTACCCAAATTTTCTCCATGATTGAAATGAAGTCATGGTACCATCAGTTGAGGGTGAAACTATTAGACGTACCTGTCCAATATTTTTTTAGCATATATAGTATTTTTTAGTTTTTGTGGATGTTATTAATTCTGATGAATACATCATCTATATTATTATACTCAATGAATAAAATCATTCATCCATAGATATATTAGTTTATAGATTATTTAATTGAAATAATCTTGTTGTATTACTAGTCTATAGATGAGATTTCCCAACATCTTGGATTTTGTTTTAGTATACTAATTGAGTATCAACTATAAACCAAGATATCCAAATGTTACTTCTAGGTTGATAATGTGCACTTTATGAGTTATGTAATATCTAAGTATAGTGTTTTAGTGTATAAATAGAATGTGGATGCCATTATATCCTAGGAATGAGATCAGAATGTATTCTTGATTTAGTGTTTGCTGGGTCTATCATGAAATCACTAACATTTCATCCATGATAACTCTTGTCTAGTAGCACTGATGTTTAAGATAACTATTAAAGGGGTGATGTTTTTTCAAGATTGATACATGCAATATGGAATCCAAGGAGCTAAATAGAAGGTTAATATTAACATGATTCCTCGCCTAACCTACATTAGTTAAGAAAAAGACCATATACTATAACACATCCAGAGCCATAATCATAGTGGTTCTTATGTATTAGGAACTAATGGTTGCTTAAGGATCATGTGAGTTATTAATGCACAATCGGAATCATGATATAGATATTTATGTGGTAGTACATTCCCTGAGATGCTGGAATTGTTATCATTTCGGAGTGATGTTTGTGGTGTACACAAATCCCATGATCCGTAAGTATATATTTTATCTGTGGTACACGAACCCTCAACAAAATAGGTTAGTTTGGTACCTATATTCATTCAACATTGAGATGGATTCAACTCCACGAAATGGAAATTTCATTGCTGATTCCCTGATTTAGAGGATTCTATTGAAGAAAATAAGTTATTATTGGGATGTGTGGAAGTTGATGGTTCTATCTGTAGACATTCATCTATATTTTTAGAAGTCCAATGGATACGAAACACTAAATTCAACATATATAACTCATTTTATCCTTGACGAGATCTATTGAGAGAAGATAACTAATCTTCTGGGATAATAAATGAGGGAAAATAATAACGTGGGGATCCACCATTCGAATGGTCTAGGGATAGTGGAATTATTCTTCTTTTCTAATACAGAGCATGGGTTCATCCAAGCATGCATGGGGATATATGGAGGGAGTACAATTTCTCTAAAACGAGAGGTATGTACCTATATTTGAAACTGTATCATAATCATTGTACGATATTCTATTAGATAAGGATGATTGAGGAGGTAGAAGGAATTATGGTTTGATGTTTCACTTATCATAATGTGAAGGAATATAATTAGAGTCATACAGATTTATTGTTGTGTTTTCCCTTTCCCTAATGAATGTGGTATGATTTCACCATGAAATTACATAGAGGATTTCCTAGGATACCTCCAAAAAATTGTTTATTTTGGGTGATTATGGACTAAATGATAAAGGTATCCAACTTATTTTCTATCAGAGACACCATCAACGTCAATTTTATAGGTAGTTTCTACATATGAGAGATAGTTTAATAGCATGGTGTTATAAGGATTATCATTCTTATAGAGGTTCCTATTACACAGCACAATTATTATTATGTATTTAGAAGTCTTTGGGATAACATAGTCCAATGAGTATGGCCTACCATCAATATATTGATGAAAAATTTGTACAGGAAATTTATATTTTAAAGGATATGTTATGGGAATGTGTTTTTGATTTTGGTTGTTCTTGGGATATGTATCTAACATTCTTATAGTTCATTAATAATATAAGCTATCCTAAATCGAACCAATTGGATCGATATATGAAATTTTATGGATGGTTATACTATGAATATTTGTTCTAGTTAGTGTTAGGTGTGTCAACTCTTATTGTACCTCATCCAATAAAGGAGAATTTAGTCCAGTTCAGATGTCAAAAAATTAGTCAGTGACCGCACAGAGTGGGTAAAAATTATACACTAACAAACATATATGACCACTATAGTTTGAGGTCATCAATTTGGATATTTATTTGGGTGTTATATAGGCTAGAAAAATACCATATCTGATCATAGGGGAAGATAGGGAACATGGTTTCTAGTTCATTTGATACATTGTAAAGGGTTGGTCCCATGGTGCATCGTGTGTACCTTCCACAGTACAATAGTTCCATGATTGATGTGTTTCACCTGTAAAACATTATAGTTATCAACTCGACCCTTCTCATGTGATAGATATTGATGGTGTTGAGATAGATGGTTATACATCCTTCATGGATCATCTAATTGGTATCATGTTTTGTTGTGAGAAGAATATCTAGGGATGGAATTCCTATAGTATGAGTGTGGTGGAAGAAAGGAAGTGTTCCAAAAGATACCTTAAAGGGGGATTTAGATATACAGTTTTAGTGTCAGATGTATCTCTCCAATAAACTAGAGTGATTCAAGGGAGAATTGATTGGGAATGATTCATTTTATGGCGGGTACATTATAAGTTCTTAGTATTTACCAACCACTTGGGTATTTTGGGCATTACCTATGATCCAACTAAGAGATCTGTTGAATCACAATGTTCCAAACATATAGACTAAAGGGAATGAAGGAAGAACCAATTTTTTCCTTGGTCATTGTGGAATTAATTTGACTTCATTTTTTGTGGGGGTATTCTAGAACCACTCCCTTAATTCAATTGTATTATATACCCAGCATGTAAAATAAGAATAATCATGTTGGAATTCCGTCTGTCTGACAAAAAACAATTAGTTACCATGTATTTTAAATATCATTCCTCATACCCTATTGGGTTTTTTGGTGATTATACTAGGACATGTGTCTAACTAAATGGTGTCCCAACACCTTAATCTAGGTTGTAACATGAATGAAATGAATCTATATCCTCATTATTAATTCATATTTGATTACATTTTTTCGTAAAAATGTTAATTGGTATCCAATGATAATTGAAAATTGGTATTGCCATGTAAATTTGTTTACATGGTAATCATGGTGATTAGTTTGAGAATAAATTACTTAGTTTAATGATGTAATTTGGTATGTAGTGATTTTTCAAATAATGGAATAATGAAACAGGGATATGATGATATGTGGAAAGGAGATTAAAAACATATGATAAGTGAAATGGGAATAATTACCATTAATGTGATAATTAGTAATGAGGTTTGAATTGATAATTACCTTGTTTTTAGTTATTAACATGAAATGGGTAAATTGAGTAATCTGAATAATACTTCAATCACTGACTAATTGACCAATATGGTTTATAAGTTCATGTTTGCAAATTTTGTTGTTGTTATAAATGGATTTATTTATTTTTTTCATGTATTTTCTCCATGGATATTTAATTCTTAGTGATGAGATATTGTTTTGGACATGGTGTTCTAAGATAAATGATATTATTTAGTTGTCTTGGAATTCCTCCATAGATGAAATTTTTGAGTGGACATAACATTCCTTCCAAGATAAAATTATTAGTTGCACACGGAATTCCTTCATAAATGGAATTATATGGTGGAAAAGGCTTTCCTTTTAGGATAAAATTATTAGGTGGACATGGATTTCCTTCATGGATGAAATTATTGGTATGATGTAGAATTATTTACTGAATAAAACTATGGGTTGGATATGGATCTCATTTATGGAAGAGATTATTTGTTGAACAATAAAATTATTTTTTATGGTATTATTAGTTGGGCATGGCGTTCCTTCATGGATGAAATTACAGGTTTGACATGGTGTTCTCACTTTAATGAAATAATAAGTTGGACTTGGTGTTACTTCCAAGATGACATCATGTGTTGGTTATAGAGTTCCATCACAAAGGATATTATGAGTTGGAAATGGAATTACATTTATTTATTTCACTATGTTTCATAGATAGAGGCTAGTGTAATCATATCAAACAAGGATAGGAAGACTCTAGGTGTCACATCGTTGCTTTATAGTTGACAGTTTTACTTGAAGTTCAACATTAATTTATGAATTAATTATCATTTTTTTCATATTATTTCATGAAATATATATTTAGACTAGATTGTCTTCCCACATTGGTTTTTGTCCCACTATGTTTTACTAGAACCCTCTTCCGGTGCCATTTGGTACCTGAGTAGATTTCATAGATGTAGGCATGACAAAGGGAAATGAGCCCTTTACTTAGTATTTTTATTTTCTATATAAGATTAGAGCTTGGATACATTTCCATAAATGGGTTTCAAATCTATAGTTTTTTAATATATTATTAGAGACATGTGTTAATTTAGTTTTGTGACTTTTATCAAGTCATTTAGTTTTGTATACATTATAGAATAACATGTTTTTTTATTATTTAGGTCATTGGATATTTATAGATATCATGTTCAAGATGGTTGTATTTGGATGTATGTTGGGTTGGATATAAAATTATTTTATCGTATTTATGCTTATATTTTTACATTGTTTTGGGGGTATAGTTTTCCCATGATATTCCATAAACCATAGGTAATAGTCAGCATTATTTGACATACAAGATGGAACATAAATTGTCTAGTAGCGACTCAACTTGTTTATGTGATGATGTACTAATATAGGTATGTTATATTGATGGTCCCTCATTGTTTCATCCAAAAAATGTCATGTGGGTCTGAAATGGAATTGTATGCTGTTGGTGAGAAAACAATTACATTAAACACATATAAACATCCCTTTCATGATCTTTCTAATGTGGATTTTTTGAGGAATTGGAAACACCAAAATAGTATATATCCTTGTTGGACCTACATTCCCATGGAAGCACTCATTATAGAGTTTGGTCGATGAAAATTTTGAACACACATTGGTTAAGAGGATGTGAGGTCTATCTCATCCCACAATTTTAGGGGGAATTGATTCCTTGTATATGAAACTCTTATATATTTATGATATAATATGGAATCCTCTATTAATTCTGATGTATGAATGTTATCACCCTTGGATTAAAAACATTTACTTGCATGTTTGGAATTTAGAATCATCTATCTGTATCAAAAATTAATAACCATTGGATATATATATAGGTATATGAGTTTATCCAATTATGGTAACCTCTTATGTAATGACTCCAGATTCATTTTTCATCTTATTAGGATTCTATTTATGATCGAAACAGTGGGGCAATTTAGAGGGAATCAACAACCAAAGTGGTGTAAATTTTTCTAATGTTGGGACCAGACCTATAACACGGGTTTCCCACATATCCTTTTGAAATAATTCAAAACCCACATTGTTTGGTGCCACTTAATGGGGAACATCATACATTTTAAAGTAGTATTTAAGAACCAAATTGTGTAGTCTATGATCACATGTCAATGATGTTTAGGATACTTTTGGCCAGAAAATGTTTGATGTGGGACTTATGTCAAATCTGCCCAGGAAACCACGAAGGGAAATAGGCTTTCATATTTGAATAGGATTTAATGGGAATATTTCCTATAGAAAATCACTCAAGATTTGGTATGTTGGGTTTTGATATCAATGTTTCTTCCTATGTATCCCATTTGGATGGAAATAAACCCCGCATAGTTTTGTTTTGAGGATCCGCAACTATGGAGTCCATTGATGGTTTGCCTCGTGGGGGAGTATGTCCCTTTGAGAGGAAAATTTTGAGACATATTCCAAAGTAGGATTATATATTTTTATTAGGAATACACTTGTGAATATTCCCATTTCATGGTTATTATTATAGATTATACCAAATCCGGGGACCATGGTTGGAATGGGATCATGTGGATGCATTGACCACCACTAACCTCTAAGCCCATCTTAGTCAGGCTTGTCATGAGAAGAAATAGGGAGAAATAGATTTGAAAAAAAATAAAAACTACTTTTCCCAATGTTTGCACACATAGCCATGAGGACCCACACCTACGAAGGCCCTCATAAGGGAGTAGGGAATATGATCCAGAAAAAGACTCTCCACAAAACATGCATCAAACAATTTAGATATTGTGATCATAGATAACCATGAAAACCATGTGATTCCTTATTGATTGTGAGAAAGTGGAATTGGAAGATCCAACAAACCATCTAATCCCTCTTCCATTGGTTAAAGAGGGTAGTGAAATGGGAGAAGAAAATATTTCCTTGATATTCCCATTCCATCCCATCATTGTATCTAGGATAGTTGCATCTAACTACCCATATGAATAGATCTCATGGGAATAGAGAAGGATGAAAGAGTGTAATAGTATAGTTTCATCATAATAGAATAAGGGATTATACCATGTGGGATTCCCTAAAATTACATCATGGGGAATATTATAGGATCTTGTTCTTTATCAAATGGGAAGATTTAGTGTGATCCTTACCCTCCCCACAGGAATCCAGAGGCCCTGAGTCTTTGAGATAGCTAGGGGAGGAAATGATGTTATCCCTCATATTTGTGGAATGGAGTTCCTTGAAACTACCCCTCATAAATTTGTTCCTCATGATTTAAAGGATGCATACTCAAAATCATCCGGAGGACATTACCTTTATGGTAAAGCAATTGTTGGACCCCTCTGGTACAAGGGGGGAATGAATGATTGAGATGGTGATTCCATGGGAATCCAAACGTGGGTGAGGCTTTACCCTAGGCACCATAGGTCGACACTGGTGTCCTTGTATGGGTATCACAAAGTTCCCTGATTATGGAAATGGCATCTCACAAGCTGTTTTCTTTTATGGGTAAATAGGTTCCCCGCACAAGTGTCTTGTATTTCATACAATGAATGGGATTTAATCCAATTATACCCCTTAATTACCTATTTACATGGGTTATATAGGGAAAAATTTAGGACTTTGGAGGAACTGGTTGACGGGGTTCTGGGACAAGAGCTATATTGTTTCGTTTGATTTTCTAGTACTAAAAATGAGGATCACTATTGTTCTATTTATTAGAAAATATAGAACCCTAGTAGAAGAAGATTACATTCATAATTATATGTAATATATGGCATGTTTATGTAAACCAAATAGGGGTGGACAGATCTTCATTACCATGTAGTGTTGGTATATATTGTTGCCTCACATAGAGGTTTCTATGAAATCTAGGCTACACTGGTCGGCCATGTTCTAATCTCATGGAACATAGGGTTAGTGTGCATAAGACCACCTGGGAAGACACCCTAGATGAACCCACAACTCTATACCTTGTGGGTATCACCCCATCACCACTAATCATGATCTGTGATGGGTTATGGTCCCATCACTTGCATAATATTCCTTCCCAACCATCACTGAACGCCAAGAAAAATTGAGAGTCTCATTATGAATATTTTGGGCTGGGTTGATTCCATTATTGGGCCTAAAACAGGGAAATACAATCCTCTATTTCATAATTCATTAGGATCAATCTATAACAAAACTATAAATTTAGTGTCTATTTCAATATCACATCTTGAATTCTTTGAAAATGTGTGTGGAAGATAATTTATGGTGTCAAATATTCCACCTATAATTATATTTGATCAAAATCAAAATATCCTGGACCTAAAGAAATTGTAGCGATCCATGGAAGATTATATCATTTGTTTGTGGGTATTGATGTTATCTCAAATATGGATGGATTATCTAATTATATCCTATGTCATGGGGCCTTGATATCATTTTTTGACAATTTTTAAGTTCATATGGACAACCCCACAAAATATTTTCCACTGTGTCATCGCCCTGATTTTTTACCATGTCCAATGAATGAGAATTAGATGGTGAGTCATGGATTTTTCCTATGCCTCCATTTTTATTTTTTTTTAATCCTAACATGTTTTGTGATTTTATAATTCCATTTCTTGATATTTTTCCAAAACCGCACTAAGTGTAGGTCTAGAGAGCTAAGAATATAATTTTACATGAACTTCCATTTGCAGGTTTTCAATGTGGTGTCTATAATGTCTTTTTTGTGGGAATGTTATAGTCATGAAGAAAATAGTAATGTGAATAGTGTTTTATCTCTAAAATCTTTGAAAATATGTTTTGAAATGAATACCCAAACATGGATTTTATGCCATGAACGTTCCTACCTTATTCAGATACCGGATGGGGAGTTTTCTGCCACAACATAGTGATTTATGAATCTAAAAAATTATATTAAGTACATATTTGAGGAATGGTCATAGACTGTGTTCAAAAATATGTTTTGATAATGATATTATTAGGTATAATAGTAATTTGGGAGGTCTATCATAAGGATGAAATTACCACTGGTTGAGAGGCCCATTTTCAAGGGAACATCATGCATAGCCAAATAGGGCATGTCTGTATAGTTAAATTGTGGTATCATTTAGCTGATAGGCCATGAAATTTGGTTGGAATATTATGAAAATCCAACTAGGGAATGTATGAGTATATTAAAGAAAAATATTTATCTGGTATTATAACATTATATTATTGATATTCAAATGAATATTTTGGAGAATCATATTTCTCACTACCATGATGGCTGGTTCACTTAGGGATGAGGTCCAAGAATGAATGGAATATCTTTATCAATATTGAATATGACTAGTAGACAATTCATAAAAAAAATTATTTTATAATGGAGTGTACGTATTATTAAATGGTCAATTTTTATGGGAGCCCCATTTTTGAAAAGGTTCAAAGCATCATACTGTTTAATGTTATGAGACCAATACATTGACCATCAATTTTAATAACATATAGAAAATATAATTATTTTATAATTTAACATATGGTAACTAGTAAGTTATTCTATTTATTTTAGTGTTATATGATGATTAAATAGTGGAGGTATAATTTAAGGACATCTACTTTGACCGAAATGTTAATAATTTTTCCCTTTTAGGGTAATCTGTCTGGGAATGTGCTATCACACTCAGGTTTTAGGGAAGAATGTTGTAAGCTAGGAAATGGGGGTTTGTATATTTAAATAAATATATTGAGTAATGGTGTTATAGATATATATTATGTCCCCCTTGAGGATGAAATTATAATTTAATAACAAACCCTTTATGTGGGAGACTATATTAAAATCCAAGTGAGGTATGTTGTTTCATAGTAAAATAGTGGAATTATCTGGAAGAAATGCGCATTATATGGGTCAAATGTGTAATTAAAATAGTAGTGTGTTTTAATATTTTCAAGAAAATGTGTTCTCATGAATTTCAACATTCTATTTCTGATGGCTTAAGTAAGCTTATATATATTTGGATTTCTAGGGATATAGAATTTGGATTGTGGAAGGAAAGTTCCTAAACATGGGAGAATCATTTCAAATAAAATTTACCTAGGATTGGGAGGGAAATGGTTCCTATACTATTTGACCCAAATGTTGTAATTATGGTGCACTTAGTTTTATTTCATACAACTATGACCATTGAATTATCGAAATGATAGGTAATATGTGGCCTGCCATACCAAGGTTTTTCTAGCCTACATCGTACATGTGGGAGAATATTATAATCCCTGATCTTAGGGGTTTCCAGATTAATAGAAATGATAAAGGGAAAAGTATGTGTAGTATAAATTGGGACAAAATTTGAATAATGGATCACATAATTATGTAATCAATGCTCATGGAAACTGAAAAGGTTTCTCCTAAGGGAGAAATTACATCTAGATAAAAAAGAAATTTTGTGGGATATTTTTAGAAAATCTAACTGGAGAGTGTTATTACATAGTCAAATAGTGGAATCCTTTGGCTGATAAGGCAATTAGGTGGGAAACATATGAAAATCCAACTAGGGAGTGTTATGTCATTGACAAACAAAGGATTTATTGCGTATGAGACATTGTATCTCTGATAGATGTAGAAGGATTATGAATATCCAATAGTGCCCATGATTTAGAGTATGAAGTGCGGATGTGATGTGTCCAAGAACAAATGAATCCTTTGGATCTATATTGGACATAGTTTAGACCCATTAACATTAATTGGGGGAATGTCCATTTCATTGGTGGGCACATGAATTAGTGATTGAAAATTAATAAATCCTTCATAAGTATATTTTTTCAAGAGTGGTGGAATTATTCATTACACCATGTTTAGGACTAGAAAATGAGGCCTAGGTGTCATTATATATCTCACTATAATGAGAATCAACCCATATGTAGTTCTCTAGTTACCATTTATTTTAATGTCTTGATGGAATCACATTATCCATGAAGTACAACCTCATGCTATAAGGACGAAGGTGACTCAATGTGAACATGGTGGGACCAGGGTATAGGACACACACATCACTACGTATCTTATTGGGATTTGAATCATAAATACATAGTTTTTGACGTATCAATGTTGCTTATCGTCATGAGGTAAATAAAAATGGCGTTCCTTTTTATGGTATGACATCATGGACAATGGTAATCCTATTCTACATTGATACCTTGATTATGTAGGTAATTTATGTAGAAAAAAAACTAATCCAATGTGATATATATTCTTGGTGTGAGAAAAAGGTATTGTAATAGATTTCTTCCACCACACTAAGGCAATACATTTGAAGGATCCGGACATTAAGAATTAATATATACTGGGCCAAAAGGTTTGAATAAGGAATCAATATATGCCTTTTCAGAATTATTATCAATCTATACAGAGTTATTTAAGGTTTATCATTATAGATTTGACCCATACATGGTAAAGGGTAATTGTTTTATGATCTGTCCATGATTGTAGATCCATACGTCACTATATATCACATTAAAAAGAGAATTAGAAACACATAGTTCTTGATGATATTGTGCAATTTTTTGTCATGAAATGGGAAATTTTTCTATATAGTTTAACATCTTACTGTATGTATGTGGGTCACCCTACATTAAAGGAATTTATTATTGTAGTTACGATCGAGATTAGGGGTCTTAGTGTCACTATTTATCTTGTTATAGAAGGAATCAAGACACATGTGGTTTTGGAAAGGTTCACTATGCACGTCTAACTCGTACATATGGAGAGAAGGATTTATGTCATGGTTGGACCTAGGATGGTAGGTCTAGTAATCAATGCACTTATCATTATAATGAGATTCAAGACACAAGTGATTACTAAAAATAGATCCCCATATCAATCAGGTTTTGATGTTGTGATAAGGGGGATTTGATATTTCTTATAATCATGGATAGGACAAAAAACATTATTTTGGAAGTTACCTCATATCTCAGTAGAATGAGAATCTGGCCATATATAATTCTTGAATAAAGGTCAGGTAGGAGTGCAACACCATAATATGTAACATATTAAGGGACATATCAAAATGTTTCACAATATTACATCATGCAACAAGAACACAGAATCGTGCAGTTTCACATCATGAAAAAAAGATCTTGTCGTATAGTTTAACATCTTATTCCAAGGACTTTATGATATCTTGTTTAAAATCATATAGATTGGAAAATATGGAACAATGATGTTTAACCTCCCACTTCAATGATGACTATAATCTCATTTTAGGTTAGGTGACCAAGATGAACTACACAGTTAAACATCATGGAGCTGAGATGCATACCATGAATATAAGTTAGATTTTTAGGATGAAATTATATGTAATTTAATATAAAAACACATGGACTATATTTAGCGTTTTCTAGTTTAACATTGTGTATATAAGATAAATTTTGTGCTATTTATGGACTTTTGGAAAAGACTAACTATATAGTTTAACATCATGCAACTATTATGTATAACATATAGTATACAATTATATCATCAGGATGACATGATACATAGTTTAAATTATTAAATATGTCACTATATATAGTATTTTTCATTTTATCATCATGTAGATAGGATGGCTATCTTTCCTTTTGAGTTCGTAGTACAATGAAGAACTATGCAGTTTAACTTAATGGGGCTACGAAATGTACCATGCTGGTTAACATCATGCAGTTAAGAAAATAGGATACATAGTTTAAATTCATACATTGAAGAGTATATATATTGTTGAGTGGGTTGAAGTCCTATTTCTAGGATGAATTTCACATGATTAAAAAATATTTGTTCTAGAGCCTATCGTTTCTTGGGGTTTTAATCATATCTCCATCTATTGAGGTTATGGAATAAGATCATTTAGATTGGACATAATGTATGGAATAAGGTATCTACCATTTTAAATCATGATTTGGATGCATTTTTCCTAGTATCATTGGAAAACAAAGGACCAATAAAAATTTTCAATAGATGAACCAAAGGATGTGTAACTTCTTTTTAAAATATCGCGATATCCGATTTTGATGGACCTCCAAGTGATGTAGGGATTGAAATCATTTCTCATCTAGTTTCTCTAATTCATCTAGCCATTTCTAGGATTTATATTCCATGTATAGCCTTCCATATATAAAAATATAGAGGGATACCAATCGTACCATAATAGGATAGAATTATTTTTTCCCATATACCAGTGAATACGGGGACACTCTTGTGTCTATATGGGTTGTGGTTTGGTAGTACCAAAAGGCATGCAAGATTTTACCTAGCTAGGAATTATTATCCTGATCCACCATCAATTTGAGTATATTCAAAATGGTCTTGTTAAAGTCCTATATATTTTCATTAGTAAAATCATGATGGGTGAAGAACAGTTGAATTTGATAATGGAATCATAATGTAGCATTTCAACATAAACAGAATAAAAATTGGTGCCAGTTTCTTTGAGAAATGTTTTAGGAACACTGAATCTGGTAATTATATTGTATTTCATGATGTTGAAAATGATATTGGCCCCAAATTAATTGAGGGCTATTTCATTACCCCATTTAGAGAGTAAATCGTTACCCATTAATATGTATTTGAACTTCATAGATGTAGCTTGAGGGTATGAACCCCTAACATCCATTCTTTATATAGAAAATGGCACGAAGTATTTAGATTAATTTAAAAACATTGGGGGTTGAGGGATGAATTTTTTAACAACCAGATGATTTTATAAAATAATATTTTAAATAATATATTACATTTAATTTCATGCTGCATGTTTTTAGGATTTCACTACACGTAATAGAGGCTTAGCTTCCACTACATGCTAATGTAAGATCTCTAAAATGTCATTTTATATTGTAATTATTTAAAAAAGAAAATTTTAACCTATCCATTAAAATGGATGGTTTAAATACGATTATGTTAATTATGAAAATAATATTTAAAAATATATATAAATTAATTCTTTGTTGACCAATTAATTATAAAAGAAATAAAAAATTATTTGAATAAAAAAGAAACTATTTTTCCGAAAAAAATATTTAATTTTCTACAAGTTTGATTTCTTAAAATCAATAAAAATAACAATAGTGTTATTATATGTTAATAAGAAACAATATATATTATTTAGAATTCATACTATATTATTTATAGACATAATAAATCAATTTTATGCTCAAAATTGTATTTTTTCTATTTTGTTTCACCGTTTAATGGAAAACCAATTTTCAAAATAAATATTAGAAATTTTTTAAATTATATTTGAAAAAATAATCATTATTTTGGAAATAATAATTTAAATATTAACTCAGGGTAAATTGTTTATATTTTTTTTGAAAATTATCATATTTTTATGAATAGTGAAAATATAGATTTTTATTAGAAAAATATACTTTCTTTAAGGGAATTACAACATAGAAATATGATTTGGATTAGCTTTTAATTTTAAATTTTACCGTTTTATTTTAATTCAAATTATGGTTTTTGAAAATAATTTTATTCAAAAAAATAATTATAAATACATTTTTCTTACAAAAAGACATTTTTTGGAAAAACTATTTTTCTTGGAATTTTTGAATGTGTATTTAAAATTAATTTATTCATATTCATTAAATTTAACATTAAATATTGGATTCCAAATTTGGATTGATATGGTCCAAATTTGTTTAATAGTTTTCAATTATTTTTTTAATATAAAAATAATTCTAGGAAATTTTTTTGTTACCATGATAATAAATAAATTAGGTAATATAGGTTAAAAATAATATAAAAACACTAATAAATTAACCTAACACGTGCTGAGATTTTATTGGTTGAATATAGTAAAACCCATTAAACATAAGTATTACAATAATGTTGTTTAATGGACACATGTCCATGAAAATGACTTATATAATATTCAAACAAATAATGTCTCAAAATGTCACATTCCTTGTCCTAAATATCCTTTACATTTACAAATGGATAAAAAGACATGTTATAAACGAATATGGAAAATAATTTTTAGGAATTTTGGCACCCTATATGAGATTATCATATATAATATCTATTAATTAATAAAAATTTAAGAAATGTTAAATTCATGTTTTTAATACAATGTCCATTTTAATATATTCATACATAAAGGATATATTACACTAAAAATATTCTACCTAAATATATAATATTTGCCTTTTTGATGGTATTTTATTTTTTATTTTTAGTGAACAAATAATTATATTTAAACATAAAACAACACTGATGTATAAATTTCTTTATTAATGGAAATAAAAGATAAATGATCCTAAAAATATTGAAATTTACCTAATATGCGTAAATAATGTTATTTATAAATTTTATTGATTAAAATTTACTTCTACATATATAATAAATTTTCTTTCCAAGATAATTTTTTATCTTGATATTTAAAAATAGGAAGTATTAATCGATATCAAAATTCCACTAATGATACTTTATCCAAACAATATTTTACAAACTTATTTTAATATTATAAAAATAAAAAATAAAAAATATATATAATATGGTATAAAATGTGATTAATTTTTAATTTATGATTTATTTTTAAACAAATAATTAAATTTCATAACCTTTTAATATTGAATGAGTTGTTACCTTAGTAAAAATTATAATTCACTAATGAAGGGCTAACAAAAATATTATGGTTTACAAAAACCTATCAATAATATTTTTTTGATGATAATAAAATATTATCTAATATTATATATGAATAAATTTCATTTAGGATATATTTTAGAAGATATTTAGTTTATAATAATTTTTTTTGTAAATTGAAAAAGTACCTCGTACTTCAAGTATAAAAGGACCCCTCATCCCTCACTTTTTCATATCACTATGAGCCTTTATTATTGACCTTAAAAAAATGGTTCACTTCTTAAAATTCTCATAAATATTAAAGATAATGTTTTCTTTTCAAAATACCAACCCTAGTGTCCCTTATAGGCAATCAAAATGGAGTTTTCCAAAGAAGTGGTAACCACATTTACAGATTCTTTCAAGATCATTTCGTATTCCATTTCTTCTTCATGTGTTGTAAAGATTAAAAAGTAATTACTAAAGTATCACCATCATACTGAGGTTTTATTATAACTATGGAACAACCATATTCCTTTTTTTATCCATCGTATAGAAAGATGCATCTTGTGTGCGTACGTACAAATTAATGCCTCCATGTCATTTTATAATCTATTTTTCATCACTAATTTTTTTATAGGTATAATTATATAAATAATAAATATAAACATGATAATTATAACTTTAATTTTTTTTTAAAATTAACATACCATCCAATTTTTTAACATTTCACCTTTAAAAAAATGATACCTTCACTTTTGCAGATGTACGACATACCGTCTCCCTGATGCGATGAGATTCATTATTCATGTTAAAAATTAAAAGGTGATTGTATAAATATATATAATGAATAAATATTTTATATAATACGTTAATATAATTCTATAAATGGTTTAACTATATCTTATGCATAAGAAATTGAACATATACGATAAAACATTTATTTGAAAATGAAGTTGTTGACACCCAAAAGAAGGGTAATGATGAAATTTTTTGTAATAGATGTTGTGATGAGTTAATAGAATCATATATGAAAAAATAAACATGAATATGGTTTTTTATAAGAAAAAAAATCATTGAACCATTACACAAGTGTATCAGATACACACGAAATATATCAGTCATTTGGTAAGGGTTAATTTTAACAATATCATTATTTTCTGATATTGTTTATACGTAAATATTTACAATATAATATTTATCAAACATTTCATATATTATTAAAAAATATAATATGTTTAATTTTATTCTACAATTATTGAATGTCATTTTTACCCATATGATAATTTTTACTAAATAGTTTGAAATAATTTTTTTCATTTTCCTAATGAGGTACTCTGTATCATTTTAGGGAAAAGTATAAAAATAATGTTTTTCAAATAGTATTAAAAGAATGTATTCTTTATTCCATGAATTATTAATTCATTGAAACATTAATTAAAGACATACATGAATATTTTCAATGAAAATATTTTCTTTTGTAAGTGTGTTTCATATTATGAAAATAAAATATTTTATAAGATATCATTATTTGATGTTACTTATTCATTAATGGGGTTATTAATTAATGATATAATTCTTATAAATTATATTATTGTTTCATCTTGATGATGTAATGGTATTTATGAATCCCATTTATTTTCATGCGGTCGTATTATGATGAAATTTTTATGAAACCCATTAATTTTCATAGGTTATGATATGATTAATGATTTATGTTCTTATGTTATAAATATCTATGGAATTAATTATGTGAATGTTGGGACCAATATCCTCCTCTAATGAACTTGTTAAATATTTATATCTCATGATATAGATAGGACTGGGATGGGTAGTAAACATTGTTTAGTAATATACTAATCGAATAAGGTGTAATCTCGGATAAGTAATGGACTTTGTCCATTATGATGGTCTTTGAAATAAGATTTGACTAATATGGAAATCATTTTCTATGATTTTGTGTACCCCAAAAATTTTATTTCATATGATATTCTCTCATTGAATTTGTTATTTTATTTTTGTGAACTTTTATGATTTATTACATGACATTATATAATGATCTTTTATGTGGAGAATAATATATTCAAATGTTTGGTTTTATTAAATCATTTATTATGATTATGATATGATTGATAGATATTATTTTTACCCTTACTAATCATTTCATCTCAATATTTTCTTATGTTTTATTTCCCAAAGATTTATATAATCGTTTTAGTTTGGAATAATGGAGTGGAATCCCGTTAATTAAGATGTTAATGATATTTCAACAAATTAGAAGAAAGTGTTCCATGTTTCCAAATTCGATGTACTATTATGCTACTTGGGCCTATGTTTAGGAAGTTTAATTGATATTATTTTAAAAATATGTAATATCCATGTTTGATAAGCATGGGACATTATAGTAGTTATTATAGAGAATGGATTAGTTAAACATTGGAAACTATGATGGAAAAACCATTGTAATATTACTAATGATATGTCTATATATTTGTTGTAAACATAGAACAATTATAATGAACCTATATATCCCATGATAAAACCATATATTTTATAGATTGGAAGATATTTCCAATGATTTGGTGGGTTTCCCACAATTATTCGTGTCACTAAAACAATAATTTTGGTTTTAGTCAATGTGTAGAACCTGATGAAATGGTGTTAATACTGAATGTAATGGGAATTGGAATTATTTTCATCTAAAGAAGACAACTGTTTTGGGATTTGGAATAAAAAATATTTTTTCAATGTGAATCTTAATTTCTGATGATATGAATAATAATGGACTTACAAATGATAAAAGGAAAGAACTACATTAGGTTGAGTCCTTTTAGGGGAAACTTACACCTTCTTTCCGTGGGTCTTATGATCCACTAGTGGTTGTTCAATGGACTACTACAACTAATTAGATATTTGTGTTTCTCCAATGATCAAAACCAAAAAAATAAAATTTTCAGTCAATTATTTGTAATTTAAAGTGGATCAATGGTGTAACCTCTACATTAATATGAGGCAATGTGATTAATTGGATTTTATATAATGGTATGAGACTAAGAACGTATTTTTCTATACGTACATTCCTCATATTATTCATCCAAATATATATAAGGATACACATTATCATAATCAAAAGCATGATGAATTAATTGGTACCAATGTGGAAATTTTTACAAGACTTGTTAGGTAAGATTATTGCATTATCATCCAACTTGTATGTAAGGTTGATCAATTATTCAGTTATTTAAAACCTATTCTTCAAGGATAATTTACAATAAGGTAATTTAGTAGATATAAATTAATAGTACAATGATCGATAAAGGTGGAAATAGAGGTTGATGTTTTGTATCAATATCATGGTTTTGATAAGAAAATAAAGATAAATTTTAATGAAAATTTATAAAATATAGATAGAACAATATTATATTTTCATTACGCTCAATGTGTGGAAAGAATCATAGATGAAATTTTCATAAGGGGATTGGTACGTTTATTTAGTGTGGGAAATAAAGCCATAGGTAAATTGATTTCTAATGTGGTTGGAAGAGGATAATTAATGATTAAGTGTATAGAGAATTTACCCATCAAACACATATTCTTCAAGTGACAGGAAAATTTAAATTATGCTAACCAGTGACCATATCTGAGGACTATCAATTATGATAAATGTTAGAGAACAACTAATGGTAAGGAAAAGGGAAATAACATTTGATAAATATTGGTGATGTGGAGTACGAAACAAAATTGGTGGAGTGATTGAGTATTTTTGTAATGGAATTAAAACATAATGTTATGGTATTATGGAATGATGATAAATATAAGTATCTGTCAAATGTATTTTTTCCTTAAGGATTTGAATGAATATGTATAATGGTACAAGTAACATTTAAAATTGATTGAGTCACTGTGATGATATTTATGGATATTATAAGATTGAGGGAAGGTTAACCCTTAATATGAGTATGATGTTAGCATAACGAAATGTTTGATTATGATTAAATAAATTGGATAGATTTAATGATATTTATATTTGTAATTTAACAAAGTGTTTTATGATATCAAGGAATTATTTTATTTTATTTTATTTTGTATTTTTGGTAGGACAAATTAATAAAATTGTGAAATAATTGATGTTTCCACATTCATTTTAAAGCAACTCATGTTATAACCATATTTTAATAGATTTAATTCTAATGGTCATCACATGTTTAGAGTGTGATAATTTTGAGATACCTTAAGATGTCTGAATGATAAATGATTAGTTAATTTTATATATTTATTGAAATTCTATAGAAAAACCTTTATTATTTATAAGAAATGGTTTACATAGAAAATTTGAGGAGGTTTTAGATATAAAATTATTATATTTATGTATGAGGTTTTAGTCATATTAGATAACTTGGGTTTAACATTTTTTGTTGATGTTAGGTGAAGTTATATGGAATAACCTATGATTACATTTATTGATCTCAGGACCTTAAAATGCTCCAGGAAAGAAAATTTCTTTTTAATTTCACGGAACAAGGGATGAATTTATAGTTGATCGAGGCATAATGTAAGAATGAGATTGTTCATATAAAATGTAATAAAATAAAGTAAGTATATAATATAATGAAAAAATTTCAACATTAAGGAGTGGATTTTGAAACTAAATATTTTATCCTAATACATTATTTTTGGAAGAATCAAATAGTCCCTCAGATCATCTTAGATTGATGGCATTGTGATTGTTAACATTATCTTAACCATATTATCTATCACTCACCATCAGAACATGCTAGTTAGATTTATCTTGCATGTCCATGATTTCAATTTCAACATTAAATATCCCATTTGTAACCCACATTATGTGTTACTTTGGGTCTCTTTTTTGTTTCTAACATTCCCTATTTAAATGGTGTTTTTAATTCATTTTTACGATGTGGGTTTTTATGAAAAAAAAACATTCTAGTTTTAAACCTTTGATAACCTAGATGAATTTTGAGGGTGATGTTTTTTTAAACGGGATAGAATGTAACACCACAAATATTTTAATGAAATTAATTTTTAAATACTCTTATATCTTTAATTTTGTGCTACACCGTGTTATGATTTAGCTACATGTAACACCGACTTAACTTATATTACACGCAACCCTAAGATATATGAAACATCATTTTATATAATAATTATTTAAACATTAACATCATAACCATCCCATTAGAATGGATGTGTTAAATAGGACTAAATGTTTTTTGAAAATATTGATTATAAATGTTTATATAATTAATTATTTGATTACCAATTAATTATATAGGAAAATAAAAATGTATATGAATATTAAAGGAAATATTTTTTCCTAAAACATATTTATTTTTTTACATGTTTGTATTAAAGTAATAAATAAACAATAAAAATCATCATATTATAAATATGATATATTCAATATTAATATTTTTCAATCACCCTATAAGTTTTCTACACATAATAAATCCATTTTTATGTATAAAAACATTATTTTATCTAAAAGAAGTTTTATCACCTTTTAATAGAAAACTTATTAGGTAACAAAATTTGTCCCTTTTATGAATTATATTTTATAAAAGAATATTCATTTTTAAAATTTAAATTTTAAAATTATCTTACTGTTACATATTTGTATTTTTTAGGATTCACCATTTTATCAATAGAGAAATTTATAATTATTATTAAAAAATGTGTTTTTATTAAAATATTTATGTGGTAAAATTATATTTTGTAATTTTTTAAAATTTTAGTGATTATATTTTCATTTAATATCCAATTTTAATTTTTAAAAAATATTTTCTACACGAATTTATTGTAAAAATATTTATGTTTCAAAAGAATTTTTTTTTTCAAAAAAAACAATTTGTCATGGTGTTTTACCAATTTTATTTGAAATTAATTTTTAAAAATTATATGATTTTAATTTTAAGAAATTGATTTCAAATTTAGATTTACATCTTTCAAATTTAGGAAATATATATTTTTTCCAAATATGTATAATAACCTATGTATATTTTGTTACCATAATAAAAGGTAAACTTGGAAATTTATGTTAAAAATAAAATAATAAGGATTAAAAAATTACCCTAACCCATGAAAAAATTTTATTGGATGAATATAATTCGAACCATTACACATAAGGATTAAAATGAGTTTTTTAATTTGTATTGTTTCATGAAAATCACTTATATAATAAATAAATAAAATAAAGTCCCAAAATGTCACATTTCTTGTCTTAAATATCCCATATGAGTCCAAATGGGGAAAAATTGTTATTCAATAATATATATATTTGTATAATTAAAATATTTTTATTCTTGATTATATTTTATTTTGGAATTATTTGGGCCACTTAGTTGAGATTATCATATTTATAATATTTTTTATGAAATTTAAAAGATGAAACATTCATGTTATAAATAGAATACAATAATTAATATAGGGTTAAATAAAATATTTGTTAGACTATAAATATGATTACTCATCATAGAATATTTATCTTCATTGTGATATTATATTTTCATATTTTAGTGAAAAAATAATTATATTAAAAAATTACACAACAAAAATGAAGTAATTATTTTATTAAGGAAAATATCAAATAAATGTTACTATAAACATTTACATAAATATAATATGAGATTATTAATATGATAAATTAATTTTAATGTTTAACATGACCTATTAGTGATATAATAAAATATTTTTTTTGAAGATAACATGTTATCTCGATATTTCTAAAAAACCATGTAATGAGTAGTGTGAAAATGTCACTAATGATATTTTTTCAAAATAATATTTTATTAAATTATTTAAGAATCATAAAATGAATTATAAAAAATATATATATAATATTGTTGGAAATGTTATAAATTATTCATTTATTATTTAATTGATATAAAATATGTAATATTTAAAACTTTTTATTATTGAAATAGTTGTTAACATAGTTAAAATTAAAATATGTTAACTAAAGGTTAATATAAATCCCCAGCCATAAAAATTACTTAATCTTGAGATATTTCAAGAATACACATTGAGGATCTTTTTAGGTTTAGAGTTTTTGAAAATTAGATCATAAAACATGCAATACATCCCACATTTAAACAAAGTGGTTACAATAAAAGATAGTATTCATTTTTTCACATCAACAGAAACATATTTAAAATAAAACATGGATTCTTTATTGACACTTCCTTTACACTATCATTATATCATGTACCCTTCCCTTGACCTATGAAAAACATTTCCAAAACTTGGTATGAGCATAAAAAGCTCAATAAGGGATATAAAAATATGGAAAGGAAACATGAGTACTTGTATACATAAAAATCAATGAAATCATACTCTACTCATAAAATATAAGCACTTTAACATACCTCATAAAATCATGAATAAATCATAAAAATCATAAAACATAAAGGCAAATTGAAGAATTTATAACATTCTTACGTAGGGAGTAACCCTCTTAGTTACGGTTGGAATACCCATCACAGTATATTCCCTAAATCTATTCGAAGAAACCTTAACATTTAACTCCTTCACGTTACCCAATGCATTGGAGAGCTATATCGGGCTCACCCGCCCTTAGTTTTTCAGAGAACCACCCATCTTCATAACAATGCCCAAGAACCATATCATAACCGTATCACATAAAACATTTATAAATGAAACATCACATTTCCACATTTCAATACCAAGATATCAATACAACACATTGATATAATAATGAAATTATGAAAACCATTTTAAATACCAAAATAAAATAAAACTAAAACATGGTATTTATTTTTCATTTAAAAATAGGTATGGCTTGTAGAGGAAGCTAAAACTCAAATAATGGTCACGATGGCGGAGAAGTCGCTGTCGCCGCATACGTACGACAAAAAAACATTCCTTTTTTCTTTTAGTAAAACTCCTCGTAAAAAAATTATTTCTTTTTAAAAAGCGTAAAAGTCAAAGGGGTTTATACACCGTATAAAAGAAGGTTTTTTATAAAACAAAATATGCCTCAATGAAAGGAGATTGAGACGAAGTCCCATACCTCAGGTCCGACTTGACTCGATCGTTCTTTAATGTCCTGAATAATAAAATTGAGTTAATTTCTACTTTACTAATAACCTTTTTCAAGTTCATTATTTATTTTATATCACTTATTACCATTTCATGAACACTATGCAATTATTTAAGATAATATCGGTCGTTTTAATGATCATTGGTACTTGAGTAAAAAATATGCTCTTTATAATTACAAGTTGCTCATGTATCCATTATATCCAAAGTTACCCTCATGATTTGGATATCATATATATCATATATATCCAGTATATACATTCATTTATAATATTACATAACGTTTAGAGGTAAGAAATGAAATGCACCGTTCAGGGAGACGGTAAGCCGTACGTACGCATGAACGCTACTTTCATTTGTATTTCGTATTTTATGGAATGTAATTATAATTATATAAACGTATATTATAATTAAAGTATAATATCATATATAATATCATTAGTTACATCCTTTATATGTCCCACATCTGGGATTAATGAATCAAATCACTTTGAGGGGGCGGTAGTCCGCACTTCCTAAAATGAAGATATCGCGTTTGCCCATAATGGAGACCATAAAGGTATGAAATAAATGAGAAATACAGAAGCTTAAGGATAACATAAACATATTATATGTCATATATAAATATAGTGACATCTTAATGGCCACCTTTGAAGGTGTTAAAAGAATATTGAACAATCATTGTTTCGTGAGACATAAATTCGTCATCCACGGAAACAGTATGTTCTTTAACCATTAGATGTAAGGGTGTGTGAGTGTAGCTCAAATCCTTCTCATAAAAAATTCATAGTATATGTAAGATAGTGTTGTTTCAAAAAAATAAATGAATAAAAAATGGTTAGGGGTTGGAGAAGCAAAATAAAACATAAGAACACAAGAAAAGACACTACCATTAAATCAGGTAACTCTTTTTTATTTGAACTCAAAGGCTTCCTTGGGAAGACTTCTGCCCAATGTGAGGCTTCTACGAGTTAGAGAGGGATGTGGAGAGAAAAAATGGGCAAGGGTTGGCCGAGCCAATGGCTTTGGAAGTGTGGGTATGGTGGTAGAGGTGGGGGCCTTTTATAAGAGGAGAGGAGGGGCACTCTTGGAATGTTAAGAAAAGATACTTTGTTATAAAATGATTTTCAGATAAAAAAGTCCCGAAATTATAAATTTTGAGTCTAAGGTGATAAGGGTTCGAAATCCACCCATCCAATAGGTTTTTGAAAAGTGTAGGTCTTATATTTTACATTATATTTTCATTTTATTTAAATCGTTAAATAATGAGGTAATCGGTACATCATCATGGTGTCATAAATAATTTAACTTATATAATGTATAAAATCCATAAAAAATCATGATGTAGTAAATCGTTTTATCTTTCCAATGACTATTTATAGTAAAAAATCTGAGTTGTATAACCCAATTTAAAAATTGTTTTAGTAAAACAACTCATGTTTGTGACATTTTTATTTTAACATTAAATAAAAAGATATTAATGTCATTTTCCAACCAAAGTGGCTCCATGGGGTCCCCAAGTCGACCCATGGATTTTCATGGTCGCCCATGACACATCCAATAAGTGTTGGACATGTGTCTAGGTTTTTCTCATTTTCTTATAATATCATTTTTTCCTTAAATTGCACTAATTACCTCTAATCGTGATTAAAAACTTAAAAGTTACTATTCACCAAAAAAATATTCTAAACCCATAGAACCAAATTTTACTTCTTCATGACAACCACGTATGTCAGCATTTTGAAATTCAAAACACAGAGGTGGTAAAATTTCATTTAAACAAAATATCAGTTTTTTTAAGTACACTTAGTGGTTTCACTATTCATCAAAAATTGAAGCCTTTCAGAAAAATACCAAAACATCACCCTAAGCTATATTTGATATTCTGAATTCAAAAATGATGTCTGTTTTACAAAAATAAAAACATATAAGTTTAATTAATTAATTTAATAAATAATTTTTGTTGTCAGAGCAAATAGCGTGTTTTTATGAAACAATAAGTATCAAAAGAAATACACTAGTTTAAGCCCAATTTCAAAGTGAAATTAATTACAATTACCACTATTGGATTAAAGGTTAAAAATATTTCTAATTTCACTTTAAAACAAATTCAAAAGATAATATAATCAAATAAATAAATTAGATTAAAAAGAGGTTTTGAATTAAAATACAATATTTTTCACTATTCATTAAAAATGAACTTTATCCGAAAAATACAAAAAATTTAGCCAAAGTAAATTTCAATGTCCCAATAATAAAGAATAAGTTTATTTTGAGAAATAGAGCTTATATAATTGTCAAAAGTTTGATTTAAAAAATGGTTTTCTATCAAAAGGCAGTAAAACAATCTTTTAAAAATATTAGTGTATTCCATGCTTAAGATGGGATTTATTCTCATTCTATGCCTCTAAAACACTATCTATTTCATTAATAGACATAGATAAAAATATTTATTATTCATTACTTACTTGGGATGTTACATCCTTCCCCCCTTTAGAAAACTGTTTCCCCGCAATTTACTTACTTATCGAATAAGTGGGGGTATTTAGCCCTCATTGCATTTTCAGATACCCATGTTGCCTCTTAAATCATGCGATTTTTCCACAAAAACTTTACCTGATGAATCACCTTATTCCATAAAAATTTCTCCCTATGGTCAAGAATCTGGACCGGTTGTTCCTCATAAGATAGGTTCTCTTCCAGCTGAACTACCTCTGGACTCAAAACATGAGATGGATCAGGCATATAATTCCTTAACATTGATACATGAAAAACATTGTGTACCTGAGATAAAATCGGAGGTAAAGCCACTCGGTAATAAACTGATCCAACTCTCTCCAAAATTTCATATGGTCCAATGAACCTTGTACTTAGCTTTCCATTCTTACCAAATCGCATAACACTTTTCCTAGGTGAGACTTTGAGAAAAACATGATCACCTACCTCAAAAGATAGATCCTTCCTACGGTTATCCGCATAACTCTTCTGCCTGCATTGAGATGTTCTCATGTGTTTCTGGATCAACTAAACTTTATTTGCCATCTCTTCTTCCAATTTTGGTCCTATCACCTTCCTTTCACCCACTTCATCCCAAAAATATGGAGTTAGACACCGCTTCCCATATAACGCCTCAAACGGTGCCATCTGTATACTGGAATGAAAACTGTTATTATATAAATACTCAACCAAAGAATGATGTTGGTCCCAACTCCCCGGATAATCCATAAAACAAGCACGTAGCATATCTTCCAAAGTCTGAATTGTTTGTTCTGACTGCCCATCTAATTGAGGATGAAAAGCAGTACTAAAATTTAATTCAGTACCCAATGACTTCTGAAGGCCTTTCCAAATGTTAGAAGTAAACCTGGGATCACAGTCAGATACAATGGAGAGAGGAACTCTATGTAACCTGACTATCTCTTTAAGATACAAATGGGAAATTTTTTCTAGGGAAAAAGTATCTCGTATAGAAAGGAATTGAGAAGATTTAGTCAAGCGATCAACAATAACCCAGATTGCATTATTACCTCGAGGTGTCTCTGGCAATCCTACAATGATGTCCATGGATCTATTTTTCCATTTCCAATCTGGGATTGGTAAAGGCTGAAGCATCCCTTTCAATAACTGCTACTCTGCTTTAACCTATTGACATGTCAAACAATTCACAGTAAAATCAACAATATCTCTTTTCATTCAATCACACCGGTAATACTCCCGCAGATCTTTATAATTCTTAGTACTGCCAAGATGAACTGAAAACGGAGAACTATGAGCTTCACATATGAACTCTCTCTTCAACTGTTAATCACAAGGAATACACAATCTCTTCTCAAATATCAAAACACAATCATTATCAATGTTGAATTCATAAAACTTACCTTTCTGAACCAGCTTTACCTTTTTCTGCAACTCACTGTCTTGCTTCTGTGCTTTCTTGATTCTGTCTGATAGAGAATATTTCACTGATACCTGAAACAAAACAGAAGGAAATCCTGCACCAACAACTTCTATGCCAATGTTCATCAAATCCTTAACCAAAGGATCTCATTTCAAATGCATCATTTTTAATGAAGCATTACTTTTTCGACTCAAAGCATGAGCCACTTTATTTGAATTTCCCTGATGGTAATGAATTGTACAATCGTAATTCTTGATTAATTCCATCCATCTCCTCTGTCTCATGTTCAATTCTTTCTGAGTGAATATATACTTTAAAATTTTTTGAATAGTATATATTTCACACTTTACTCCATAAAAATGATGCCTCCAAATTTTTAAAGAGAAAACAACAGCAGCTAATTCCAAATCATGTGTAGGGTAATTTACATCATGAGTTTTCAACTGTCGTGTAGCATAAGAAATTACCTAATCATTATTCATTAAGATGCAACCAAGTTCTTTCAATAAAGCATCACTATAGATAACAAACACCCCATTCCTGGAAGGTAGTGCCAAAACTGGAGAATTCACCAATCTTCTTTTCAGTTCCTGAAAACAATCATCCCATTATTTTGTCCAGATAAACTTAACACCCTTCAGAGTTAGTTTCATCATTGGACTAGATAACCGTGAAAAATTTCTAACAAACCTTCGGTAATAGCCTGCCAAACCAATGAAGCTATGAATCTCAGTTACATTTGTGGGTCTTGGCCATTCTTCAACAACCTTTGTTTTTGTTGGATCAACAGTTATCCCATCATTAGAAACAATGTGACCAAGGAATGAAATTTGTTGCGACCAAAACTCACACAAGCTGAATTTCCCAAACAATTTCATTTCTTTTAAGGTTTTCCAAATAACCCTTAAATGTATCTCATGCTCCACTTTACATTTAGAAAACACCAAAATATCATCAATGAAAACCACCACAAACTTATCCATGAACTCATGGAAATTTCTATTCATTAAGTCGATTAATACAACAGGTGCATTGGTTATCCCAAATAGCATTACTAAAAATTCATAATGGCCATATCTTGTATGAAACACAGTCTACATAACATCTTCTTAATTTACATTCAACTAATGGTACCCTGATCCCAGGTCAATATTTGAAAAATACTGAGCTCCCTAGAGATGATCAAACAAATCATCAATATGAGGCAAAGGATATTTGTTCATAACATTGATGTTTTTCAATGCTCTATAATCAATAGAAAGCCTCATTGACCATCTTTCTTTTTAACAAATAAAATTGGAGCACCCCATGGTGATGTGCTAGGTCGAAGGAAACTTTCTCTAATAAATCATTCAATTGCTCCTTCAACTCTAAAAGTCCAATTTGAGCTATTAGATAAGGGGGTTTTTAACATTGGCTTAGCATCAGGAACTAATTCAACTGTAAATTCAACTTCCCGATCTGGTATTATTCCAGGAAACTCATCATGAAAAATACTAGGATACTCATTTACCACTGGCACATCATCAATATGAACTGTTCCTTTATTTTCAATGATGTGTGCAATGTGACATTCATTTCCATCTTTTAAAAGTTTCTCAGCCTCTTGATATGTTACCAACAGTAAGGGTTCATTCATGTACACAAACTGAAAGGCTTTCGGAAAAGAAACTTTTTTAGATCTACAATCAATCTTAGCATGGTAAATAGATAGACAATCTATACCCTGGATAACATCAAACATACTAGAGGTAAAACAATTAGGTTCACAAGTAGGTTCTTTCAATAGATAAGGATAGGAAGATTCTTATAAATTCTTTTTGCCTCAACATTTCCCCAATGTGTTTTTACCACAAGTTCAATAGTCATTTCTTGAGATGGTATTCCCATTTTACTAGAAAAGTTTTCAGATATGAAAGAATGTGTAGACCCCGAATCAAACAACACACTGGCATAATCTAAAAAAACAAACAAATTACATGATACAACTTCATTTTATGGCCCAACATCCACTGAAGTAGTGGAAAAGGATTTCACCACCACTTTCTGCATGTAGTCTAACTGCTTCCCATCACTCGAGCTCTTTGTCATACAGTCGTTTTCATAATGACCCACTTCATTGCACTTAAAACATTTCACTAACTGTAAATCAAATTTGTTCTTACCATCACCCTATTATTTTTCAGTGAAATCACGTGCCTTATGTCCCATCTTACCGCATCGGTAGCACTTTCCAGATTTCAGATGTCATTCCCCAGCATGCCTTTTACCACATTTATCACAAATTGGAAACTTAGTTTTCT
The DNA here is from genome assembly GCA_963277665.1 of Viscum album. Taxonomy (NCBI): domain Eukaryota; kingdom Viridiplantae; phylum Streptophyta; class Magnoliopsida; order Santalales; family Viscaceae; genus Viscum; species Viscum album. The sequence continues at coordinate 1,451,624,183 of OY728138.1, forward strand.
TACCATCAGACCTTTTTGAAGAATTATTCCTTATCTCCTGACACCTCGGACTCTTCTTCTGTTGGTTGTTATAGAACACTTGATCATCGGAAAACTCCACTTCCGCCTTCTCAACATTTCGAACAAGTTTTTCATAACTTTTCAACTCACGAGAAGCTAAATCCCTTCGATATTTTGGCTTTAATCCTGAGTAAAAACAATTGATTTTACTATCAAGGTCTCGGATAAAATTTAGAGCATACCTTGCCAATCGAGTGAACCTCTCTTCATAAGCAGCCACTGAGTCTTCCTCTTGCCTCAATTCCAAGAATTGTTTTTCCATCCTAAGTCGAATAGCATTAGGAAAATAGTTCTCAAGAAACATACCATTAAATTCATCCCAGTCGAGAGCATCAATCTACATAGCGTCCCTGATATTTTTAACCATCGACCACCATTGATCTGCTTCACCCTCCAAATGAGAAATAGAAAGACGAACCTTTGGATTTTCTGAACACCCCATGACATCAAAAATCTTCTCCAGTGCTTTAATCCACCCTTCAGCTAGCACAGGGTCAGATGATCCTCTGAATGATGGGGGGATGTTTCCTCTTGAAATGTTCCACCACTGACTTGTTCAAATGCGGTTGATCTGGCTGATCTCGTGCTTGGATACCACCACCATTTATTGCTTGAGTCAACAGCACCATTACTGCAACAAACTGTTTAGTTCCAATTCTGACCATCTCAGGATGCTGAATCGGAAAGTTATTTCCTTCTGTATGCCTTCCTAGCACTCCTTCCATGTTTCCTCTGCGAAAAACCATTCTGAACAAACATGTCTTAGATAAAGAAACATGGTAATCTTCAAATTCTCTATCATTTCAATTTTTCCATAAAAAATTATTTTGGGATAATCATTTAATAAAATTATAACTCATAAAGTTATCTAAACCGACCTCTGATACCAACTATAATGCCCCAGCCTTAAGCATTACTTAATCTTGAGATATTTCAAGAATAAACCTTGAGGATCTTTTCAGGTTTAGATTTTTAGAGAATTGGATCATAAAACATGCATTATATCCCACATTTAAACAAAGCGGTTACAATAAAAGATTTTATTCATTTTTTCCCATCAACGGAAACATATTTAAAATCAAACATGGATTCTTTCTTGACACTTCCTTGACATTATCATCATATCATGTACCCTTCCCTTGACCTGTGAAAAACATTTCAAAAACTTGGGATGAGAATAAAAAGCGCAGTGAAGGATATAAAAATATGGAAAGGAAAAATGAGTACATTTATACATAAGAATCAATGAAATCATACTCTACTCATCAAACATAATCACTTTAATAAACCTCATCAAATCATGAATAAATCATAGAAATCATAAGACATAAAGGTAACTTGAGGCATTCATAACATTATTACGTAGGGAGTAACCCTCTTGGTTACATTTGGAATACCCATCACAATATATTACCTAAATATCTTCGGAGAAACCTTAACGTTTAACTCCTTCATGTTACCCAATGCATTGGAGAGCTAAATTGTGCTCACCCTCCATTAGTTTATCACCAAACCACCCGTCTTCATAACAATTCTCAAGAACCATAACATAATCATATCACATAAAACATGCATAAAGGAAACATAACATTTCCACATTTCAATCACAAGATATCAATACAACACATTGATATAATTAAGACATTATGAAAACCATTTTCCATACTAAAATAAAAGGAAAGTAAAACATGGTATTTATTTTTCATTTTAAAAAAAGGTATGGCTTGTAGAGGAAGCTGAATCTCAAAGAATAGTCACGGCGGCGGAGGAGTCGTTGTCGCCGCATACGTACCACAAAAAAACATTCCTTTTGTTGTTTAGTAAAATGATTCATATAAAAAAATATTCCTTTTGAATAAGAGTTAAGGTTAAATCGGTTTGTAGACCATATAAAAGAAGGTTGTGTATAAAACAAAATATGCCTCAATAAAAGGAGATTGAGACGAAGTCCCATACCTCGGTTCCGACTTGACTCGATCGTTCTTTATTGTCTTGAATAATGAACTTGAGTTAATTTTTACATTCTTAAGACCATTTTTCAAGTTCATTATTCCTTTAATATCACTTATTACCATGTCATGAACACTATGCAATTATTTATGTTAATATCAGTCGTTTTAACGATCATTGGTACTTGAGTAAAAAATATACTCTTTATAATTACAAGTTGTTCATGTGTCCATTATATACAGAGTTATACTCATGATGTAGATATCATATATATATCATATATATCGAGTATATACATTCATTTATAATATTTCAAAATTTTTAGAGGTAGGAAATGAAATGCACCGTTCATGGAGACGTTAAGCCGGACTTACACATGAATGATACTTTCATTTCTATTTCATATTTTATGGAATGGAATCATAACGATATAAAGGTATATTATAATTCCAGTATAATATCATATATAATATCATTAATTACATCCTTTATACGTCCCACATATTAGATTAACGAATCCAATCACTTTGAGGGGGCGGTAGACCGCACATCCTAAAATGACGATATCACATTTACCCATAATGGAAACCATAAAGGTATGACATAAATGAAAAATACAGAAGCCTAAGGGAAAAAATAAACATAATATATATCATATATAAATATAGTGACATCTTAATGTCCACCTTTGAAGGTGTTAAAATAATATTAAACAATCATCGTTTCGTGAGGCATAAATTCGTTATCCACAGAAACAGTATGTTCTTTAACCATTAGATGTAAGTCTGTGTAAGTGTAGCTCTAATACATCTTATAAAAACATACTAGTATATGGAAGATACTGGTTTTATTACAAAAGAAATTAATAAACAGATTTTAGGGGGTTGGAGAAGCAAAATAAAACATAAGAACACAAGAGAAGAGACTACCTTTAAATCGTGTAACTCTTTTTGATTTGCGCTCAGCGGCTTCCATGGGAAGTCTTCCTCCAAATGTGAGGCTTCTAAGAGTTATATAGGGATGTGGAATGAAAAAATGGGCAGGGTTTTTCCCAGACAAATGCTTTGAAAGTGTGGGTAAGGTTGTAGAGGTGGGGGCCTTTTATAAGAGGAGATGAGGGGCACTCTTGGAATGTTAAGAAAAGATAATTTGTTATAAAATGATTTCCGGATAACAAAGGTCCCACAATTATAAATTTAGAGGATAAGGTGATAAGGGTTCGAAATCCACCAATGCATTAGGTTTTTGACATGTTTAGGGCTTACATTTTACATTATATTTCCATTTTATTTAAATCGTTAAATAATGAGGTAACCGTTGCATCATCATGGTGTCATAAATAATTTAATTTATTTAATGTCTAAAAATCATAAAAAAATATCATGGTTTATTAAATCTTTGTATCTTTCTAATGACTAATTATTGTAAAAAATATGACTTGTATAATCCCATGTAAAAATTGTTTTAGTAAAACAACTCATGTTTGTGACATTTTTATTTTAACATTAAATAAACAAATATTAATGCCATTCTCCTACCAATGTGGCTCCATGGGGTCCCCAAGTCGACCCATGGATTGTCTTGGTCGGCCATTACATATCCAATAAGGGTAGGACATGTGTCTAAGTTTTTTCATTTTATTATAATATCATTTTTGACTTAAATTGCACTAATTACCTCTAATCGCGATTAAAAACTTAAAAGTTACTATTCACAAAAAAAATATTTTAATCCCATTTAACCACATATTAATTCTTAATGACAACCATGTATGTCGTATTTTTGAAATTCAAAACACAGAGGTGGTAAAATTTCATTAAAATGAAAAATCGGTTTTTTTAAGTACCACTTAGTGGTTTCACTATTCATCAAAAATTGAAGCTTTTCAGAAAAATACCAAAACATCACCCTAAGTTATATTTGATATTACATATTCAAAAATGATGTCTATTTTAAAAAATTAAAAACAAATAAGTCACATTAATTAATTTACAAAATAATTCCCGCTGTTAGAGCAAATAACGTGTTTTTATGAAACAATAAGTATCAAAAGATTGACACTGGCTTAAGTCCAATTTCAAAGTGAAATAAATTCCAACGACCACTATTGGATTAAATGGTAAAAATATATTCTAATTTCACTTTAAAACCAATTCAAAAGATAATATAATCATATAAATAAATTAGATTAAAAAGTGGTTTTGAATTAAAATACATTATTTTTCACTATTCATTAAAAATGAACTTTATCGGAAAAATACAAAACATTTACCCAAAGTAAATTTCAATGTCCCAATCAAAAGGAATAAGTTTATTTTGACAAATAGAGCTTATAAAATTGTCAAAAGTTTGATTTAAAAAATGGTTTTCCATCAATTGGCTGTAAAACAACCTTATAAAAATATTAGTGTATTCTATGTTTAAGATTGGATTTATTCTCATCTTAAGCCTCTAAAACACTATCTAATTCATTAATAGACATAGATAAAAATATCTATTATTCATTACTTACTTGGGATGTTACAGTTAATCACAATGATAAGGTTTAAAACTATACCCAAGAAAGAAAAAATAATTCCGTCTTTATTATTACAATCACATATAATATAATATAAAAATAAATTACATTTTGGATGTATTTTTATTGAAATTGATTTAATTATAAACAAATATTTTTAGAAATTCCAAATGTGCTCCACTCCTCATTTATAAATGGGAACCTTACCCCACACTTATACACAATAATATAAGACATTAATATGTACTATCACCTACCAATTTCTCACCTAATATTTCTTATAACCATTATAGATATTATGGTCCTCTTAGAAGACCAACCATATTTCCCGTAAGAGGAGATGTTAAGGGAGTTCACCAAAGAAGTTGTAACCATATTTACCGATTCTTTCAAGGTCATTTCTTATATTACATTATCTTTATGTGTTTTTTATGATCAAAATTAATATATCCAGTATCAATTATATATTGATATGTTATTATTAGTTTGGAACAACTATATTACACCTTTTATTTATGTTTTGAAAAACAAAATCACTGCACATGCGTGCATGCGTACGACTTACTATCTCTATACAGTAGTGTAATATTTTTTTTATCGATAATTTATTTGGATGGGTATTATGATGAAATATATATATCATAATTAAAACTATATATTTATTATAAAAATTTATATACCAGACACTTTTTTACCATTTCGTTATTAAGAAAATTATATCATCCCTCATTTGAAATGAAACCAACAATCTCCACAACACGATGTGATTAATTTTAAATATTCCCCATTAATTATTTATTATATAAATATATATAACGAATAAATTTGATATATATTTTTTTATTATCATTATAGAATTTATGGAACTATATCTAAAGCATAATAAATTGATATTATATGATAATCCTTGGAAAAAAATTAAAGTATTTAACAAATAGAAGAATGGTAATAATGAAATATTATATCAAAATGATGTGATTATATCAGAAGATCATATATGATATAATAATATAAATAAGGTTCTGGTATAAATTAATAACATTTTAAGCCAATTTATAGATTCTTTGGATACCTATGATGTAAATAAGTCATATGGTATGAGTTAGTTTCCCAATCTAATAACTATTCGAGATTTTTTATATGTAAATAGTTACTAAGGAATATTTTTTGTTGACATCCATGTTTCTCAAACAAATTCCAAAATATTTTTAATATTCTTCCACAATTTCTTAAATTCATTTTTTTTCCATATGTAAATTTTTACTAACAGTTTTAAAGTAATAATATTTTCATTTTTCTAATGAGGTACCTTGTTTATTTTTTTAACAAACATTTAGAGGGATGTTTTTTAACTAATAAATAAGGAAATTATTTTTACTCTTTCATTATTACATAATTCCTTGAAGCATTCATTTAATTTATAAAATATTCTATTCAATGAAATTTTTTCTTTTAATATTGTGTACAGTTGTATAACGAATTTTTTTTTCTATGATTACAATATTTGATGTGACTTATGATTTACTCGAGATTTTATTTAATGATATTAACATTATTCTTTTTATGATTGGTTAATGTTTATAATCGGATTAGGCTATCTTCTAACTTTGAAAGAATTTTACTTTTCCATTGCAAGGCATCGATCATGACTATAATCATCTCCGAAGTGGCTCAGGGTAGGATGGCTTTCTATTCACTATATCACCAATGAGAGGACACTTTTGAATAATTGAAAAACTTCTATGGAGAGAACATTCACATGAAATGTCATCATGGGGGGGAATATCATAATGATTTATATCATGAAGAAGAATATATTTCTATTTTATTTATTATCCATGTGGATGGTTGATGAGACTCTGATCAAAAAATTATATCTCTAGATCAATCAGATTATGAACATTAAACAAACCTTTATTGTGAAGTGTCAGGTCATAACCTTTTGAATTTCTACTACTTTCTCTCGTACTTTGGTAATGGGGGAGTGGGATCTTGATCATCACTAGAAAAACATTTGATAGATTTAAGAACCCCATCCTTATGTAGTTTTTAATACTAAATCAAATATTCATTTTCTAGTTTACTCAATTGTGGCATCTTTTTGGATTCTATATTTCAAGATATTGTGACCAATTATTGGGAGAAGTTGTTTTTAGACATAAAATATTTCTTGACTAGATATTTTTCTATAGTCAGAATTTACTGACAAGATCATTTATTTTTATAGGGGTTTACCTTTCCTTAGAATAAGCATTGGAATAACCCCATAACCTCATGTTGTAATTGGTGTATATCCCTGATCCATTTTCCTATATATAAGTGGGTGATTTCCCCAAAATTATCCCAGATGGGAGTCGATGTACATGTCTTCTCTTGGGTAACTTGCTGACCAGCCACAACATTTGTGGGGGGTAGAGTAGTCTGTCCTCAAATTTTTTAATATCGTTTTCACTGTTCTGATATATGGGAATGTCTGTATAATATGTATGGGGATTTGTGTCTAGCCTTTCATCATTTTCAAGATATACATGGTTAATTATGTGGATAGAAATGGGATATATTCCAATTATATGTCCGAAAAAAGGGGTATGTACCACATTCTATCATCCATTTACTACCATTGGATATTGAAAATAATAATTTATGGGGGATGAAGTAGGGTATAACACCTATTCATTGGGAGGGTACTTTTACTGAATTCTTTAGGGGATTCCCGATGAGGCTATTGGAAGGCTCAAGAAATTTGGAATGTGTGTTCACTTACTCATGGCTTTCCATAAAATTTATATTATAGGATTTATTATATGCTTCTTGATGAATATGTTTTCAGCCTTGGTTGGTGTGGTCAGGTGTTTATTTTGACATTCTGTGTGGAAAAATCTTTGATTGGTGATCTTACATGGATGTTGTTAGGTGACTCAGCCTAGGAACTAAATGAGGGAAAGTGTGTGTAAGTTCTCAGTAATAGTTTTCCACAAAAGTATATTAGTGGTCTTATACAAATTAGACTAAGGTTTAGAACTAATCCCTATTGACTAGTTCATTCCCCTGATGGGCCTTATTGGGTTCTCAGGTATTGAAAACATGAAATAGACTACGGAGGATGAAACAATTTTCATGATAATGATTCACTGTTGTGTAAAATTGGCATTGGTTACTATTGGTAGTGGCCCTATAGAAGGACCCTCATGTTGTATAGACAAGTACATATGTGTAATATTGTCCAACCTCCTAATATAAGGGATGTATAGGTTATTTAATTTCATGGATAATCTACTGAAATTGTTGAAGATGACAGTTCTTGTCTTCTGCTACTGGACCATTAGTCATCCCTGTTTAGACGATCAGTTGGTCTTTCTGAACTGGGGGGCATGTCGAGTGTCCTCTAAGGTTGGTATGGTACCATTATGATGATACTCTTGGACCACTTCAGTTGAAACCATGTTCCAAATATTCTTGGTCGATAACGACGTACTCTACTTGGACAAGGACACAACATGAATGGTTATTAGGTCATACAACAATGAATATTGGTATGATTACATATGAATTGAAGAAATATCTTTTTGGATGTTTATAAAATGTGAAAACCAAAAACAAGGACACCACATCAGAGCATCATCTTATTATACAAACACATTCATTATTTGTTATCTTCATTTGAACTATTCCATTTTGAGAGGGAATGAGGAATGAAAATTGGGAGACACCATCATATCAATTATTTTTTCACATCGGGTTCAACATTTTGTGTCCCAGAAAATGCCATATGGGGATGGAATGACATTTTATGGTGTTTGTGGAATGAAAATTATGTGAAAAAAATATCAACCACTCTTTCGAGAAATATACAATAGGTTCTATTCGTAGAACTAGAAACAACCAATAGTTATATATCCCCAATGGAATTTCTTTCCAAAGGTAGGAACTAATTAGAGGTTTTTCCCAATGATAAATAAGAAATAATATCTGCTTAAGCGGATGGGAGGTTGTGATGATCACACCATTTTGGGGGAAATTGTTTCCTACTCCATGAATCTCTTATAAATTTAAGATATTCTCACGAATCCTTCATTAATTCCCAGGTATTACATGGACCACACATGAATTAAAAATCAATAACTATCATGTATAGAATTTTTAATCTTTTTTATGAATCCTATGTATTTTATTTATGAAGATATATATATGTATATTATGTTTTCCACCAATAGTAACCTTTCATATACTGATTCTATATTCTTTTGTCATCTTATTTTGATTCCAGTTTTGATCCATATCACGGGGTTCTCATGAGTGAATAAACATCTTGGGAGATTTGATCTATTTTTTATTTTGGTATCAGACCCATAAGATGGGCTTATAAGGCATCCTTGTTAAAAGAATCAGAAGACATATTGTTTGGTGATGCTTAAGGAATCACATCATACCTTTTAAGATCATGTGATAAGGAACACACCATGTAGTTTGAATTTATACAGAAATGAAGTCTTCGTGTAAGGTTCCTTGTCAAAGTTTGGTGTGGGACTTGTGGCAATGCATCCTAGTGAATGTAGAAGTGATATAGGCTACATGGAAGGACAATTCCATACTAGGAATGTGTCCCTGTTAAAATCACGGTTGATTTGGGGTGTTTGGTTTGGACCATAGGGAGGCTTCCTATATATCACATTTGGATGGGAATATATTACCACCTAGTTCATTTGTGAAGAACCATTCCCATGGTGACCCTTTGATGGTTATTATCATGGTTGAGTATGGTTATTTGAGAGGAATAATTTTGGATTATTCCTATGAAGTATACCCTTCTCCATTTTGGGCTTACACATGGAACGATTCCGATTAAATGGTTATGATTTGGGATTATATAGAACATGAGTCTTCTCGATGGTCAGGGATCATGTGTATTTCATGATTACCACAATCCTATAAGCCTACATCACTCATTCTTAGTGTGAGAAACAAGAGGGACCGATATATATAACAAACCATAGAATCTTATTTTTCTAGTGGTTGTATACTTATCCTTGATGACCAATGCCTAAGGATTCCATATGATGGATGGTGATAAGATGATCAATAAAATGATTCTCTACCCAATAAGACAATTAGAGTGTGTGAATGTTATGATCATATAATTCTCTTATTCTCAATTGAGTCATTTTTTAATATGAGAAAGTGGAAATGGAAGATATGGAAACCTACAAGACCCCTTGTATTGGCGGAAACTGTTAGGTTGATGGAAGAAAAAGAAATGGGTTTGATGTGCTTGTTCCCTCCTGTCATTGTATCCAGGATACTGACATATAAATATCCATACGGATACTACCCTCAAGCATAGAGAATGTTGAAGTATTAAACTGGGATGGGAATTTCAAGAACAGAGAGCGGATTACTCCAAGAAAGATTCCCTAAAATTGATTCTTTGGGTAGAAAGAAAGATCTCATTCTATATAAAAGAGGATGATCAAGTGGTATCCTCGCCATCCCCTCATGGAAGTAGAGGCCCTGGGTCATAGAGACAATTAGGGAAGGGGATGACCCTTACCCAATTATCTGATATTGGTATTTCCATAACTCATCCCCCGAGGTCAGGTTCTTCTTTACTGAAGGGATGCATACTCATATTCACGTCAAGGACCTTGCCCATCAAGTATAATAACTATGGGAAACAATTGACAAAAAGAAAAACCCATCTAAATGGGAGTCATGCTTTTTTGCCTCCTACCATGTTATTAAAAATTATGAATCTTCGATGGAGGATTCAATTTCCCCCCTTAGATAAGGGATACAAATGAAGATGAGCCCTGCCATTGGTGTCTTGGATAAGAGATCTATGTGGGGATGAAATAGGCAATATATTATAGAAAAATTTTCCTCATATACAGCCTAAGAAGAGTGTATGTGCTTCACATAGTGGGAGTATTGTGTGAGCTAGAGAGGCCTTAAGAAATGGACCCCCTGAGAAAAAACACATAGGTGAGTATTTATCCTAGTATCCAGAGGTCTCCTTACGTTTAATTGGATTGGTCTCACATAGGTCCCTGATAATGGATGGAGCCTAATGTAAGTGTTTGTCTTCTTTGAGAAATAGGATCCTCACATAGGTTAATTGTATTTCATAATGTGGTTAGTATTTGATCCAAATATCCCCCTTAGTTCCATCTTTTCATAGGTTTTATAGGGAAATTTGAGAGATTTTGAATAACCTGGGTGAAGTGGTCATGGGACGAGAGCATTAGAGATTCGTCTGATTTTCATGTTCTATAAATGACGATCCCTAGGGACCTATTTATATGAAAATAACGATCCCAATTCAAATGAGTTACCATGAATAGGAATATAAGATAGTTTCCCAGTGTGATACCCTACATATGGGTGGATAGTTCAATAGAACCATGTAGTGTTGGTTTTCAACGGTTCCCTATGAAGGGGTGGTTGTGCTATCTAGGATGACATGGTGAGGCATGTGCCACCATCTTGGTGCGCAGGGTTGGTGTACACATGGCCACCTTGGAAAAATACCCGGAAGAACTTGTTTCTCTATAATATGGGGGATATTCCCCCGCACCTATTCTCATCACATGAGTTGGTCCCTTTACTACTATCACTAACCCCCATAAAAAAATGAGATTCCCAATAAGTCCTTTTCCAATATGGTCGACACCATATTCGGTCCCAACACAAGGAAATAGAATCTGATCATTCCATTTTAAAGATTAATTTCTACTCAAATTCCAAATTTTCTTTCTAATTGGGGATCGAATCGTGAATTTTATAGAAAATTACAAGGAACACATTTCACATTGTCAAAAAATCCCCTATTAAAATTAGATTCATTTGAAATGAAAATTATATAGTTTTGATGGAACCATAGGGTACATTGATGAATTCATACATCGTTTGGCGGGTATGGAATCTATATCTACAATATATGGATGATATAATATTTTTCTAAGACCCGAGGTCTAGAATGTGTAGATCAAATGCTTCTAGGTTCATATGGACAACCCAAAAAAACTATGTTTCTTTTATTCAATCACTATGATTATTTACTAAGTCCATTGAAGAAGACATAATAAGTGAGATTGAATTTTATAAGATTCCCCTTTTAGGTTTTTCTGCCTAACAAGATTTAATCCTTTTGTCTTTTCATTACTCAATTTTTTTCGCTAAAGCACCAGAAGTACAGGTCTAACAAGCGGAGAAAGAACATTTACCTAGTTTTATTTTTATTAGTTATCAACTTGGAAAGTGTTATGTCCTAATTTTTAGAATGTTTAATGTTTTGAAAACAAGTCAAGTGTGACTTGAATTTTAAGATGATCCTCCTTGAGAATAAATTTTCAAATTATTACACAAAAAGTCTCATTGGCTACAAATGTTTTTTTATTATTTATATACCAGTGTGTTTTTTTGGACGAAAAATTTTTGATTTCGGAATCTAAATCATGATATGAGACACATAAATGAGGAATAGTCATGGGTCAAGATTTAAATTTGGGTTCTAGCATGATATTTTTAGGGCTAGTGGAAATATAGTAGGTCTCTACAAATGATGAAATTACCACTAGTTGAAAACCCAATTTTTAGGTGAATTTGTTCATATCCAGATCAGTTGTGTTAGTATAGTTAAATAGTGGAATCATGTAGATGATAAGGCCAAAAATATTTTGGGAGACTACTGAGAAGATAATTATACCATGATACAATATAGCCTGGAAAAAGATTTTTTAGGGATTCATAAATTCTATTGATGATGAATGAAGGAAGTTTATGGATATTTGGAATTTTCACAACCATGATGGGTGGTTTTGCTAGGTATGATGTTTTAGATAGAATGGAATATCTGTATTATCATTCCATGTAATATGAGATATCTCCAACAATAATTTTAATTTTTTAAAGGTGGCACCATTTTGCTAAATGGAAAATTTTTGGGGGGATAACCCATTCTGACAAGGATTGAATCATCAAGTAGTTTATTCTCATTTAACAAGGACATTAACCATCCAATATAATGTATTATGTAGATTACATTATAGTACATTTTTACATCTTATGTCTGTGATGTTATGATAAGATTAAATATCGTACAACAAGGAAATTATGGGGGGATATAATTTAAGGCCTTTAGGTTAGACCAGAACTTTAATAATTATCCACTTTAATATTAATATATTTGACAACGTGCTATTATATTTAGGTATGAGGTGTAAATATTGTAAGATTTAATTTGGGGGTCTCTAGATCTTTTGAGTGATATAGAGAAAAGGTTATATAGTGGTAGAGGATGTCTCTTATGAGGATGAAATTATCACCAGTTGAAAATCCCATTTTTGTGTGACTTTATGAAAATCGAACTATGGTGTGTTGGTACATAGTTAAATATTATAATCCTTTAGCTGCTAGGCCCATTATATGGGAATCTTGTGCAAATCCAGTTATGGCACGTTACAACATATTCATACTGAGGAGTTCTCAATAACTTCTACATTCTATTTCGGATGTTTAAAGGATGTGTAAAGATATTATGATATTCCTGTACGGAGAGTCAGTTATTTGGAATGAATGTCCTTGAACATGGGAGGGTCAATTCAATGAAATTTTACCAATAATGGGGAATAATGATATCTAGGAAGATCTAGCACAAACATGGTATATTTGGGGCATGTATTTTTATATCATTTGACTAGGATCATAGAATTATGGAAATGATATACAATATGTGTATTCTCGACTAATTTACGACCAACATACTTTAGACATAAGGGGGAAAATTTTAGACCATTATCTTAAGGCTTCCCAGATCATAAAAAAATATATGGGGAGTGTATTTGGGGGATCCTATAGATCAAATTATAATAGACATATTCAATATAATGTAATCAACTCTTTTAGAACATAAGAACACTATCCTAAGGGAGAAATTATTACTGTTTGAAAAACCCATTTTAGGGCTGACGTTATGAAAAGAAAAAATGATTCAATTTTTAAATACTACTTTAATTTTGGTAAAATTTGACTACAGATGATTCACCCCCCTCTTAGGTTTATCTGAACTGATCTTATGACGACTATCAGCATATTTACATACAAATTAAAAATACTAAAAAATATATTTAATTTTTCCATTTTATATTAATATATATTTATAATATATATTTATATATAACTAAAATGATGAAAAGATGATAAATTATTGAATCTTTTAGTAAATATACAAACACCCAAATGTGTATAAAAATAAATAAATATTATCTAAAAAATTAGTATAAATATATAATTAATTTAATTAAAAAAATAATAAATAATTCAATAAAAAAGAGTATAGATTATATATATATATATATAACATTGTTACATATATATATATATATTAAAAGACATGAACAATCATTTTTACAAAAATATCATATTTATATAATTTAATTTCTATACATAGAAGTGTATATTTAATTATTAAATAAATAGATAACAATACACAAGATAATAATTTTTTTAAATTTGTATTCACATAACTAAAAATATATAATAATTTAAATTTAAATTATTAATATATATAAATATAGATGGACCTATAGATAAAATTTGAGATTACCCACCACAACACGAATTTCTTGTAATTATATTTGAAACCAATAGTAAAAATGTTGTAGGGACTTTTACAGTACATTTTTCTCATTGAAGGTCCTAGAAGAGATGATCTATAAGTAAAAGAAGATCAAAAACTACAAATAGTATAACTATAACTAGTATAATCAAGTTTATTCAAGGGATAATATTACTAGGGAATATGATGGAGAAACATTATTATCCTTACAAGATCTAGATGTGTGTTAGGAATAGAACCCAAATCCTATAGAAAATATCGAATTACAATTAAACATAAAATCTAAGAACTAGCATTTGAAGTGTGTTTAAAGGAATGTGGAACATGCACCATAAGAGGGATCCCAACTTTAGGGGTCATGGGATGATCTTGTGAATAATAAATCCCACTTAGGGGTCTTTATTAGGGTTCTCATTGAAAAAATCATTGAGGATGATTCTTAAATTTTTGAAATAGAAGGGAAGATTGATAATAAGATTTATACCCATGAGGAATCAAGTTAGCTTCTTAGTAAAGAGTATAAAATCAGTTTTTAAAAGGAATGAATGGAAAACTGATGTAGGTTGTTACTATAAAATTTATATCATAAACTTCATAGATTCCAAACTTTTAAGGTTTCAGTCTAGGAACACATCCACTGAAGTCCCTCCTAAAACAACTTTAATGTAAAAAACTAAAGTAATTGAGAGAGAATAATCCATTTCTAGGTTGGTGGGTTAATATTAATAGGGGAATCAGACTAAATAATTGTATTTGATGATCATTATTATAGGGGAGACTCTACATCTAAGGGTGTTTCAGATTTGGGAAGGATGGATAATGGGAATAGGGATGCATAAGTAGAATAAGTTTTTATGGATTCTATTTAGAGATATAATTCTGATTCAATATAATAGAATCACACTAGGAAGGGGTAATTAAAGGTTCTGGATGATTCTTCCAGAAACAATGTAATGAATAATTATCCAATAAAATATGTTTATTTTAGTTCTACTCAAACACAAAAGGCCTTCAAATATGGTCCTACACAAATCCATGTTTTTCTATATCCTACATTGAGGCTGCAAAATTTAGGATATTTTATTGATCAAAAGATCATGGAAGAGTCTAAAATGACATATCCCATAGGGGTTTTTGAATATTATATTTATAATGATTCAATTATAGGGTCCTAATATAGTAATATTCCATAATGTGGAATAAATTTTTTTCTATCATTTAGGTGACCACTAATAAGGTAATAACAATGATTAACAAAGTAAAAAAATATAGAATCCTTCATCTAAATCTTTTTCCATTATTGACTCTATAGACGATACCATTTATTATAATCTCTTATTGGATCCATCTAAACATAACTATATATTGGGTGATAAGAGATCCTTTAAGGGATCCAAGATCCCTATTATGGGTGTTACCTTTATGGAGGTATGAATCATGAATATGAGTTCTCTCATGAAATAGATGGGTGTATAATATTGGTTGATACCACGATCATTAAGGAGGTAGATTTTGAGGATTATGTGATTATATATACGAATTCTAAAGTATAGAGACGAGGATTATGCCCAAATGGTTGGTGATGTCTTGGAGCTTTTCACAATATGAATCTTCATTCTTGAGATGAGTATTTAAATAATTTAGGTCAAATAATCCCACATGGTTTTTGATTGATGTTTTTATGGGTTCAGGTTCTCAATGGATATTTTCTTCATGTGGACTCATATAATTTCATATATTATTTTTCGTCGATGGATTTTGTAATTAGGGAACGTGTTCATTATCTGAACTCATCCTCCCCAAAAACTTCTTTTGGCATTCCTTTAATAAAGGGGATTCAAACCTCAACATGATCCAATATAGAAATATATATATAATTTAATAATGATATATAAATTTATCTTATTAAATTATAATATTAATGTAATTTAGATGATAACTAAATAACTAATAAACATATTTATAAATATAAATTTATTGAAATAAATACATATATGTATTAATAAATACATTTAAGGATTGGTTTTTTTATTTTTTATGTCTGGATTCCCAAAATAACCTATGATTGGGTTTTTTAAATATCAGAATAATTGGGTTATGATATTATAATTTTATAAATATGTGTGTGTATTTATTTAGAATACTTGTACATAAGACCTCTCAAATGCTACTCAATGTGTCGACCAAATAGACTAAGAACATGTTGTAATGTATAAATATATATATATATACATTAAAAAAAATATTTATACATTTACATATAATTATATAAACACAATTAAAAACATGTATATTTATATATATAAGAACACACAGAACTTTTAATAATTATTATTTATTATCAATTGTCATGTTTCATTATTTAATAAATTCAATTTTCAATTTGTAATTGTTAATTTTTACTTATCATTTATAAAATTAAAACTAATTTTATTGATAATTAATAATTTATAATTACTAATTAATTATTAGTGATGAGTATTTTTTATTAATAATTAATTATTAGTCCATAATTTTCACTTATTGTTAACATATTCCTTATTAATTACTGTGCGTTGATTTTTAATTATTGGATTTGTATCATGAATATTTATTATTAAATACTAAATATTAAATAGTAGTTTTAATTTAAGTAATAGTATTTACTTATTGTTTAATATTATTCAGGTAAAATATTTAGTGGAAATTGGTGCTTAATATGTATATGTGTGTGTGATTGATTATATAAGTAAAAACCCTGACCTTAGTGGTCTAGATTCAATGGTTAATCTATAACATTTGATCTAGATACAAGTAAAAAACTATCAAAGGACCAAAATGTTGTGTAGTCTTGGAAAACTAGATATATACAAGAAATTCACATTTCAATAAAAACATGAAATAAAAAATAGTTTTTTCATTCAGAACACATTCATTACATTAATCATATCACTACATTTCAATCTTAATATACTTCATGGCATCATGTGAAAAAAACATAAGAAATGGTTGATGAAAAATGCTTAGTAACGTCATGAAAAAATTGGAATCTATCATGAAAAATATGGCATATTCTCTATGGAATTGTAAATAATTGAAACACATTCCATTTAAAAAATAACTTGAACATGTAGAATTGCATGGTATGGATAACTAACGGTCCAAAATAGTGAAATTTCGACAATCATATGAGATTAAATATTTTCAATGGGTATTATATCTAATTAAATATCACATGCACGTCAATAAGTAATCACATAATGAGGGAGCACATAATGTCAATCATTATAACCATTACATAAACACCACTTTCCTTGAAAGCTTACATAACTGGGTAAGTCTCTAGTTATACACCCAATTTAATTTGCCCCACAATACCCAAAAATGCATCGAGGGGCTATAACAATCCCCACCCATCACATACCGACCTCAATGCATTCCTCGTATGAAAGGGGTTTAAAAAATCAACAAAAATATTAATACTAAAAAAATTACGATAAATTTTTAATTTTCCCAATAAATATTCATAATTATCAAATACATTTGTGTTAGAAAACTGACATTCAAATATTAATACTTTCCCCAATCAATAATCATATTAATAAACCATAAAAAATACTATATTGAATGGTATCAGAATATACAAAATTGATCATAATGATTATAATCCAACCAGATTACTAATAAGGACGATATATTTAATATATATTCCCAATGAATCATATTATAAAATGAATTTTGTTGTCAGTGATGAAAAAAATACAATAAAATTCTATATTAAACAATCATTAAGAAAATATCCTTTACAAAATAAAATTTAATTTCAAAAGGAAATTTTTTTCTAGAATATACGGGAAAATATTTTAATTAAAAAAACATGTAAATCTGAAATATTTTATTGAATAATATTTAGTGTTCACGATGGCAGGTAATTCTGAATATTCAATCTATGTTGAAAAATATTTTCTCCAACTTTTGTAAAATTGGTAAAAAGTACCTCATTTGTAAAATAATAAGAAGACAATATTAATTTTTTAAAAAAAATTTAAAAATTGATAAGATTTTATTTCATAAATCATTTGAAAATTTTCAAAAACATTTGTGATAATATTTTTAGAAATTTTTTATTTAGATGGAAATTGATTTTCAACTTGACAGATAAATGAAGTCAAATTTTATTTAAAAAATCACATTCATTTTATGAAAAAGAGAATAAAATGATACTATTACTTCTATATTAAATTTTTAACCAAATAAAAAAATTGGTTTTAATGTAGAAATATAATATTATTCACCCATGGGAGGCATAAACATAGATAATCTCTAATAATGTTGAAATTTTTATAAAAACCTTTACCAAATTTGTATCTTTTGAATGGTAAGCCAAATGAATGAAATAACATAAAATTTATCTTTTAAATACCTTGAGGATAAATAGATTCACGATATAAAATATCACATAGGTAGTATAAAACCCACTAAAAATAAATAAGGTGATAATATGTCATATGTCTCATGGAAGTGAAAGTGAGATGAGAAACACTTACCTTATGTTTGATTTCCTTTAAACGTGTTTGGACCTCCTATATAATAAATATAGTGTTTTTAATATATAACATAACTATAATCATATATACCACACCATAATATATTTTCATAAAAAATGTATAACCATTTTATTATCTACTCTTTATTAAGAAAAAATATACAGGGTTATAAGTGCATTATTTTTATGTATGTTTTGGTTTTGTAGTTTGGGTCCCTGGAAATTGATCTAGTTTATAACAAAGAAATAATAATATAAGTGATATAGATATAATATATATTCATTATAAAATTACCTATAACAATCTATTTAATTTACAGATATAAAAATGGATTGCACCATTAATGCAGATGGTAGGCTGTAAGTACCCATTATTGTTGTTTCCGTTTTCCCGATGGATGTAGAAAAATTATGGTAAATAAAATTATAAAATTATAAAATAATTATTATTCCTTATATATCATATAATATTTATTAAATATCTATTTATTTATATCCATTTAAAAATAATATTAATAACTTTTCACATCACTTCGTGGAGTCGGTAGTCTATACATACACATGATCAATGTTTTAATTTCCCAAAAGTATTGGATGGTTTATAGGTAGAAGTTATATTATATTTACAGAAGGATAATTATGATATAAATATTATATATATATATATAAATATATATTATATCCATAATTATAACCATCCAAGAGTGGTGGTGATGGAAAATGAATTTCATCGGTTTGCAAGGGGGTACACCACCGTACACACAATAGATGGTTAAATTTCCCATTTTATAGAAGGTGAGATATATATGGGTAATTTCATGGAAATAATAACATATATGTTTTTTTGATATATTTTCATTACCGTTTAATCACATTTTATTAATATTTTTACAATTTATTAAAATAAATAAAATAAATATCTATGGTTAAGAAATATAAATTTTCCTTAAACAACATCTTTATTTTTATAAATATAACCTTCCTATATTTTTTATAATTATTAAAATTTATCTATGTCATTGGAAGGTACGAAATAAATTCTTTTTGGTATATATTTTAAAAAAATGGATTTGGATGTATGAATAAGAGAATATCGGGTTTCCATTTTATAAGTGGGGGGAAGGACACACGTTATTTTTTTAAAATGAATAAATTGTAATTATGTTTAGTGCATGAAAAAGGCACCAAAATAGTTCATTTTGCATCAATTTATCTGATAAGATAAAAATATGGCCACAAAATAGGATTTATATATTTTTTTAGTTCATCATATCTCATATATATTTACTTTATCCACTCAAAAAACCCTTTTTATCCTTAAATGCGATAATTGATTTTTACTATTTTTACTATTCGTTATGAAAAATATTATGTTTAATATATTATATAATTTTATATATTATTATTAGAGACGTGAAATTAATTTTATAAATTTTAATTCATATATGTGGTATAATTTTATTTAAAATTAAACCTATATGCAAGACGAAAAGAATTTTCCAAATAAAACATTTTTTGATGTGTGAAATGATTTTATATTGAAAATTAAAATATTCTTGATTGAAATTTACTAAATTTGAGTTATTATAACCCAATTAATCAAATATTTATATAAAAACAATTTCAAAATAATGTAACTCGTAAAATAATAAAATTAAAAGGCATCCTTGAATAAAAATATAAAAAATTCAATTATTCATTAACAAAATAATATTCTTTGAAAAATATAGAAAAATTCATTCTAACATAATATTGATGTATTTAATTTAAAAATAAAGGTCATTTTTTCAAATAAATTTTTTAAAATTATTAATTTTTTTCTTTTATCAATTTTACACCAATCATGGAAAACTATTTTTTAAAAACAAATATTTTTTTTAGAAGAAAAAAATTATTTTTATTAAAATTATTTATTTTTATAATAAAATTGATATGTACTGAATTCTTATCATGAATGTGTAAATAACATAATTTTCATAGTTAATTTATTACTATTAAAACCAACCATTATAAAATTTATGCTATAATAGTCATATTTAGGTAACATATTTCACGAGTCATTTAAAATGGGTGTTTCATGTCATATACGCAATCGAAAATAATGTTATAATCTAAAAATTATAGCATTATGGGACTAAAAAATTTTAAAGAGGTTAAATTTGTTTTAAATAAATATATTTTAAGGTCATGGGGTTTTAAATTCACTCATCCTTTAATAAATTTTTTTATCACAATTTAATCATTCGGTTGCAATACAAAGGTTTGACATTTGAATATTAGTTTTTTGGAAAACCGACATCAAAAAAGGGTTTAATAAACCATTCCCTTAAAAATAGGGAAGGATAAAAATGGTCATATATAATAACACATAAAAATGTGTATCATTTGAAATAATTAATAGTAATTGGATGAAATGCATGAATAATTATGAAAAGTGATAAGGATCCTCGATCTTAAGAGATTGAATGATCAAGAAAATTTTAAAAACCCCAAACCATAAATCACTAAGTTGTGAAAAAGGAAATTAATTTTTTTGAAATTGAAAGTAGGTGTAAAGAAACATCAATTCAACATCACTGTCCAGAAATTAATATATTCCTAAACTGTTAATATATATAATATCATAATATATTCTTACTTGATGTATTTTTATTTCATGTGAAAATATTAACCTTTTTTCGATAAACATCGACATTATTTGTTAGAACAAGAAATCAAAATACGGGGTGATTTTTTTTCCAAAACACTAAAATTATATTTTAACGGATCATAAGATCCATAAATGTGTAAAATGTACTTCATTATGTCTTTAAATAATTACCAAAAAAATGGTTGGCAGAAGTCTTCCAATATGATGTATTTATTTCTAAAACATCATTAGAGTCACC
Source organism: Viscum album (assembly GCA_963277665.1). Classification (NCBI taxonomy): domain Eukaryota; kingdom Viridiplantae; phylum Streptophyta; class Magnoliopsida; order Santalales; family Viscaceae; genus Viscum; species Viscum album. Next base: position 1,451,645,737 of record OY728138.1, read on the forward strand.
AAAAGTTAAACATATTCCATTTCCTAAGTATTTATCCAATAAACCCTTAAGTATAAAAATTTAAAAATGTAATATAATTCTACCAAAACAATACATTATGTTAAACATGATTGTTATTCACGTATCTGATTATATAAAACATCATATAAAATACAATCAATCACCTCAAAAACATAAAAGTTCAAAAATATTTGATCAATGTAATATTTATCCAGAAAACCATAAGAATTAATATAATATCATATTATATAATGCTCCAACCTTATTTACCTAGATTCATTTAAATATTACATAACCTTATCATGATCACAATATATCACGTCTCGAGATACTAATAAGTTTCGTAGCCCTGGAGTTACAATATACATACTTACGTTTTACATTACATTATGAAATGAAGAAACTACAACATTGGGTCTCCTTTTAACACACTAATATCCCTTATCCTATTCATATAGGTAAATCCAAAAATGCCTCTTCACATCATGGGAAAAATAAAACATAATAAAGTGGTTAACTCAAATGATCAGTAAGGATAACAATACAGATGAATCTATTATAAAAAAACATAAACATTTAAGGCAGTGTTTAATACTAAAAGACAAGCCTTTTAAACACACACTTCAGCATAATATTGAAAAGATGAATCAAATAATGCCATTTACACAATTTCATGGATATTATACTATTTGAATAATCACATTTAATATGAAAATAAAATTTCATAATGAGGGAATTCATAATGCGGGGCATCATAACAACATAGTCAAGGTCTTATTCCAATTATACAAATATTGATTTTGTCAACACCTTGTGCCAAGACACTAGATTAACTCATTAGACCTATTTGTGCATCGAAGAGCTATACAGGGCCCCACCCATCACTTACTAAGTCCAAGGAATTCCTCATATAAAAGGTTGAAACATAATCTAATCATTCGTATTAAAACCTTCATAAAAAATGTCAATATTTTAACCACAAACCTTGAATGGTATAAAAATAGAACATCCATAGTCAAATATAACTCCATTAATAAAATATATATGATTTTATAAATCATCCTCAATCAAGAATAATGAATGATATAGTTATAGAAGTAAATATTTAAAAGTATCGTTATTTATCAAGACGGTGTTAAAAATTATATTTTTTAATCAAAGTGTCCCATACCAGTTTGAATATTTTAAAAGGAATTCTAATTTTAAATAAAATCCATTATCTTGTAAATAATTCATTAAATCCATTTTTAAAACATGGACATTAATAGGGATGATTTAGAAGAATAAATCATTAAAACATTTAAAATGAAATTTTAGTTAGAGTTACAAACAAAATGAGAAATGCTTTAATAAAAAAATTAATGTAATCAAAAAATTATAATATCATGATAATAAAGGGATCCAGGATATACTATTTCAAAGTATATTATATACACCATATAAAAGTGAATTGGTGCATAAAATAAATAAGTCTCAGTGGAATGTAAATTGAGATGAAATCCCTTATACAGATTATATCCTAAGGTTAAGGATAAATCAATGACAAAATTATGTGTGAAAAATAAAAATACAATCAATATGATTGTATATTCAGTGTAAATCAATTATAGGGCATTCACACATATTCTTGTAAGAAGAACACCAATGAATTCGATGTTTAACTCAATAAATAGAAATTGAAATAAGATTACTCTTATGAAGATCATATCGATGACTTTAGAATTTAACAATATAGTGATTATGTGTATCAAATGTATATCCACAAAAGTGGAGTGGAAATTACAACATACATAAATAAATAGTGATTTCACACATAATCTTGTAGTAAAATAATCAATGAAGATTTGTTATAACCCAGTGGCTGGAAATTTAAATTATAAATTTCCTTACCGATTAGGTAACTAATGAAAAATACACCCCATGAAAGATGGATCTTAAAACTAAGGTGTAAATAACCATAAATTACCTATATTCTAAAAATAATAAAATCATGGACATTACATACACTACACAAAAGGTAATAGTGGAAATATAGCATGAATCTCATGTGAATAAGAAATGAGATGAAAATCCCATAAATTTTACTTTTCCTTAGTATAGGGTATGTTAGCCTCCTATATAATAGTTAAATAATTGTTATTAAATTGTAGATGAACCAAATACCTTAATATGTTACCATATATTATCTTTTAATATTTCATTGTTAATAATATTTTAGTAGTATCATTATTTTGTGTGATAACTAATTCATTTTTCATTATATGTTTTGTTACATAAGTGGTGTTTGTTATGGATATGAGGTATTTTATTCATATCCAAAATGATATTAGCTCTTAAAAATTATATTTAATCCTAAAATTAATATTATTCTTGAATGGTTATGATGGGAAATTAATCTCCTAGTATTCATGGAGACGATAATCTGTACATACGCATGAGTGGCAATATCGTTCCATTGATGGTGAAAAATTATGTAATTTGATAGTATATCATATATATAGATTCCTTAACATGTTATATTTATTATTTACATCAATTATTCCAATTATTATACCCATCTATCCAATGAAGTGTTGAATAACAAACTATACCACAACATGGAGATGGTAAACCGTATGTGCGCATATATGGTGACTTTTTAATTCATAAGATGGAAAGAATAATGAATATGGTTGTACCATATTTATAATAACATAGTAGTAAGTATTAGGTATTTTAGTTGTTATTTTAGCTAGGGAAACAAAAATGAAATAGGATGTTGATGAGGAAAAGAACATTGAAAGAGTTGATGAAATCATTACATTTCCTTCGGGCGCTCCCATTTGATTTGATCAAAAGGGATCATTATCATGGATTTCTGATCAAAATATGGATTCTTGGTATACGTGAGGGTATTTGGAAGTTTATTTGAGTATGTATTGGCTAATAAAAATGGATTTGGAGCTGAGATTTTGAGAGAATGGGAAATACCCTATTATACGAGAGGTGAGGGTCACTTTAGGAAAATCCTGTAATATTAATTTATTATACAATCATATTCAGTTTATAATAGATAAAAAAGGACTTAGTTTGAGGATAAGGTGGGTTTGGGATGAATAACACTCAACCAATAGGTTTTATAAAGGTTTAGGTCACTATATTAACCTTATCATTTATATTTAACTCTTAGTTCTATAGTTTAGCTTTTACGATATATTTTTGAATTATTATAATAAATAGTTAATAAAATTACTATAAAAAGCTATTATATCCCCAAGTGGTTCATTAATTACATATCTATCATTATATGAGTCCTTTAGATTATCCCTATATTTTTAGGAATATTATATCATTTAATAATATAGTATTTTTTTAAAACTAATTTATGTCAATTTTGACACTATTTAGTGTTTTGTTTTTTTAGAGTAAAAAAATCATGATTAATTAGAAAAAATTTAATTATATCAATATAAACATGTTATATTATGCTATAAAATTAGTTTAATGCATTAATGGTCTCAATTTACATTTATTTGGATATATATAATGTCAATTATTTTAATCATTCATTAATAAAGTAATTACTACGTCATCATTATGTCATAATAAAATTTAAATATGTAATTTCTAAATAATATAAATAAAATACCATTATATAGGAAATCAGTTTATCTTTATAATTAATATTTATGTGGAATTTATATTATGTATAACCGAATATTAAAAATGTTTTAATTATGAAGCATTGAATTTAATAATTTTAACAATTCTTTTAAAAAAATCATAATAAATGTCCTAATCTAATACATGTGGGTAAAGTAGGATAATATTTTATTCCTAAAGTAGATTTTGGTTGAAAAAACTTATCCAATAGAAATACGACATGTGATAGGGTAATTATAATATCATTTTTAGAATTAATTTCCCTATTTACATTTAACTATGGTAAATAAAACTCAACATTTACTATTGACCAAAAATTATTTTCATCATATTGAACCAAATTTTACATACTGATGTCAACTGAGTCTCTTTTATTTTTTAAATAAAATAAAAAAAAACGGAAAAATTACGTTTTATGAAAAATTGTAAATTTTTCTAGATGGTGGGTAAAAGATGTTAAAATGTTCAATAAAATTTTATACATCTAATTTTTTTATAAAATTACTCAAATGAATTACATTAAACATATATAGGTATTATGTATCTATTTTCACCTAAATTGAATTTAAATAAAATAAATAATTATTTAAATAAAAAGTATGTTTTAAACAATAACGCAGTGTTTCTCACTATTCATCAACAATTGAATGTTTTCAAAAGAAAAAAGAAATTCACACTATGCTAATTTTCATAATCAAAATAAATAAATGATGTCCAGTTAACCAAATTCAAAGCATATAAGTTGTATTAATTAATTAAAAAAATCATGTTGTTGAAACCAAAAAGGTGGGTTTTGAGAAGTAAAAACTATAACAAGAATAATATGTGTTTATGTCCATTTTAAATGTAAAATTTTCCCAGTAACCAAAATTGTATTAAATTATATAAATAAAAAAATTATACATCAAAACCACTCAAAAGTATAATTAAACACTATAATTTTTTTATTTAAAAATGTTTATTTAAATTAAAATTTACTATTTTCCATTATTCATCAAAAATATGAATGTTACTAGAAAAGCACCGAATATTTATACAAACTATATTTTTATGTCCCTATTCTAAAGAATGAGTTTATTTTATCAAAATGAATATATAAAAGTGTCATATATTTGATTTAAAAAGCGTTCCCCATTAAAGGGTATAAAAACTACATTTTTTTAAAAAAACTTCGTTTATCTGAAAAATTCAATCTGTCCTTATATTATGTCTAAGAAACATAAATGATGAATTTTAAAGTTATATTTGATAAATATAAAATTTAAAATGTGGTTATTAATATTCATAACCACTTTTTAAATGGCTAGTTTGATAGGTTTTGGTATGCTTGAACTCGGTGTTCCGTACTTCAATGATATCATATTTTTCAAAGAGATACGTATCGTGGAAACATAGGGTTTTACATTATTCCATTCTTCAATAAATAGATTAATCACAATTTTAAATTTTTCTTTAGAAATAAAAGATAAAAAATTAAATATATCTTTGTGAAAAACCCACTTTGGAAATAGGGTTAATAAAATTTAGTCTTAATAAGAGGGAAAGGGAAATGAAAAAGTGACCAAAAAATTAGGATTTCGAATAGGAGAACAATGGGCGAAATTATAATTGGAGGAAAAATGTAAATAAATATGGGGAGTGATTGAGGTCATCAATCGAAAAAAAGTGAATGGAAAATTGAGGGTGTCAAAGTAATAAATCTATAATGATATAAAATATCATCAATTCAACCAAAGATAAGGTATTAAAATAACACATTTATTGTTTTAGGATCCATTACCTAATATTTATGAAAAATTTTATTCATAGAATAATAAATTGAATACTTGACAATATTGTTCCATCCTTTAACTAATTTCTACCAAAAACACATATTTCACTCCAAATGATAGGTATTCAAGATGACTTGGTCTCACCTGAATCACTAGAATCAACTTCTTGAAAAAAACATATTCCACAAAAGATGAACAATATATTTCCCTTTCCTTTAGACATTAATCAAAACCAAAATTGTTAGTACAAGATCAGATGATACCAAAAAAGGATAATCCTTTATAGAAATAAATATTATTCTTAATCTCCAAATTTAAAAAAACAATACATAAAATTCAATAAATACAATAAAAAAAATTGTCCTTAAAATTCATCAAAATAATATGAACTACGTTTGAAACCATAAATTCAGAAGGATTTGTCACATGGTCTTCCACGATAAATATTAACATTTATCTACAAATAACATCAACTACTTTTAAAGTCACATACTTAAAAGTAATTAAATTAATCATATATTATCTATGATAGGATAATCATTTTTAAAAAATAACCCAAATCTCAATAATTCCACAAACAAACAAAAATTGATTCTTTCAAAATAAAAATTCCACTATTAATCCTCAAATGATATCCCATAGTATACTATTTTCCTTTGGCATATAGTGTTACCAAAAGAGCCAATTTCATCTAAAATAACATTTATCACTTAATCACCAAATAATATTCTTATATAAAGGATAAATAGTATGTTCCCAATATCAAAATATTCTGGATCCATAAAATCATTTAACTATAAAGAATTTGTCATACTAAACAGGGACCTCACGTAGTATAGTAGTTGGAAATAAATCCCAATCGCAAAATGGTTGTGGGTTTTATTCCCGCAACATTGTCCAATGTGACAGGTTGTCACATCGTATGCGTGTTTTACTTTTTAGAAAACTATATAATTTTATAACATTCCCAAAAATGAGATAAATTACTAAAAAATCACTATAACATATTTTAACCACAAATGTTATCTCATACCTTTAATTTTCTTCCCAAAAACTAATATCATGTAATTGACTCAAATTCAGGGATCATATAAAGAACAATAGTTCTTTAAAACTATATCCACAAAAGAAAAGACAATTCTTCCTCAAATATAATTTTCAAAAAAAAACATTAGGGTTTCACTAATAAGAGGAATATATTCCAAGGTATTCTAAAAAAAGTTCCTTAGTACTTTTAAATATATCACTCTCCATTTATTTCCACACAGGTTCTTTCTTGACATAGAGGTTAACATATAGAATAGTACATTTACCCAGGTAATTCTTAGGTCCCCTACATTTATAGAAAATGACCCTAAATGTATTCTTATGATATTTTTTTATTTTCTTCCATAATACTCTTAATTTTCCCTCAAAAATTATTCACTTTATGTCCTTCTTTCACACACATAAATCATTTCTTTATTCCATTGAGACACATTCCTAGGATTCTCCTTCCACATTTCCTGCATGATGGAAAGTCGTTTTTCTTTTATCCATGGTACCCACTGCTGGAGCTCTTATCATTATCCACCTTTATCTTCTTTGTTCAGGTCTGGAGTTGGTTAATGTATATGGTTTTGATCATATTATTGGAAAATGGATTTGGCATAAAAACGATATGTTTTACGCCTATCATCATTCCATTCCATTGCTCACTTCCACCACTATTCTTAACTTGTACATCATGTTCAATGTTACTATGAATTCCTTGGAATCCAAATATTGACTAAAACCAGAAAACAGAGTGTGAGTAACAATACCAATAAAATCATTAAGATAATATCATGACACATTATTTTCAATCTAAAACACCATATAATTAATCAAGGTCATTTATTCGGATCTTATATTAAAATAATCCAAATTGGGTTGTAATGAAAATATGAATTCTTCAAATCATATATCACAGGAGTGTCATAACCAAAAGTGTATCACAACCTATTTTCATTCACTAGGATACCTCAGGTCATTCTTGAAACTCCATGTCGGAGTTTTCACTCAAAGGTACATCGGTGCCAGAGCCGCCTCAACCTAATCGTATCGAGACATGGATGCATTGCTGGGAAAATACAAAAATCACTATATTACCAAAATTATAAGAATTTATTCTATACTAATCCACAATTTCTATCTCAGTTTAATGTTCTCTAATCAGTGTTTTTCTAAATCTTGTTTCCTTGATTTGTGCTAAAATTCATCTGATACCAACTATAACTCCCCGAACAAAGTTACCCAGAGTCAATGGATTATTACATAACATTGGCATGATCACAAGAGATCATTTCTCGAAAACCCGATTAGTAAAATATCCATTGAGGTACTATATTAATCCATACGTTTTACATTACATTATGAAATAAATAAAAACTACAACATTGGGTCTCAATTTAACACAATTATCTCCCTTAGACTATTCCAACATGACAATCATAATATACATCTTCACATCATGGGAAAAATAAAACATAAGGGGTGAGATAAAATGCTCAGTAAGGATAATAATATTGTGAAAACTATCATAAAAACAAAACCATTTAAGGTAATATATACGAATAAAATACAAGACTATTAAAAATAAACTTCAGCATAATATGGAAAAGTTGAATCAAATAATACTACATACATATTCACGTGGATATTCTATAAGTCGAATAATAACATGTAATATCAATAGCTAATTTCATAATTATTGAATGCATAATGTCGGGCATCATAACCACATAGTCATGGCCGCAAGCCAAGAATACGAATAAATATTTTGTCAAGGCCTTATTCCAAGACACTAGTTTGTTTCATGATACCTATTGATGCATCGAGGAGATGTAGAAGTCTCCACCTGTCATGTAATAATTCGAACGCATTACTCATATGAAAATTTTGAATCATAATCTAGATATATTTTTTAAATCTTGCATATGAAATATCAATATTTTAACCACAAACCATGAGTGGAATAAAAATAGCACATATAGAGTCAAATATAACTCATTAAATACAACGTATATTATTCTATAAATCAACCTCAATCACGAAAAATTATTTATATTGACATAGATGAAAATAATTAGTAAAACTATTTGAGATAAATATCCCCTTTTTCTTGAAAATATTTAAAAGTCTCATTATTTATCGCCAAGCTGATAAGAATTAGATTTTGGAATCATAGTTTCCCATACTAGTTTTATTATTTTAAAGGAATTTTAATTTTAAAACATTCCAGTCCATATAAATGAATCCTTAAACCCATTTCTGAAACATAGACATTAATGAGAAGGATTTACAAGAATAATTCTTTAAAACATTTAAAATGATATTTTAGTTAGTGTTCCTAACCAAATGAGGGATACATGAATTCAAATAATTTAGGTAATCAAAACATTAATATATCAGGAGAATAAATGGATTCATGATATAATATGTCAAAGTATATTATATACACCATATAAAAGTGAATTGGCGTATGACAACAAAGAATTATCAATGGAATGTAAATTGAGATAAAATCTCTTATAAAGACCATATCCTTAGGATAACGATAAATAACTTACAAAATTATGAATGATATATATTAATACACTCAATATGATGGGATATTTTGTGTAAATCAATTATAGAACATTCACACATATTCATGTAAAAACAACACCAATGACGTGGATGTATAACTCAATGAATGGAAATTGAGTTAAGATTACTCTGATCAGGTTCATATTGAAGGCTTGAGAATTTATAAATGGAGTGATTATGTGTATCAAAATTAAATACACACAAAGGAGAGTAGAAATTTCTACATAAGTAAATGAATAGTGATTTCACACATAATCATTGACTAAAATAATCAATGAAGATTGCTTAGAACCCAATGAGTGGAAAATAAAATTATAAATTCCCTTACCGATTTGGTAACAAATGAAACATACAACCCAAAAAAAGGATCGTAGAATTAATGTGTAATTAATAATAAATTAATGTATATTACACAAATAATACAATTGTGGGTAGTACATACACCACACAAAAGGAAATAGTGGCAATATAGCATGAATCTCACGCGAATGAGAGGCGAGACAAAACCCAATTAACTTATACATTTCCTTAGTTGAGGGTACGTTATCCTAATGTATAATAGATAAATAATTTTTATTAAATTATATAAGAGGAATATTAATATATAAGATATAATATATGATCTTTTAATATATCTTTGTTAATAATATTTCAGTAGTATCATTGTTTCGGGTAAAAACTGATTCATTTTTCATTATATGTTTTCTTACATAAGTCATGTTTGATGTGTATAGGATGTATTTGACTCATATCCAGTATGATATTTAGTTTTTTTAAAATATATTTAATCATATAATGAAAATTATTCTTGAATGGTTATGAGGGGGAATGAATCTCATAGCATTGGTAGAGATGGTAATCCATACGAACACACGAAGAGAAATGTCATTCCATTGATGGTTAAATAATATTTAATTAGATGTTATGACATATAAATATAATAATTAACCTGTTAAATTTATTATTTACATAATTTTTTCTCATTATTCTACCCATCCAAAAAATAATGTGTTGAATAAAAAACTAAACCATGACTTGGAGACAATTAGCAGTATGTACTCAAGTATGATGACATTGTCATTCATAGGATGGATAAAATAATGAATATGGTTGTTCCATATTTCAAATAACATCAAATTAAAAATAAGGTACTAGGGTTATTTTTTTTATGGAAGCAACAAAGAAAGAGGAAGTGGAAGGGGAAAATAATTCTGAATGATTTGATGAAATCATTACCTCTTCTCCAGATGTTTCCTTTCAATTTGATCAAAAGGGCTCTATAGGATGGAATTTTGATAAATGTAAGGCCTATAGGTTTAAATTAGGGTATGTGGGAGGATATATGAGTAGATTTTTTCTTAGACACATATATGTGGAGCATTTATTTATAGGGAAATTTAGTACCATTTTATATGGGAGGTGAGGGTCACTTCATGAAAAGTTTGAAATATTAATTTATTATTAAATCATATTCGTTTTATAATAGATCCAAAATGATTTATATCATTGATAAGGTGGTTTTGGGTTGAAAAACACTCAACCAATAGGTTTTAGACAGGTTTAGCTCACCATATTGACCACGTCTTTTTTATTTAACTCTTAGTTAAATTGTTTAACTTTTATCATGCATTCATGTATTATTATAATAATTCTTTAATAAACATACATTAAAAATCCAAGAGAACCCCCAGTGGTTCATTATGACATATCTATCTGTATATGAGTCTTTTGGATGAAACTTATATTATAAAGAGTATTATGTCATTAAATAATATAGAATTTTTTTTATTGAAAACACATTTATTTCAATTTGGAAACTATTTAGTATTTGTTTTTGGTGAATGTCAAAAAAACATGATTAATTCTATCCAAATAAATTAAATCTATATTAACATGTCATATTAACCTAGAGAATTAGTTTAATGCATCAGAAGTCTCAATTTACATTTATTTTTATATTTATAATATCAATTAGTTTAATATTTCATTAATAATGTAATTAATACATCATCATTGTGTCCTAAATAAATTTAATTATTTAAGGTATAAAAATTAAAAATAAAATAAATGTATGTATGAAATATTTTTATATTTCTGATGAGTAATTATAGCCAAATTTATATTATGAATAACCCTTTATTAAAAAAATTTAGTAATGAATCATTGAATTTGATACTTTTAACTATTCTATAAATAGAATAATAATAACTCTTGTAATCTAATCCAAGTTGGTCAAAGAGGATCATATTTTACTCCAAAATTTTATTTTGGTCAATGAATAATTATCTAATAGAATTAGGATATGTGTTAGGGTAATTATTATATCATTTTTACCTTTAATTACCAGATTTAATTATAACTGTGGTAAATAAAATTCCAAAGTAATTATTCACCAAAAATTAGTTTCATCCTATAGAACCACATTTTACATACTTCTTTAAAAAGTGTGTCTCATATTTTTTAAATTCATTTCATAGAAGCAGTAAAATTATGTTTTATGCAAATTTTCAAATGTTCTTAGAAGGTGGGTAAAAGACGTTAAAATGTTCAATAAACTTTTATACATCGAATTTTATTTTAAAATGAATTCAATTAATTACATTTAAATTATATTGGAATTATTTATAAATTTTTACCAAAATAATTTAATTAAAATAAATAATAATTTTAATTTTAAGTAGGTTTTAAACCAGAACGCGGTGTTTTTTACTATTCATCAAAAATTGAATGTTGTCAGGAAAATACCGAAAACTCACCTTAAGATATTTTTTATATTACAGATTCGAATGTTATGTCTATTATACCTATTTCGAAACATATATGTTTTATTAATTAATTTAAAAAAATATTCCCGTTTTCAAAACCGAAATACAGTTTTTTGAGATGTAAAAACTATCAAAAGATTGATATGTGCTTTTGTACAATTTTAATGTAAAATTACTCCCAATGATGAAAATTGGATTAAATGATAAAAATATAATATAATTATACTTCAAAACCATTGAAATAAATAATTTAACACTATAAAATATTTTTATTTAAAAAGTTGTTTTCAAATAAAATTTAGTATTTTTTACTATTCATCAAAAAAAATTAATGTTATCAGAAAAGCACTATAAATTTATCCAAACTATATTTTTATGTCCTACATCAAAATGTAAATTTTATTTTATCAAATTTAAAATAGAAAAGTTTAAAATATTGGATTAAAAAAGGGCCCCCCCTTAAAAGGCGGGAATATTGTATTTTTGGAAAAATAGGTCTTTTATCTGAAAAAATGGATTTTCCGTCATATTATGTCTAAGAAATAGAAAATATGAATGTTAAAATTATATAGGATAAATATAAAATTCAAAATGTGGTTATTACTATTCATAACTGCTTTTTAAACATCAAGTTTGATAGGTCGTGGTGTGCTTGAACTATGTGTTGCGTACTTCACACACTATAGTATTATTCAAAGACAAACATATCATTGAAAGCATAAGGTGTTACATATTAACATGTATATAAAACATTCTAGTTCTAGGAACAACACCCTTATAAACCTTCATTTGTGGGTTCAATCACCATGGCCTTTCCAAATGTAATGGGTTGTCACTCGCTAAGTAGGTTGTACCATTTCTAAGAAAATATTTATATTATTAAATTAATGTGCCCAAAAAATTGATGACCGCCATTAAATATAGTAAAAATAATCCAGGAAATTGGTAATCCCTAATGTTTTCTGTATAGATTATGTTTCCTAAAAATCTGATAATCTAAATTGATTATTACTATTTTAATATCAATGACCATATGAAGACAAAAAGCAATCTGTATTTTCAAACATACTTAGTAAAATTTTGAACAGAATCTCCTCAAATATTTGTTTCACCAAAAACCCATACTAATACCTATAGAGATACCACCATAAATGTCTCCCAAAAACAATTTAATCATTTTTTTCTTCAATCACATAAAAAATATGTGTTTATGGAATTGTAATTATGATCAATCATAAACTCATAAACTCATGATGTTATCCATAACTATTAATTCAATCTATGATAAATACCTAAATTATTATTAATATTCACTCAATAATTTTATGTGGTATTCTTAATAGAACCAAAATTCCATTTATAAAAAAATATTATACAATATAATTATTGGACTCCAATACATAAATACAACAACCCATTTACATAAATTAGGGATATAACACAACACCTTCCTTGGTCTAGTAGTTAGCCTTTAAAATAGGGTATTATCTAAAATAATTCTCAATTTAAATTAATTTAAGACTTCTAACTGTAAATAGTTCTCTAGGATGAAATTTATTTCTCCCCATTTAACTCCCCACATTTCCCCAAAAATTCATTTCACTATGCCCTTTTTTTCTACACATATAACAATTTTTTTATTTCAAAGATACAATATCCTATGTTTCTAATTCCACATATCTAACATGAAAGAAAATTGTTCATTATATCCTCCATGGCCTCCATAAAAAGAACTAAATATAAAATCCATTATTATATTCATTGTTTAGTTAAATAGATTGATATGGTGTAAGTTTATAATCATATATCAATATAAATGATTACAATTGATCATGATATCATTTACTCTAGTAATAATTCCATTTGTATTCATATTATCACCATATTCTCCATCATATTCAATTTTAATGTGATTATTTTAGTTTCTCTCCAATAGATAAATTGAAAAATAATATTGTGAGCAACAATAATGAAAGTGGAAAACCATATAATCATTTATAGTAATTATATATCATGAGACATTCTATTAAATATAATAAACCATAATACTATCCCTGATTAATTATTATTATCATCTATTAAAATCATTAATGATGGTTTATAAAAAGAATATTAATGAACCAAATAATATCCCAGGGGAGCATCAAAACATTTATACATCATGACCCGTTATCATAGAGTAGGTGAAGATCAAGTCAAGATCTATTGCTCCCTTTTTAGAGTTATTCAACATATGCACATCTATGAAAATCTATAACCAATTATATTTTCAAGCCTAATAATTTTTTCTAGGAAAAACATATAATATCTACATTACTAAAAAATAGTAATTTATATGTACTTATTATTATCCTCAAAGTCAGTCATAGGTATATAATCTTTTTTCCATGTTTTCCTAAATCTAGTTTCCATGATTTATACTAAACATGATAAATATAAACTACAAAGACCCCAAAATTAGTCTCCAAATAGTTATGTTTACTTTTTCATGTTGGATCTATATAAAAGAGATCACATATGTGAGTAGATAATAGTTTATTAGTGTTTTAAACATGTTATATACATGAAATTCACATTATATATGAAAACATGAAATAAAACTACTATTTTTTAGGAAAACATTATTCAAATTATCATATCCCTTGATATTAATCATAATACACGTCGTGTTTTCCTAAGGAAATGAATCCTATGAAATGGGTGAGTTCAAATGATAAGTTAGTTTGTGCATACAACATAATATATCATGAACCAATATGGCATTATCTAGATAGAAAGGTAGAGAACAGAAAAAATTACATTTAATTAATAAAATGATCATGAAGAATAATATGATAGGAATAATTAATGATCAAAATAGTTCAATTTAAATAATTATATGATGTTGAAAAAAATCCATGGATATTATTATAAATTAAATAATGTTATTGATCACAATAATAGCTCTTATAATGTTGGAATAAATAGTTTTGTAAATCAAAACTATACGATCATGGAAGTTTTCTCCGAAATGTTATATTAATTTTTAAGGAATGCGCAAAATACCTAAACAAGTTTTCTCTAGAGACCTACCAATGAATTAAAAGGATATATTGGGATCTTCCCATCAGTTACTATGTCAAATACATTCGTCATATGAATGAGGATAATAATAATAATTTTAGTCATTTGTGTTAAAAACTAAATAATTAAATGATAATAATTTCTTCAATAAATATACATATCTACATTACCATTAATATTGTAAGGATATGATGAAAACATTAATACATCTTTCAATCAATATCCTTAATCATAGGCCATACAATGTTTTATATGGAGTGTTATATAGACAATTTATCCCATTTAAACTGATCATAAACCATCAAAACATATAATAAGTATATCATCATTAAGAAAACTTCCAATAGATCATAATGTTTAATGAACCCTTTTGTTTTCGATAAATAGAAAAACTATAAAAATGAAATTAAAACAATTCATGAAGAAAATTTCATTTACACTATGAAAATATAATTTTAAAACAAAATATTTATATATTATGAGGAAAAATATTTTCATTAAAAATAAACATGAAATCTTGTAAAATAAAATTCAGGACAGATAGTGCTCATGAATTTATGTAATTCTATACATGTTGTTTAGTCCAAAATACAATCTTTTCACATTGTTCTGAAAAGGATAAAAATAAAATGTTTAGAAAATGATAGGAAGATTCATTCCAAACAAATTATAAAAATTTACTACAAAATTAAAAACATTATAATAAATAATTTTTATAATTTTTAAAACTTTTTTGAAAAATGTTTTAGAAAACATTGATTTGAATTGAAAAATTTTTTTGGCTGAAGAGTGAAATAAAGCCATCATTTTATAAAAATATTTTTCTAAAAATTTTAAGTTCCAATGAAACAAAAAAGGTAATATTACGTCAAAAATAATGAAAAATTAGAATAAAATTTATTGGGATTAATATAATAATATAAAAATATTCCCCTAAAGGATATTTAAATAAAAACAATCCCAAATAATGATGATATTGTAAAATAAAAGCTTTCCACTTTGGTAAGATTTGAATTATAATATCCAAAAAATAAATAAAAATAAATAAAACATTAACATATCATAAAGTTAACGAAATTAATGATATATAATATAAAATTTTTATAACATCAAAAAAAGATATAAGGGTTTAATGTGACATATGTCTCATGAAATTAAAAGTGAGATGGGAAACCCATACCTCAGGTTCAATTTCCATCGTACATGTTCAAACCTATGATATAATAAATATAGATTTATTATAAATATATTAAATAACTATTATCATATATATAACACAATATGATATTTTCTTAGAAATTTTAATCACCCATTTTTTAACAATTCATTTTTAAAAACCCTATTATAGATGATAACAACTTTGTTTTTCATGTATGTAGTGGTTTTATAGATTCAGTGCCGTTACATTTATAACTGTTAAATAATCTATATAATGGTAGAAATGATATAATTATAAAATATATTCATTATATAAATTTTTATAATATTCCATATAAGTTATGGATAAAAAATGGATTACAATGTTCATATATATGGACGGTCATAGGTACGCATGAATATTGTTTCCATTTTCCCGATAGATGGTGATAAAAAATTAAATAATATTCCAATGTTATAAATTAATTAGTATATAATATAAATCATATATATATTCATCAAATCTATCCTTATTAACATCATCATCAAAATAAAACTAAAATTGGTCATCATTGCTTTGTTGAGGCAGTAGTCCACACAAACACATGATCAATGTTATCATTTCATAGTAGATTAAAATGAAAGAATTTAGATGTAATTTTATAATTTTTCAAGATTAAACATGACCTAAATATAATATATATAAATTAAATAAATCATTATATCCATCATTGATTGGTGTTTGTGGATAAAGAATTACATTGGTTTGTGAGGCAGTAGTATGTCGTGCACATTATCGATGGTTTTGTTTTCCATTTGATGGAAGGGGATATGGATATATTTAATTAAATTAACATAATAACAAATAATTATATAGTTGATATTTTTTAAATATTTCATTTTATTTTCAGGATATTTTAATGATTTAATGGAAGAAATAAAATGAAAACACCTGGCCAATAACTGTACTTACTCTTCAAACAACCTCATTAGGTTTATACAAAAATCATTCCAACAAAGGATTTCTGATAAAAAAAATTACACCCATTCATTGGGAAGCATGTAAGTTAAGGATCAAGGTAGGTATTTTTGGAAAAAATTTATTTTTAATTTTCAACAGGAGAGGATATAGGGACCCCTTTTATAAATGGGGGAAGGACACACCTGGAAATTTTGAAATGAATAAATAGTATCCATGTTTGTTGCATGAAAAAATACTCTAAAATGGCTTATTAGTGATCCTTTCACGAGATAAGTACAAAATATGTCCATCCAATAGTAATTATAATTTTTTAGGTAATTTTAACCCTTAGTGTCTAAATTTAATCCTAAGTAAACACCTTTTAACCTAAACCATGATTATTAAATTTTACTCTATTTTGATTTAATTTGGACTAATAATATGTTGAAATTATTATATATTACTATTTATTCTTAATAAGGATATTTAATTTATTTTTCTATATTCAATGCACATTTTTGGTATAAATTTATATAATATTTAACAGATAGACGCATTGAAAAAAAGAATTTCATAAGAAAAATATTTTAAAAGTATAAATTGTTTTTATATCAAAACTCAACATATAATTGACTAAAATAAAAATAATTATATTAAATTTAATATATTTTTAAAAAATTTACATTTGAAAGAAATTTTTAAAAAATTTTAACATTTCTACTCTTTTAATGAAAATGTTGTTTTCAATAAAAATTAATATTTTTCATTATACAACTATAAACTAATATTCTAAAAAAAATCTATAAAAATTGAGTCAGTGATAATTTTTGAATAATTATTTCCAAAAAGAAGTTAGTTTTTATAAATAACGTTGAAAAACAAAAAAAAATATTTTTGAAGAAGTGCTCAAAACATGAAGAAAACATATTCTAGAAACCAGTATATTTTTTCAGATAAAGATTCCTTTGATTAAAAAAATTATTATTTTATAATAAATTGATAACCAATGGATTTATTTAAATATTAATAAACCCTATAATTTTTTTAAATTTTTTAATATTATTTATACCATCTATTTGAATAGCTTGGTTAGTATGGACATATTTAAATTACATATTTCACGTGTTATTTAAGCTCAGTGTTGTATGCCATATACACTATCAAACATAATATCATTAATTTAAAATTTCAGGGATTAGTTTTTCAGAAGTTATTGAAGAGGATAAATCTATTTTTAAGAAATATATTTTAATGTCCCTTGGTGTTACATTCTTACCTCTTTCAATTAATCAAATTCTAGAAATTTAAACATCCCCTTGTAAAAAGGGTGGTTGAAATGTAAAAATTCCTTCTTTTGAAAACCAACGTCATAAAAGGGGTTAATATAAAATAATCTCAAAAAATAGGATAAAGAAATATAACGATAATATATAGTGAATCATAAAAAAATATCCTAGTAGGAAAAATATTAGTCTGGAATCTAATAAATGTCTAAATAATTATAAAGAGTGATTGGGTTTTTTTATCACAATAATGTGAATAATCAATTGATAGTTAACAACCACAATACCCTAAAATTATGAGGTGTGAAAAAGATCATTTGATTAATAATAAATGATGGAATATGTATAAATATATTATTTCAAGTTCATCATCCAAATGTTGGGGGATTATTTTACTATCAAGCTAGAGAACAACTGATTCTATTATAACCTAATATCATTTTATTTTGTAATAATTTCATCCTTTGGTTGGCTGTGGATCAACATTTACTTAATTTATTAATCCATCAAATTAACACATACGATTGATTTTTTATTCTGAGAGTAGTAAAATTTACTTTTAATAGATCATAAGACAATTAAAATTGTGACATGTCCATTTACATGTACTTAAAGATATAATAAAATAAAACTATATAGAACAATTTATCAAATATAATAAATTAATTTATAAAACCACATACATTAACCCTAAAGTCAGCCAAAATCAATTCCATTATTAATTACACTACTATAAAAATATAATATTGTCACGGTTTATTAAAATTGTGGAAATAAGTTATCGGTATACATGGTTTATTTGAAATTGTAGAAATACTTATACCAGTTGGTTAGAAGTCTACCCAATTCAGTAGGACTGATCCCACCCAATCCATATATGTTTTGAGGAAGTGCTTCCAAACATTCTTATATATTATTCTGATGATCCACCTACTCCGATGCAACATGGACATAGGGAGTCCACCTCCCTTGAGATGTGACTCTATTGAAGACTCCACAACACCCTGTCGAAGTAGATTCGATGTGTATTCCACACCTCCCAAAACCCACCTCCATGTTGATGATGATCTATTACAGACTCCCCAATTCTCCATGATTCTCCTCATCCAATGTGGATATGATGTGTCTTTTATAAAGCCACCAACCTCCCTTGATCCTCCACCACCACTAAATTTCCATTCTAATCCCTATTCAAACAATAGTTTTGTGTACCTATAATATCAACTATCACAATGTAAAATTTCGATCAAAACACATCAACATCCCAATAGATTATTTGGAACCCTCTAATGACTTCTAAATATCCAAAAGATATTGAATTGGGGGAATTTTTTAATCACTCACATATTCCTTCAATTTTTTCTTCATAATTACTTGTTATTATGTAGTAGGAAGCCTCCATTAGGGAAAATTCCTTCTTCCTAGTGCAATCACCTCTTTGTAGACCAATGTCAAAATCCATAGGTGGCTTCTCAATCAATTATAGGTTTTCCTCACCATAATATGTTCAATTAAGTCCTTTTTTATTACACTATAATTTCAATTATCTATATCCCTCATGGGACTTCGTATTTCCTAATAGTGACTGGATTTTTTCATCCTCATCAACTGAGGGTGATTCAAATAAATGTATAATTAAATTTATGTGTAATTATTATTCTATATCTACATATATTTTATTTCATATCATTCGTTCCTCTACATATACTGATTATCTATAAATATACATGGAAATTTCTATTAAATTAACTTTTATGTTTCTATACATGTATAATACACATTATGTTTAATAAATTCTTAAATTCATATATTAATTATTCTTACATTGAATATGACTCTAGTTGCATTTATTTATTATACATCGTTCTCATTTTCTTCGATTACATGATTTTTGTTTTGAATTTTCAGTTTACAATCATTATGCGTGAAATTTCCAAAATAAAATATACATTATGTTTCTACATTATCATTATCTATATCATGACCATTTCAATTATATTAATGATTATATTAATATATATGTAGTATCACAAGGGGAAACACAATTTTAGTTTCACTTCTTTATCGTCATCTAAAACAACTATTTATATTGTTGTTTATATCATAGATTATTTTATAATTCACATGTCATTTTATATTTTACTGAAATTGAGTGTTCAAATTTATTATTCTTAAATCCGTCTAAATATGACGGTCTAAAGTGGAATATATTGATTGTTACATTTCAATTACATGTACTGACATTTCAATTAAATTGTTTTTTAAATTATAGTATATATTTTAATTTATATTAATATACCGATGGATTTCTTTTATTGAAGTCAATTTACATATTTTTAAATTATCATATAAAGAATGTCTAGTTTCTATTCAATATGAAAATAATTTTCTTTACATAACATACATACTATTTTGTTGATATATAGATACTCCTTTACTAAATATATAAGAAATATCATTAAAAATGTATACATAGATAAGTGAATATGAAATTAATTATAAATTCTGTAATCATGTACATCTCTAGATGGTATGTTCATAGATTTCTGAAAATATATTGACTACTTCAAAGTAGTATTTATATTTATTATGATAATTTCTTTTAAATATTTGATAAATATAACCATACTAATTAGTTTCATGGTATCTTTTAATTCTTACCAAGTGAATGGATTTATTGGAACATCATGTTACAACAATAGTGTTATAGAATTCATTATTTCATTTATCTAGACTTGATAGAACCCATATAGTAATAACCATGGATTTATAGTTCATTCACATATTTCAAAAATTGGTAATAACATGTTTAAATCAGTATATGAAATATCTTTTTAATAATATTAACTCTTTTGTGTGGCTTTATCTACAAAAACACTATACATTCCCATATATTTTGAATCCCCTATATTTAATTTCATATACATCCACATACATGAATATAAATTTTATGAACAATCAATAAAATTCATTCATAAATAGATATATTTCAATCAAAAGTAACACTTTAGGATGATTTAAATCATAACAAATAGGATGATAATTGTCATATTAAAAATGATCAAAACAGACACATTTTAAAATTCTTAAATATAGAAGGACAATAATAAATAACATCTAATAGATATATATTCATACAAACATTATTATGACTATTCAAATATTGATTTTGATATTAACATAAAAACAATCATAAAAAATTTATTCCTAAATTTATTGAACATATTCTTCAACTTATTTTTACACAAATAATAAATGATAATCCTTTTTTAAAATTGCAATAATTTATACATCCTAAAAGAAATGGGATATTAAGAACTTTTATAGTGCCTATACTTTTTGTTCAATTCCATTAAAAAAATACTATAATCCTATAATTTATATTGCCGAGAAATTATTTTCATTCATTTTATTATTCTCATTCATATAAATTTATTAAATAAATACCTAAATGTGTTTATCTAGAGTCCAATTATTTTTACAATCCTTAATATACTTATGGAATAAAAGTATTTTGATGTGTATAGTTCATATGTTTGTGCTTATTCTTAAACAATGGATACAATATAATCACATAATAACATTAAGAATATGAATTCCTATGATTGTGTTTATAGATATTCTGATACAAATACTATAATACAGACTAAATTTAAAATACAATAATTTATAAAATCTAGAAAAACTATAATATATAAAAAAGAACTAAATTTATTTTATATTATTCTTATACAAACAATTTATTATTTAAATTGTAAAGCATATGTCTATGGTCATTATCAAACTAATGAATTTAGTGAAACAAAAATAATACAGATTTTTAAATTTCTAGTGTATATTTCTTCTTATAAATACAAATATACTCTAATAATAATAATTATTCAAGATTACAATACTTATGATTATTCTTATTGTCACGACCCGTCCTCGGGGCCCGTGCCGTGACTACCCCAAGCCCGCCTTCCATAGGCCAGGGGCTGGCGACTAGCACCAAAGGCGTAAAATCCCGTTAACTGGGAAGGCATTGCCTTTATAAAAGAAAACAAGCACCACAGAGTACAAGCGGAAGTAAAACACTAAGTACAAAAAGGAGAGCTGAAATGTAAAAAGGGGCCGGAAATACAAGCCCAACTGTAAAGTACAACTCGAAAGGGAAAACAGCGACTGAAAAGTAAAGCTGCTACGTTGAGATGTCCACTGGAAATCCCACCTGAAGGGTGGGTACAGATAGCTCCTCTGCTCCTCGGGTCCTGCCATCCGCTCCGAGTATGTCCCGCCCAGTGGTCCACCTCCGGGTACCGCCTCGTCGTATAGTCCACCTCCAGGTACCGTCCAGTCCTCGAACCTTCGGCTTCCGTCAGCACTGTCCGTCGTCTGCAACCAACACAACGAGGTGCGGGCATAGCCCGTGCAGGGGTGAGTATAACGATACTCAGTAGGGACCCCGAGACCCTCAAGGTCTCACTAAAACCAACAAGGATAAACACAAGAAGATCTCAACAGATAAACTCTACTTAGGTATATGCCCATACATATACCTAAGTTATCAAGTAACCCATCTCAATCATGAGGAAACACAAGAATTGTGAAATCGACGGATAACCACTACCCGGGTATATGCCCATACATATACCAAAGTTAGCAAGTAACCCATCTCAATCATGAGGAAACACAAAGGTCAAAAGTGTCAGCTCAAACCAGGATTTTCATTATCGAAACCGTAACTGCTGAAGAGCTCCGTCTCTAGAGTGTACAGTGGTCCTGTCACGACTCCGAGGCTGCCGCTCACTAACCTAGGACTGCTGAGGTACTCCTCCTGTCGAGTACTGCGGGTTTGCGGCCAACTACCTGGCGCTCCGTCCGCTGAGGGTCTGTCGCCAAATACCGGGCGCTACCCAGATAGCCTACTGAGGTACTCCTCCTGTCGAGTACCGCGGGTCTGCTGCCAACTACCAGGCGCTCCGTCCGCCATGGGTCTGCCGCCAAGTACCGGGCGCTCCGTCCACTGGGCTAGTCGACTCACTCCAAGTCGAGTCGGTCAAGCAGTCGTCAGGTCTCAGCCGGCTACACGGTCTCCGTACTCTGCACGCTCGTCTCCGGGAGGGTCTGCTCCACGAGCTACTGGTCGATACTCCAAGTATCTCAAAGTCCCGCAAAGAAGTGTCTCAAAGGTCCGTCTCGTCACAGGGGTCTCAACGCAACAGACAGCGCGTCGATCGGACGCCCGGTCTGTGAGTTATTAGCCTTTTTGTCCCAGGGGCCCGGTTGGTTTCGAGTGCGAACCAATCCCGGCCGTATCACAACTGTACCCCGAACTCCCATAGGGTAAACTCAAAGGGACTGTTACTCAACGTAACCACCAACGCCGCTGACGGCTCGTCAAGCGGACGTCCTGTCTGAAAGATATCAGCTTTCCCGTTCCAGGGGCCCGGTTGGATTTCGGGTACAATCCAACCCGGCCATACTCCGAATGCATCCAAAACTCGGGCGGAGTATGTCAAAAGTTCCGTCTCATCAAGAGGAAGTCAACGAAACAGACGGCGCGTCAATCGGACGCCCGGTCTGTGAGTTATTGGCATTTTCGTCTCCAGGGCCCGGTTGCTTTTTAAGGAAAAACCAACCCGACCGTACTCCACCTGCGTCCAAACCTCGGGCGGAGTATGCCAAAAGATCCGATTCACTAAGAGGAACACAACGTGACTGACGGCGCGTCAATCGGACGTTCGTGGCTCAAGATATGAGCGTTTCCGCTCCGAAGGCCCGGTTGGTTTCGTGAACGAACCAACCCGGCCGAACTCAAAGTAATCCGAAACCTTGAGTGCGATATATCGAAACGACCGTCTCGATCCAAGGATCGCGTTGCCGCAGACGGTTCGTCATTCGGAGGTCCGAGGCTCAAGTTATGAGCCAAAAACCAAATCAGGTTCGAAACGGGGGGCCGGGTCTGGGCCGACCCGGCCCGACCCCCCCCGGGTGGCGCGGTGGCCGGCGGCGGCGGCCGGCGGCGGCGGGAGGCGGCGGTGCGGCGACCGGCGGCGGCGCGCGGCGGCGCGCGGCGGCGCGCGGTGGCGGCGCGGCGGAGGCCGCGGTGGGCCGCGGGGGCGGCGGGCCGCGGCGGCGGCGGGCTGGGGCGGCACGGCGGCGCGCTGGACGGCGCGGCGGTGCGCTGGGCGGCGCGGCGGTGCGCCGGCGCCGCTAAAGGAGGCCGCACGGGGGATTTTTTTCCCCCTTTGAAGATCCGGCGGCGCGGCAGTATAGCCGCGCCTCTCTTGCAAAACCGCCCCCACGTGGGGGCCGGTTTATTTAAGGGAACCAGGGGGCCGGCTGCCCCCCCCCCCCTCCTTCAAGAGCCGCCCCCCCTCATTAAGAGGGGGGTTTCTGCAGAACGGTCCGGGGGATTTATTCCCCCGGTTTTCAGTCATCCGGCCGGCCAGCTGGCCGGCCGGTTTTTACCAACGTGACCGGAAATTCCGGTCCCGCCTTCGACTTCCGACGCCGGCGGCCCGACCGCCGGCCTTCTCTTCCGCCGCGGCCCGGAACCGGCCGCGGTCTCCTCATCCCGCCGCGGCCCGGAACCGGCCGCGGCGTTCGTCGTCCGGCGCGGTGCGACGGCACCGCGCCCCTCCGCCGCACTTTAATTTCTTTCAACGCGGCGCGGCGGCGTCGCGTTCTTCATGTTTCTTCCATGGTGCGTGCGACGGCATCGCGAAGATATTTGCACGTTCATCCGCGTGGTGCGACGGCACCACGCCACTTGCTTCCTCCCGCAAGATAAATCAACATAAACGTTGGAGGGGGGTTCGGCCGTGTTCAAGCGGTCCGGCCCCCCTCACATTAAATAAAAACTCAACATGAACATTCTAAGCCTCATGTTAGACATGCCAGATCCATGTTCAAGAAATGGAATAATTTAAGAATGAAACAACAAACCCCTACCTCGGTATATGTTCGAGGATTTGACTATGTCCGCGGAAGTCGACGTCGCGGAGATCGGGCGTCGCGGTAGTCGTTCGTCAATTCCGTTGACGAAGAGACGCGTCCGAAGAGGCACGTCGTTGGCGAATCCCTGTACGCCGACGAAGGTTGTCCGAGGAAGGTGCAGTGTTCTCTCTCGTTGACACCGAAGACGAAGAAGAGCGGTGCGGCGTTCTTCGTCGGAAAAAGGGCGTTCCTCGTCAAGTCTTGAGGAAAGTCAAATTATAAAGAGAACAACGAACTCAAGAATCTCTACCTCGATAGTCGCACGGTGACGGAGTCGTGGAATATCGGTGTCGATTCCTTTGACGTCGGAGGAAGAGTCGTTATCGAAGGCGTTTGTCGCGGAAAACCGTCGCGGAAGAGATGACGCGGAAGAAGTACGTCGCGTCGCGGACACGGCGTCGCGGATGGATCGTGTTCTTCGGCGGAGAAGTTCTTCGTTGAAGAACGACGTTCTTCGCGTTCTTCGTTGAGTTGAAGAAGAAGAAGAAAAGCTTCCAAAGCTCTCAAGAAATCCTCCCAAGGGTAAAAGAAACTCCTAGAATAATATAAGCTTTAACTTATATTATTTCATAACTTAACCACAAGAATTTCAAAGGTTTGAAATTCAAAATGGATAACTCCAAAATTAACTCACTTATTTAATATACATGAATTGTATAATTAAATATAAGTTAACTTGTCAAGCCATTAAGAGGGAGAGTAGGGAGTTGAAAAGGTGGGGGTTCGTGTGGGCCCCACCACACTTAATCCTCCCAAGGGAGGTTAAGTGGGTGTGGGTCCCACTTCCAACCTCCTTTGATAGGTTTTAAGAAGTTATAATAAAATTTGTTCTACACAAATTTTATTTAACTCAACTAAAAACCTCAAAAATTAACTTTCAACCCGCAACAAACGCAACTCCCAAAAAGGTCTCTTTAAGCGAATATCGGCGCTGCGAGTTCATCGGTGCCCTCGGATTTCAATTCCGAGCACCGGATCAAAAGTTAGAAATTCCCGCTCGTTCGTTCACTGAACGTACCCGAGCCAAACTTCGGAAATTAATTCCGGGCACTCCGAGCCTCGGAATCAGGTGCCGTCTGAAACCGCGCTCTTGAAAAATTCTAAAGAAAATTAAGAAAAAAAATTTCCCTTGAATTTTACGGGTCTTTACATTACTCCCACCTCAGGGCTTTATGTCCCCGTAAAGATACAACAAAAACTAGGGTAACAAAAGAGGGTACTG
Organism: Viscum album; assembly: GCA_963277665.1. Classification (NCBI taxonomy): domain Eukaryota; kingdom Viridiplantae; phylum Streptophyta; class Magnoliopsida; order Santalales; family Viscaceae; genus Viscum; species Viscum album. The sequence continues at coordinate 1,451,672,172 of OY728138.1, forward strand.
AGCACGCATCTGAGCCTCCCGCTCCCATGTGCTCTCCTGGAGATTCCCGTGCCGCCATCTGTTGCGCACAAGAGGAATCGATCGTCCATGTAGGACCCGCTCCTGTCGATCCTCTAACTCCACCGGGACCTCCGTAAAAGTCACCCCATCGTCAACGTCAAGCTCCTCAGCTGGAATACGTGGAAGACGTCGTGCACCCGGTGCAACTGAGGTGGTAGAGTCAGGCGATAAGCCACCTCGCCAACCTTACTGAGGACCTGGAAGGGTCTGATGAAGCGCGGAGATATTTTGCCGCCTCGGCCAAATCTCCGAATACCACGTCGAGGTGAGACCCGCAAGAAGACGTGGTCGCCATCCTCGAACTCCAGTGGCCTCCGCCTCCTGTCAGCGTATGACTTCTGCCGGCTCTGTGTTTTCCTCATCCGCTCCTGGATGACATGGACCTCTTCTGACGTGGCCCGGACCATCTCTGGTCCCACAAGAGCTGCGAGATTTCTTCTTTGCCGATAAGAGAAACCTGGTCTCATCCCCTGGATGAACCACATTCTTTGCCTAAAACAGTCAATCCTAACATGGATGATACTAATCCATACCAAGGATGACGTCGTAAGGCCTCGACGCTACTACTAAGAGATCCAACCGTTACTCTCGCCTCCAAGGGTTGAGTCACACTGTCGGCATCAGTGTGTGGTAACTGGTCTCCTCCAGTAGATGTCTCACAAGTGAGGGTCAAGTCAACAGTCAACTGGAACCTCTTAGTAACATCACAAAAGAGGACAGGAAAGAAAACATCACAAAAGATGCCTCTTTTATTATTGCAGCTCATATTACAAGACGCTACACAAAAGCAACATCAACATGGAACTAGAAGTACAAAAGATGTATCCACTAGTTCCTCCCTGTCCACCTGCTTTACGGTTGCTCAAGCATTTGTCGCTGCCTCAACCTCGGTGGCTCCCTCCAAGCCTGCGGATCGAGGAGTCGGACAGTCACGTGCCAGGTGACCCTTTCCGCGGCATGAGTAACACAACCTGCTCCTTGCACGGCTAGCTCTGTTCCCACTCCGGGTGCCCTGCACCACTGGTCCTAAAACCCGAGATCGCCCAACTGCTGGTCTGGTCCTCCTAGACCTCTGCATCATCTGTCTACTGCCCACAGATGACTCGGCTTCTGATCGTAAAACACGCGGAAAAGGCAGAATCTCCTGTACACGCTCGGGGTGTAGAGATACTGGCACAAACTCCACCCTGAAGAAGGTCTCGAAGTCTTCCCATGCGAAGTCCATCTCATCGCAAAACTGAAACAAGTGGCTCCACCACCTACCTGCTGCTGCCTGAAGGAGGCTGGTAGCAAAGATCACCATGAAGTCTGCCGGCGTCCCCACTAGCCTGAAGACTCTCACCACAGCCTCCAGCCAAACCTCAGCCGCCTGCGGGTCCGTCTCTCCCCGGAACCTGGGTGGCCTCTGGCGCTGGAACTCGTGCAGCGCGCTCAAGCGTCGTGCATCGCCTACTGCTGGGGCTGGTGGCATCGGTGGCCCAACGTATGGTAGTACCGCAGGTGCCTCCGCTGGTGCCTCAACTGCAAGAGGGCCCTGTACCGAAGCCTCGTCGCTCGACAGACTGTCAGCACGCTCATCCCTCCGGGCTCTAGCTGGTCGTCTGAGAAAAGACATACTGAAAGAAACAACGTAACACGATCAAACGATTATACCTGGTGAGCTGACCTGGTTTGAGCTGTTTTAAGGGGAAAAAACCTTTGAAAACACACACGCAATCAGTGTTTTCGTGCACAAAGTCGGAAATCAGTTGTCAGGGTCCTGGTGTATGGATACGTCGGCCGCCCGCACCAACACTGGACTCCCTGAACTGAAAACCACACTCGGTACTCTCAACACTATTGCTTCACAGAAAGAAACATCAGAGTTATAAGTTCTGCGGTAGAACCGAACTCCTCTGATACCAATTTGTCACGACCCGTCCTCGGGGCCCGTGCCGTGACTACCCCAAGCCCGCCTTCCATAGGCCAGGTGCTGGCGACTAGCACCAAAGGCGTAAAATCCCGTTAACTGGGAAGGCATTGCCTTTATAAAAGAAAACAAGCACCACAGAGTACAAGCGGAAGTAAAACACTAAGTACAAAAAGGAGAGCTGAAAAGTAAAAAGGGGCCGGAAATACAAGCCCAACTGTAAAGTACAACTCGAAAGGGAAAACAGTGACTGAAAAGTAAAGCTGCTACGCTGAGATGTCCACTGGAAATCCCACCTGAAGGGTGGGTACAGATAGCTCCTCTGCTCCTCGGGTCCTGCCATCCGCTCCGAGTATGTCCCACCCAGTGGTCCACCTCCGGGTATCGCCTCGTCGTATAGTCCACCTCCAGGTACCGTCCAGTCCTCGAACCTTCGGCTTCCGTCAGCACTGTCAGTCGTCTGCAACCAACACAACGAGGTGCGGGCATAGCCCGTGCAGGGGTGAGTATAACGATACTCAGTAGGGACCCCGAGACCCTCAAGGTCTCACTAAAACCAACAAGGATAAACACAAGAAGATCTCAACAGATAAACTCTACTTAGGTATATGCCCATACATATACCTAAGTTATCAAGTAACCCATCTCAATCATGAGGAAACACAAGAATTGTGAAATCGACGGATAACCACTACCCGGGTATATGCCCATACATATACCAAAGTTAGCAAGTAACCCATCTCAATCATGAGGAAACACAAAGGTCAAAAGTCTCAGATCAAACCAGGATTTTCATTATCGAAACCGTAACTGCTGAAGAGCTCCGTCTCTAGAGTGTACAGTGGTCCTGTCACGACTCCGATGCTGCCGCTCACTAACCTAGGACTGCTGAGGTACTCCTCCTGTCGAGTACTGCGGGTTTGCGGCCAACTACCTGGCGCTCCGTCCGCTGAGGGTCTGTCGCCAAATACCGGGCGCTACCCAGATAGCCTACTGAGGTACTCCTCCTGTCGAGTACCGCGGGTCTGCTGCCAACTACCAGGCGCTCCGTCCGCCATGGGTCTGCCGCCAAGTACCGGGCGCTCCGTCCACTGGGCTAGTCGACTCACTCCAAGTCGAGTCGGTCAAGCAGTCGTCAGGTCTCAGCCAGCTACACGGTCTCCGTACTCTGCACGCTCGTCTCCGGGAGGGTCTGCTCCACGAGCTACTGGTCGATACTCCAAGTATCTCAAAGTCCCGCAAAGAAGTGTCTCAAAGGTCCGTCTCGTCACAGGGGTCTCAACGCAACAGACGGCGCGTCGATCGGACGCCCGGTCTGTGAGTTATTAGCCTTTTCGTCCCAGGGGCCCGGTTGGTTTCGAGTGCGAACCAATCCCGGCCGTATCACAACTGTACCCCGAACTCCCATAGGGTAAACTCAAAGGGACCGTTACTCAACGTAACCACCAACGCCGCTGACGGCTCGTCAAGCGGACGTCCTGTCTGAAAGATATCAGCTTTCCCGTTCCAGGGGCCCGGTTGGATTTCGGGTACAATCCAACCCGGCCATACTCTGACTGCATCCAAAACTCGGGCGGAGTATGTCAAAAGTTCCGTCTCATCAAGAGGAAGTCAACGAAACAGACGGCGCGTCAATCGGACGCCCGGTCTGTGTGTTATTGGCATTTTCGTCTCCGGGGCCAGGTTGGTTTTTAAGGAAAAACCAACCCGACCGTACTCCACCTGCGTCCAAACCTCGGGCGGAGTATGCCAAAAGATCCGATTCACTAAGAGGAACACAACGCGACTGACGGCGCGTCAATCGGACGTTCGTGGCTCAAGATATGAGCGTTTCCGCTCCGAAGGCCCGGTTGGTTTCGTGAACGAACCAACCCGGCCGAACTCAAAGTAATCCGAAACCTTGAGTGCGATATATCGAAATGACCGTCTCGATCCAAGGATCGCGTTTCCGCAGACGGTTCGTCATTCGGAGGTCCGAGGCTCAAGTTATGAGCCAAAAACCAAATCAGGTTCGAAACGGGGGGTCCGGGTCCGGGCCGACCCGGCCCGACCCCCCCCCCCCCCCCCCCCGGGTGGCGCGGTGGCCGGCGGCGGCGGCCGGCGGCGGCGGGCGGCGGCGGTGCGGCGACCGGCGGCGGCGCGCGGCGGCGCGCGGTGGCGGCGCGGCGGAGGCCGCGGTGGGCCGCGGAGGCGGCGGGCCGCGGCGGTGGCGGGCTGGGGCGGCACGGCGGCGCGCCGGACGGCGCGGCGGTGCGCAGGGCGGCGCGGCGGTGCGCTGGCGCCGCTAAAGGAGGCCGCACGGGGGATTTTTTTCCCCCATTGAAGATCTGGCGGCGCGGCAGTATAGCCGCGCCTCTCTTGCAAAACCGCCCCCACGTGGGGGCCGGTTTATTTAAGGGAACCAGGGGGGCCGGCTGCCCCCCCCCCCCCTCCTTCAAGAGCCGCCCCCCCTCATTAAGAGGGGGGTTTCTGCGGAACGGTCCGGGGGATTTATTCCCCCGGTTTTCAGTCATCCGGCCGGCCAGCTGGCCGGCCGGTTTTTACCAACGAGACCGGAAATTCCGGTCCCGCCTTCGACTTCCGACGCCGGCGGCCCGGCCGCCGGCCTTCTCTTCCGCCGCGGCCCGGAACCGGCCGCGGTCTCCTCATCCCGCCGCGGCCCGGAACCGGCCGCGGCGTTCGTCGTCCGGCGCGGTGCGACGGCACCGCGCCCCTCCGCCGCACTTTAATTTCTTTCAACGCGGCGCGACGGCGTCGCGTTCTTCATGTTTCTTCCATGGTGCGTGCGACGGCATCGCGAAGATATTTGCACGTTCATCCGCGTGGTGCGACGGCACCACGCCACTTGCTTCCTCCCGCAAGATAAATCAACATAAACGTTGGAGGGGGGTTCGGCCGTGTTCAAGCGGTCCGGCCCCCCTCACGTTAAATAAAAACTCAACATGAACATTCTAAGCCTCATGTTAGACATGCGAGATCCATGTTCAAGAAATGGAATAATTTAAGAATGAAACAACAAACCCCTACCTCGGTATAAGTTCGAGGATTTGACTATGTCCGCGGAAGTCGACGTCGCGGAGATCGGGCGTCGCGGTAGTCGTTCGTCAATTCCGTTGACGAAGAGACGCATCGGAAGAGGCACGTCGTTGGCGAATCCCTGTACGCCGACGAAGGTTGTCCGAGGAAGGTGCGGTGTTCTCTCTCGTTGACACCGAAGACGAAGAAGAGCGGTGCGGCGTTCTTCATCGGAAAAAGGGTGTTCCTCGTCAAGTCTTGAGGAAAGTCAAATTATAAAGAGAACAACGAACTCAAGAATCTCTACCTCGATAGTCGCACGGTGACGGAGTCGTGGAATATCGGTGTCGATTCCTTTGACGTCGGAGGAAGAGTCGTTATCGAAGGCGTTTGTCGCGGAAAACCGTCGCGGAAGAGATGACGCGGAAGAAGTACGTCGCGTCGCGGACACGGCGTCGCGGATGGATCGTGTTCTTCGGCGGAGAAGTTCTTCGTTGAAGAACGACGTTCTTCGCGTTCTTCGTTGAGTTGAAGAAGAAGAAGAAAAGCTTCCAAAGCTCTCAAGAAATCCTCCCAAGGGTAAAAGAAACTCCTAGAATAATATAAGCTTTAACTTATATTATTTCATAACTTAACCACAAGAATTTCAAAGGTTTGAAATTCAAAATGGATAACTCCAAAATTAACTCACTTATTTAATATACATGAATTGTATAATTAAATATAAGTTAACTTGTCAAGCCATTAAGAGGGAGAGTGGGGAGTTGAAAAGGTGGGGGTTCGTGTGGGCCCCACCACACTTAATCCTCCCAAGGGAGGTTAAGTGGGTGTGGGTCCCACTTCCAACCTCCTTTGATAGGTTTTAAGAAGTTATAATAAAATTTGTTCTACACAAATTTTATTTAACTCAACTAAAAACCTCAAAAATTAACTTTCAACCCGCAACAAACGCAACTCCCAAAAAGGTCTCTTTAAGCAAATATCGGCGCTGCGAGTTCATCGGTGCCCTCGGATTTCAATTCCGAGCACCGGATCAAAAGTTAGAAATTCCCGCTCGTTCGTTCACTGAACGTACCCGAGCCAAACTTCGGAAATTAATTCCGGGCACTCCGGGCCTCGGAATCAGGTGCCGTCTGAAACCGCGCTCTTGTAAAATTCTAAAGAAAATTAAGAAAAAAAATTTCCCTTGAATTTTACGGGTCTTTACACTTATGCTTCTAGAAACACTAAAACACACACAAATTATCATATATTGGAATATCATATTTTTTTAACATTATGCTTATATGTGTCATTATATTACATTTTCTCGTACTGAAATCCAATTTAAAATATACCAACATTATTAAAATATAATATATAAATAGTTTTATATGGAACAATCAACATGATTTTCATATATAAATAATAGATGAAACTCAATCATGTTTATCTATTAATGAAATTATTCTTCTTGTTGATGGTTGATTTTTTTTTCAAGACTTCTACAATTAAAATTCATAGCTAGTCACCCATAAAATTTATTTATTTTAGTATGCCAACCATGTTCTTAATATTACATTAGGTATATTAGATGCATGGAATTAAATATTTATAACAACTCTTAAATATATCCAGTCATACTCTTGTTATTGAGTCATAAACATAGAGCATATATCCACTGCAACACATTCATAGAATGCCGATATGGAAAATATTGTTGTTATATTAGGGATAACACCATATCCCCACTATAACACCCTGAGTTATTGGTATTCATTTCACTTTAATATACATATTTGAATTGATATTTTATTGTATAAGAACATTGATGTATATCATTCTGTGATATAATTCATTGTGGTAGAATATTAATATAAAAGAAAAATATTAATTGATGATGAAAATATTTTAAGAAATGTCCTCATTGATAAAATGATAACTACAATTTGTGTAATTTGATCTGTAGTATCGAAATTGATTCTTGGAAAGTCCAATAACACATTTATTATCATATGAAATAAATTGTGCATTCTGAACATTAAGGGTCTCAAATCAGAAAATAACACTAGTAGGGGTGGTGGTTTAGTGATCCTCTTAAATTTAATATTTTTTACTTTTAATTAATCCTTGGTGGTTGGTTAAAGCCTAAATATATTTTTTCTAACAAACATGAATGAATTATGAGATATGTTAAAGGAAAAAATTGAACGGATTTACATGGCTCTGCCAAAATATTATCCTACACCTTACTATAAGTAGTTATGCCCCCTATGTATATATTCATCCACTATTAATTTATGTGGTGACATGGACATATTATCACACCATTCATATATTATATACTACCATGTTCACTTGAATACCACTACATGTTCTCTCTAATAACATGAATACTAATCATCATCCCACTAGTTCTTACTCAGTCTCACAAAGCTTATTCGTTCCAAACATATTATGAATGCCTCACATTGTCCCTAAAATGGATTCTTCCTAAAATTATTATGTACATAATCCCTACTCACCTATTATTGTTTATAAAACATTAACCATGTTCATAGGTGAAACACTGATCATTTTTTATGGCTTACATGGTTTACATGATTACCTTAATAGAGTGTTTTATTTACTAATATATATATTTATTTATCAATTGAAGAAAAATATTTTTTCCCTCAAATTAAAGCTATTATAATTATAAAATAATAATAATATAAATATTTATCTCATTAATTTTTTGATATTAATTCAAATTTAATATTATTGTAAAATAGAAAGGTTCTTTATCTTCTTCATCAGTCATTATATCTCCACAATATTCATAATTAATAACACATTTAATGGAACTGATAATAAATCCTCATTTAAACTCATCTAGAGACATGATTTTAATATCCATTTTAATCTATGAGATGTAAGATTAATTTTTTAAAATAATTTTTCACTTAACTAAACATTATATATATATATATATATTATTTTATTTGAATTATTCTCACCATGGACATGAATCATACTACAATAAATCATATAATGATTTGTGGATGTGGTTAAATTCACATAGCCACATTTTTTATGACATACATTATATAAATTTATTCACAAGAATATATGTTATACTAAACAAAATTAACATCATTATCATGAAATCCCCTATCATAGGCCATTTATATACTCGTGACACAAAAATTTATTGTTATTATTGTTATCATGCTATATTGTCATGTGAAATCCTTGTGAATGAACTACATGTTCATTCACAATCGATTTGAATAAATATCGGCTGAGTGGTTATCTCTTTATGATATGATCACATTTTCATATGATCTTATTAATAAATTTGTATTACAACTACTATATGAACTTCCAGATATTATTAATTTATATTATTTCATTGAGATCAAAAAATACTCATATAGTTTTGGTTTCATTATAGAATGGTATTTGTTTCTCATGAAGTTGGACTCTACACTGTCAATGAAATACTCTTTGTAGGTTATTTAGTCTTGTAGTAAATCCAAAATAATGGTATGTATTTCACCATAGGTGTTCTATCTACACATCTCATTGTTGATTGTATTACCCAAGGTGGATCAAATTATTCACAGTTTTTGGGAATCAAATATTTTCAAGGTAGAAATAATTTATGGGTTTCCCACATCACAGTCGATCAAATTTATTCTTTTTATACGATCAAATAATAAATTTTTTTTTATTTTTAATTTAAACACAAAAAAAATCAAAACCTACATTGAACGGAATTTATAGATGACATCAATGATGTTATTTATTTTAGAAATTTATAGGCCCATGTGTTATATCCATATAAATTTAAAGATGATTTGTACATATAAAGGGGATCTCTCAAATTGATGTTTCCAATGGAAGGGGTGTTTATTTACACTAAACCTTCCCTTAGTGTATTAATATAATTAGAAGGGCATTGGTGTCTACTAACTGTCATTTTTTCAATCATTTATAAATTTAACAAACCACTAGTCTCTTGCAAGAATTTAAACATCACACCCCAAAATTCCTTCACCAAACATATGTGTGTTTCCATTCATTATCCAATACTATCCTCCATAGATAACAAGTTGTTATTTAAATGGATTCTTAATAAATTTATTATTTTTCAAATTACTAGATATGGTGAGAATATTTTTAAAATTGAATCTCAATAAAAAATCATATTGGGAAATATCATTATATTTTAGCCTATATAGTAAATATATTTTACACAACCCATAAAACTTTGTTTTGAAAATTATCAACTAATCTGGAAATAATAAAATATTTCATAATTTTATTTGTACCATATTTAAGTAAAAAATATAAATTTTTTATTAGAATTTAAATCATAAATATATCATTATAAATCATACAAAAAATATTATTTATTTTAATAACATATTTATCATATTTCATTATCAATATTTATAGTTGTAGAAAAGTCACATGTAATTAGAATATTTATTTCTCTTGCATGATATTCAGTGAGTCAAAAAAATATTTAAATCATTATCACAAATCATATATTCATTTCATAACATTTTATTGAAAATAAATACAATACATTCCTTTGGAAACATAAATATGACTCTTTTAATTTTTCATCAATGCCGCATTTATCATTCAAAAATAAATAATGTCTTCTATTTTATAAATTTATTCTCACCCATTAAAAAAATATGTATAAAATGATTTTTTAAGGATCGAATATCATTATATTAGAAACAACTTTTTTAGTTAAAACCACTTCGTTGTGTTTCATTTTAGAATAATAACATGGTCCACTATTTTTATAAAGTAATGACATAAAATTTAACTTATAAATAAGTCAAATTATTGTGAACTCTATGTCTATATGAACTTGTCTACTGTAGAGAACCAGAGAGACTCTTCCAACAGATTAATGTTATATATAGATGCCTTGAATTTGAAACCCATATAAATAGAATATTCTAGGGATATTAAAAATACATTTAATATGTGAAAAAGAAGAAAATTTTGTAGCCAAGACATATATTAGAAAATACATTACTGAAATAAAGTACAAAAAAACATTTTCCCCTTCCTCCCGGTATTCTAATAAACCATAAATCCCTATTTAAAAACATATTTCTATAAAAAAACATTTATAATTATTGTGATTACAATTCTCATTACATAAATTTTATATACATTTTTTCAACAATCATCATTTCCCATAAAATAATTCTATATTGGGAGTTTCTTCTTCATAAAATCTCCCTATGAGGGACACATTATATTAATTATCATGGAAATTGATATACACTATGATATAAACTATTTAATGTTATAAAACTACTACAACACACATCTATATATCCATTTAGCTAATCTCTATCAATTTCATATACATTAAAAAACAAAAACAATTAGGGAATAATGAAGGATTTTAATCTCTTTATTAGAATTAGTAACAATGATAGTTTCCTCTATGACATAAATATATTATATTCGTAGTTTTAGTACACAAGAAACATGCCATTCATCCTTTTTTTTAATTTTTTCATCTATCATCAGGATCACATTTATATTTTCAATAATACTCATGTCTGGAGATTCTTTCTTTGAACGGACCTTAAATTCTCATTCTTATTTAAAATATATTCCCTAACCATCCTTACAGTTTCTTCTTATAAATATTTCTATATAATGAAATCCATTATAATATTCCTATTTTGTCTTCATTTCATTTAATTAACCTCATGATAATTTGTACATTATATTGAATCCCCCTACCTACCTTAAGTCTGAGCACTTATTGTTTTGATAATTTTCTTATTCATTAATAAAATATATCTTACTAGAATGGCTATATTCATTTTCATTCCATTGATTATTTTTTAATTTATTATTTTCATTTTTCTATGATTGATTTTGTTTTCCTATAATTTTTAATACAATGAACTAGATGTTCACATAATCATTAAATTTATTCCATATAATCAATTTTTTGAGTATATATACTATTTGAAACCATTTAAATATAATTTTTTTTATTATATCATGATTTATTATTTTTCTCACTAATCAATTTATTAATTTTTTATAATATCTCACCAACTACCAATTTTAAATATAAGATATATTTATTTTATGATATTAATATTATTCTTTTTTGAAATTTTTTCCCACCACAATCTATAACAACAAAACATTTTCATTTCAAATTATTTAATTATTTTTTAGTGAATTTTTTTTTGTCTTAGGGCCACTCCCTCCATTATATCACATTTCATGAATGATATTATCTCCTGAACTAATATTCAAACATATTTGAAATTGGAGTGTTGTTTGGAACGTTTTATTTTTTCATGTACATCGATTTTATTGATTCGATCATAAACCACTAGATGAAAAATATTTATTATCACTATAGCACCTAGTAATAACTTTTACTTTCTTCATAGAAATGGTTTACAAAATAGATTTATATTCCAAGTAATATGGATGTCAATATTTTTTTTAGATAATCCAATAATAATCCTGAATAGTATTTTTCAATGAATGGATCCCAAACATAGGAATGGATCTATTATTGAAGGAATGAAAAATTGATCCATGCCTGCCATCTCACCACCCTTGTACTGTTTGGAAATATGAAATAAACTATAATGAATTGTTTTGTGGGTTTTGATGATGAATATTGATGTAGTTTACACATTGTGTGTGCATCATGATACATTGTTCTAGACCAGCATGAGTATTGTGGTAAAGGAACCTTATCCCGTATTTTAACTATATGCCCCCTAATATTAATAATTCTTGATGATAACATCCCTTGATATACTCAATTCTTGAAGTACAGTTTTTTTAGAATTCATTCATAGTCCAATATTTTTATTTACATATATATTTTGGTTCTTATTAGAAACATAACATTTTAATAGTTTTTTGGGGGTCATGTTAGTTCTAAATTATTGAATTTTTATGTATTTGATCATTTTAATGATTTATTTTTTCTTAAATATGTTTGAATTTTTAATTCTACATCATTTAATATGTTTCCATTTTTCTATTTAATTATTTTAGTGGAATTATAATAGGATGATCATGTGTATCACAAGGCACTTGGTGTTTTTGTATCTTACAACAAGTGGAGGTTTAGAAATGGTGATTTTTGTGTAGAATTCTTTTTACATAATCAATTGGATGTATACATGTTCTTTACTTGGATGTACCCTAAAATATCCATGGTTATATCAATAGATATCCACTGTTATAATTTTATTTATACATGACCAATTAAAATGATATTAACCATGGAAATAGGATCTAATTACAACCATTAAAACCTAAATATTTATAGAAATAGAAATGGTTTGAACTATGTCTATAGGTGACATATTTCAACAATTGTACCCACCACGGTTTTGGAAAATTGTGGAAGTATGTTATTTCAATGTTATTTTGGGCCTATACACATAGTTCCAAACAATGGTTGTATGTGAATTGTATAGTTGTGTTATCCATAAAAGGCTTCAGCTTACATCTCTAATATCATAATTTCGATCATCCCGACTAATCCTTTATGTTAATCGTATTGGTTATATATGTATCTCAAACCAAAGAAACATATTCTGAAATATAATTATTCTCATAAAAATAATAAAAAAAATTAAAATTAATTTATCAATTTAATATTTATCCATAAACCTGTTAAAGTATATACAATATCACATTAACTAGTACATTGTTTAGGCTAGTGGTGATGTATTGCACCCATTTTCACCCTTTCATTGTGGGTCCAATCCCAGAAACCTTCTCCGATGTGACATGTTGTCACTCGGTGTGTGGGTTGAAGGATTTTTAAAACTATATTAATATAATTAAAATAATGTTCTAATTATGTAATTATCATCATTGAAAATAATATTAATCATCAAATTTCGTTTTAACACAAAATTAATTCTAAAGTGCATATTTTTTCGAAAAATTCACATAATATAAATCGACAATTATTTCATTATAATAATTCATCATATTAACCAAGAATTTAATACACAAAATAATACATATTTCCAAAAAAATTAAATTAATTATTTCTCAAATAACTTTTTCACGAATACCCATACTAATCCCAACTATGATATTTCCATAAAAGTCTCCCAATGAACTATTAACCATATTAGACATATATCACATAAAACATTAAAAGTGGTGTCTAAGATGTTGAGCTTATAATCAATATTAAACTCATAATCCCAATATGGTATCAATAACTATTAATAAAATCATACATGAAGACATACATTCTTCCAAGAATTTCATAATCATTATATGATTCATGATTCATAAAAGATAACCTTGGTAATGAAACATTATCAACATTTTTCATAAACCCAAATATTAAAATACCAAAACCATTTTACCTCGATGATTCATATAACATATTCCATTCCTTGGTCAAGGAGTTAATTGTAAAAAAAGATAATTGACTCAAGTAATGCCCAAGTTCCCTGAATTTAGAAAAAAAATGTAATTGGATCTATAGGATGAAATATATTACTCTCTATTAAATAAATAACTTTTCATTTGTAATTAATTTAAATATGAAGTTATTTTCCAAATATAATAAAATTTCTAATTAATTTGAGTCACTTTTGGGGGTGACTATGTCATTAACTGACCTGGAAAACCCTCCCAAAATGGCACCTGACCTAGTCTGTGACATAATCGAAGGACATTTCCAATCCACACATGCTGGAAACTCTCACCCAAGTATAAAAAATATAGAGTGAATGATTTATCCTAACCTAATGTTGAAAAATAGAATATATATTCATAATAGAGTTAAATAGGGTAATATAAAACATGAAATATATATTCCATAACTGAAGGATGACAGTGAAAATGATACTTCTAAGGAAGTCAGAACAACCAAAATTACAAGTACACTAGAAAAGTAGAAATAAAAAAGAAAATAAATATGCCATAAGATATGATAATATAGCTTCAACCATCTTACCACTAGTTACACAAATTTAGCAGATATAAACCTTTCTGCCTCAATATGGCAACTTGCCTTTTTTTCATAAAATGATATAATATGTTCTAACAACCATATATGGGGTGCATACGGTGTGAATTAAACCTTATTAGTAGGGTCCCACAAACATGTTTTGAATAAATTCATTTTATGAAAATTTGAACACGGTTAACTTTAAAGGAATGATGTAATGATAATCAGTTAAATATTTTTAACAAAAAAAGTAATGAAAATTATCTCCCCTTTTCTAAATTAGAAATAATATAGGTAAAATAGTTGTTGAAACCAGGGTCTTCTAAACATGATTTGGTATACGGTTTGTGTTTGTTTTCAATCCTTAGTGGAAGTTCAAGATGCGTACCAGCAAAGAGATCATACCGTTCAAGAAGGAAACAGTAGTGTAGGTGGCATCGTTTCCCTGTGTTTGCCAAATTTTTGGGCCTAAAAATTGACAAATAAAGAAAAGTGTTTTCGGAAAAAGGACTTGCACGCCGAGGTCATGGAAGATAGGAAACTTTCGCGCCATATGTTTTTGAGGATCAGAACATCAAAATATGGAAAAGGGATAAGGGTCGCGCAAGTGTAGGTTAGGTCGCGCAAGTGGACATGCAATCCGTGAAAGACATTGCGCGCCGGTACCTATAAGGATTTAGACTTGTGTGCCTATTGTTTTCCATAAACATAACTTCAAAATTTGGATAAGGAAATAAGTTCACACAAGTATTGGTTGGGTCGTGCTAGTTAGTTGCGCGACAGATGTTACAGGAGATGAGACTTGCACGCCAATGAGGGACTTGCGCGCCTCTGCGCAGGGGGTCCAGTTTTCCTATAAATATAGTTCAACCCCTACTTATTTATAACTAGTTAAAGACTTAGAGATTGTTCGAGCTCTCGTCGCGCAGGAGGTGGATCCGCACATGTGTTAGTTTGGTCGCTCAAGTAAAGCTTGCGCGCTGTTTGTTGGTTGCGCGCCAAAGGAAGTTTGGGAGAGAAATGAAGTGGATCGTGCATGTTTGTAGTTGGGGAAGGAAGAGTCGTGAAAGTGCGTTGGTGACACTTGCGCGCCAGTTTGGACTTGCGTGCCGTATTGGGACTTGTGCGCCTGGCTTGGAGAAGCGCGCCAGGTATTGCTGAAGCACGCCGGTCTGTTTGGAGCTGCACGAATTCCGGGAGACTACACGATACATTCAGGGCAATTTGATATTCATATTCTAGTGAGAATCAAACTTCAATAGAGCATATACATACAACAGAGGATGCATTCTTATGTAATGATGAAGAGACCTTAATGTTAATAAATTGAGTGTGACTTCACCAATGGCCGTGAGCAAGGGGAGTCAACGGGAGTGACCTGAGGGAAGCAGTGACCTATCCCTGAACCTTTGTAAAGGCAGTGAGCTTGGGACATAGTGTCTGTGCCCAAACCTTTGTAATCCACAGCTAGTGAAGATTAGTGGAATTTTGTATGACTGACAACTTGTCGGCGTATGCTCCTTGGACGTAGCCCTTAGTGGTGAACTAAGTAAAAAAGTGTTGTGTCTTCTCTGTGCATGTGAATGTTTTCTTTCTAATCATAGTCATAATACAGGTTCAACAAGTTCCTACCAACGTGGGAACAAGATCCATCACTTTAAATGAAAAAGTGGTCACCCTGATTCACCCCTCCCCACTTAGGGTGTCTCGGGGTCCTTCAATAGTCTGAACTCATATCACGTATATATCAAATCATGTAATGAAATGAAAACATTACAAACCAAAATCATATGAAACATCACAATAAGGATCACTATAGTTCATTATGTTTAGTACACTCATACCCAAAGATAATAAATTTAGTGAATTACATATCTAGACAAATGCATCGAATATTTATAGAAAAGGAATACCATAGAAGGTGAAGCACCTAATAGTATCTGATAAGAACCATGAAAAAAAAATCCTAAGGAGTATGGGAATTCCCCATTACTGAACACCATCTAGTATAAAAATAAATTTCTCATTATTTCACCTTCTACCTAAGTACCTAAGGCTTCCCATGTTCTAAATTTTCTAAACCATATTATTAGAACTATTATTTGAAGCTATTTCACAAACCAATTTCAAAATAGAGTGATAATAAAATTTATTTTACTATAAGAAGGGGAAAATTGTATTTTTAAAAACCCATTTCCACACTCACAAATTAATCATTCCAATTTATATATAAAATAATTTGAAAACTAGAGAAATAGTTCATATGACATAGTGTAGAGCCATAACCACCTTCCTCAAACATGGGTTTCACTCAACTGTAATGGGATCCATCATAACAAAAAAGATTTTATAGAAAACAATAAAGGACCATGGATTGATTCCCACATCGTAGAATCAACTCAAAAGGAAAATTAGTAGTTGATAAAAAAAGAAAACCCATAAAGAAATGAATCTACATGCCACATCACAACCAAAATGAGGGTCAAAATATTAAATAATATTTAATAATGGATCATGAAAGGATCATGAAAAGCATCATCCCAATAGCATTGGATATTAAAAAATAGTGAAAGGGAACTTTTGGTGCCCAAATTCAATGAAGAATGAAAAAAGTAACTTTTATGGAGAGATACAGTGTAACCACTACAAGGATCAAGAACGGAATGATTAGATCTATATGGAGTAGATATACGGAAAATATATTTGGAAAGAACCTATGGTTCTATAGAATAAGAATCCATGTCAAATGATAAGATAATCCAATGTACATTGTGATAAAACTATCTATCATTGAACCATTCACTTCATGAATCAGTTTTGTGGTGTCAATTCCATGATATAAAAAATACACTAAAAAACACCACCAGAGATTAAAAATATTGATCCTACATATTTACCTATGTAAACCAGTTCGAGGACTTGTAATTGTTTCCATCTCTGAACTAGATCATAGAATCAGCTCATTGAAAGATTTAGATTCTATATCCAGTTCATAACGTGTATGTCACTAGTAAGAAATACACAATAAATATTCAATAGGGAATAACATAAACCATCTATGAAAAAAATTTATCCAAAGGAGTTCCCCCCAAAAAATACCACATTAATATTCATACTCTATTAATTCCAAACAAAACCTGCATCCCCCAACCTTAGATCAATTTCCCCAGTAAACACTCCATGCCATTGAGATTCCAAAAATATTCCCAACGAAAAAAGGGGGACAAAATAAGAGACAACAAGTACCATGAATAAGGTAATGAAATGTTAAAAACATCACTCAATAATAATTTTCATCAATGGGAAGCCATGTGGATCAGTGGTGCACCGAATATATGTGAGTCTGTTTCTCCCTCAATAAAGTTTCATTATCCCAAGTCTCATTATAATCTAATCCATGTCTCTATAACACTCTGTCCAATGTGATAGACTTACCATAAATGACATTCACTTGAGATTCAATAATATCTAATGGCTACTCAACAACAAAAACAATTTGTTATCCCTCAATCTATTCCAAAATAAAATTAGAGATGGATCATGATGATACTTAATGAGAAGATATATGTGGTAAACATCAGGAATATATATCAATTGAGATAGAAATTACAATGTAAAATCAACATATCCAAGTCACTCAGTGACATAAAATATTATAAAATATCTTGGATAAAACATTCTCTATTCTCCCAGTTACCAGTGAACTAATCGAGGAGAAACTTTC
Source organism: Viscum album (assembly GCA_963277665.1). Taxonomy (NCBI): domain Eukaryota; kingdom Viridiplantae; phylum Streptophyta; class Magnoliopsida; order Santalales; family Viscaceae; genus Viscum; species Viscum album. The sequence continues at coordinate 1,451,689,851 of OY728138.1, forward strand.
AAGAAAATTTGGTCCCCAAAAAACACTTAAGGATGAAATTGAGCATCCACATACGATTTATACCAAATATAAGATATCTCCAGAAACCGACTTATATCATGAATCTTTAAAAACACCTCCAAAATGAGACTTATTCCCATATGTGATACCACACCAACCTATATCCAATGAAAATATGATTTGCATGTGAGACCATATATTGGAACAAAGGGAACCATTATGAATTATGACCAAAAAATATTTCTATAAGAAAAAATACCATTCCTAGATTGCTATACCATGATCCACCAAAAAAATATGCAATCATTTTGCATATCCTCTAGGATTTAAATACATTCTCAATCTTACCATCTATTTGTGGATTGTATGTCTTACTCAACCTAACGTGAGTCCTCATTACCTCATGTAGACTCTTCTGTAATTGGGAGGTAAAACTATGATCCCTATCAAAAAATTGGTAGAGGTAACCCCAAGTAACCTAAATAATGATACATATATATCCAATCCATATATTCAACATTAGTGGTTTCCCTAACTGGAATGATATGAGACAATTTCTTCAGCATATCAATAACCAACTATATATAATTCATCCATCATGGGGATCCAGGTAGTCCAAAAAAAATACATAGGAACCATGTCCCATTTACAAAGAAACTCCTAAAGAGTTTGGAGAAAACTAAATGGTCTGTAATTATCTAACTTTTTTCGTTGAATGTTGTAATAGGAGGATACATGATCAATAATTTCATGTTTCATACAAGGCCACCAGATTCACTATCTCATGTCATAATACATAATTATAATGATCATATTAGTGACTAATGTATAACCATGATAATCAATATAATTGAGATCCTCACAAATTTTTGGCTGGAAAACAGATCCCCAAATAGATGAATTCCATTTAAATGGATAAACCACTAGAATGGTCTCCCCACCATAAAGGGACTCCCTAATTCTTCTGAACTCTTCATTTTTTCTATTAACCTCTAGAATAAATACAATGAGAGATGAGGATAACTAAAAACTAGTCAATACCATACTAAAAGCATATTTCTATGCATCTAGATACAACAATGTGAAGAGTCACAAAATGATACATGAATTGATTTAGAAATAGAATATGATGGCACATTCTACCAAAGATCATTTCAAGTGAAATTCCCCTAACCCAGGGATATAGGTGGTCACAATTTTGAATGTATGATGGTATTCTGTATACCGTCTCTATCCAAGATTCATTTATTTATAAGATAATACATAGATCATATTATTAAGGACATAAATACTTTGAATTTATCCCCAAAGATATTGTTCCCCCAACATTTAATTGCATTCATAACTATGGAAAAAATGAAAATCATTGTTGGATAATTATTCTCATTTTGCTGAAGTTGATGAGAGCCATATACTACATCATGAACACCCTATGTAAGAACACAACTCAAACCAGCACCTGAATAATAAAAATATAAAATATACCCTATACTAGGAAAATGTATGATCGGAACATGAGATGATATTAGAATCCATTTTAGTTCATCAAAAGAAGACAGTAATTTTTCATCCCATGTAAACTTCACCCCATTCCTTGTATGAGTTGTCTCAAGTTACACCAAATTTGATAATTCCTTGATAACCCATTTTTAGTAATCGACAATTCTAGTGAATATCTAAATATAAATTATGTTTTCTAGATCCATCCATGAAAATAAAACATTCACCTTATCCGGTAAAAATTATAATCAATTCTTATAAATAAATATCCCAAATAGCTTCAATTCATGGATCCAAAAACATCATTTAAAAATAATTCATAAAAATGGGGACTCCATGGGATTTACAAAGAAAAAATCATATGGTTATCATGTTATTTATCATATCTAAAATAGAAAAAATCATCAACCATGAACACTACCCCAAAAGTGTCAAGATAATGATGCAATATCAAGTTCATCAATTATATAAAAATTATATTAGAGTTTGTTAGACTAAAAATAATACCAATATATTATAAATGGCCATTCCTACTCTCGAATGTGGTCTACCAAATACTAGACTCAGGCACCCTGGTCTAATGTTATCCCTAGAGAAGATAAATCCACAAAACCCACTTTTCTTATACTAACCAATCAAATAGGAAATCTACGTAGGGAAATGATACTTATTCACTATTGTCACCTGTTTCGACATTCGATTGTCTATGAACAATCAAAGTGAATCATAATCCCTCTTGGAAGAGGGAACTATGGATTCAAATGGTGGGACACTATTGTGAATGAATCCTTTCCCCATCATATTATCAAACTGAATTGAGAGCTATTTAATATCCAATTTTTCTATATGATAAAAAGGTATTAATATTGGATGCACACTCAACACTAGAAAAATAGTGAAATCCATCTCCATATCTAGTTGAATAATAGATAATAATTATACTAAAAAATCAATACATTCCAAAAAAACTACATGAATATCAATAAGAGAAGAATCATTATCAGGAGAAACTACTATAGTAGATAAAAAACACTTGAGATTTTGGAGGAAAGGTCCAACATCCCCACACCATGGATCCCACTCTCCAAGAAACATCTCATATCTCCCTTGAGAAGTAAATAATTTTACACATAATGATTATAGTCATCATTAACATTATGGGTGATAAGAAAATCCATCCTAATAGTGATATTAAATAAATCCATACTGATAATGTGAAAAAAAATTTAATAATTCCTTATTTTATATGGATATAAAGTAGTAAGTAAACAGAAACCCCAACTCATTCCTCTTCACAAGAGTTGGTTCTAACTCTACAATAATGGACATGATCTCGGTTGAATTTTTATCAACATCAAAAAATTAGTAGGGAATCCATTTTAGGCCATAATGGGAATGGACTACAATGGGGGGAACCCTAGGTCGATTCTCCCTTCCTTGTAGTGATGATAGTGGTAATGGTGTCAGTCCCTTCCCCCTAGTGGGGGAGGGATCTCCAATATCTAGCTAGAGAGCAAGACCTTCTTTCCATCCATTCTCAAACCCAAATTTCCTTACCCCTTTTCGGAAATATTCTTTATTTCATAATGTACCAAATATCATTGATGGATTCCCTAATCTCTAAATATTGATTTCTTAGTTTAATGAATCACCTGTGCTATTGAATCTCACCTTGGATGGTTGGTTTAATCATTGGTGACCATTAGTTGATTTGTTCGATAGGTTAGTATTCTATTCCTGGAATCTTCAAGAGAGGGTGACCATTGATTTTTTCATCAACCAACATAATATAATTCGATTTTCATCAAAGGAGGTCATCATCATAGCCTAGTCGAGTACCCCCCGTAGCATAAATGGGTTTGAGTTCTTACTATTTTTATTTTCATTCGAGTTCCATATATAGAATGAATATCCTTCATCTATGGTTTGGGTAAGCATCCCTAATCTACCTTTACAATTTGAAAATCCATATCTTATCATAATTCTTGGGAATCTAGTCTGTAGATTTCTATGCTCAGATAGATGCACTAAGTTAGTATGTCACCTGGTCAACCCGTGGTTGTGTGTTGAATTGTATGTGTTTAGAAAACCTTTTGAATATATATAGATTACAATCAGTGAAGAGTATAGGTGAAAACATTGTGTGATTTATGAGACCTGGAAATGTTTCTATTCTACCAGAAAGTAGTTGGGGTACTATACAAAGGTCTATGGATGGGGTAATTAGCACTTGGTGGGACAAAAATTATTAATGAGGTTTGTTATGGCGGTAAGTAGATGGGTAACTTGATGGAGGATTTCCAACTGGGAGTTCATTATATGGATATGATGGTGGATAGTGGAAAAGTCCAGGATCCAGAAGTCTGTGATGTGGCTGGCTCACAACTGGTGATAATTGGTGTGGATTGTAGGGGTCCAGGAACTCTGTTTTGGCGGCCTCTGTAAGAGGAAGGTTCTCTAGTGGACAAAAATGCATCATTTGTTTTGTGGCCCAAATGATGCTCTAGTGAATAAGTCAATGGTGCCTCAGGATAATCTGAAGGTGTATATGTTGATTAGTAGTTTGAGGCATGACATGGATGGTTCTTCCATTTGAAGGGTGCGGGAGGGTGCTGGATCTGTCTAGAATGATTTTTTTTCAAGTGGGGAACCATGTGAATGGGAGTTAAGAAAATATTAAATAGATGGATTTCAATGAGGAGTTTGTTTCAGTTTCATCCTTCGCTGAGGGTTTAAGTCCATGCAGTGGATACTTGGGTAAGGGGAGGCATGGGTCTAATATTGATGTAGCCTATCCAACCAGATTTGAAATAACAGGGGGTTTGGATTCAATAATCCACACCCCAACTCACTTGTGTAATAGGTTTGAAGGCCTTACAGAGGACGGTTTGAGCTCAGACTGAACTAACTCATTTTATGATAATGGGGGCTACACGAAAGAATCCAATGGAAATGAACTCAATCATTCGGAAGAAGAAATATTAAGCCCGAATCATAATAGGAATATTAGGAGGAGGAAGGGTAGGATGTACTACTCCTCTTTACTACCACTTTTGGAGACTCATTCTACCAAAAAGATTAACAAAAAGAAGAAAGTCATATAGACTATGAGACAGCAGAGACTTGGGGACAAGGGTGATCACCCCATGGATTTGATTTTATGTTCAGAATAGGTAGTGGTCGAGAAATACTTGATTCTTAATTCAAATGAACAGGATGTAGTTAAAATGATGGGGAGGCCTCTAAGGGTGAATCTCAATGAGGAGAAAGAATTCTGGATTGAAATTAAGGACATAATTATGGTCAGGGGCCTCAATAAATAGAATATTTTCCTTTAGGAGTATATACAATCCTAGGATCGAATAGATTCTGAGCTTTAAAGGCTGGTGATGGAGGTACCATGTATCCATGTTTCATCTATAACCTAAAAATATTTTAGGAAGAAGATTCTAGTTTCCTCAAATTATACTTTCATTATTTTTTTATATCAGGAGATTTTGTTTATTAGTTTGCGAGACTGCTAGTTTGAGTTGGGTTAGTTTTTGGTTTAGCTATGTGTTTGGGGTTAATTTGATTCTTTGGTTCTACCCAACTAGAACTCTACTAGGATCTACCTCATATGGGGATCAGATAAGTAATACTTCACTGGGGAATGCCATTTTGATTTGGTAGATAGAGAGGGTATGGGTATGCCATCAGTGTCAGGCTTGTGCACTCCTACACGGGACAACGTGCCAAGCAGCCATTATTTGGTAAAAGCAAGTCATCATGGTGAATTTTTTGGGGAGGGGAAATTCTTTTAGTTCATTCTAGTTTATTCGATTTTATGGTTTTACATGGCTATAATAATGGATCATGGGGTTTCTTAATTTTTCCTAAAAAATTATTTGAAAATAAAAATGTTTATTTTCAGTCAAAATATAGGCTAAAATAAATATGTTGGAGGAACCAATATCAAATAAAGTAGTCACAATATAATATGCAATAAAGATGATATCTATCACTATATCTGGATCTAAATAATCCTACCTATGATAGTCATCCAATATATAATGTTTTTTGACTCTTTATTCTAATGGATATATCCCTATAGGAATTTAATCATTTGACCTCAACAATTTGAAATTTGGATATTACAATCATGGACCATAAAGAGTAGTATACATCACCAAACATAACCTATTTAAATGGTCACAGTGGAAACAACCATTTCACATAATTAGAGGTGCGGAAAAAACTCTTGTCATGCCTGATCTTACAATAATGATTTAACTTATGGGGATAAATACTGGAAATTAAAAATGGTGTATTGGATACCCACAGCTGAGAACCACCTCCGCCACCCCTTTAATGACCGTGACACTTCATCTTGATTCCATGTGCAGTAATAAATCTACTACTATGTGGAGGAGAAGTTCTAGAAGAGAGAACATTTCCTATTATATTTATCTCATCCATCACGTCCCTATCAATGACCTCCATATAGGGAAAAATATTCATCATGAAAACCTAAAGTATGATATCTAGTTGAAACCATGTAAGAACTTTTGAATCTTAATCATGACATTTTTTACTATCTATAATGAAAAATGAACCACATCTATGAATAGATTTGTTTATTCTGACAATAATCACTCTCCCTAGTTCAAAGAGATGAAATATGGAAAAAATTTCATAATTAGCTACTCTAGATTTATCTTCTAGAAGAACTAGTTCTTGAAATATATCCATTCCACACCCACATACCAATATTCATGACCCCTAGAATCCCAAAATCGCTTACTAGGACTCTCAAGTTTTAACCCCGTGATTTTGATCTTGATATTTTTGTGTGAATATGAAAATTAAAAACATATAATCAATATTGTCCAATAAGTCCTCTTTATCTTGGGTCTCATTCACGCCCATAATGGAAGATGTTCTTGTGAATAGAAACTCATGATCATTATCAATTTAACACAAAACTATTGGTTGGACATCAATAATTATGTTCTGGACCTGAATTTAATTTTGTTCTAGAATATAAAATTTATGCATGATAGTCTCTATAAGATTCTGATATATATATAGATTATATGGAAAAGCATTCGCTTCATGCTCTTGTGTAACCCGCAAAAGACATATTAGAGGCATATATTTGAACAACTAAAATAGAAGGAATGATTAGATGACATTCAAATATTAGTTCAAAATTAAAAACAGTATGAAATAAACCCATATTTAGACCAATAAATCAAAATATGTGACACATATCCAAAAATCCCATTAATACTTCAGCCTCTTCACAAAAAGATATGGCAAATCACTCACTTAAAAATTACTCCCATGTCCTAAAAACCCTATTTACCATATTAAAATATATCAATACTAAGAATAATTATTCTATGTAACCATGTTTCATTATCCAACACAGGATACCCTCCATGACTTGCTCCTCAACCATTCAGTGACATTCATGGTGAGTGTTTTTGATCCCCATTGAATGGATACTAGCAATCCGAAATCAAAAATAACCAAAGGGAAGTATTTATACAAAATTGAATTATAAAAAATTAAATTTATATACATGCTTGAGAGAAATAATGAAATAGAAAATAAGAAATATATATCGAAAAATAGATAGAATATGGTGGAAAAGATACAAGCCATGTAGTCAGAACAACCCAATGAAAAAGTCAAAAAAAATGGTAATCTAAATCAGAAATTTAATACTCCATATTATAAGGTTGGAAAACAATAAAAATACCACCACCAGTAACCCAATCTCACCTGGAAAAACAAATTACACCTCATCTTGGTTCCATGGCTTTTCAATCATAAACATTCATCACAAGGTACATGCACCGTCTGTGGGGGATGCCAGATATGAGCTAAATATGCTCGGTAGGATCCCACCCATGTGTACCATAATAAGTCTCTATATTAAAATATGAACATGATAAAAATTAAATAAAAAGCATGATAATTATATAAAAGGTTTTTATATCAAAATCATAATAAATCTTTTCCCCTTTTCCTGATTTCAAAATAATCCAGGGAAAACAATTTCAATGGATATGACATAAATATCACTGTGGTAATAAAAAACAGATAGTACAAACCAAAAAAACTGGTTATATTACACCAATGATTTCTACTCGTCTTTATATTTTGAATACTCATACATAAACATAGACAATATTGTGAATCAAATATCTATATACATTACCCGAATCTAGAGAGAAGATGAACACCCAACAAAGAGAACCTCCAAACAATGTCCAATAATTTCATAGAACCACATGCCAAGGGACTATAGGAACACCCCATGAGTGAACCCCATGACGATATCAATAGATGAGCCTTATTATTACACCTTCTACCAAAGTACCCAGATATTTATATATGAAACATTTTAGACAATTTTATCAAAACCAAAATTTTAAAAAAAATTAAAAAATCTCATTTGAAAACTATGAAAAATTATGTATTTTAAGAAAATTTTGGGGAAACTATTTTTTCTCAAAAATCAATTTGGATTCAAATAAATAAATCATTTCAATTTATTTCTCAAAAATTTAAAAAATCACAGACATAAAGATCATTGATTAAAGGGTAGACACAGAAACGACAACGTCAAAATCAGGTCAAACATTACCACAATAGGATCCACAAATATTAGAAGGTAAGTAGAGATATCAATGGAGGCTCTAGAATTTATTACCATTTCATAAAATAAAATCACCATGAAAAGTACTATGCATAGAAGATAAGACAAAACATACCTCAAAGAACCCACACATCGCACCACAACAAACATATGGTTTAACATCTTCAAGAACATCAGATATGGGATCCTAAAATAACAACAAAAAAATTCCCACAGGATCATTGGACATGAAAATTTATCACAATAGTGCTACTATGACCCAATGAAAATGAAGGATCATAAAATTCTCTTACTCGGGGAGATGTAACAGAACCACTACAAATATCACGCACTGAACCGTGAAACATAAAATGGTAAAACATACCAAAAAACACCAAGGAGAGCACCTACGGTTCTAGGGTGGAGGCATTCATAATGAATGGGAAATAATGATACATTTAGTTTGATAAAAACCATTGTCCGGTAACTATTGATTGATTGAATCCCTTTAATGTAATGTATTCCATGATTTTTGAAATGTACCAAATATTAATCACCTAAATTAAAATTACCAATCCCAAAAATTTCATTATGTGAAATTTTGTTATTTTTTTAATATTTTCTTACTCTAAAGAAGTTTAGGGATTCAAATAACTAAAACATTCAAACTGTATGACAAGTACACATTGTTAATGTGTCTAGTAGGTAGTTTATTGTCTATACACTATAGAAAAAATTTTATCCATCTATATAAATCTCAGAACACAAGGATAACCCACTAAAACCATTAATACATTTATACATAGACTCCGTTAATTTAGAAAAAGAAATGAAACAATGAACATTATTTCATTTTTTGTAACAAACATTCTCTGCCATAAAAAAAACCAAAACAAACCCAATAAAAATGGAAATAGATATAAAATAATAACCGGAATGAAGGAATCATTATGTTACACACCCATTCTACACTTTTGAAATAACATAAATTGTTCCTTATTTCCAAGAAGGTACCCACAACAATACATATCAGTGACCTTATTTATTATCTTCATTGGTGGGATTTAGAGTTGGTTGATATGTGTGTTGATAATATTATATTGTGATAACTGAAAATGAATTATCATAGTATCAATTAGTCTGGTTATCAACACATATAGTTTCCAATAATTACTGAATTTCTCATTATATTCAACGTTAAAATTATTCCTTCAGTTTATAGACAATGGAGAAAACAAAATAGAATATCATGTGAAACAATAATTTGTTTAGAAAAACAAATAATCAATTATAGGATTTGAAAATTAGGAAACCAACTTTTTTTTATGAAATCATTGGTTTTAGATATATCATTTATTGTCACATATTTTCAAATTCATCATGATGTTTTATAAACTCAATGTGAATTAACCCATGATGATCCTCTAGGAGTGTCACACATTATGGGTATAAAGGCCCATTACCTTGCACTATATTATAATACGGTAAAAACCCATTATTTATTTTTTAGTGTTTTTAACCATTGGTAAATCTATTCTATAGACAAATCAACATGTAGTATCAAGATTGGGATGTAATTCTTGGAAAACCCATTTATCTAAAACACAATAAAACATTAATATTTTTCTTACACATAGAGTTATCCTCAAAGTTAGTCATATGAAATTAATACATAATATTTGTTTTTGAAAAACTATTTCCAAGTATTATACAATACATTATCTAAAACAAACTATAAATATCATAACCATAGTACCCTAGATTATGTGGTTTCATTATTACATTGGTTCAAGATACAAGTGATTGAATCCGAATGGATTGAATAGTTTACTATTTTTTAAAAAACAAGAATACATAAATTAAATTCACATTATATTTGAGAACTATAAATGTATCCTGAATTTTTATTTGAGAACACCATTATTCACTATAGAATTTCACATTATATCAATAATTATATACTTTTTGGCATCTGTGTGACATGAAACATCTGAAAGGTGTGACCTCAAATAGTTAGTAAGGGTATGTGTACATTAGAAGACATCATGAACATATATTAAATAATCAATATGGATTGTTAAAAAATTTGAAACTCCATCCATTTAATTAATAATATGAACATGAAGAATAATATTGAAGGAAATAATTATGATAAATATAATTCAATATAAATAATAACATGATCTTAAACCTTATCCATGGATATTCTAACAAATCGAATAATCGCATAGACATCAATAAATAATTTCATAGTGAGAGAATAAATAATGCTGATAAACATAACTATTCCTTCAAGGCCTCATTCCAAGTCATCACACCTAAATGGTGATGGTGTCATCCAAATACCCATGATGATTTATCACATCAGACCTTCAAATGCATAGAGGGGCAATAACAATCCCCACCCATCACTTCTTAAATCCAATGAACTTCACATATGAAAGGGTAGAAACATAATCAATGTAAAATATCATTTTGTTAAATTATAATATGATATGGTATATTAATTTCCATAATCAATAAAAACATTCACCAAAATAATTGGTATTAAAAAACATGCTTATAAATGATTTTACTTTCCCCAATTAAAATACATAATCATAAACCATCTAAATTATTTTGTAGAATAGAATCAAAATAGAAAATCCCAGTCAAACTAATCATAAACCATCCTTATAAATAATAAGAATGGTATCTTTAAAACATAATTACATTTTTTCAGAAGGTTAAATTCTAGTTTATTTCAATTATTAATAAAAATACAATGACAAATCCTTTAAAATCATTCTTAAAGAATATATCTTTTAAAAATTGAAAATATCATTCAAAAAGAATCCTGGACATTGGAAAAATATTTTCAAAAAAATTAACACTATAAGCTTGTAAATTATGCAAAAAATAGTGAGTAGTCATGATTAATGGTAATTCCAATAATTTTATATAAGTTAAAATAATATAAATTTCATGTTTATATAAAAAGTTTAAAAATAAACTCATTCAGGACATCATATGAGGAATAATTTCAATCCATTTTGAAAAATTATTATGTTGGTAAATATATACATATAAATTATTTTAATAATTTATAAAAAAAATTAATGGTTTTTTTGAAAACATGGATATGGAAGTAAATAATTTTTTACAGAAGAGAGAAATACACCCATCATATCATAAAAAATATCTTAATCATTTTAAATAAAAAATTTAAAAAAATTTCACTCTTAATAGAAATTTTCATGAACAAAAAAGGACAAGAATATATAATGGGATTAGTATTGAAATATTAATCTATTAACTCATAGTGAAGTTAAACATAAATAATCATAATTTATGAAGAGATTGTGAAATAAAATCATACCTCTTGTGTATCTTCTGAATTGTAACCCTCTTGAAAGAAATAACGTCAACTAAATATTTTAAAAAACATAAATTTAATTAAATAAAATATATATCATAGGAAAGGGGTAGTATATACACCATAAAAATTAATTTTTTGGTAAATATGGTATATTCCTCACAAAAGTACAAGTGAGATGGAAAACCCATACTATTGTTGGGATTTCCATTGTATATGTTAAAAAGTAATATTTAAAAAATATACATAAATTATAAATACAATACAGAACAATTACATATTAATTAATGCATTATATGATTTTATTATAACATTATAATATCCTTTTATTAAAAAATATTTATTAAAAACACTATTTCAGGAGATAACTGCTTCGTTTTCCATGTAGCTATTGTATTCATAGTTACGATCCTAAAAATTTAATAATTGTTCCATAATATATAGAATTAAAACCATGATATAAATATAATAAATATTCAATAAATAGGTATTTATAATTTCCATAAAACATAGGGAAAGAAAAAAATGGATCATAGCTTTCTTGTATATGGTAGGCCGTGTGTACACAATAATGCTATTTTCATTTTCCTGAAGGATTTAACCAAAGCATGGTAAATAATATTTCACCATAAAATTATAAATATATTATCATTTATATTATCTATATTTATTAAATATTCATTAAATATTTGATTTATTACTATCCATTTCAAAATAAAAAGAAAATTGTTTCACATCACTTTGTGGAGGATGTAGTCCACACATATGCATGGGCGATGTTTTCATTTCCCAGAGGAATGGAAGTTAAGAATGAATATGTTATATTATAATTATATAATTGTAATTGTGACATAAATATATTATATATAAATTAAATTCTAGTTTATATCTACCCATGAGAGATGGTGATTTAACATGAATTGCATTGGGTTTTAGGTGGCTGTCCTCCACACAAATGATTGATTATTTTTTTACCATTTGATGGAAGATGATATGTGTATAAGTAATTAAGTTAACAAAATAAAATCTTATTATATGGGATTTGATGAAATTTATCCTTTCTTGAGATATATTAATTAGTTAAAGGAAGAAACTAAATTAAAGTACATAGTTACTAACAACCCTACTTTTTTAGACAACCAGTTTAGAATTATACCAAAATACATCATTGAATGATTTTATTATAAAAAGGACTCTAGAAAATGGGATTGGATTTATGGTAAGGATTTGGGAAGGACTAAAATGATCCAAATGATTATATAAGTGAAAATAAGTAAAGCAAAGGGGGTCCCATTTATATGTCAGTTGAAGGACATATATAAAAATTTGGAAAATATTAAATTATACCCATGTCTTTCACATAGATAATTTATTAAAAATTAAGAATTATTGAAAATAATATTATATAAGTAATTTATATTTTAATGAAATTTTAATAACAAAATCTTGGGTGATTTAAACCCCTGTCTTTTATGTTTATTCCATGTTAAACCCATTTTAACCATAACCTTAGAAATAAATTTTTTCCATTTTTACTATTAATTATGATAAAAATATTTTTAACATATTATATAAGAATACTTATAACTATTACATATATAAAATCCATTTTTCCAAATTCAATTCAAATAAGAGGAGAAATTTAATTTAATGTTAAATTGACAAACATGAAAAAAAAATTGTTTTATAAAGGAATGGTTTTAAAAAAATTAAATTTTATTATATAGAAATTAAACAAATAATGATTATAATTACATAAATTGGATTAATTATAATATAATTTAACAACTTTTATTTTTAAACAAAATTTAAATTTAAATGGAAATTCTAAATGCTTTAGTTGAAAATCCAGTTTTCAATAAATAAGTGTTCTTCTCTAATCATCAAAAACATAATTTTGTCATAAAATCATCAAAAATTAATTATATGTTAAATTTGAAATAATAAACTTAAAAATGAAATCAATATTTTCAAATAAATTTTCAAAAATTGTTAATAATTAATTTTAAAAGAAGATAAAAAAACATTATGAATCCATTTTTAGAAAACTAAATGATGTTTTTCATTAAAACATATCCTTTACATTAAAGTGATTCTTATTTAATAATCAACTAATAAACAATGTATTTATTTCATACTTGTGTACACAATATAATTTTAATAATTTCCTTATTCATACCCAATATCTTAACATCTAGGATATAAGAGTCCTATTTAAATAATATAACTTGTGGGTTAATTAATATTGATGCTGAGTGTTGTATACACTATCAAATATATTGTTATATATAAAATATTATTCTATTAATGATAGAAATTTATAAAAGTGTTTCAATTTATTTAATATAAATTCATCTAAATGTTTTCAAGTGTTACATTTTCCCCACCTTTAATAAATTATGTCCCTACTTTTTGAACTTCTTATTGGAAAACAAGGGTTTATCATTTCAAAATTCATTTTTTTTGGAAAACCCCCACCATATAAAGGGTTTAATAAATATTCCTTTTATAATGTGGTAATAATAAATATGATTTTCATCTTTAATAACACATAACAATGTATCCTATTAGGAAATAATAGTGGGATATTATAGAAAATAGTAAATAATTATGGAAAGTGATATTGATAATTGATCATAAGAAAGTGGATAATTAATATAATGTCAGGAACAGAAACCCATAAACTTTTGAGGTGTGAAAGAAGTACATTTTATTAATCAGAAACAATGGTAAATTCATTCCATTTTTTTCAATATCCTTTTTCTAAAGGTGAGGATTTTAATTCTATCGTGATAGAGAAAACAAAAAAATATATTATTACGTGATAATTTTTTATTTCAAAATAACAACTCCATCCTTTTTTGGTGATCTAATCAACTTCCACTAAATTTCTTACACTAATAAATAAATATTCAAGATTATTTTTTTAATTGAAACCCTAAAATTGATTTTAAGGGATCAAAATATCCTTATATGTGTGACATATCCATCTGTATATCTATTAATAGTTACCCAATCAGAAATTTCTAGCACAAGTTATCCAATATAATACATTAATTTCTAAAAAATCAGCTGTAAGATCCAAATTTAAATTCCATACATTTCATTATTATTTATCCTTAAACCCAATTTTCTTCCATCTAAAAAAATATAATATAATTCTTCCCATATAATTTATTTTGTTAAATAAAGGGTTATATAGGTATCTCAATCAACAAACCATATCCTTAAATATCATAAATCCACAAAAAATCATAAAAAAATAAAAAATATTTTTTCAAATTAATATTGGTCTATTATTTAATTTGAAGTAAAAAATATCATATTGATCAGTTTATGTAGGCCAGTGGTAGGCATTGAACCCTTTTAATATTTAAGATGTTGGTTCAAGCCCCATGGACATCTTAGATGTCCGAGGTTTTCACACGCTATTCAAGTTGAATTTTTTTTAAAACAATAATATTATAATTCATATAACATTCCCAAAATTATGAAGAACATCATAAGAAATAACATGAATCATCAGATTACTTTTTAACAAATAATTTTCTCTATATTGTTTATTTTTTACCAAGAAATGCATAATTTTAATTTAATATTATTACATTAACATCAATGATCATATTAACCCATAATTTAATAAATACCATTAAAATTATGTCCATAAAATGTAAATTCATTCTTCCTAAAATATTCCCTTCACTAAATCCCATACAAATCCCAAGTCTTATTTTAGAAAAAATGTCGATGAAAATACTCTAAATTATCACTGAAGTCCATCACTAAAAACATAAAAGGGGGTTATTATACATTTAACATACGATCAATATTAAACTGAAAAATCCATGATAGTATCCATAAATCATAATTTAATTCTAGATGACGGAATATATTATTCTAAAAAATAAAAAAACCTTATATGTTTTGTGATTTATTAAACCAAAACTTTATTGGGAATAAATACTTATACAATATAATTCTTATACCCCAGTACATAAAAAATCAAAACATTTTACTTCAATGATGGGTATAACAAATTCCGACACATGGTCTAGGATTTAAAATTATAAAGAGATAATTGTCTTAGATAAACCATAAGTACTACATATTTAAGATAGAAATATTTAATTGGATCCCTAGAATGAAATTGAATCAATCTATTAAAATCATCACACTTAATTGGAAATTCCTGAATATATTTCCATTATTTCTAAACGTAAAAAATTCCAAATTTAATTGAGGTGATATCCTTTGTGTCTCTTTCTCTATTTCACACATGAATTAATATTTTCATTCTTTCTTCCATGATATCCACCACCAGATAATGAAATAAAGACATTTTTCATCTTCTTCAGTGTGTATGAGTTATTTAAGGTGTATGATGTTAATCATATATGAGGATAACTAATTAGGAAACATGTTTGATATCAAGTAATCAATTCATTATCCAAAATTTTTTCTCATAATTAACTCATTTTCTATCAACTTCAATTATAACCTGACTCATTTGGGTATAATCATTGGCTAAAAAAGTTATACAACAATAAAGAATAATCTTAGTGGATAACCATAATATAATTTATTATATGTCTAAATAATGTATCATTGTTTTCAATATAATATGCCTTAGGTTTAACCAATATTATTCATTATCATCATCTATTTAAATCCAAAATAATAGTTCATAATGATAATGTGAATTAATCCAAACACATCTCATTCGAGTTAAAACCCTTTTTTGAAGAAAGGATCATAGTCATGAACCGATTGATGACGAATTCAAACCCATTTCACCATTTTTTGAGTTATTTTAACAAGGTATATTTTTTCGATACTGCATCAAACTTTATTATATAGATTGAAATTGATTTCTAGTAAAACCATAGAATCAATACCCTGAAAATCATAAAGATGTTACTAGATTCTTTAAAATAACCTCCAAGTCAGTAACATATATATATATATTATCTTATATATGTTTCCAAAATATAGTTTCCAATGTTTCATATGAACTTTATCTGATACCAACTATGATAATTATATCCCTAGTAGGCCACAGTTAGGGGTCACATTTTTAACATTACTTATAGTTATAGGGATAAAATCCCAATGAAACATATATTTTAGTAGTCTTGGAAAATTATATCATCACTTGAAAATGACATTCTATTTGAATATATGAAATACTAAATATGTTTTCAATGAAAAATTTATTATTCCACTTTTAAAATAAAACCATATCAATCATAATACACTTATTAACATGTTGGGTAAATGAAACATAAGAAATGGGTAAACTCAATTTCTAAGAAAGGGTATGTATACAATATAAGATATCAAGGAAAGATAATCCATAATATATATAGTATGGTAAATATCTTAAATACATTAAATTTAATCAATAAATTTAACATTAGAATAATATGGTAGGAATAACTTATGATCAAAATTATGCCATATAAATAATCACATGTCATTAAACATATCCTGAATATTCAAAATAATTAAATAAAGTCATGGATATAAATAAATAATATCATAATGAGGGGATAAGTGCTATCATAAATCATAATTACACCATCAAGGCCTTTTTCCATTGAATCTTATATAAATTATCCATATACCCAAGAGAGTTTGATTCAGGATACCTACCGATGCATCTAGGCATATAGAAGGCCCTTTCCATCATTCACAAAGTCCAATGCATTCCTCATATAAAATGGGAGTGAAATAATCAACATGAAAGTTTATATTAAAAATAATAATATGGAATGTTAATAATTTCCCTAATAAATAAAAACAATTAAAATTTTTTTTTTCAAAAATATCAAATGAATGTTCATATTTTCCCCAATAAATTAACATAATCATAAACTATCAAGAGTATTACGGTGAATAGTACAAAATTATTACATGTGAATCAAAATTTTCCGAATCCATCGAAATAAATTTTAATTATCATCAATTTACAACATACTCTAAATTAAACACATGTTAAAATTATGGTCACTGTCGTTGATGGATTAAAATACAATTAAAATATCATTAAACGCATTATTGAGGAATATATTATTTATACATTTAATATCACATAAAAAAATTTAGAATATAAAGACAATATTATTTAAAAAACTATAAAGATGTGTAAATGAATCTTCAAAATAGTTTATTTGTTTTGATGAAATGAACTTCTTTACATTTTTTATAAGTAAAATCATTCTTTTCACATTATTATAAAAAGTTTAAAAATATATCATTTCGAAAATTATAGGATGATTCCATTCAAAATATTTTATAAAAATTTAATAATTATTAATAATTTCATTAATAAATTATTAATTGTTCTTTAGAATTTTTTTAATATTGTTAGAAAAAATAGATATGGAATAGAAATGATTTTCAAACTAATAAAGAAATAATGTTAGGTTTCTTTGAAACATTTTCTCTATTATTTTAAGTAAAAATGATTGGATAATTTTTCTATTACATTATTTTTTTTGGTAATATCCATTGGAGGAGAATATATATTGGGTTCAAGATAGAAATTTCAAAATTTTCCTCAATGTGATACTTAGGAACAAAAATGATCAAATTTTGAAGTATACCATTTTCACTAGGTTACTTTGGAATAGTAATCTCCGAGAAAGAAATATAATCCAATGAATAATTCAAACAACATAAAGATAAATATATTCATGATATAACATATCAAAGTGGTATTTTTTATATCATATATTAATATTATTTTATATGTATATACTTACAAGTGGGGGTAAATTTTAGACCAACAAAATTATGAATTAGGGAAAAACCAATTAAACAATTCTATCAAAAATAAACTCATTATGATTATCATAGTAATGATCAGAATAAAAATAGATCTGATTTATATGATGGAACATTTTATCATAATCATATTTATACCAATAAACCAAATTGTATATATACATTTGAATATGATGTCTAAATTTCTAAGACATGAACATCAAAATAGAAACATGTAAAATTATGAAATACAATAGCTATGTAAAATTATCAATTAAATACAACATATATAAAAATATTAACTTCTTTTAACCTTATTATTATGGTTGTCAATAGCATTTACTCATGGTATTCATAGTTTTATACTAATTTCCATATCTATATTTTCTTTACTTGGAAATCCCTTAATAAGATGAAAAGATTATCTCTATATTCTTTTCCCCAGAATCCTTCTATATAATGATCAGTGTCTGTCTTCTTATCTATAGAATCTCTCGATCCAATTGATAATATTTACTATCTTCATATCCCTAGAATCCCTTGGTCGTACCAATGATTAGATAAGAAATAATAATTAAAAATATCTATATTATAGAACCTAACAAAGATTCCTTAGAAAACAAATACTCTATAAAGTATTAAAAAAACCACCCATTGTGCCTTGCCTCAATGTTAATATATATGGGGTTGCATTGGGTGCACCAGGTCCGTCGGGTTTTGGTGGAGTGTTCCTCACATATCGTGGGTTTGTAAAGGGATTCTTCTATAACGCCATTGGAATTGGAACTGCCATTGAAGATAAATTATGGGAAATGATTTATGTTAACAGTATGTTGTCCAGTTTAACTGGAAATATATATCGATTGAATATGATTCATAGAATGTGGATCATGATTTGAGAACAAAGACATGCCAGGTTCCTTGGTGTATGCTACCAAAGTTGGTTTACTGTCTCACCAAGATCACCCAAATGCATGTCAATTTTTCTCATTTCTATCAGGAGGAAAAGCTGGTGGCGGATGCATTGGATATGTGGGAACTCATTGCTCCTAGAGGGATGTGGTCCTTCACGGCACCTGATTATTGTTCCCCACTAGTGGAGGTAGATATATGTGTTGAGATGAACACTCGTTTATGTAATAACCCATTGTATGATTGACATGTTTCTTTTTATGTTAATTTTATTAGGGTCGGTTCCCACTGGTTCCTAGACTTTCTAGTATAATTGCCATGTGTTCATGTTTTTTGCAATGATCCCGGATAACTATCGCTTGATATCTCATATTCAACTGAATGTCCGAAGTCATTTTTTTAACACCATAAGATTGCTAATTGAATTACATAAATTAAAAACATGTATATTTATTAATATTACAATCTTAGGTTAGTAAAAAATATTTCATTATCAATTGTAAATATGATAATCCGTATTAGAGTTTGTCTGATGTTATTAGTACCATTATCAAACAAGTGTTCATGACTTTATTCAGTAAGAATGATAAGAAAAATTCCTTACTTATGTTTTTATTAATGGTCACACTGATTAATTAGACAAATACACATAAAAATGATTTAAATGATGAATATTGTGTTTATATTCATAATACACTATAACTAATTTTATTAATTGTAAAAGATAAATTTTCTATAAGAAAAATAGTAAAACAATATATGATATAATATATTAGTAAAAATATTTTAAAAAAGTGATTATGATTTCCCAAAAAAATGAATAGAAAAGTAATATGTAAAAAATTTGAATCAAAAATCGACTCCATTTCGGAAAACACAAACTGAAAAACATAAATTGAAAAATAACGTGAAATAATTTCACATCATTGTACTTTTTATAAAATTCTATTCCGAATTATTCATTGAAACGTTTCTATCCTTATGTTTGTAAACTTTTTCAATTTAGTGTATAATATAATTTATAGTATTTGAAATTTTATTACTCAATAAAATATAATCCCAGTTAGGAAAAGTTCCCCCTATGGATAATATCATACCCTATTGATAAAACATTCTCCATAAAAAAAAATACCTCCCCTTAAAATATCATTCTCCCCCTTTTAATAATATTCTCTCCAAAATAAAATGCACTCTCAAATTTTTATTTAAAATATTGAATGGGAAGGATATGATGATTATTAAAAGGATAGATAATTAAACATATGGATCAATGAATTGAACTTACTTATCGTCCATGAATAAGATGAAAGAATATATAACCAATGGGAATTAGAAGACATTCAGAAAAATAATATCTTGATAAAGGTTAATTCATAACAATAATTCCAATGATTTACCAAATACAGTCAGGATTTCAATATAAAAAATATCATTCTTTCTTCATTAGGTTATTGAAAAAAAATATCCTTATTAACTTGTTTCGGACATTTTCAATATTTATGATCCTTTCTTCATTAATCTGGTCATCAATCTTTATCTACTTTACTTCTATAGAATTTTATTTTTTATCCTCTCTCATTAAGATTATCTAATAATCACAAGATTGTATTTTACTCATCTCTAACATCATCTTTAAAATATTTTATTTCAAACAATTTTCATCCTCAGTCCTTTCATTGGTATCATCTCTAAACACTTTAACAGACAACACATTTTCATCCTTGTTTGATCATATCTTGTTGAAATAGTTAGTTGATCCTAAAATAGTTGTTTCACTTAATAATACTGCTCATCATGCCTATGAATATAATAATCAACCATGTTAGATAACTTCACCATCTAATAAAAATATTTCATGTGAGTATGAGAATTTTATATAAATTATTTCAATTTAGTTTCCACAAAAATCACTAATTCTAAAAAAATTATTAATATTTATCAATGAGGAAATTTTGAATAACAAAACATCTTTAATCATGGTTGGAATGTATGGAATTTTTCCTTATATACTCCTCAAGTAATAATAAGATATAATCCAACCCATTTTTAACTATTTTCTTTATATATACATTTTGACCAGGTTCAGGATTGGTAGGATTATTTATATTAGTTCCAACTTCCATTTCTTTACCATTATTTTTATCTTTCATAAAAACATTAATTCCCCATTCCATATAAAATTTTTGTTATCAGAGAGTTATTCTATTTCCACATCCTTATCTATACCATATTTTTCATAAACTATTTTTTTACATTAATTATCTTATACATTCATTAATGAGGATTATGCTTCCCATTTTGATAAATATCTTTGATCCTGAGTACATTGATATTTTTCATCCATTACAGACATAGATAGAAAACATGATAAGAATTTTGGTTGATTCTGATGATTTATTATCTTTATTTGTTTCATCACTATCATCCTCTTCATTTTCATCATTTTCCTCATCTTCGCCTTCTTCGAATTCAATTTATTCATATATTTATTCATATTTTTCTTCATTCCCTTCTTCTTCTACATCTTTTATTTGTCCTACCACTTCATATTTGATACATTTTTTCATATGTGGCCATATTTTCTATATACATAATAATTGAACTTAGTATCATTCTTTTCACATATATCCTTCTGAAACTTCATTTGTCAGTATTGAAAATACATCATGTTGACTATCTTGTTAATTCATTTGTCTATATTAGCTAACTCATTCTATGAATGTTCTGATGTGCGAAAATCTGACTGATCAAAAATTTTATTCTTCAATGAATATTTCAATACTTTCTTAGCTGAATGGACATTACAAGGTATAATATATGTTATAGAAAAATAAACTCCACCATTATTTTTCATTATCAACATCTATTTTAAGTTATCCCTCGTACACCATAAGGGTTCCAATTAAACTATCCAATAAAAAAATCATTTACTTCCTTATATGATCAAAAAAAATTCTATTACCACTGATTGAGTATAATATCAATAATCATTTGAACTAAAATGTCATCATGATTTCATTTTGAAGAGACAATAAAATTTATATTGGAGTCATAAATCACTTCTGTCTCTTTACAAATAAATATCCTGGAATAAAATCTAAGGCTTGGTAATTAACTCTTAACATAGATCTTATAGTTTCTATAAAATTGGATGTACCACAATGTTTAACTTTTAATGTACACCAAATACATTCAGCAGGTTCACAAGATGAAATATGAATATAAATAATTCTTTTTATAAATCATGAAAAAATAATTCCTCTCCTTTTAGTTCATATAGAATTACAAATTCTCTACATTTATAAAAGTACTAACATCCTTATTAGGAATATTATATTTCCCAATTAACATCTAGAAGTTGTCAAATCAAATGTTTATCATAATGGTTTTCATTCTGTTTTTCTAATATTCATACTCATTACCATATGAAATTAGGTGGTTATCTTGGATTAAAATTATCAATAGTTACAATACTCATACCTACAATTTCAAAAAAATAGAAAATATTTTCAACAAGTACTTATTAGTGTAAAAAAATTTATAAACATTGTGTTGATAATAAATCATAAAAAATAGGAAATAAGTAATAAAATTATATCCTTGCCATGTATATGAGAAATATAAAAAAAATTTTATACCAATTTTTGTATAATATGATTATCTTATATGGAAATACTTACAAGAGGGGGTAAACAATAGTTTAGAACATTTAAATTAGGGAAAACACAATACCGTTTAATGTAAGTTTTTCTGAGTAATACATGATCTGATTATTATAGTGAAGATTGGAAAAAACAATGGATCTGACTTATTTTTTGATTATATTTTATCATAATTAGAGTTATACTGATAAAATAAAATATGTATTTAATTTCAAATACAATGACTGATTTTCTATTAGATTCATTACACAATTGTATTTTTAAAAACCAATAAATAAAGTAGGTTTATAACAGTAACAATGACATACAAGATATTTTCAATTGAATTTTATCTTTTATCTTTAAGAGTAATGAAATCAATGATCATGACTAATGGTATCCAAATTTTTATACTTGATGTCACATATATCTTTTTTTCATGAAATCCATCGATATGATGATTAGATTAGCTCTATATTTTTATACCACAAATCACTTGATATAATGATCGTTGTTTATCTTTATATCACTGAAATACCTCATTCAGATGGATTGAGTTCACTAATTTCATATCCTCAAAATCCCTTGATCATAACAATGATCTTTTGTTGAATACAACTTCGAAACTATTAAAGGAAACAATCGGGAAAGGATTCTTTATGACAATAAACACCCTAAATTATTAAAATTACTAAGAAAAAGTATCTCATGTTTTGTAATATTTATATTAATTTTGATAGAATATGTATCAAATCCAAACTTTTAAAATCACCCATTATTTGTAGTCGAAGATCTAATGGTCATATTTATGAGGTTGTTCCACCAAACTCGAATAACTAGAACTTGATAGATCATTTATAAATGAATGCCCAATTTAATTTTTTTAACATCATTACTATTTTTTATTAATTTTATATGATATAAAAAATTTTATGGATTCTGATTATATACTTATTTTATATTTATGGACTTTCTAATTACTTTTAATTCTGATAATACTTTTGAGTGTCTATCTGATTTTATCGGTACCATTATTTGTCTGAGAGTCATGACATTTTTTTTTACGAATGAAAATGAAAATGAATATATCTATTAATGATTAAATTTGACTCTTTTTAATTGGTTACACTCATTTGGATGATCATAATATGGAATAGTAGGTTTATATTTGAAATATATTATAATTTTGTTATGTATGTTAAAAATAATGTTTTCTATAAAAACATACTAATACACATGGGATATAAAAATTTAGTAATTTGTATTAAGAATTTATTTTTTATTTAAAAAAAATGGAGTATAAATGTAAAAAATACACTATTTACTCAACAATATACACCACACAATAGAAATAAGTAGAAAATATTACATGTGTCTGGAAAAAGTAAATGTGAGAAGAGAAACTATTTCCTTAGGTCCGAATTCATTCGTAGGTTATCAAAATTAATTTATAATAAATAATATTTTTTATTAATATAGTTACTATCTATAATCATATATATTATACCTTATATAATTTTATTAAAACTATTATCACCCATTTATTTAATATTTTAATTAAAAACTCTATTACGGGTGGTAACTGTTTCATTTTTCATGTATGTTTTTTGGTTGTTTTGGTTGGCATAAATTGATCGTGTTACGATAATATACATAATTATAACAATGATATTAATATAATTTATGTTTAATATATAGTTATTTATAATATTCTATTAATGTTTGAGATATAAAAATGAATTACATCATTCTTGGGGATTATAGGTCTTATGTACATGTGAACACTGATTCCTTTTTATTGGATGATGGAATGAAAGAAAGATAAATAATATTTATCCATTAGATAATAAATATAATACAATATATATTAATTAAATCTATAATTATTAATATCCATGTCAAAATAAATTTAAAAACGTTCGAGATCACTTCTTAGAGGTGGTAGTCCACACGTACCCAGGGGCGATGTTATTGTATCCTAGAGGATTGGAAGGTAATAAGTTAGATGAAATATTAGAAATAAATAAGAATAATTAATACATAAATATATTAATTATACATTAAATAAATCAATATATCAATTTGTTATAGGTGGTGAGGTAAAATGAATTCCATCAGTTTGTGAGGCGGTAGTCTGTCATACAAACAATCGATGGTCTAGTTTCCAATTTGTTGGAAGTGAAGATGAATATTATTTTTTCCCATCCAAATATTATCATATTGATATATTTTATATATTTTTTTGACTATTTTATCATTGTTTGTGGATATTTTATGATGTTATGGATAAAATTAAATGAAAACTCATCGTTAAGAACTATACTTCATATTAGGCAGCCCGCTTAAATTTTATACCTAAAGACTTATGTGATAAAAAATCAACTTCGTGGGGAGTGATTTAATTAATGTATTGGGAGAGGTATTGGTCTACCCAAATGTATTTGGAAGTGTGAATAAGAGTAGGGAGTGGGTTCCTTTTTTATATGTGGGCATACATACCCACATTAAATTTTCGAAAGGAATAAATTGTATCCACTTTTTCACATTCAAAATGTCCAGAAAAATATATAATTATTAGAACATTTATGATATAAGGTAAAACAATACCTTGAAAATTAGAACTGGACATGTTATTATATTATTTAATCCATTATATCATTAATTTAAAACCTAGGTAAACATATTCTCATATTAACCATGAAAATTAATTTTACTATTTTTATTATTCATTATTTTAAAAAAATATATGACCTCATTTAATAATATTAATTCTGATGATTAAAAAAATGGGATATATTAAAAAAAATCAGTTTTTTGAATTGGAATAATTGAATTTAAAATTAATCCCATAAAGGTAAAAAATAGTGGTTGTCCTAATATATTTTTTAAAAGTTTAAAAATATTTTTAAAAAATTCAATATATAATTGATTAAACATACATAAATTACATTAATTGAAACATAGTTGACCTAAATTTTTATTTAAATTAATTTTATGACAAAATGGAACTGCAAAACCCTATAAACAAAAAGAGTTTTTATAATAAAAATTAATTTTTTACTGTATATCAAAAAATAAACTTCTTAGAAAAATCTCGAAAAATCTTTCTATGATAAATTTGATACAATGATTTCACAAATGAAATTTATTTTTTCAAATATATTTTCTAAAATTGGAAAAAATTATTTTTTAACCAATATTCATAAAATGTGATTACACCATTTTTTATAAAATTTAGATTTCTTCAGAAAAACATTTTTTCTACCAAATGCCTCTTATTTCCAAATAAATATAAAATTAATGAATTTATTTTATAAAAGTGTACAATATATAATTTTAATAATATATTCCTTCATATATGTACACATCATTTTTGTTGCTAGGTTATGACGATCATATTTAAATAACATTTGTAAGGTCATTTAAGCTTAGTGTTGTGTGTCATATAAGCTATCGAACATAATGTTATTATTTTAAATTTACATGGATTCATGTGTAAAAAATTATGAAAGTGGTTAAATTCATTTAGAAGAAATGTATCATAAAGTCTCATGGTGTTATAATATATATATATATATATATAATATGTGTACAAACTTATTTGATATAAATACTTTTATATATAATTAAACACACATACATAATTGTTAAAAATGAATGGTTAGCAATTAAAAATTTATTAATCATTTATTAATATAAAATATTAATTGTTACCTAAAAATTACATGCCTACATGAATTAATACTTACAAACAAACATAAAAATATAAATACTTACATACATTTATAATTGTCTTTATATGAGTACTGGGTATCAATTATTAATAAATAATAAATTTTTATATTAAATAATAATTTTTAATACAAATATAATAATAGTTATTTTAATATTTATAAATAAAAAATAAAAACTAATTTTTTTAATATTAATAAGAAAAAATTTTATTTATATTAATAATTAATAATTATCAATTAGTAGCTATTAAGTATTCATTATTAATTGTTTACAATTATTTATTAATTACAAAGGATTAATTTCTTATTACTTAGTAAATTTTAAAATTTTATTTTTGAATTTACAAATTGGTGCGAGATCATTTCTAGGGAGAAGGGGTGAATCAGCAATACCTTTTATTTTAAGAATTCTTATTCATAACATAACCTCTAAGACTTTCTAGTGTTTTTATCTACTCATATGTATCAATCAATCTCACCTATTATGTAATAAATATAAAACAATTTTATCACACATTATTTACAATGTTCTATACATAGACTAACTGTTTTCCATGCTGGTTATCCACAGGAAGACAAATTCTTTATTAACTTCCGTCAGGATTATAAAGGATCAACCAACAACTGGTTGTACACTCAAATAATCATTTCTCAAGTTAACTCTAGTTCTACAACACATATACCAACTCTTCTAATAATTTATTATAATCTCCAACTATCTTTTGTGTCTCCACTATCTTCATGGTTAGTTATACTCCCCAAACATAATCATCTTCAACAACTTGTTATACACCCCATGTATAATATATTACTTCTTATTAGTTGATTCAATAAAAAAAATTATTCTTCATATGTTCTTTCTCAAAATGTGTGTTCAATCTCCATCACCTATATAAAACTTTTTTCAGGCCTTCCAAAAAATATCTCAGAGTCTATTAGTTTCAAAGCATCCTCCAGACCGTAGATAGACATTGATAAACTCAAAATTACATTTTTAGAACATTATATAAAATTATTCCATGAAAAGTGCATTCTATAACATTCCAACATTTATGAATTTTTTTCTTCTCTTCAATCTATTGTTCTTTATCTGATGAACTCAATATGGTACTCCATCATCCATTTTTTTCAGTCTGACACACTCGGTCTAGTAAACCATGGTATAATATGTTAGGTCTAATACACTCTATCTATTACCCCTCGACCATTTATTCTCTTCCCTGTGATATTCATATGATTTACTTATTTATCTAGTTCATATTCCATCTGGTTTTCCATTTTCTAATGCTACTTAAACTGGAAAGCAATGCAATTTACACTTCTCCTTCATCCTAATGAATTCTTGGTTGGATACTCAAATTTCACTCTCATTAAAACCTATTCACTTCCACTATATTATTATCGGGGAAATAATATATCATAAATCCTACACCCCTTTATATAGGAAGATTTCAACAATAATTTATAGAGGATTCAAGGGTTCCAATTGAATTTGTCCAACTAAAATAATATTTTACTAGAAATCCTTCAAAGCAAGACAAATATTACAGTTAAAAATATTTTGGTGACATTCCTAAAATCATAGTTTCAATGACATTATTCATATCTTACTTATGTCTTGATATATTTTTTACCATTTAAAGACCAATTCATCATCATACTGATTAGTGAATTTATATTGTTTTTTAAGTCAACTCGAATCCTAATCAGATTTTTGTTGGATTGATGCCTTTATAAAAACATATCAATTTGGTATTATTCTGGATGGCTCCCTTCTGTTAGATCTTCTTTGTTTGATCATATTTTTCTAACAAAAATAGTATTAATTTTTCTATTTTTCTCTACCAATATCATCTCATATATATAATTTTTATATTCTTGTGTGGTTATATTCTAAAAATATTTCAGATGGACATACAATAATTTAGGTGGATTAGTTTATCCTATGTGTTGGGTCCACTCTACCTCATTGTCCTGAATCTAATCAATCATCATACAAAGCATGGAAAACTAAACTATATTCTGTACAACTTCACTTATTATTCATCTGATGCATTTGTATGGGTTTCCTCTATCCGATATAATTTAAATTATATCATCCATACGATTGAATTTATACATATATATCCTTTTCACCTTTCCATAACCAATCATTATGTGTTTATTCAAGATACCTTCAAAAATTAATCTTCACACAACCACATCTATGAAATTTTTGACTTATATATTATGAATCTTTGTATAATCATATATGAATTTTTTTAATCCAAATATAAATCTATCCCTTTAGAATAAATATTTAACCATGATCAATTTTAGTAATCAATATGTCTTGTAATATCATGAACCAGCCCGGGGTGACCCTAAAAAACTCACCTAAGGCAGTCTGAAACATGTCCTGAGGGAAATTACAGATCCCCCCTAGATGGAAACAATTTTCAGGCATCAAACATTAATCATGTGGGATTGATTTGATCCCAAAAAAAAAATAATCATGAACAGATAAATAAATAAAACCAATAGAGAACATAGAAAAACCATCATCTAACTCTCAAATATATAAAAAATTATTTCGAGAAAATATACGACTAAATAGTAATTAATAGAATAAAAAATAGAAACAGTATTACACCACCATGATCTCCATTTGAACTCTTAGTCACCTCCCACCATAAGACCAACCCTGCTCCCTAATGAAAACATGAGCCAAGATACCTGAAACTGTAACTAGACTAGGAACTAAAATAATTGGATATGTGTGAACATCACAACTCTCAGAAGGAATTCCAGATGTAAAACACTGAATCCAAGAATCCCCTTTCCAAAAATAGTCCATTACCACTAGTTTAAAATACATTTATAAAAATAAGGTTTTCAAATTTTTTTTCCAAACTATATTTCATTTTAAAATAAATTCCAAAAACTAAGAGAACTAGCGTAGTGTCAACATAATTAGATATGAAATGTAGCAAAAGGAATATATATCAACTATAAGAAATTTGTTCTTCATTTGAGGTATAGTATCTTCTTTTCTTTTTTGTATGAGTTGTTTCTGAGAAAAAAAGTTATGTTTGGGAAAAGTACTAGAATCCTGGGATAGACTCCATATATTCCAAAGAAAAAACCTTCTTTTATGAAGGGAATACATTGAATGTGGTCATGTCTGCAAGAAAAATAGGAAAAACCAACTACACATTGTTTACTTCCTAGTACGTGTCATGTAGTCTTATTGTTAGGCCCTAAAATATATGTCAGTGAAATTCAGCTGTGAAATGAACAATTATATGATATACAGACAGTGTATATAATCTTACATGCCATGTTTTTTTTTCTTGAAATGAACATTAGCCATAACATTCAGCAGATTGGACAGTGGGATCACCATGAGAACTCAATAGGAGTGCCTGGACATCATCCTCTTCCTAGTTGATCATCCAAACTCTGAGTCAATCGTCTTCGATCTCATTTGAACCCAATTAGTAAGCTCTATATTACTCTTAATCCATTATTGAGGATTTTAGTTCTTGAATATGTTATTTTAGTCTGAGTAAATAACCTTCTTTCATAGATCAATACAGTTCTATCTTGAATTTGAAGTCATGGATGGACGAGGAGATTCATACTATGACGAGGTAGGTGGTAGCGTGCTAATTGTAAAATATTAAGATGTTTATATGTGTATTTTTTTCAAACAACCATGGCTTTGGTGTCTCTTTATTGATAATTTTACCAAATATAATACCTAATGACTATAAGGTGATTGAGTAAATTAACTAAAACATGATTAAGCTTATTATGGTTTGATTAAAGGCCACCCCATCATTGCGTTTTCCCTTAGTTGAGGATTTTTTAGAAATTTGTATTAGGATGCAAATGGGTATGTGTTTGGTTCAATTTTAAATGACAGTTTAATTTAAAATTGCTTCATTAAAAGGTTTCAATGTTAATATGGATTTTAATTATTAGTGATGGTTAAATTCACATGTTTGTCTTGTTATATAAATATTTCATTGCGAGATGTTATTTTGAAAACCATTTATCAGTGAAATTTTGATGTGTTGTTTACTATGATGAAATGATAACACACCAGGATTATCCTAAACATTACTATGAGAAAATGCTAATATACTAGGCATGTCCATGACTTTACTATGCTAAAATAATGATACACTGAGCATGTCCTTGATTTGAATATTCTAAACTACTAATACCCCAGGCTTCACCCTGAGAAATGTTGATATGGAATGACTTATGACTCATCTTCCAAACCAAAGAACTAGATTGGATTTGGTCTTCACTACCTTTTTTAGATATCTTGTTGAGGTATCTATATTGTTTACATCATATAGGGGATTTATGGGTTTAGTCTAGACCTTGGGACTTACATTATTCAAATAATTTTAATTCATTAAATAACGTTAAATAAATGTAAATAAATGCGAGAACATGTATATTTGGTACCATTCCATTACATGTTAGTTTACTATATTTTCACTATCTTACGCTACAGTTGCATATACTCACTGACATATTTGCATAGATATCTGGTGGTTACCGACTAGGATTTATTTATCACGCCCTATTTGGGTCATGTTTTTGGGACCAAATTGACTATATTGTTATAGGGGTCGATAAGGGAAGGGTTCCTTATACAGGTACATGATTATTGCATAGGACTAAGAGATGATGGGAATAAACCAAGGCTTGTGATGCTTCTTAGTTTCATTTTGTTTTAACATAATTGGGTATTGTGTAGTACTTGATTACAGTGTGTCCTATTTTTGATATTTTTTAGGACACGTGACATGATGCATCATTTTGATATTATATGACTTTAGGTTATCATTATCTTGTAGTCTTCAGTTGTTCACTTTAGATTCATGGTGTTTACTAATTATGCTATTTTTATTATTTATTTTGTTGTCTTATAGTCATCCAATTATGGGATATATTCCCCATTATCACACCCTAGGCCCCCAATACTTGTCAGAAGCCTCTGGCATTTGGGGAATTGTGCTTGAGGCATTGTGGCCAACTGGGTATGGGGAACCTTTTAGTGGCATATGGATCCAGAATATTATGAATTGGTATTAGAGGAGTTATTTTTTTTGTTTCTTTACTATTTGGTGGTGATATAATGGATATGGATTTTGGTAATTACTTGTTCTTGGTAGTAGCTAAACCATGTATTGGTATAATCCAAATAGCCTCGAATTAAATTTTCCATTTGGATTTTGAGCTATTACAGTTGATTTCATTTCACTATTTGGTGATTCACATGATTTCTACTATTACTATTGATGCCTTTATATTTTCTATTTCATTTGCATCCTTAAGAGATGAGGGTGTTCCACCTCATGCATCATATATAAACTTCATAGAATTATATTCCATGCATTATGTCATGACATCTAGGATGCATTAAATATTTAATACTATTATGATAGATGATGTGATAGTTGTGCCTGCTGTTGTGGTAGTTGGGTGCTGTAGATAATGGTGTGATGTCATCTTTCAATCATTAAGGAGTATGGGCCCTTATGAATTACAAAATGACACACCAATAGATTATTGTTGTTAAATGAACTTTTTTAAATATGTTTTTCATGGGTTCCAAACATTATTCATAGGGAGTATTGTCCCTATTGGATCAGAATTTTGCATACCATTGGTCAATGTTTCCAAAGAAAAGGGATTTTATGGGAAATATGGCGTATCTATCCTGAAAAACCCAATATACAAGAAATTTAGTTCAACATAACACACTTTGTTTTCTGTATATTAGAGGATTAATGTGTTTCATGTTCTGAGATGTACACACCATATATCATATGTATATTCCATGTAACGTCTTACCATGTAACGGGCAGTGTCGGGGTAAACATGGGCTATTGATTTTTGACCAGAGCACACTATGTGACTTTGGTACACACCGTGTATCTTACTCCAGAAGAATTCATGTGGACCTGGCCATGTAGGAGTATATGGCCAGGAGGACCGAACTCTATACATGTCATGTGGGGGTGGAACACACCATGTACTTGTGGTTGATACACACCCATGCCGGCGATAGCACATGACCATGTTACTATATAATGTTACACACCATGTATTCTTTCTACATGTTGTGTAGTCTTTTTTTCCAAACATAGAGGGACATTTCTTATTCTATTTTTGAAATATTGCACATTAAACATTGATGGTGAATTTTATCCAAGGCGTGTTCTTGACCTTGTAGGGTAATTCCGCCGTGATGACCCTGAGCTACACTCTAGGAGAGTAGTAATGATCATTCTCCAAAGATGATAGGCCATTAGATACTGATGAAACCTCCAATTATACCAGTTGTGAAACCAAATGTGATACAAAATGTAGGTGCAGATACACAATTCTATGAAGTTTTTTTGAGGTTTATGCATTCCTTTTAGGTAGCACCAGAGGATTCCACCTCTATGGAAGAGCTAACAAATATATTTCAATAGTTGTATCCACCTACATTATAATAGGATGATGGAACATAGGCTATGGACTCATGGCTGGAATTAGTGATGATTATATTAGATCATCTGGAGAAGCCTCCTGATAGGTGGGTCAATCTCACAACATATATTTCTCATGATTCTACCATGAGATTGTGGGATTTTATCACTTAGACATGGAGTCATTGGGATATGAAATGGGAATAATTTCAGGCCTCCTTCTAATATTATTATTTTCCTGAGATGTTGAGAGATGATCGAGCCTATGAGTTCATGCACCTGGAGCAGGCCGCATTGTCATTTGTAGACTATTCATCCCAGTTTATAGAGATTCAGCGATTCAATCATATTCTGATGGTTGATGATGTATCTAAAGATAGACGATTCAAGGATGGTATAAGTTTTGACATCTGATAACAATTGAATGTCATCAGGTCTCCTTTTGTCTCTTTTATTATGAATTAGGCACTGATTAGTGAGCACAACATACTGGAATTCGGGGGTGTGAGCCAGGGTTGTTTTGCATAGAGATCTCGTACTGGCTTGATCAGAAGCAAGAAGTTTCACATGGAGCTTTCTTGTGGGGATACAGGAAGTCAGAACTTCTCTTTTAGTACCCATTTTAGGTTCTCCTATTATAGAAGGATTATGAATACTAATCCTCAGTGCCTGATGGACCCAGTAAAATACCGAGCGTGTAGCAAGAAGGTCCATTTACAATGGTTCTGTAGGACGTTTCCACCAGCATCTAGTGAGAGAGGGTAATCCCCCACTCCACATTCATGATTGGGGTAAAAAAATATCACTAGTAAGGGAATTAGAATATGTCAGGTTATTTAGCCTAAAGGGGGTCATCATGTCCATGGTAGCCAGACCCCAAGATCTCAATGGCTGTAGGGCAGGGTCGGCTCAGGGTAGCCAAGTAGTGTCTCAAGACTGCGGTACCAATTAGACTTATTTAGTGAAACTGGACCAACAAGAGTAGGGTCTCGTACCTTCTACTTTCAGAGGTACTATTCAAGTATCCATCATTTAATATTCTATATATTTTTATACTGGTGCTACAAATATTTTTATAGCTAAATTCTTTGTGGAAAGAATTTTTCTATGTGTTTATACATCTTCTGATGTTATGAGGGTGGACACTATGTTATGGATTAGAAAGGAAGATATGCATCTATGTAAGGAGTTCCCCCTTCAGATTAGGGGGTGTTACTTCCTATAGAACCCCTATGTCTTAGAGATGAGAGCCATTGATGTCATTATCAGAATGGACTGATTGGTTTCTTTTTGATCCTTTATAGATTTATATCATCGTAGAGTGAGTTTCAATTCACCATAGGGTAGACAGTTTCTACATAATTTGGAAGGGATGTCCAAGAGAGTAGAGTTGGACCCTAGCATCATGGGTTGGGGGGAATGAAAACCCAGATTGTGAGTTTATATCTAGATTCCCAATGGAATGTGTTAGGTGGATTTTCCTATAGTGGTTGGTCATTTATGGGATGTTTTCCCAGATGAATTATTAAGATTACATATGATCAGATAGGTGGAGTTCACTATCAAGCTAGTTCCTAGATGTTCACCGGTATCTATTCCTTTTTACAGGATGGCCACGATGGAGTTTCAAGAACTCAAGAGGCAATTAGAAGATATATAACTTAAGGGTTTTATCTGACCCAGTAATTCAAATTGGGGTTCACTGGTTATTTTCATGAAAAAAAAACACTACCCTTAGGAAATGCATGTAATACCTGAAACTGTATCTGTTGATGGTTAAAAACTGATATCTCCTTCAACATATAGATGACATGTTTGGTCATCTTTGAGAAGCTATAGAATTCTCAAATATTTACTTGAGGTCATTATATCATCAAGTATGTGTTTGACCTACAAACATACCCCATACATCCTTTTGACGTTGGTATAGCCTACATGAGTACTTGGTTATGCTGTTTGGTCTCATTAATGTGCTTGCAGTTTTCATGGAGCTGATGAACCCAGTATTCCATCCTTTTATATATTATTTTGAGGTGGTTTTTGTGGATGGTATCTTGGTGTATTTTCAGAAACAACATGATCATTCAAAACCCCTTGATATCATTTTGAATAACCTGAGAGAGAATCAGTTATATGATAAGCTCACAAAATTTCACTTCTAGATGGATCAGATTAACTTCATAGGTCACATCACCTTTTTGAATGGAGTATGGGTGGATCCATAGAAGGTAAGAGAAGTAGTTACATTAGAGTATCCAGAGATCATTTTTTAGGTGTAGAGTTTATTGGGGAAATTTGGTTACTATATTAATTATATACAGGACATCTCATGCATAGAAACACCGATTACAGGCTCGACTAAGATGTTTTTAAAGTTTGAGTGGTTATATTCTTGTGGCATATCATTCTAGGTGTTTAAGGGACATTTTAATTTATTGAATATATTGATATTTCTAGATTGGGGAAAATGTTACACTATTTACTATGACACATTAGGTATTTGGGATGGGAGTAGTGCTTATGCAAGAGGGATGGTGTTTTTGTGTACAGGTCTCGGCTATTGAAGCCAAATGAGAGAAATTACCCAACACATGATCTTGAGTTTTCAATAGTTGTTCCTGATTTGCATTTATGGAGACATTATTTATTTGGAGAGAATTTTATGGTGTAAACATACCAAATTAAAGACTCAAATACAACTTCACTCAATGTGATTTGAATCTGAGATAGTGAAGGTGGGTGGTATGCCTTTAGTCATTCAATTTTGAGCTAGCCTCTAATCCTAGAAATGGAAATGTAGTGGCTGAAGCACTAAGTATGAGGACGTAGATACAGGCAGTGCTAGAGGCTAGTGGTGAGTGTAATCTTATGGCTCTATTCTCTGAGATGCATTTAAATGTGAACAATGATCAAGGAAAAATATATATTTCATCTTTGGATGTTACCTCTCCCCTACTGGAAAATGTGTGGATGAGGCCGCAATTATATTCTGAACACCTAGTACTATGAGAGAGTGTGGAAGGTGAGGGCGCTCCTCTTAGATGGGTGATAGGTGAGGATGAATATTTTTGTATCCAAGGACGTGTGTGGGTTATAGTGGATATACGCAAGGAGATGATGATGAAGTTTTATGATTCATCTTTTCTACTGAATCCTGGAGTCACCAAGATATACAATGACATACACCATTAGTATTGG
Source organism: Viscum album (assembly GCA_963277665.1). Taxonomy (NCBI): domain Eukaryota; kingdom Viridiplantae; phylum Streptophyta; class Magnoliopsida; order Santalales; family Viscaceae; genus Viscum; species Viscum album. The sequence continues at coordinate 1,451,726,063 of OY728138.1, forward strand.
TCGCTGAGCATGAAGCGAGAAGTGGCTGGTTTTATTATGAGATGTTCTTACTGTCATCAAGTGAAGGTGGAACATCAGTAGCTCACTAGGATTTTATAGTAGTTACCTATTTCAGAGTGTAAATGGGATGATTTCATGATTTATTTGGTAACCAGGATACCGAGGTCGCCTAGAGGCAATGATTATATGTGGGTTGCGGTTAAAAGGATTATAAAGGTATTTCATTTCATTCTGATCAAGGAGGCCTTACGTGTACATGAAAAATGAAAGATATACATCCATGAGGTTGTACTATATCATGGGTTCTTTCATTATATCATTTCAAATATGGATGCACGGTTTACAGCTTGTTTATGGAAAAGTTTTAAGTGGGTCTCGGGTAAACGGGTGCTTCTGAGCACAACATACCACCCTCAAACCAATGGCCAGTTAGAGTGTTCGATATAGGTGCTAGAAGAAATGTTGAATGCTTGTGTCCTAGGAATTGGGGGATCTTGGGAGATTAATATACCCCTAGTTGAGTTCACTGTTAATAATATCATACATGATACATTTCATATGGTGCAATATGTGGCTTTCTATAGGAGTCCATGCCAATCAACCATGTTATGGATGGAGGCAGGAGAGGCTGCTATGCTAGGACCTCATCTTCTGCAGGAGACTACTGAGCAGGTCCACATGATTCTGAAGTTGATGGCTACTGAAGAGTCTCATCATAAATCATAAATTGATCATCATATATGACATTTGGAGTTTGAGGTGGGGGATCAAGGTTTATTATGTGTCTCACTAAGGTTTGGACACAAGAGGGCCAGGAGATAGAGTAAAAATTCTTAGAGATATTTCATACTGTTTGAGATTCTAGAGAATGTCTGGTTGGTTGCCTATGAGTTACAGTTACTTCAGAGGTACTAATACATGCCCGAAATCTTCCATATCTCCCTGCTACGCCACTATCACTTGGACATATATAACATTTTTTATTTCGGGAAGGTTTAGATTTAGGTTGATTGATCATTTGAGGTGCATTTGATACGTATATTTTTCTGGAGCACCGAGGATTTCCTAGGATGATTAGTTCTTCTCGTATGGGTGTTATGGCATCATAGTAGAGTAGCTGATGAGACTTGGGAGAGATAGGTTGACGTATGTGCTCTGTGGCTGGAGTTATTCATAGATATTCCATCACATACCTTGGAAGGGAAATTCTGGGATGAATTTCTTTATGGGGGATGTTTGTAAGAACCTGTTTCTTCTTTTAAGGTACGATTTCTAATTTTATTTTTCCTTTGAGTGGTTTTCGTGAAAACCAGTGAAATTTGAGAAATTTACAGGAATCATGGGATAAACATTGTGTATTATCATGCACACGCCTTTTAATATGTCCGTTTGTGAAGGGAATACATGGATTGTGGGTATGTCAAAAGAAAAAGATTACAAACAACTACATGTTGTGTACTTCCTAGTAAATTACATGTAGTATGGTCGGCATGCCCTGGAAAGTATGTCAGTGAAATTCATCCACGAAACGGATAGTTAAATTATATAAATGCGATGTATATGAACTTACATGCATTTTATTTTGTGTTTTTTTCTTGAAATAGGTAGTAGCCTCTTCATTCAGTATATCAAACAGTGTGATCACCTGGGGAACTCAAGAGGTGAACCAAAACTTCATCCTCTTCCCAAATGATCGTCCAAACTCCAAATCAATCATCGTTGGTCTTGTTTGAAGACAATTGGTAAGATCTCGATCACTCTTGAGTTGTTAATGGTAATTTTAGTTCTTGACTAAGTTATTTAACGATTAGTAAACATCCTTGTTAAAATATATTTAACATTCTACCTTGAAGTTAAAGTCAAGGCTAGATAAGGAGAGTTGTACTATGAAGAATTAGGTGGTCTCATGCTAATTATTTATTGTTAAGTTGTTCATATTTGTCATTGTGTCTTGCGCCCATGTTTAGGTTGTCGCGTGATTTAGAATTTTCCCCAAGATAATACGTAATTACTTTTTAGTGATTAAGTAAAATAATTGAAGCATGATTAATCTTATTTTTATTTGATTATGGTCATCCATATGGGTATGTTTTCCCTCAGATGACCATTTTTTATCCATTTGTCCTAGGATGCTGATGGGCATGCCTTTCATTCCCCTTTAAATGGTTCTTCAATATAAAATTGGTTAATGAATTTGTTTCCATGTGAATATGGTTGCTAATTATTTGTGATAGTTTAATTCACATGTTAGTCTTGTTATATAAAAATTTCTACATGAGATGTTATTTTATAATCCATGTCAGAGTAAAATTTACTTGTGTTGTTTAAAATGAGGAATTGCTGATACACCAGGCATGTCCCTAACACTAGTATGATGACATAATAATAAATCAATATTTCCCCATACATTACTATGCATAAATGATGATACACTGAGCGTGTCCCTCATTTGAATAATATGAAATACTCAATCATCGGGATTTGCATAGAGACGCCTTGAAATTGAATTACATATGACGCATCTACAAATCCAAAGAACAATCTTGGAATCGTTCATCACTTATTTGGTTGAGATATCCTATTGAGGTATCTGTTTTGATTAATTCATATAGGGGATTGATGGTATTAATATGGACACCAAAGAATATATAATTCATTTAATTTTAATTGATTAAATCACAAAAAATGATTGTAAATGAATGACGGTACTTTTAGGATTGGTTACTTTTGAGTACAAGTTAGTTTACATAATTTTCACTATTGTACTCTACTATTTCATATAATCAGTGACAGATTGGCACAAAACATTGGTGGATGCCTACTAGGATTTATTTCTAACATCATATGTCACGACCCGCCTTCACCAAAAGGAGGGAAGGGTCAGCAGATTTCCAGGCCCTTCCTTCTTTAAGTTGAAGGAGAGATAATGACCCCCGAGACCCGCCTTCAATAGGTCCCGTAGTGGTGACCAACATCAATGGTATAGAAATTTCACACAAATGGAAGGCATTACCCCTATTTGTTTTATAAGATCGAGAGATGAGATGATGAAACTCAACAACACCCAGGTAAAAGAAAAGTAAAGCCAAAAATAAACCATTCCCACATGCATGTTCCAAAAGTAAAGCCACATGGTATAGAAGGTGACTACAAAGGTAAGTACAAAAGAGGAAAAGAAAAACAACAACTGCAACTGCTACAAAGGTCCAAGCTAGTATGGTCCTGCGTGATCCCCGAAGTCCTCCTGGAAACCTGAAAGAAGTTTTATATATGTAGGGTGAGCACACAAGTACGCTCAGTAGGGAAAACCAAAGACTCTCATGCACAAGTGGGGGGAACGTACTAAAGTCCCGTGAGAAAAGAGTAAACCAAACACCTATCAAGGTAAACTTTCCACCCCATGCCTCACCAAGGAACACTCCCCAAATAATGCAAGTCAAGTAATATATATAATCAGATCACATCGATGTTTTGGTACCCCGCGCCACTTTCCCACTAGTTATTGAGACATCCTACTCATCGGACCAATCCCGCCATTCTCACTGCAGTCCCATTGCCACACCAGCCCGCACACACCTGGGCCACAACCACACGCAGTCCCACTACTGAAATCCCGCCCGCACACACCTATGCCACAACTGTCACACGTAACCACGCCTACAAACACCTAGGACAGAACAACCACCACCACGCCCGAAGAAAACCGGGCTAGAAATTCCACTTCCACACCCGAATACACCTAGGCCTCATCCCGAAGACACTTAGGAAACCACATGCCGCACACACCTGGCCAACCCCCACACTACCCCGCCCGAAGGTTCTTGGGCTAATAATGGACCTCAGGCCATCACAACCTGCCCGAAAATACTTGGACTATCCGGGAAAGGGAGTAGAAAAGGAGCCAATAACCAGCCACCAAGAATAGTGTTGGGAAAAACACCCTCCCCCATGAAATGGGGGTGTTCGGCACTAAGTGCACAACTTGGGTGGGGTGTGAATAAGAAACAGAAAACTACAAGTATAGATATAGGTAAGAAGCACTCACCCAAAGTATAGGTTTTTCTAACCGGCCTACGGAACGCAACACCACTATATCTGAGTCACAAGTAATGAATCTCACCAACAAAAACCATTTTTCCAATTCCTGTTTCATGTTCAGTAATAATGTTTACGTTTAAGTACTTCTGGGAAACTAGTAAGAAAAGGCACAATTCCAGGAAAGTAAACAGTCAAGCATCAACCATAACGCCCACACCCGGTTCTCAACAATAGAGGATCCCACCCCAAATTTAGACAACCTCCAAGAGTACAAGACAAGGGATCCCATCCCCTCCCACATTTCCAGTAATCTTCCCGAAAATAAAACAACCAACTACCACCATCAACACAAGTCAGGTTCATGCCAGGATTTTCAGATTTAAATGAGTTAACACACTCCATGATTTAAATTTTCGTGTGTTTTAACCGGGGGTTATCATAGAAGGAAAGATCTTGGTGCCTCAATCTATTTGGCTATATATATGTGATTAACTAATTACTTTTCACAGAATAAGTTTACAACCACAACAATCCATTTAAAACATCAGTACCGGTTCATTAGTACACAAACAACGACCACTAACGGCCTCGATTTTCAGAAGGCATAAGCCAGCACAACTCAACAAGATGGTCATAACATAAACAACATCAATGATCACAGCCCCCTCTTTCATTATAGAATTCGTTCATTATCTTTAATGAAGTCTGGTTTATCAAATACTACAGAATCAAAAGCGTTCCCACCCCGCATGATGCACAAAAGAGAGAGGCAAAGGAGAAATTCCCTACTTGTTTGATCGACGATCGATGCTTAGGCCGGAGCAGAACTTTACGGATAACTATGCGGCGCGCCCGATGCACCAGAAGCTATTTGTGAAAAGCCACGATCGAGGAAAGAGAAACCACGGATAACCATTGGTTTATAAGAGCCATGGACGGTTGGGGTGAAAACGCGAAACCGCGTAAGGCACAGGGGTCGTGGGTTGACCACGTGGCTCCACTCGCCACAAAAAAAAGGGTCAGGTGGTTTAAGCCGACTCATGAATTGATTAAGTATTTAATTAAAATTCTTATGCGTGTTACGGGTCGTTAAAACATTCTTAAACGAGTCAGAATAGGGTTTAAAACCCTATTTGCACAAAAGGAGCGCTACTGGAAACAACTCGACAAGGCCGGGTGATGTCGATCGGTCTCACCGATCGGTCTCCCCGATCGGTCGCCCCGATTGGTCTCACAGATCGGTCTCCCCGATTGGTCTCACCGATCGGTCGCCCTGATCGGTCTCACCGATACGCCACCACTTTAGGACCCGAATTTTGGCACAGGGAAGGGCCAAGAGATTTTGGGTCATCACATCAGATACCTCTCAAACAATTCACGTCCTTGAGAATTTAAACAACCCAGAAGGAAAAGGCGGGTCCGAACAACCACCCTGAAAGTTACCTCTCAAGAGTGAACCTTTTTGTTAACTAAGAACACCTTCTTGTCATGAACCAAGCAACATACCATGCCAAACTGCCCAGGCATGTGGGTTGGGGAGTCTCCTCCCCCATGTCATGATATTATCCGCTTTGGGCGGCACTGACATGGCCGGACAGGTTTAATCGCATCCACCTTAATGCGTCTTGATTAAAGGACGAGTTCTCTCCCTCCCCATAGCCAGGGCTTTTCACACACAAGCAGAGGAAAGAAAACCAGTACATTTCATAGCCAAAAGACAAAACGTTCTACCACAAAAGGTACAACTTGGAACAAAACTCAAAACAACTCTGGGTACTGGGTACGCATCTATACTTCCCTCTCCCACGTACTCTCCTCAAGCCCCCCATGTCTCCACAACACACGAACCAAGGGGATGGTTCGCCCGCGAAGCACCTTCTCCTTGCGATCCTCGATCATCAATGGTCTCTCCACAAAGTTCACATCATCCTCGATGTCCAGCTCACCCCAATCAAGGACATGTGAATCGTCGTGCAGATACCGACGGAGCTGGGACACATGAAAGACATCATGTATCCTTAGTAGCGGTGGTGGTAACGCTAGCCGATAAGCCACTTCGTCGACCCACCACAACACTTCGAAGGGTCCGATGAATTTGGGAGAAAGCTTACTCCCCTTGCCGAACCTCCGCTGCCCACGCCGAGGGGAGACCTTCAATAACACGTGGTCCCTAACCTCAAACTCCAAGGTCCTCCTCTTGGTATCAGCATACGAATTATGTCGGTCCTGGGCCGCCTTCATCCTTTCCTGTATGAGCTGAACCTTCTCTGTCATGTTTTTCTCCACCTCTGGGCCAAGGATGCATGTCTCTCCTACTTCGGTCCAACACACAGGTGAATGACATGGTCTCCCATACCTAGCTTCAAACAGGGCCATACTAATGGTAGAGTGGTAGCTATTATTGTAGGAAAACTCTACCAGAGGAAAGTATCGCACCCATGATTCTCCTGAGTCCAGAACACATGCATGTAGCATATCCTCCAAGGTCTGGATGGTGCACTCTATTTTTCCATCTGTTTGTGGATGGAAAGCAGTGGTAAGGCGTAACTGGGTGCCAAACACATGCTGCAATCCTCTCCAGACTCGCGAGGTAAACTGTGCATCCCTATCCGAGACTATAGACCATGGGAACTCCATGAAAACACACCACCTCATCCCCGTACTTTCCTGCCAAAGCATCCACAGTACTCGACTCCCTGATCACCAGAAAGTGAGCCGATTTTGTCAACATATCCACTAACACCCAGATGGCGTCGTACCCTCCTTGGACCTTGGGGAGTCCCGTGACAAAATCCATCGAGATTTCATCCCACTTCCACTCGGGGAAATCTAGAGGCCGCAGTAGGCCGCCTGGAACTCAGTGTTCAGCCTTCACTTGCTGACACACTAAGCACTTGTCCACAAACTCTGCCACAGCTCGCTTAACTCCGGGCCACCAAAACTACCTCTTCAAACCCTGGTACATCTTGGAAACTCCTGGTTGTACCGCTAGGGGTGAGTTGTGGAACTCACTGAGAACCTTGTCGTGCATCGCCTTTGGGACAAACAACCTCTTCTGGAAAAACATCTGGTTTTGACCATCCTCTATCCATCCTTCTGGAGCATTGCCCTGGTCAACTTGGTCACGCATCACTTCTCACTCTAGGTCTCCCCACTAAGACTCCTCAACTTGATGAAATAGGTATGACTGCACTGTCATCTGATATAGGCGGCCTCTGCTGCTATCCATCTTCGCATCCAGGTGTAAGGCAGCCAACTCCTCAATCGCCTTCCAGGCGTCCGTCGACTGTCAGACCGCATCCTTCGGCATCCTCCTGCTCAAGGCATCAGCCACCACATTTACCTTGCCATCACTATAAGAGATCTCAAAGTCTTAATCCTAGAGGAACTCCACCCATATCCACTGTCGCAAGTTTAAGTCCCGCTGGGAGAAGAGATACCTCAAGATTTTGTGATCCGTGAAGTCTATAAAGAGTTCCCTGATGAGGTTGTGCCGCCACAACCTTAGCGCAAAAATGACTGATTCAAGCTCTAGGTCGTGGGTGGCATAATTACGCTCATGGGAACGCAACATCCTGGACCCATAAGAGATCACCCCTTGTCGCTACATCAGCACGCATCCCAGGCCCTGTCCTGAAGCATCACAGAAAACCTCATAAGCCGCCCCTTCTTCTTGTAATCTCAGTACTGGGGCACTGACCAACATCTCCTTTAGATAGCTAAAGGCTGACTAGCACTGCTTACTCCATACGAAGGCCTGGTCCTTCTTGGTCAGAGCTGTCAAAGGGGCTGCTACTTGGGAGAAGTTGGGTACAAATCTTCGGTAGTAACCTGCCAGCCCGAGGAAACTTCGGACTTCTGCCACATTCGTGGGTGTTTCCCAAGAAACAACTGCCTCAACCTTCGATGGGTCAACCGCTACCCCCTGCTCAGACACTACGTGCCCAAGGAAGTGCACTTCTCGTGTCCAGAACATGAATTTTGACAACTTCCCATAGAGCTGGTGCTCCCAGAGGTCCTCCGAAACTTTCCTCTGGTTCTCTGCATGGTCCTCTTTTGACCTCGAATAGATCAGGATATCGTCAATGAACACAACCACGAACAGATCCAAGTACTCTCGAAATATGGAGTTCATAAGCCCCATAAACACAGCTGGGGAGTTCGTAACACCGAAGGGCATGACTAGGAACTCGAAGTGTCCATACCTACACATGAACGTTGTCTTCAGGATGTCGCTCTCTTTCACCCTCAGCTGGAGGTACCCAGTCCGTAGGTCAATCTTCGAGAACCATCCTGCCCCTTTCAGCTGGTCGAAAAGATCATCTATTCTCAGAAGAGGGTAGTGATTCTGGATCGTTACCTGATTCAGCCTTCTTTAGTCTATACACAATCTGAGGCCACTATCTGCCTTCTTTGCGAACAGGACTGGAGCCCCCCACGGTGATGTGCTCAGACAAACATAACCCCTCTTCATCAGAACTTCAATCTATATCCACAACTCCCGTAGCTCCAAAGGTGCCATCCGGTAGGGAGCCATTGAGATCGGACGAGCGCCGGGCTGCAGGTCTATCCCGAACTCGATATCACGTCGAGGGGGTAGAGTCGTCACCTCCTCAGGAAAGATGTACATAAACTCATGGATGATCTATGGAACTTCCACCATTTCAACATCTACTGATTCCACTGTCAGCTCGGTCAACAAGGAGAGGAGAGGTTCCTCTCTTCGGTTTCCCTTCGGACTACTCCGCTCGCCGGTGAAGGTAACACGCCGGCCGTCCAAGTCCGAGAACACCACCCTTCTTCGGAAACATTCGATGAAGGCATACACAGAAAATAGCTAGTCGATGCCCAGGATGATATCATATGGCTGAATCTATAGTATAAGAAGACCCCTAACCGACTGATGTGGCCCTATCAGCAGTCTACATCCCCGACAAACAAACAACAAGTCGGTCTGACTTCCGACCGGTGTTCTCAACACCAGGGGAACTGGAAGTCCCTCGGCATCTAGACCAAGGAACGGGCTATACATTGTGAAACAAAGGAGTGTGAAGCTCCGGTATCGAACAAAGCATAATCAATAGTGCTAAACAGACTGATCGTACCTCGAAAAACCTCTGGACCTGCTGGAACTGCTGGCTCTATGGCGTGTAACTGTCCACACTCACCTCCCTAGCCCCTCGGCTGTCGGACACCTCCCCAACCACTCCCTAGTCGAGGTACCTATGGAGTGCCCTGAGGTCGGCCTCTTCCTCCTATGTCTAACCTCGGAGGAGCGGGTTCTCACTGTCACTGCTGCTGCTGCTGGAAAGGTCTGGCTAGAAGCTGCTGCTAGGGTAGTTACTGGGGATGAGCGCCACTGCTCTATAGCACTCGGTCATGGAACTAACTCTGAAGATGTCTAGGGCTCCCACAGATGAAGCACCGCGGTCCCGGGCCCGAAGGAAAATGGAGAGGGCCAGGGGATCAAAACTGAAACTGCTGCGGTCTGCTCCCTGCGGGTCGGAACCTGGAGGGTCCGGACGCTGGAGGCCTGGTGCTGACGGCCTTCCCCTTCGATGGTCCCAGCTGGATCCCCTATCGTGACACTCCTCCTAGAGCATGCATCCTCTCCACCACTTCGGCCTTGTTCTGGACCTCCATGTACGTCGGAAGGGTAAAGTGGGTAACAGCATACTGAAGGTAGGGTCGGAGCGCCTCCTCCAAACGTCTTTCCTGAGGCTCCTTGCCGGGGAAGGGGTTTGGAGAAAAACGTAAGAGGTCCTTGAACTTGATCCCTAGCTCCCTCATGGATATACTCCCCAACTGGAGGGAGAGTAGTTCCTGCCTCTTTTCTACCTTCATCGTTGAGGAGAGGAATTCCGCCCGGAACTCCCTCTTGAAATCTGCCCAAGCCACCTCAGACACTCTCCTACCCCCATGTAAAGAATCCACCACTGATGTTCCACTCCCCGCATATAGCTAACGGCCAGAGGAGCCCAGTAATCAGTCGGGGCCCGAATCAAGCCGAAGGCTATAACTACCTCCTCTAGCCAACCTTCCGTCTTCATATCGGAGGTGCTTCCTTCATACTTCTCTAGGGCCTGTCGCTGGAAGGCCCGGAGATTCTTCTGCCACTGGTTGCCCTCTTCCTCTCGATCATCTCTCTGTCGATCGGCCAAAGTAGTCTCCAGGGCGTCGATCGCCTGTACCACATGTGGTAACCTTCCAGGTGTCATAGGTGCAAGGTAAAAAAGGAATGCCTAAGCCCATGAAGTGAAGAATATCGTCTTCAAAACCTCTTAAAATTTAATTTATTCTTAATTCCCAAGACATCCCTGAAACACAAGAATACAAGTCATTAGGATGCACGTACCTTTCCTATGGTCTTTACCCTTCAATCCTTGTGGTCTCACATGGCCGTTCGGTAGGTCCAGAGTCCTTGCATCAGATCACGGGGGCCCTAAAATCTCGTGTCCTAGCCGCTCTTCCCCGACCTAATTCATGCACCAAGGTCACCCAACATTGTTGCCTTACCATCCCATGCAATCCTCATTGTTCCTAACTCCAGACTCCATCCTATCTCTCAACCCTCTGCCTCTGATACCATTCTGTCATGACCAACCTTCACCAGAAGGAGAGAAGGGTCATGAGATTGCTAGGCCCTTCCTTCTTTTGGTTGAAGGAGAGATAATGACCCCCCGAGACCAGCCTTCAATAGGTCCCGAAGTGGCGACCAGCACCAAGGGTATAGAAATTTCTCCCAAATGGAAGGCATAACACCTTTTTGTTTTATAAGATCGAGAGATGAGATGATGAAACTCAAAAACACACAGGTAAAAGAAAAGTAAAGCCAAAAATAAACCATTCCCACATGCATGTTCCAAAAGTAAAGCCACAAGGTACAGAAGGTGACTACAAAGGTAAGTACCAAAGAGGAAAATAAAAACAACAACTGCAACTGCTTCAATGGTCTGAGCTAGTAAGGTCCTGCGTGATCCCTGAAGTCCTCCTGGAAACCTGAAAGCAGTTTTATATACGTTGGGTGAGCACACAAGTACGCTTAGCAGTGAAATCCAAAGACTCTCGTGCACAAGTGGGGGGAACGTACTAAAGTCCTGTGAGAAAAGAGTAAACCAAACACCTATCAAGGTAAAATATCCACCCCAGGCCTCACCAAGGCACACTCCCCAAATAATTCAAGTCAAGAAATATATATAATCATAGCACATCGATGTTTGGGTACCCCGTGCCACTTTCCAACTGGTTATTGAGACATCCTATGCATCGGACCAATCCCACCATTCTCACCGCAGTCCCACTACCACACCCGGCCGCACACACCTGGGCCACAACCACACGGAGTCCCACTGCCGAAATCCCACCCGCACACACCTGGGCCACAACTGTCACACGTAACCATGCCTGCAAACACCAAGGCCAGAACAACCACCACCACGCCCGAAGACACCTGGGCTAGAAAATCCATTGCCACGCCCGAAGACACCTAGGCCTCATCCCGAAGACACATGGGAAACCACCTGCCGCACACACCTGGACAACCACCACACCACCCCGCCCGAAGGTTCTTGGGAAAATAATAGACCTCAGGCCATCACAGCCTGCGCGAAGATACTTGGGATATCTAGGAAAGGGAGCAAAATAGGAGCCAATAACCAGCCACCAAGAATAGTGTGGGGAAAAACACCCTCCCCCATGAAATGGGGGTTTTCGGCACTAAGTGCTCAACTTTGGTGAGGCATGAATAAGAAATATAAAACTACAAGTATGGACATAGGTAACAAGCACTCAACCAAAGTCTAGGTTTTTCTAACCGGCCTACGGAACACAACACCACTATATTTGAGTCACAAGTCACGACTCTCTCCAACAAAACCCATTTGTCCCATTCTTGTTTCATGTTCTGTAATAATGTTTAAGTTTAAGAACTACTGGGCAACTAGTAAGCATAGGCACAAGTCTAGGAAAGTAAAAAAGTCAAGCATCAACCATAACTCCCACAACCGGTTCTCAACAATAAAGGATCCCACCCCAAATTCAGACAACCACCAAGAGTACAAGACAGGGGATCCCATCCCCTCCCACATTTCCAGAAATCGGCCCGAAAAGAAAACAACCAACTACCACCATCAACACAAGTCAAGGTCATGCCGGTATTTTCAGATTTAAACGACTTAACACACTCCATGATTTTAATTTTCATGTGTTTTAACCAGGGGTTATCACAGAAGGAAAGATCTTGGTGCCTCAATCTATTTGGCAGGATATACGTGATTAACTAATTACTTTTCACAACAAGAGTTTAAAACCAAAACAAGCCATTTAAAACATCATCAGGGGTTCATTAGTGCACAAACAACGACCACCAATGGCCTCGATTTTCAGAAGGCATAAGACAGAACAACTCAACAAGATGGTCATAACATAAACAACATCAACGATCACTGCCCCCTCTTTCTTTATAGAATTCGTTCATTATCATTAATTATGTCTGGTTTATCAAATCCTTCAGAATCAAAAGCACGCCCACCCCGCATGATGCATAAAAGAGAGAGGCAAAGGAGAAATTCCCTACTTGTTTGATCGACGATCGACGCTTAGGCCGGGCGCAGAACTTTACGGATAACGATGTGGCACACCCGATGCAGCAGAAGCTGTTTGTGAAAATCCATGATCGAGGAAAGAGAAACCACGGCTAACCCTTGGTTTATAAGATCCGGGGATGGTTAGGGTGAAAACGCAAAACTGCGTAAGGCGCGGGGGTCGTGGGTTGACCACGCGGCTCCACTCGACACAAAAAAAAGGGTCGGGTGGTTTAAGCCGACTCATGAATTGATTATGTATTTAATTAAAACTCTTGTGCGCATTAATGGTCATTAAAACATGCTTAAATGAGTCAGAATAGGGTTTAAAACCCTATTTTCACAAAAGGAGCGCTACTGGAAACAACTCGACAAGGCCGGGTGACGCCGATCGGTCTCACCAATCAGTTACGCTGATAGGTCACACCGATCGGTCTCACCGATCGATCTCACCTATACGCCACCCCTTTAGGACCCGGATTTTGGAAAAGTGGAGGTCCAAGAGAGTCTCGGTCATCACATCATATTTGGGTCATGTTTTTATGACCCAAAAAGACTATATTGTTGTAGGTGTAGATAGGGTCAAGGCTCCTTATATGTGTACTTGATTTCTACTTAAGAGTATGAGAGAATGGGACCCATCCAAGGCTTACGATGTTGATGAGTTTCATTTTTCTTTATTGCACATTGGTATTTTGTAGTACTTGATTGTAGTGTATCCTATTTTCACTATTTTCTTAGGAAATGTTACATGATGTATCATTTATATAGAATATTCCTTTTGATTATCTTTATCTTTTAGTATCAAATTGTTTACTTTAGCTAAATATTGTTTACTACTTTCTAGATTTTTATTATTTATTCTGTCTTGTTACACTCTACCAACGAGGGCATAGTTTCTCCACTATCACACCCTAGGTCCTCACTGCTAGTCGGCAGCCTCTGGAATTTACAGAAACGTTCTTGAGGCAGTGTGTCCCATAGGGTACAGGGCACCGTTTAGTGGAATCCAAATAAGGAATGTTACATCAACCGAATGTAATATAAGATGCATAATTAATAACCATGGGTGATCTTAAACATCCCTAGAAGAACCCTAGACATACACGGTTCGGAACCGCCTGTCTGCATATGGTGAAGCCCCATAACCAATAACCCACAGATCGCCATCACGACAAAACCGACGACACTCCCAACCTAGCCTCTATATTTTCTAGTGGTTACCAACCCATCCAATCAGGGCTGGTAAGAAACCATCACTCGGTCATCTATTAGATTCCCAGTAACCCATAGTGGAAATAAAAATCATGTCTATGTTGGAGGCCAACACACACGTGACTCAGCTTAGCTATCGCAACTGCACTTTCCTACACCAAACAAGGATACTAGTATAAGATAACCCCTAAGGGATATCCCTCCTATAATGGTTAACCTTATACATACATACGAATTTCCTAAAACAAGGTCCCAATCGGGACACTCTAACATGTGACCATTTAAAACATTTCTCAAAACAAAAAATTTACCAAATGGGCATGCACATATATCCATAACAAAAAAACTTTATAAATGTTAACCCAAGAAACACATTTATATTGAAGGTTCCAAATATGAATTTTTCACTATATAACTATTAATGTTACTAAAACTTCACAAAAACACCATTTTCATAATTACAAAGTTAATTGGGCCTTTATGTTCGAAATGAACACCTAAACACTTCGTAATTTTCAAATGGGTCCTTACACTTTTTAAAACTCACACCAAAGCATGTTTTATGGAAAAATTTGGTATACATTGGGAAACACATTTAAAACCATTATTAGGAACCACAAAAAATATTTAACCTCATTTAGAAAGCTTAAAATAGTTAGAAATCCAATGATTTTTAGAAAACCCCACTTACTACATCACATTCATTTGATGAACCATCTATGTGTGCACCTAGTGCACCCATGCATGTGCCAATATCTAGAGACACACCAACAACCATTGAATCACAAAAAACCATTTCCATAAAACACCCATTTCCATGAAAATCATATCCATCCACCAACCTTATCTAGGGAAGATAAAAGAATCACTTAAAGAACCACTAAACCCTTCCCAAAACATTTTTTTCATATTTAGAAATCCATACCATTTCAAAACAATAAATACTAGACCAAATATACAACAACAAAAAATTTCCACAATTATGTGAAACAAAATAATTTCACAAGATCCCATAATTTCTCTTTAAAGGAGCACTACCATTTAAAATGAACACCTTAGGTTCCAAAATCCTTGGTATTTCTGTCACGACCCGTCGTCGGGGCCCGTTCCGTGACTACCCCAAGCCCGCCATCCATAGGCCAGGGGATGGCGACTAGCACCAAAGGCGTAAATCCTGATAACTGGGAAAGCATTGCCTTTATAAATGTAATCAAAACATCACAGAGAACAAGCGGAAGTACTACACTTAGTACAATAGAATGTGCTGAAATGTAAGTGGGCCAGAATACAAACCCAACTGAAAGTATAGCTACAACTGAATGAAAGTACAACTGAAAAGAAAAATAGCTGGATGAAAAGAAACGGCTCTTGGGTTGTCCATCTCGAATCCTACCTGTAGGGTAGGTACAAATAGAGTAACTCCTGGATCATCTGCCATGGATCCTACCTGAAGAGTAGGTATAGATAGCGCAGCTCCTGGATCGTACGCCATAGATCCTACCTGAAGGGAAGGTACATATAGCCTCCACAACAATCTCGCCTATCAACCTCCTTCGAGTGTCGTCTCGTCGTTATGTCCACCTTCGGATACTGACTCGTCGTGAGGTCCGCCTCCGGGTACTGACTCATCATGAGGTCCACCTCCGGGTACCGCCAAGTCCTCGATCACTCGGCCTCCGTCAGCACTACCTGTCGTCTGCAACCAACACAACGAGGTG
The DNA here is from genome assembly GCA_963277665.1 of Viscum album. Classification (NCBI taxonomy): domain Eukaryota; kingdom Viridiplantae; phylum Streptophyta; class Magnoliopsida; order Santalales; family Viscaceae; genus Viscum; species Viscum album. The sequence goes on from OY728138.1 coordinate 1,451,741,616, forward strand.
CAGGCATTGCTCGTGCAGGGGTGAGTATAACGATACTCAGTAGGGACCTCGAGATCCTCAAGGTCTCTCTAAATCCAACAAGGATAACCACAAAGCAGAATCACAGCAGATAACCCTTACATAGGTATGATCCCATACTTATACCTAAGTCATCAAGTAACCCATTTAAATCATGAGGAAAACACAATGGTCATAGTCTCAGCTCAAACCAGGATTTTCATTATCGAAACTATAACTGCGGAAGAGACCCGTATCTAGAGTGTACAGTGATCCTGTCACGACTCCGAGGTACAACTCACTAACCTAAGACTGCTGAGGTACTCCTCCTATCGAGTACCGTGGGTCAGCCACCCAAACACAATAGTGCTTCCTGCCGGGGTCTGCCACCCAAACACATTAGTGCATCCCCCCTAATAGCCTACAGAGGTACTCTCCGGTCGAGTACCACGTTTCTGCACCCAAAATCAGTAGTGATTAGTCCTCCATGGGTCTGCACCCAAACAAAGTAGTGCTCCGTCCACTGGGCTAGTCGACACACTCCAAGTCGATTCGGTCAAGCAGTCGTTAGGTCTAAGCCGAGTGCATGGTCTCTGTACTTCGTATGCTTGTCTCCGGGAGGGTCCACTACATGAGATACTGGTAAATACTCCAAGTACCAAAAATTACCATGAATAATTATCTCAAGGACCGCCTCGTCATAGGGGTCTTAATACAATAGACAGCGCATCAATCGGATGCCCGGTCTGTGAGTTATTAGCCTTTTCGTCCAAGGGGCCCGGTTGGTTTCGTGTGCGAACCAACCTGGATGTATCTCAACTGTACCCCGAACTCTCATAGGGTATACTTGTAGGTACCTTATCTCAACTTGATCACCAATTCCGTTGACGGTTCGTCAAACGGACGTCCGGTCTGAAGGTTATCAGCTTTTCCATTTTAGTGGCTCAGTTGGATTTCGAGTACAATCCAACCCGGCTACTATCCAACTGCATCCAATTCTCAATATAAGTATTCCAAAAGTGCTGTCTCATCAAGAGGAATCCAAAAAAGTCGACGACACGTCAATCGAACGTTCGGAGCTCAAGATATAAGTGTTTCCGCTCCGAGGGCCCGGTTGGTTTCATGATCGAACCAACCCGGTTGTATCCAAATTTCTCTGAACCCCTAAGTGTAATATACCAAAACGACCATCTCGATCCCAAGATCACATATCAACTCACGATGCATCGAGCGGAGGTCTGTATCCCTTGTTATAGGAAAATGATTAAAAATAGTCTGAAAATAGGGGGTCCGGGCCCGGTCCGACTCGGCCCGAACTGGGTCAACCCGAACCGGGTCCGGGTCCGGCCTAATAGGGCGCGGCCCGGCCCGGACTTGGCGTGGCCCGACCCAGCCAGGGAGGCCCGGCCTGGCGCGCTCGTGCTTTCTCGTGGCCAGCTCGGCGAGCCGAGTTGAGCGGACAGGGGGGAGGCGTGTGCCCCCCCAGATTGAAGCTGCGTCCCCCGCGTGGGTGCCGCTCCCTGCCAACGATGCGGCGCTGGCCACCGCATCTCCCACTGCCTCGCGCGGCCGTGGGACCGCCGCCTGTCGCTTCATCATTAGCAGCGGCAGACCTTCCTGGAGGTGCATCGGGCACCGCCGCAGCCGTGCAGGCGTGGCGCGCTGGCAGTATTTTCCGCGGAAAACCAGATGCGCTCCGGTGGTCCGTTTTGCCTGCGGTCTTTTCTGGTGGTCCTCCTGGGGACGACACATCTCAGCGAAGTCTTCAAATCATGAATGCGGCCCGTTCTGTCATCACCCGACGATCCCAACATCAAATAAAGAAACCGCGACCTCTTTGTGGTTTCGCGTCATGGCGCGACGGCGCCGCGGCTTTGTTCGACTTAAAAGGATCGGTGCTACAACATCTCGCTTCTCCTCCCATCCTTCATTATTTCTACGTGGTGCAACGGCACCGCGCTGCCTTGCTCATACCATAACAAAAACAATCATAAAACGGGGGAGGAGGGTCGGCCCTGTTCGTGCAGTCTGACCTCCTCCCGTTATTATGATAACAGGAGGATCAATGACTGTCAAAATATTAATCAATGACCGAGGATATAATCCACATAAATTAAAGAAAACCCCCTAATTTGCAAAGACGTCACACGTCGTCGATGTTCTCTCGATGAAGAATGTGACATCTCGCTTCCTTCGATGTGGAGAGAAGATGCAAGATGAGACGGCGTTCTTTGTCAATGATCCGGTGTTCTTCACATTCTTCAACAAAGTAGATTAAGAATTCTTCTTCGGAGGAAGTAGTTCTTCAAAACTAAAGATCTCTCATCCCTTTATCTTAACACAACAATTCCATCCAAAATAAAATAAGGCTCCACCTTATTTTATTTACCCATGACATGCATTCAAATTTACAAAATTCAAATCTAATTCACATAATTAATTAAACCATGAGTTGATTAATTAATTAAGAGGTAGGTTGGAAATTTAAAAAAAATAATTTGAAGAGTTACTTCATTTAAGGGAGTTAACAAGTTTAAAGGGGGAGTATATGAGAGTTATGGGAATGTGAAAGGTTGGGGCTCGTGTGAGCCCCACCTCACATTTATCCTCAAATTTATCCTCACATGGGTTGCTAGGTGTCAGCCCATCTTACCCATGTAGGATAATGCCACCTTATACTTAAAAAAATTGGTTTACAATTTTATTAATTACTCATTTAATCCAGAAATTTAACTTCTCCACCCGCACAAACGCAACTCCGAAAAAGGTGTTCCTAAGGAATTACTTGCACTGCGGTTTCATCAGTTCCCTCAGATTTTGATTCCGAGGACTGGTTCGAAAGTTAGAAAATAATTCTCATTCGTTCACTAAACGTACCCGAGCTAAACTTCTGAAAATGATTCTGGGAAAACTGGACCTTGGTATCAGGTGCCATCAGAAACTGCGTTCTTATAAAATCCCAAAGAAATTAAGAAAAAAAAATTTCCTTGAAATTTCCGGGTCTTTTCAATTTCACATAAATATCATTAAAAACCTATTTAAATAAAATTCAATCAATAAGATAACTCAATTTTCATATAGATACTATTATAATATAGGTGGGAATAACATTTAAAAATTAATTGAAACATTAAAGTACCCATGGAGTGTTCTGTATATGAGAAAATTTGGAACACATACCTAAAATCAAGTGTGGATGGAGTAAAACATCATAGAGAAAGAGATATAATCCCAAGAAATGATTTTCAGGCCCTAGCCACAAGAGAAAAAGAGCAACAAATCTGCCAACTCTAACACTAGGGTTCTTCCAAGAGAGAAAACATAAAAGAAAACCAAGAAATAAAGAGATGAAAAATAGTTTAAGGTTAAAGGGATGGAATTGATGAAGAAACCATGAAAAATGAAAAACCATTGGTGAGAAATCACCCCAATTGTGGTCCCAAATGAAGGGAAGCAATGGGGGTGCCCTCTGGTCAATACCCTACTCCATGAGATTCAAATGGGAAGAGGAATCACTCAAATCCAATTTGAAGGTTAATATTTATTAATCCTATAATGGGCTGCACAGTTTGTAAACCATACGCAAACTGTGTGAATGCTGCTGGATGATTTCTACAACATGCAGTTCTAGGTTTAATAGTTTTTGGAAAGCCGTTCCAAAATCCGGTGACCTGAATTTTTTCCAAAACACATTAATGACTCCCCAAATACTTGGGAATCCCACCCAACAAATCATGAATGTATTAACCACAATTTAGAGACAATGTGGGAGTCAAAAACACTAAAACATGCCAATTCCTCCACATAACATACACAATAATCGTGAATAGGTCTATAAGACAATCAAAACCAAAAAAACACAGAGAAATTTGTTAGACACACAACCCAAACATCATCTAAAAGATCTAGTATCATTAATTAAAAAATACAAATGAAACCCATGGTCGGTGTGTGACAATTATCCCCACCACAAACACTTGTTGCCCTCTTAAATTCACCCATCCAAAAGTTAACCAAATATCGAGTCCATGTCCCAAATATCCAAGGGAAAACCATGAAACTCCTGATGATCTTTACTCTTCAATGGTAACACCTGGCCGATCCAAGAAAACCCACAACACAGAACAAAGGGATAACACGACAGTGTTCTCCCCATCACAAAAAGTACACTAACATAAGAAATTAAAAAAAACAATGCACCACCCTTAGGGGGAAAGGCGTAGACCCCCAATCTGATTACACTAAACTTCTTCACATCAACCAACAACGGACTTACAACAAAAAATAACTAATAAAATCTTAACCCCAAAAATAACAACACCCTTAACTCGACGAGGAGAACTCCACTATAAAGATTCAACTACTGAACAATCCACGAGGAATCCCAGCCAACCGGGATGTCAAAATGAGAAAAATTTCTAGATAATAAAACATAACTACACGTGATGGAAAACACAACACCACAGGAACTATGAATTCCTCATCCCAATCAGAAACTCCCATCCCTAGGGGAAAGACAACAATGGCGAATTTGAATCCTTATCGGAAAGTCTATCCACTATCTACACAAATCCGAAATTCTCTAATATATGAATAAGCACTACCAACACCAATACAAGCCCCGATAAATCTGAACACACATTAAAGAAAATGATGAAATGATTAAAAACCACAATAAATGAACAAAACTATTTTCATTCCTATATAACAAGTTCATCAAATATTCACAGTGAAATGATCAACCCACCCCTAATGAGAAACAAATGAAAATGTGGAATTAGATATTTCCTTCCCATAATAGAGAATAGAAAAAAGGCTGAGGTCCCTCACTCCCTTGATAACAGATGACTTTGCACGAGTATCCCCCAGAGACATGGGGTTGGGGCTCTGGTGGATAAAGCATATCATGCCTTATAGTCAGGCACTATCATCCCCATTCAGAACTATATCGATGAGTAACACTTCCTATGAGACTTCTCTTAGTGACCTAAATAGTCACCAAGATTACAAGGCATCAGAGGGATGAAACACAATGACTTGTAATGCCTAAACTAGCCATACTGCTGGAACACAAGATACTAGTTCGATGAAATAGGATATGACACTGATGAATAAGATTCTTTCAAAATATGTTCCTCTAGCACACCCCAATCGCTATATTGGGATCCTTTACAACATCCGACCACCACCAGATACCCCCACTATCCAATGACAAAGGGACATTCAACATCCATGGTCCCAAAACCAGAACCTCAACATAACCAAAAGGACACGAACCATAACACACCCAGGAGTTCCCAACAACCCAATGACACGTCCTACTTCCATGATCCACACCCTTCCATGGACCTCGATCACCTCAATAGTTGAGAAAAAAATGATAGAAACCAGAATTGTGATTAACTCACTAACAACTCTTGAAGAAATTTATTGGAAGCATACTCCAAACAATAAGAAGAAAATCAACCAAACACATGTCAATAAAAAAAAATCAAAAGAAAACCCCCCCAAACATAGGGAAATATGCTTCAAGTGAAACATATTAAAAACAAGCATAACCCACTAATCCAAAAACTTTTATTTTGTTTAAATTTCAAAAATAACTTATCCCAAGGACATATTTTTATAAAAAACAACATTTTGCAAAAAACAATTTCCAATTTTCATATGTTGAAAAAACCTATTTTGAAGGGAAAACCAAATTTCAAACCTTTTCTTTTTCAAAAACCTACATGTGGCATGCTATGAACCATCACATGTCTGCCCATTCATTTCAATCCAAATATCCCATGAATAGGTGACCCACACAATTTATGCACATACCCACCCACATGTGATCCTCCATAAAGAATACCAAGGGTCGCATCCTTCCTTTCCTCATCAAACCCAAATCATTCAACAAATTTCTAAACCCAAATGCCATTATTTTTCAAAATTAACTCTATCATTTTATAACCATTTGATGAAAGTAATTTCATCCTCAAAACAATTTTCATTTCAAAAACTGATTACAACACCAAAACAAAGATAGATCACATCATGCACAAAACTACCCCTAAATGAGTTACTAGTGCTTACATCTAACCTAGTGACATTGTATTGGGAAATACCCATGTAATACATAACACAAAAACGGCCTTGAACATTTCAATAGAACTATATATGGGTCACTACTTCATCTGAGGTCACAACATGACACAGAGTTACCTCTATTTTCAACCCTCAACCCAAATCAATGACAAAAGACTCAAAACCTAGACTACCCCTGGTATCTCGGGTCACATCAAAAATGGTGATGATCAGGGACAAACCTCTAACCTACCTCATTAGCCCTTACAATGCTAATATACATCTACCAGACACCCCAAATATCAAGGGCCTCCTCTGATACCATTTTTATCATGAACACGCCCGGGAGACCAGGAACTAGTCACCTAATTCAGACCACAACATGTCCTAAAGTGCGTTCCTTATCCACCTAGGATGAAAACTAGTTCCCGGAATCAAACATATAAACAATGGGAATGATTTCATTCCAAAATAATTAACCATGACCATATAAATAAATAGAACAAATAGATAACACAACAATACCAACAACTGAATCTCAAATAAATAAACAACTGATTTAGTTTCAAGATACGACTATATAGAAATTAACAGAATATAAAAGGAGAAACAAAGCTATAGCACTATGATCTATATTTATGCTCCTAATCACCTCCGACCACAAGACCATCCTTGATCCACAATGAGAACCTGGACTCGGAATCATGAAACTGATACTGGACCCGCAACTGAAATGATAGGATATGGGTGAACATCGAGATGCCCAATGGGAATGCATGAAATAAACCACTGAATCCAATTCCCAAAAATAGTCCATTAATATTAGTCTAAAATACATTTATAAAAATATCATTTTCACATTTTTCAAAACTAAATAACACCATAAAATCAATTTTCAAAATAGAGAGAACTAGGGTAGCATTAACAAAACTAGAGAAGTAATGTAGGACAAAAATATATATCAATAGAAAGCAAACAAGCTGCATAATTAATAACCATGGGTGATCCTTAACATCACTAGAAGTCCTCTAGATGTACTTAGTTCGGAACCAACTTTCATCATATGGTGAAGAACCATATTAAATAACCAACTGATTTCCCACGCGATAAAACCATCGTCACTCCCCACCTAACCTCTACATCTACTTGGGGGTACCATCCACTCTAATCAAGGCTGGTAAGATACCATAACTCTATCATCTACAAGATTCCTAGTAACTCATGGTGGTAACAATAATCCTATGTAAGCAGGATTCCAAGACACACATGAATTAACTTAGTTATCACCACTGCACTTTCTTACCACAAACATGAACAACAATATATGATAACCACAAAGGTATATACCTAATATAATGTTTCCCCATATACATACATATGCATTTCTTAATAAAAGGTGCCAATTTTTTCCCAATAACATATGACTATTTAAAATATGTCACAAAAGAACAAGGTTCCAAAACATGAATGCACATTTATCCAAAACAAAAATACTTTATAAAAGTTAACACAAGCACAACTATTGGATTGAAATTGAAAAATGTGCCTTCATATTGACATAACTGTAAATATTACAGAAACATAAACAACACCATTTTCACATTTAATGTGCCAAACATGCCCTTTAATTTTTTAAAACACACAGAAACAATTCACAATTTTAAAATGGACCCTTACAATTTCGAAAACTCACACCCAAACACGTTTTAATGAAAATTTGAAAAAACCATGATAAACACATATAAAACCATTTTTGGGAACCAAAACAAGGATTGAACCTCATTTAGAAAGCATATACCATTTATAAAACCATGTTTCCATGAAAACACCAACATAAGGCATCAAATTCATTTGATGACACATCCATATGTGCAAATATCACACAAATGATCGATATATAAACTAGTGACACATAAAAAACCAATTAAAAATGAGAAAAAAAATTCTACAAAACAATCATTGCCTTCAAACCCATATAAAACCACCCATCTTATCTAGAGAATATAATAACATCCCCTTAAGAAACATTAAACCCTTCCTAAAAAATTTTAACAGATATAGAAAACCATATCATTTCAAAACCATACACACTAGAACAAATTAATAACCAAATAATCATTTCTACAACAATGTGGTAGATCATAATTTCAAAAGATCCCCTAATTTATATTTAATAGAGCAGTATCATTAAAATGAGAACCCTAGGTGAAACAGACCTAGGCATTTCACATAAATATAATTAAAAATATATTTTAAATAAATTAAATCAATAAGAAAAAACCATTTTTATCTAGATATGGGAATATTATTAGAGAGAACAATATTTAATAATTAAATAAAACATGAATGTTTCTTGGGAGAGTTATAAAAATGAGAATATTTGAAAAAACCTACCTAAAATAAAGTGTGGATTGAGGAAAACATCATAGAGAGGGAGATATAATCCCCATAAATGATCTTCAAACCCCAGACACATGGAAATTAGAGCCACAAATCATCTAACCCTAGCACAAGGGTTTGGAAAATATAGTAAACCCCAAATAAAACAAAAAATAGAGATAAGAAATATTGTATATGAGGAAAGTGAGGGAATTGATAAAAAAACCTTCAAAAATCACTTAAAATTGTTGATAAATCACTTCAAAAGTTTTCTAAATTAAGGTGATATGAGGGGGGAACCCTATGGTTTATTCCCAACACCAAGGGATTAAATTCAGAGGTAGAATCACTCATATATGAATTTTACGTTAAAAGTTATTAATCATGTAATGGGTTGCATGGTTTTGTTGCACTGTTTTGTCTATCATGCGTAAACTATGTGAATTATACTTGAAAACTTCTGAAACATTTTTGTTTTTGTTGAGTAGTTTGGTAAAACATTTCTCAAAATGTGTGACATGAAAAATTGGCCAAAAACACTTAAGTGGTACCCTAAACACTATGAAAGCCCACCCATTGATTCTTGAATTTTTTAAACATAATTTAGAGACAATGCGGGCATTACAAACTCTCTATCTTTCCACTTTCTCATATAAAACATTCATAATAACCATAAAAAGGTGTATTATACAATCAAATCTTCCCAAAAAAAAAATACTTTTATTGGTCACTCAACCCGAAAATCAACCAAATGATCCAACATTGATAATTAAAAAATATAAATGAAAACATTAGTTAGTGTGTGAAAGGTACATTGAAGATCAGTAATGTATAATATAACACTATAATCTATTAATAAACTCAGAAATAAACCTTCTCTAAAACTAGTATATGTTTCTGTAAGTAAAATTTTATAAAAACACATATTTTATTATTGAAAAAATGAAACCAAATAATATTCCACACACTAATATTTCTCAAATTTTTTTCAATAATCCCACACATTTTCATATTAATTCATAGTAAATATATTAGCTCAAATCATTCCCTACATCTTCATTTCATTGTCCCCATTTTTTCCATTTTACTCCTTATTGAAAATTAAATTCAACGGGTAACATAGGGTTCATCTCACCTCATATTCATTTATCTTTAGAGAAGAGTAATATCTCATGAATCTCAAAACAAATATACTTTTATTAGATAAATATATATTTATTTACAACACATGATGTAGAAAACTACAGTGTATAATGAATGTGATCAATGTTTTCCATGATAACTTCTTTCTATAATAAATACCTCAACCTCATTCCATTATTTTTATTATACAGGAAATCTATGTAATTATGTTATGATCTGTTCTTTATCCATCTATAAAAATATATCAAATTATTTAAGGTTGTTAAACTCAACATCATTATCATTCACTATCGCTCCTTGAAGATTTTTTTGAGACAATAACAGTGTTTTTTTTTTCGAAACTCATATTCATATTTTCTCCCCCAAATGGGAATCAAAACATATTTCACCATAATGGTAGCAATGTTCTATGATGGATATCTATTCTCTATATAAAAAACTACTAAAATATCCAACCTTATCAATTACATAACCTCCATCAATTCCATGTATGTTAGTTTAAATAAACACAAATAATAATAATACATATGAACATCAATGTTACATGGAAGTAACATTCAGACTGTGTTTCTTCATTTAGTATAGACTTCTTTTTCTTATCCATATTTGACTAAACATTGGATGTCCTTTATTCCATTTGGTCAGACCTCATGTAATTTTTAATACCATTCTTCAAATATTTTGAGTCCTCATATTAATTTGTGATCTTAATTTAAATTTAAGAAACATATTTATACCCATGAGTTTGAAACAACATTTTCATTCTTGCATATTGATATCATAGTGCATTAATAAAATATATAATTCCATAACCATCCTTCTCAAACCTCCCAAATTTTATTTTGAGGATAAAATATAATATCTATTTATGGATTATCATCAATGTTTTCACAATTTTTGAATCCCATCTCTTTAATTTTTATGTAGTAGTTTTTAGTGATTACTCTTTTTGTATAGTAATTGTAACACCCCGACCCCTCTAGAACGGAGATGGTGCATTAAAAAGCACATTGTAATGTTTCAAAGGAATTAAAGTACAATGTAATGATTAGTTTAGTAGTCTTTAGTAAACTAGATACATATATGTAACTCAAATTACATTGGTAATGGTAACAAAATACATTACATAACAAAAACTAAAAACTACATCCAATGAAACTCAATAAGTGATCTCATCTTCATTCCATGCTAATGGTAAAAAAAATAAAAGTGGTGAGCATGAATTCTCAGTAAGGGTTGAAAAATCTGAACCATGAATCATTATTAACTGAATCATAAACAACACGGCATAGTCAATATAGAATGGAGAATAAATTAAAAACACATTCCATTAATAAATTGAGAATAAAACTATATCCATAGATTTTATCATAGTGAAACTTTCATGGATATTAATAACTTATAATTAATAAATAGAATTATTATTAATTATATGTCTTGTATATGGAACATGATACCTTAATATTTTTAAAATGGTTTAGTTCTGTGGGTAGAAACCTGTCTGGATTTTGGAAACAAACTTGATGGGTGTGTCGCCAACTGAGTTGTCTCATGAGACCTATCAATGAATCATGGGGATAAAGCAGGTCCCAAACACCACTACATGTACAAAACATTATTTATACACATATTTAATACATGTACAATATTCCTTCTCAATATCCATACAGATAATAAAATATAAATTCATCAATATTTTTATAGTTAAACCAACATTCCAAAAAAACACCCTATGTAAAATGTTATACGGTTTAGAAAATAAACATATCCAAGATATGATAATATGGATATTTTATAGAAATGCAATTTAAAATTAAAAGTTATGTAAAATGGGTATTAGGTACACCACATAAGGTTTATTAGGTGCACAATACGAAGTAAGCCACAACAAAATAGAAGATGAGACCATGTTTGTTACTACATTGTTGTCAATCGATTCATATGACCAAAACATAATAAAACTTAAATGAATCATTTAATATCATGAATATAACATTAATAATTATATTATATGGAAAATTTCAGTACGCATACATCACATAAATGAAATAAGTGGCGAACAATGTAAGTCACAGAGAAATGAAAGTGAGATGAAAAAACCCCTTAAAAACATTTCAGTATGGTAACATGTGTTCTTGGGAGGGATTAATGATTGTTGAAGGGGTATCCCATTATTTCTATATATAGAGGGAACTCTGGGGGATGTGATAAAACATTCCCTAAAATTGGTAATTAAAATTAAATACACACAACATAGGGGGAGTTCTTGAACAAAAGTGAGAGAGAGGATCCCTTACCAAGAACATATCATTAGATTGAAGAAAAATCAATGAAATAATTAGTTGTAACAATCATAAACCATAAAAATAAAAGTTTATATATATAATTAAACAATCATAGATCATTATCACATATTTTTGGAAAATAAAAAATCCAATTAAATTGACATTAAACTCAACGGATGGAAATTGAGTTAAGATATCCCTTAACTTATGCTTGAATGTGTTCTGGATTGTTATTAACGACCAGAATAATCAAACTTAACTTCATTAATAAATAATTTCAGAACCTCATAACATTTAGTTTATATGATATTACCTTATTAGGTTCATTAATGGCCTTTTTGATGGGTTTAAGAGGTTCAATTTTATAGTTTAGGAAGCATTTTATTCCTTGGTTTTCATGATTTGTTTACTTGTATTCATTGATGGAAGTTCATTTGAAATTTGATTAAATGTCCATAATTATTAATATATATTATTTTTTCCATTTAAGATATATAAATTATATTATAATTATTTTTTTGATATACTATGATGATGACTCATTCGATAAGTTAATGATAAAATCTTGGCTTTAGGTGGGTGGTTTTGTTCACAATGAAATAGGTCTATATTATTATTCTATATTATGAGTGTGTAAATATTATAGAACATTAAATAAGATAAAATACATATATAATGATCTGGTTCAACCATTAAAAATGTTTCATGACCATTCTTTAAGATAAAAATCAAAATTGAAATCTCATCTTCACTGAGTGTGAAAAATTTACACATCACGGTTGGTGTTTCATTTATATTATAAAAGGAGAGAAAAAGAGATATTATAAGGAAATAATCCACTAGAAAAATGAATATAAATTACATATATGGTATTTTAATTATCATGTGATTTTGATGGGGTGAGGTGAGAAGATGGAAAATATAATGAAACTTGTAAAAGGAATTGAAATAAAAAGTAAGAGAGGTTCACCTCTTGAGTACTCCTCTTTGAGAGACTCCTTAAGAACTTTTATTTTGGCATTTTGGTGAGACCAGAAGGCCTCATACGTGGGGATAGGTCTTGGGAAGAGTATTGGGAAAAACTTAGGCAAGGATTGAAGCTTGAGTTGTGTGGGAGGAAGAGGGTTGAGTTGTGGTTTATATAGTGGAGGGGGAATGGATTTTACAATATTTTAATTATTATTTTAATTTTTTTGCTCAATACTATGAATAGTCTTGATTCATGTTATCCATAATAGTAATAATGTAATGTGAGTTCGAGTAATGTATTTTTACATCATCCTTTAATTCTCTATGATGTTGAAATCAAACATTTTGTATTTATCATAATTTACATTATTTTACAATTTTTCAAAACTTCATGTATTTCAGGAAAATCCAAAAAATTTCCCCTAACCATTTCTCAAAGTATAGAATCCAAAAATGAACTCCATTTTTCAAAAAAAAATTTCTAAATATGATAAAATTAATTTTCAATTAAAATCATTGTTTTTATCAAAAAATACTAACACTTAAAATATTTATCTTCATTTTTAGGTGCCTAAATTTATTTATATATTAAAGGCTATAGATATCATTCATAAGAGTCATATTAATATTCATAACGGTAAGTAACTATTCATAAGGTTTGGTTACTATTTATAATGATATGTTACTATTCACTAAAAATTATGTTAATTCTAGCACACTCTAAATATCATTCTGAACACAAACGTGTATGTCATATTTTCAAAATTCAAATCATTGAACTAGAAAATTTATGTTTAATGGCTAGGTTATGACTATATTCTATAAATACAACATTTGTTTTGCATAGAGGCTTAGTGATTCATAAAATATAGTCTATATAATAAATATAGTGTATTTAAATGAAATTCACCATAAAATATTTTAGGTGCTACATTATTCTCTCCTTCAAAAATCTCATCCTTGAAATTTTATATATAAATCCCACCAAAACGATTTGGGTGGTTCTTATTCATAACATCCTTTGCTTCCCATGAAGCTTCCTTTATATTTTGGTTTTCCAAAGAACCTTTAGTAGACAAATTGTTTTATTTCGAAATACCTACTCCCTTGTGTCAATAATGTTGATAGGCTCTTTACAATATGAAAAATTATGTTCGAGTTCTATTTATCCATAGGTGAGTACATGCATTTTGTCTATCATGTGTTTCTTCAACAATGACCCATGGAACACATCATGAACATTGGGGATACATTTCGTAATTGTTATATGGTAAGATACAACTACGATTCATTTGATAATTTCAAATGGTCCAATGTACCTATGACTCATTTTCCCTTTTTTACCGAACCTTAAGAAACCCTTCCATAGAGATTCTTTCAGAAAGATAGGATCTTCCTATTGAAATTCCAAATCCTTTCTCTGGTTGTCTATATAGCTCTTCTTTCTAATTTGGGATGCTTTAATATTGGCATGTATTTTCATTACCTTTGTCATGGTCTCTTCAATAAGTTTGGTGACTATAAGTTTCCCCTCACTAACTTCATCCCAATAAGTTGGAGTTCGATGTATCTTTCTATATAATGCTTCATATGGATCCATTTTATTTCTATAATGGAAACTATTTTTGATGGAAAATTCCAAAAAAGGAAAAGAATTAATCCCACATATCTTAGAAGTCAAGGGAGAATGATCTCATCATGTCCTCTAGTATTTGATTAGTCTATTCAATCTGTCGGTTAGTTTGGGGTTGATATGCATTACTCATATAAAGCTCAGTATCCAAAGAATTTTGGAGAGTTTTACAAAATTTTGATGTAAACTAGTGATCTCGTTGGAACAAAATCTATAGTGGTTCTCCATGAAGTCTTAAAACATCACTATATAAATTCATTTGAAGAAATCTGGTGAAAATCATCTCTTATAGCAAGGACATTTGATGATTTTGTGAGATGGTCAACAACTACCCATATTGCATCATTCATTCTAGGAGTCCATAGTAGTTTAGTGAAAAAATAACTCATAATGTCAACCCACTTACACATAGAAAGAGGTAAATGTTGCATCACCCCTCTAGGATGTTGTCTCTCTACCTTCACATGTTGACAAGCTCGAAACCTTAACACGTAGTCAACAATTTCTCACTTTATATTATCCCACCATAAATATTGTTTCAGATCTATAAACATTATTGTGAAACTTGGGTGTATAGTAAAAATTTATCTATGAAAATCATCTAATAGTTCCCTTTTTATCTCATGTACTAATGGAACACAAAACAACTTCCCAAATTTCAAAACTCCTTCTTCAAAAACGAATTATGCCAATCTCCCATCCTTAAAATCATTAGTTTTCTTGTACAGATTCTCATCATCAGATTGAGAGAGTTTGATCTTCTCTGTTAAAGATGCTTTAACAATAATTTGAAAGAGGAAATATGTTTTCCCTTCCTTAACAATTCCCATGTCCATCTTTAGTACATCCAAAAATATTGGATCTCTCTCAATCTTCATATGAGTCATAACTGCATGATCTTTCCTGCATAATCCATCTTCCACCTTATTTTCTTTTCCGGGGTGGTAGTGTATTGGATAATCATAATCATTGAGTAACTTGAGCCATCTTATTTTCCTCATATTGTGTTCTTTTTGTGTAAAAAGGTATTTCAAACTATTTTGATCTATCTATATCTCACATCTTTCACCGTAGATATAATGTATACATATTTCCTGAGAAACTATTATGGATTATAACTCAATATTATGAGTTGGATAATTTTTCTCATGATTCTTCAACTACCTTGATGCATAAGAAATAACATTATCATTCATCATAAGGACACATCCCATCCCATTCTTTCATGAATCAATGGGTATCACAAATAAATTATTTCCAGATGGAAGATTCATAATAAGAGAATTGAAAAATATTCTCTTCATTTGTTCAAAGAATTTTGTACATTCATTTGTCTATACTATATTAACCCCTTTATAAGTGAGCTTTGTTAGAAGGATATCCTGTCGGGATAAATTTTGAACGAAATGCTGATAGTAACCTGCTATGCCAACAAACTTTTGTACCTCGATTATGTTTGTGGGAATGGGCCATTCTTGGATCTGATTTGTCTTCGTAAGAAAAACTATAATTCCATCAATATAGATAATAATTCCTAGAAAAGAAAATGATTGAAGCTAGAATTATCACCTGCTAAACTTCCCATATAATTCATTTCTTCTAAATGTTTTTAGAATCGTCTTCATGTGATTCTAATTATCTTCATTGCTTTTGGAGTATAATATGATATCATAAATGTGTACCACAACAATGTTATCAATATATTCCATAAAAAATATATTTATTAAATCCATGAAAATAGATGGTGTGTTTGTCAGTCCAAAAGGCATCACTCTTAACTTGTAATGCCCATACCTGGTTCCAAAACATTGCCTTTGGAATATCTTCCTTCCTCACACATAGGTGATGTTATCCAGATCAAATTTCAATCTTCAAAAGTATTGTGCTCCCTGAATTTGATCAAATAAATCACAAATTCTTGGCATATGATACTTATTCTTTATTTTAATAGAATTGATTTCTTTTTCATCAATGAATATCCTAATTGATCCATATTTCTTCTTGACAAAGAGGACAGGGGATCCCCATGGAGAAACACTAGGTCGAATAAATCCGTTTTCACTCATTTCCTCTATTTTTTTCATTAGATCCACTAATTTTATTCTGTCTATTCTATAGGGAGTCTTTGATATTGGTCATGCACAAGAAATTAAATCAATAGAGAATAGAACTTCCCGCTCTAGATGATGTCTAGGAAAATCCTCTGGAAATACAATAATGTATTCTGGAACTATATGCACATCTTCAATTTGAATATTTCTTTCCGCACCCATAGTTATTAGTTAATATTCCTCTACAGGTATTTCATTCAGTATAGCTACTGGGGGCGGATCTATATAAGAATTGGGTGGAGATATTTCTTCTCTAAATATAAGGTATTCTACAAAATTTTCCAAAATTATAACTACCTCCTTCTAAAAATTATATTCACATAATAATTTGATATCCAATTAATACAAATAATTATATCAAAGTCACTCATTGGTATGATGATATGGTTAGAAACTAAATCACATTTATGTGTCATGAGGGGGACTGATCGACATGCCTTTATTGTAATGATACATCCCCTTCGAGTTTTGACTAACAAATCCTTTATTAAATCAAATTGGGCCTACATAGTTTTCTTGGAATACATGAACTATATATATGAATGAGATGATCCAGAATCAAATAATTCATTGTCCATGTTTGAGGAAACATTTAAAGTACTTTTTACCATGAAATTGGGAACTTTAACCACCATGGTTGTAATCTCCTAAGCATTCCCACTCTCTCTTGACCTTTTCTGAGGTAAGATTCCTTAGTGCATAGAAAACTCATTTTAATAGTGTCACATCTCTCAAAAATTATATAATTGAACGTTATTGAATTTTTTCCTCCCTTTTCCTTCAATAGATTGATGAACCGTTTCTCCACAATTGTAGAAAACTCCCGTGCCTTTCAATCATTTTCCAAGATGATTCATTCCACAGTTCTCACATAATGGGAATTACTTTTTTCCCTTGTTCTTGTTTTGGGATTCATCTTTTACGTGGTTATCAGAGTACTTCTACTCATCTTCATTTCCCTTGATCAAATTTTATCTTGAAAACTCCCTATCTATTTTGATTCCACATAATACAATATCATCATATGATGAAATTTTTTAAGAAGACAGTGCCCTTCAAATAATTGGTTTAGGACCATTTAATAAATAATCAATCTTCACTTCCAGGTCACATATGTATTCTACATCATACCTGGCTGGTATTGTGAAGGTAGCATCATATTATGCCACACTATCTTCATCACTTTTCTTCAAGCCTAAAAACTTCCTCTTCATTTCGGTTCGTTGCTCATGAGGTAAGTATTTTTCAAAGAATATTCCCTTAAAAGGCATGAATTTTATATCTTCTACCCCTTCTTCCTCTCATGTATTATGGATCAAGGACCACCACTGATAAGCGTCACCCTTCAGACAATACACTTCCAACACTACCATTTCATTATCATTGAATCTTAATTCCATGAATATCCTTTCATGGGACTTGATCCACTGCTCAGCTTTCACTAGATTAGCAGTTTCACTAATATATGGGGGCTTCTTCCACATGAAACGATCCAACATAGGTGTATCATGGTAATTATTCACAAACAAAACATTTTTTCCCAATATGGTCATAATCTGATATGCTCTAACATTGACAGGGTTGACTTCCTCAATGGGGTCATCCTTACATTGTCTATCAGTGTTGATTCCCCTTCTTCCATTAGAAACCATTTAGATATAATTTCATACATGCGATTAGGATGTGAATTATTATTTATAATCCTGCCTAGAAGAGTACTTACCATAAATTGAAATCATATGCATAGCTAATCTCATAGACATGGTTTCTTAGAGAAAAAATTTACATTAAAATCATTCATAATAGCATATAAAGAAAATGTGAATTATCTTAAGAATATCCCCCATGAGTATCAATACCCAGAGTACAGAAAGGTCCATTTTCATGTACCATGATACCCTGGGTCAAGCCCAAAACTCGTCAGATTTTTCACTCCAAGGTACACATGTGCCAGATTAACCTGTAAATGTTTGTATCCAGACTGAGATGTATTTTCTAGAGAGATCCACATAATCTATTCCTAACCAAAATACCATGAAGTTATTGTATTATTGTCCCCAAATACTACTTTAGGTATTTTTTCCTTAATCTATATTATCTAATCTAGTTCACATGGTACATATAAAACTTCCTTTGATACCAACTGCAACTCCCCGACCCCTCTAGACTGGAGTCGGTGCATTAATATGTACGTTTTAATGGATAGATAGAATAAAATAATGAAGGAACAATTATTTTGGTAGTATTTAAGAATCTAGATACATAGATGTGACTCAAATTGCATTGGGAAAGTTAAAAAAATACAATACATAACAAAAACTAAAAACTACATCCACATAAACTCAATAAGTGATATCCTCTTCAGAACCCATTGAATGTAAAAAAAATGAAATAGGTGATCTCAAATTCATAGTAAGGGTTACAAAAAGTGGAATCATGAATCAATATTAATGTAATAAAAATCTACTTGGCATTGTAACATAGCATGGGGAATAAATGAAAATCACATGCTATTAATAAATTGATAATGAACCTGCATCCATAGATTTTGTCATAGTGAAATCCTCATGGATAGTAAATACTAATAATGAATAAATAAAATGATTATTAACTGTAATTCATGTATCTATCACATGATACTATAATACTATTAAAACATTTTAGTTATGTGAGTAGAAACCCATCTGATTTTTGGAAGCAAACTCAAAGGGTTTTTCACAAAATGATTTTTCTCATGAGGCCTGTCAATGCAATAAAGGGATATAACAAGACCCTATCATCTATATATGCAGAAATATTTATTTATAAATATATTTAATACCATTAAAATATTCCTTCTCAATATCCGTATAGAGCAGAGAATATGGATTCATCAATATTTTCATATTTAAAACAACATTCCAAATAAACATGATATGTAAAATGGTATATGGTTTAGAAAATAAACATATCAATGATAATAGAATAAGGATATTTAATATATATATAATTTAAAATGAAATTTTATCTCATATAGGAAGTAGTTATACCCCATAAGGTTTATTAGGTTCACAAGACAAAATAATTCACAATGAAATAAGAGATGAGACAATATTCCTTATCACATTGTAGTCAGTCGATTTGTATGACCAATGTAACGCCCCGACCCCAGTTACCTAGAGTCAGTGCATTATTACTTGACATTGGAATGATCATAAGAAATATCAAATCTCAAAATACCGATTGGTTTAGTAGCCTTGGAAGCACTAGATATATTCATAAGTTTTACATTACATCATAATGTGAAAAACTACTACAACAACATAACGTCTCCATAGTCCACACTATTATCCCTTTATAATATTCCTGCAGGTCATTCATAACTTACTTCTTCACATCCTGGGAAAAATAAAACATAGAAAAGGGTTGATCTCAAATGCCCAGTAATGATAACAATATAGCCGATACTTTCCAAAATAAGCATAAACATTTAAGGCAATGTATAACTAAAACAAAATCCGTTTAAACTTGAACTTCAACATAGTATGGCAAATGTAAAATGAAACAATGACATTTACTTATTCACATGGATACTCTAATAATCGAATAATAACATGCAATATCAATAACCACTTTCATAATGATGGAATGCATAATGCCAGACTATCATAACCACATAGCAAAGGCCTTGTGCCAAGACTACAAATAAGATTCTGCCAAGCCCTTGTGCCAAGACACTAGTTCGTCTCATGAGACCTACTGATTCATCGAGGATCTATAGTGTGATCCACTCGTCACTTACTAAGTCCAATTCATTCCCATATGACAAGGATTAAACATAACATAAACATTCGTATTAAAACTAGCATATGAAATGTCAATACTTTCTCCATAAACCATGAATGGTATAAAAATAACACATCCACAAACAAACATATCACAAAACCATAAATACATTATGGAAGTTTTGTATCATAATAAATAAACATTATATAATAATAAAATCCATCAAAGGATGTTGACATAGATGAAATTAAAACATTTTGAGAGAAATATCTCCTTTTTTGAACTCATTTAAAAGTCACACATTTATAAAGGAAGTAATTAAAAAGAGATTTTTGAACCAATGTGTCCCATACCACTTTGAAAATTTTGAAAGTAATTAACATTTTAAAAACATTAATGTCTATATAAATAAATCCTTAAAAACCATTTTGATGACATGGCCATTAATTAAAAATATTTATAAAGATAAAACATTAAAACATTTAAAATTCGGATTTTGATAAAGAGTACCTTTCTGAAATTATTAAAATATTCATTTTGAAATCATTTAAAAGACACATAATTATAAAATACAACATTTAAATTGAAAATATCCCTGTAATCTTGTAAGGGAGGCTTTGAAAATTTTATAATGGCAGTAAATAGGCGCCCCCTCAGTATAAGTTAAAAAAACACCCTTACCTTAATTTTGTCGAAAAGGTTAAAAAACACCTTGTTTGGAAAACGACGGAAAGATTCCTTTATAAACCTCTTATAAAAAGTAAAAAATGGGTGTAAATTACTTTAACCCATATTCTTGTAAATAGTAAAAATATTTTGAAATACATTTTTAAAAAAACATGGATGTGGATGATAACGATATCCCAGTAGATTATTACGTATAAACAACCTCGGATAATGAAGAGATTGTGAAATAACACTTACCTTGCACATTTCCATGGTTGGGGTAGGTTAACCTCCTGTATAGTGGTGAAATAATTTTTATTAAATTATTCAATAATCATATACATTAATATGATATCATATATGATCTTTTAACATTGCATTGTTAATAATATCTTTGGATTATCATTGTTTCAGGTGTTTACTTACTCGTTTTCTTTTATATGTTTTTTTACGTAATCCATTTTTGTAATAGATAGGTTGTATATTATTCATATCCAGAATGATATCAAGTCTTAAAACATCATTTTTAAATCATCAAATGATATATATACTTGAATGGATACGATGGAGAATGAATCTCATCGCGTTCGTGGAGACGGTAGTCCGTACGTACGCACGAGCGACAATATCATTATTTTGATATTAAAATAATATATAATTGGATGGTATATCATATATAAAGAATCATTATCATGTTATATTTATTATTTACATGAGTTACACATCATTATTATACCCATCCAAATAATAATTTATTGAATAACAATTACACCACGACGTGGAGACGGTAAACTGTACAAACGCACGTATGGTGACATGTTATTCAAAGGATAGATAGAATATTGAATATGGTTGTACCATATTTATAATAAAATCTCAGAATATATATGATACTAGAGTTATTATTTTAGAATGGTAACAACAAAAGAAGAAGAAGTTGAAGAAGAAAGGAACTTGAAAAAGGGTGGTGAAATCATTATCTCTTCTTCGGGTTCTTCCTTTTGATTTGATCAAAAGGGCTACTTAGGTTAGATTTATGATCAATCTAACGCCTCTAGGTTGTAGTGAGGGATGTTGGAAGAGTATTTGGGCAGATTTTGGCCGATCCGAAAGGCTTTGAAGGTGTGAAGAGATGAGAAGGAGGAGTTCCCTTTTATAAGAGGGGTGAGGGGAACCTTTGGAAAAGCTAGAAATTTTAATTTATAATAAATTCAGATTCGGTTTATAATGGCTCCAAAGTAAATTATTTGAATTTTAATGTGGGTATGGGTCTAAAACCACTCAACCGATAGAATTTAGACAGGTTTGGGTACTTATATTAACCTTATCTTTAAGTATTAACTCCAAGTTAATTAGTTTCACTTTTACAATGTCTCTTTGTATTTTTATATTATATGATTAATAAACCTACCATATACATCCAAGATACCCCCAAGTGGTCCAATAATGATACACCTATCATTATATAAGTCTTCTGGGCGAACCATAGATTTTTTAGGAATTTAATATCAATTAATAATATAATATTTGTTTTAAAAACTCTTTTATGTCAATTTTGACACTATTCAATAGTTGATTTTTGTGAAACTCATAAAAGAATTATTACTTAGAAAAAAGTAAATTAAGTCAATCCTAATATTTAATACTATCCTAGAAAATTATTGAAATTCATTAAAAGTCTCATATTATATTTATTTGGGAATTTATAATATCAATTATTTTAATTTGTCACTATTATGGTTATTACTGCATCATCATTGTGTCATAAATAAATTAAATTATATAAAGTCTAAAAATTATAAATAAAATATCATTATGTATGAAATCATTTTAGCTTTCTAATGAATATTTACTGACCAATATAAAACATATATAACCCTATGTGAAAATTGGTTTTCTAAAAGATATATGCTTTTGTCATTTTTTGAACTTATTTTAACTTAATTAAAATAAAGTATCCCTATCACCTACATGTACAGCCATGGGGTCCAAAAATCGACCCAAATATGCCTATGGTCGAACATGTATCCAAACATAATGTTAGGACACGTTTTAGGGTAATTTAGTATTATTATAATATTATATTTTAACCCTTATTTACTGGATTTACCCTTAACCATGGTAAATAAAATAATTACCGAAATAATTATTCAAAATGTCTAAAAATAAAAGTTACCTATTTAAAAAATATGAACATTATGATTCCAAATATGGAACCCATTTTTCCAAATTCAAAACATAGAAGTGGATGAAATCAATTTAAAATTAAGTCCCGTTGCTAAAACAAAAAACGTGTTTTTAAGAGATAATAACTATCAAAAGATTGACAGTTGTTTATGTCTGGTTTAATTGTAAAATTATCTCTAATGAACAAAATTGTATCAAATGGTAAAAATATATTCTAAATATACTTTAAAAACACTCAAATTCATTATTTATCACTTTTAATTATTTTTATTTAAAAAGTTGTCTTTAATTAAAATTTAGTAATATTCACTATTCATAAAAATAATAAAGTTATCTGAAAAGTACCAAAATTTAACCTTAGGCTAAATTTGATATTCCGAATGAAAAAATGAAGTCCATTTTGAGAGATAAAATTTCAAAAAGATGGTATTACAATTCATAACGGCTAGTTTGATCGGTTGTGGTGTGTGTTAAAACTCGAAGTTGCGTACAACACACGCTATTATATTATTCAAATCAAAGCATATCGTGGAAGCTTGGGATGTTTCATTTTAAATTTTTGATGTCCCCATTTAGTCATAAAGTTTAAAATATTGTATTTAAAAAGGGTTCACTATTAAAAGTTGATAAAAGTGCAATACTGAAAATGAATTTGTTTTTGCATTATGTCTAAGAAACTCATAATATGGATTCTAGAATTATAAAGATATATTAGTTTAAAATTTAGTTAATACTATTCATAACCTCTTTTGAGTGGCTTGTTTTGTATGTGATGGTGCGATTGAACTCGGTGTTGCATATAGTGCATGTTATTGAATTATTTTGAAGAAATAACACACTATGAAATCTTGGGGTGTTACATTCTCCCTTCCTTCAATAAATTGCATCCTCACAATTAGAAATTGTTCTTCGAAAATAAAAGGTTTAAAATAGAAAATATCTTTGTGGGAAAACCCACATCGGAAATTCGGGTACTAAAATTTAGTCTTAATATGAGGAAAAGAGAAATGAAAGGGTCACCACCAAATTATGATCTCTATTAGGAGAACATTGGTGGAAATTAGAGATATATAATTGGAGGAAAACGATAATATTTATAGTCAGTGATTCAGGTAATCAATCACAAACAAGTGAAAAATTGAGGTCCTTAAATTCATCAATCTATGATGATTTTAATTACCATCGCTTCAAAAAAACATAGGGTGTTAGGATAACACATTTCTGGTTTTAGGATTCATTAAATAAAGTATAATAATTAATTTCTTCATAGAATAAGAGAAGAAGAAAAATATATTCGTGACCTGTAGAGTTTCATCCTTTATCTAATTTCTACAACATTCTCATCATAAATCTAAAAGATAATAGAATGTAAAAAAATATTCTCTTTATCCTATTTGTATAGGGTTAAAAAAACGAATATATAATTCATCTACCAGATCTTTTAAAAAAACTACATTATTTAATCCCGGACATCACGTGGGTCAGTGGTAGGTGATACACCCTTGTCGCCCTTCGGTTGTGGGTTCAAGTCTCGCGGCGTTGCCGGACGTGATGGGTTGCCGCCCGACCTCTAGGTTATCCTTTTATGGAAATCCAAAATAATCCAAACTAGAACTATCCAAAATACTTTAGTCCAAAATTTATAAGGAAGGTAAACACAATGAAGAACCTTTTTTCCGCATAATAACATGTGATCACCTTCATCATGTATTCTTTTAAAACACTGCAACATCCTAATTTATCATAAAACCTTATTGATTACATTCATGAACCCGTATTCCTCATAGAATAATAGATATACTCCTTCAATCCAAAAATGTTGTAAACCACAAAAATGATGGAATATACAAATCATTAATCTGTTTCAAGGTAGTCATGAATATCCAATATAATTTTTCCAAAACAATCATGTATTATTCTAAAATCCCTACCTCGGTATCAGAACCATATTATGGTTTATCTCTCTATCAACAATATATTTTCCAAAAATTTAACCTGTTATTGAGTCACTTTTCATTGTTCCACACAATCTCAAATCCTTAATGAAATAGTACTACAGTACAATCCTTATATACTCCATTATTATTATAACAAATACATTGTTGATACAACACTCAAATGACAGAATCAACAAAATAACTCTAATCATTCCTCTTCATCTATGGTAGTATCATAACTTGATTATTATCCAATATCATCATTTGTGGAATAGTCTGATGACTGAGACATAGGTTCACATAGTGTCCAAACTCCATGCAAATGAAGCATTGTACATTTGAAACAATTTTCTTACCCTTGCAGTCACGTACTTTGTGCCCTTTTCCTCCACACTTATAACAAACTCCCATTCCTTTCAGGCAAGTTCCAGGATGTTTCTTCCCACAGTTATCACATATGGAAAAATTCTTCTTCTCCCTCCTCCCTTTATCCATCTTTCCATCTTCCATTCTTTTCTTCTCTTGCTTTCCTTCAAAGCCATAGGACTCAGTAAACTCTTTACTTGTCTTATCAACACATGATATTATTTGTTCATATGATGATAATACATGGGAGACTATTTCTCTTATAAATTCTGGCTTAGGACCATGAAATATATGATCCTTCTTTCTCTTTGGATCATGTGCATTACTGGAGTTCTCATTCCTTCTACTGGGCTCTATTTCTAAACAATGGCATACACTAGATTAGTTTATGAATAAAAATACCTAATCCCAAACTTGTAAAACACATAACATAAATTAAATAGTTTATGGATATAATCCATAATAATAAAAATGTCTATTTTGAGGAAGTATATACTCAAAAACCCTTCATAATGGTTTTTAAAGAAAATGTGAATTATCTTAAGCATATACCCTGGGAGTGTCATAACCAAGAGTGCATCAAGGCCCGTTGTCGTGCACCAGTTCCTGTTCGAATCTAGCTCAAATCAGTGTTTTCAGTTTTTACCCCTAAGTACATCTGTGCTAGAGCCGCCTCTACCTGCTCGTATCCAGACAGGGATGTATTTCTCGGAAAACTCACAAAATATCTACAATAATAAAATTCTAGGAAGTTCTTATATACTAATCCTCAAAGTATATCTTAGTTCTATGTGCTCTAATAAGAGTTTATCTAAATCTAGCTTCCAAGGTTTGTACTCAACGTTCTCTAATACCAACTATAACTCCCCGACACCAGTTACCTAGAGTCGGTGCATTATTACATGACATTGGCATGATCACAAGAATGATCAAATCTTGAAAGACCGATTCGTTTAGTGGCCTTGGAAGAACTAGATATATTCATAAGTTTTACATTACAACATAAAGTGATAAACTACTACAACAACATAATGTCTCCATAGTCCACACTATTATCCCCTCATAATATCCCTATAGTTCATTCATAACTTACTTCTTCACATCCTGGGAAAACTAAAACATAGAAATGGGGTGAGCTCAAATGCCCAGTAAGGATAACAATATAGCGGAAACTTTCCAAAATAAGCATAAACATTTAAGGCAATGTATAACTAAAATGAAATCCTTTTAAACATGAACTTCAACAAAGTATGGAAAAATTAAAATGAAATAATTCCATTTACTTATTCACATGGATATTCTACTAATCGAATAATCACATGCAATATCAATAACCACTTTCATAATGATGGAATGCATATTTCCAGACTAACATAACCACATTGCCAAGGCCTCGTGCCAAGACTACAAATAATATTTTTCGAAGGCCTTGTGGCAAGACACTAGTTCGTCTCATGAGACCTATCGATGCATCGAGGAGCAATAGCGCGCTCCACCCATCACTTACTAAGTCCAATGCATTCCCATATGAAAAGTTTTAAACATAACATAAACATTCGTATTAAAACTATCATACAAAATGACAATACTTTCTCCATAAACCATGAATGGTATAAAAATAACACATCCATAGTCAAACATATCACAAAACCTTCAATACATTATGGAAGTTTTGTATCATAAGAAATACACTTCATATAGTCATAAAATCCATCAAAGGATGTTGACATAGATGAAATCAAAACTATTTGAGAGAAATATATCCTTTTTTTGAAATCATTTAAAAGTCAAACATTTATAAAGGAAGTAATTAAAAAGAGATTTTTGAATTAAAGTGTCCCATACCACATTGAAACATTTTAAAGTAATTAACATTTTAAAAACATTCATGTCCATATAAATAAATCCTTTAAAACCATTTTGAAGACATGGACATTAATTAAAAAGATTTAGAAAGATAAATCTTTAAAACATTTAAAATTATGATTTTGATAAAGAGTACCTTTCCGAAATTCTTAAAATATTAATTTTGAAATCATTTTAAAGTCACATAATTATAAAATAAAACATTTACTTTTAAAATATCCTTGTAATCTTGTAATGGAAGCTTTGAAAATTTTATAACGGTGGTAAATAGCCATACCGCCGTATATGTTAAAAAACATTCCTACCTTAATTTTGTCGAAAAGGTTAAAAATCACCTTGTTTGAAAAATGATGGAAAGATTCCTTTATAAACCTCTTATAAAAAGTCAAAAAAGGGTATAAATGACTTTAACCCATATTCTTGTAAATAGTAAAAATGTTTTGAAATACATTTTTAAGAAACACGGAGGTGGATGATAAAGAGATCCCAGTATATTATTACGTATAAACAACCTCGGATAATGAAGAGATTGTGAAATAACCCTTACCTTGCACTTTTCCATGGTTGGGGTAGGTTAACCTCCTGTAAAATGGTGAAATAATTGTTATTAAATTATTCAATAATCATATACATTAATATGATATCGTATATGATCTTTTAACATTTCATTGTTAATAATATCTTAGTATTATCGTCGTTTCGGGTGTTTACTTACTCATTTTCTTTTATATGTTTTGTTACGTAAGCCATGTTTGTAATTGATAAGTTTTATATTATTCATATCCACAATGATATCAAGTCCTTAATCATCATTTTTTAATAATCAAATGATAATTATACTTGAATGGATACGATGGAGAATGAAACTCATCACGTTCGTGGAGACGGTAGTCCGTACGTACGCATGAGTGACAATATCATTATTTTGAAATTAAAATAATATATAAATGGATGGTATATCATATATACATAATCCTTATCATGTTTTATTTATTATTTACATGAGTTACACATCATTATTATACCCATCCAAATAATAATTTATTGAATAAAAATTACACTACGACGTGGAGACGGTAAGCCGTACGTACGCACATATGGTGACATGTTATTCAAAGGATAGATAGAATAGTGAATATGGTTCTAACATATTTATAATAAAATAACAGTATATATATGATACTGGAGTTATTATTTTATTATGGTAACAACACAAGAAGAAGAAGTGGAAGAAGAAAGAAACTTGAAAAAAGGTGGTGAAATCAATACCTCTTCTTCGGGTTCTTCCTTTTGATTTCATCAAAAGGGCTCCTTAGGTTGGATTTATGATCAATATAAAGCCTCTAGGTTGTAGTGAGGGAAGTTGGTAGAGTATTTGGGTAGAGTTTTGGCCGAACCCAAAGGCATTGAAGGTGTGAAGAGATGAGAAGGAGGAGTGCCCTTTTATACGAGGGGTGAGGGGCACCTTTGGAAAAGCTAGAAATGTTAATTTATAATAAATTCATATTCGGTTTCTAATGGCTACAAAGTGGATTATTTAAATGTTAATGAGGTTATGGGACGAAAAACACTCAACAAATAGAATTTATACAGGTTTGGGTACTTATATTAACCTTATCTTTAAGTATTAACTCTAAGTTAATTAGTTTCACTTTTACGATGTCTCTTTTTATTTTTATATTATATGGTTAATAAACTTCCCATATACATCCAAGAGACCCAGAAGTGGTCCATTAATGATACAAATATCATTATATAAGTCTCTTTGTCGATCCATAGATTTTTAGGAGTTTAATATCAATTAATAATATAATATTTGTTTTAAAAACTCTTTTATGTCAATTTTGACACTATTCAATAGTTGATTTTTGTGAAACTCATAATAGAATTATTACTTTGAAAAATGTCAATTAAATCAATCATCAAATGCAATATTATACTATAAAATTAGTTAAATTTATTAAAAGTCTCAAATTTAATTTATTTGGGTATTTATAATATCAATTATTTTAATTTGTCACTATTATGGTTATTACTGCATCATCGTTGTGTCATAGATAAATTAAATTATTTAAAGTCTAAAAATTATAAATAAAATACCATTATGTTGGAAATATTTATAAAATTCTATTTAATATTTATAGTCTAAAATCCAACATATATAACCCTATGTAAAAATTGGTTTTCTAAAAGATATATGCTTATGTCATTTTTGTACTTATTTAAACTTAATTAAAATAAAGTGTCAATATCACCTACAATTGGATCCATGGGGTCCCAAAATCGACCCAAAGATGCCTATGGTCGAACATGTATCAACCAATAAGGTTAGGACACGTTTTAGGGTAATTTAGTATTATTATAATATTATTATTTAACCCTTATTTACCGGATTTACCCTTAACCATGGTAAATAAAATATTTACCGACGTAATTATTCAAAATGTCTAAAAATAAAAGTTACCTATTTACACAATTTTAACATCCAGATTACAAATATGGAATCCATTTTTCCAAATTTAAAACACAGAAGTGGCAGAAATTAATTTAAAATTAATTCCCGTTGTTAAAACAAAAATGCGTGTTTTTAAGTGATAATAACTATCAAAAGATTGACACTTGTTTATGTTCGGTTTAATTGTAAAATTATCTAAAATGACCAAAATTGTATTAAATGGTAAAAATTTATTGTTAATATACTTTAAAACCACTCAAATTCATTATTTATCACTTTTAATTATTTTCATTAAAAAAAATTTTAATTAAAATTTAGTAATTTTCACTATTCATCAAAATATTAAAGTTATCCAAAAAGTACCAAAATTTCACTTTAGGCTAAATTCGATATTCCGAATCCAAAAATGAAGTCCATTTTGAGAGATAAAATTTCAAAAAGTTGGTATTACTATTCATAACGGCTAGTTTGATCGGTTGTGGTGTGTGTTAAAACTCGAAGTTGCGTACAACACACACTACCGTATTATTCAAAGGAAAGCGTACCATGGAAGAATGGGATGTTTCATTTTAAATTTTTAAAGTCCCCATTTAGTCAAAAAGTTTAAAATAATGTATTTAAAAAGGGTTCACTATTAAAAGTTGATAAAAGGGCAATACTGAACATGAATTTGTTCTTGCATTATGTCTAAGAAACTCATAATATGGATTCTAAATTTATAAGGATATATTAGTTTAAAATTTATTTATTACTATTCATATCCTCTTTTTAATGGCTTTTTTGGTAAGTCATGGTGTGATTGAACTCAGTGTTGTATGTAGCAGAAGTTATTGAATTATTTTGAAGAAATAACACACTATGAAATCTTGGGGTGTTACAACCAAGACATAATAACCATCAATCAAATAATTGAATTCTATGAATATAAATGAAATAATGATATTATATTGAAAATGGTAGTACACATAAATCACATAAAATAAATAAGTGTCAAACAATAGAAGTCTCACAGAAATGAATGTGAGATGAGAAAACCCATTACAAATATTTCTACATAGTAACAAGTGGTCTTGTGAGGGATTAATGAGAGGAAAAGAGGTATCACATTATTTATATATCATAAGGGATGTATGTGGGAGGTGATAAAACATACCCTATCATTAGGAATAAAAAATAAAATGTCACAATTTAGATGGAATTCTTGAACAAAAGTGATCCACAGGATCCCTTACTATGAACATATCATTAGATTAAGGACTATTCGATGACATAATTATGTATGACATTGATAAAAGTACAAAATAAAAGTTTATATACATAATTAAACATTCATAGGTGATTCAAATATATTCTAGGAATACAAGAAACCAATGACATTGATATTTAACTCAAAAAATGGAAATTTAAGTATGATATTCCTTACCTTATGCTTGTAGGTGTTCTTGATTGTTTTTAACAAAATGAATAATAAAATTTAGCTTCATTAATTAATAAGTAATTATCCTCATCAACATTTAATTGATATCGTATATCCTTATTATGTTCATTAATGGCATTTTTTATGGTTTTAAGAGTTATAATTTTATTGTTTTGGAAGCATTTTCTTCCTTGGATTTCATGATCCGTTTACATGTATTCATAAGTGGATGTTCATTTGAAATGTGGTTAAACATCTAGAATTTTAAATAAATATTATTAGTGTAATTAAATAAAAATAAATGATCATATAAGTATTTTGGTTATATACCATGAGGAAGACTCAGTTGACACGTTATTGATAAACGCTTGGATTTAGCTTGGCAGTTTTGTGAACAATGAACATGTTTTTTTTTATAATTCCATATTATGAGTGTGAAGAGTACAGAACATTAAATAAGGTAAAATGCATATATTAAGATTTGATTAAACCATTTAAAAGGATTCATTACTAGTCTTCAATATTTTAATGCAAATGGAAAACCCATCTTCCTTTAGTGTGATAAATTAACACATCTCGGATGATGTTTCCATATATACTACAAAAGGAAGGGAAAATAGATTATAATGAAATAATCCATAAGAACTATTATAATATAGTATATGTATTGTACTGGAATAATCATGTCATTTGGATGAGGTGTAGTGAGAGGAGGTAACAAAATAATGGGACTTGTATAAGGAATTGAATGAAAAAGGAAGAGATGTTCACCTATTGAGTACTACTCTGTGAGAAACTCCTTACGACATTTTCTTTTGGCCATTAGGTTTGAACAGAAGGCAATGGACGTGGGTTGGGTCTTAGAAAGTGTATTTGGTAGAATGTAGGCCAGGATTGAAGCTTGAGTGCTGTGGGAGGAAGAGGGTGTGAGGGGTGGTTTTTATAGTGGAGGGGGAAGGGATTTTAGATTATTATAATTATTATTTAAATATTTTTGCACCAGACTATGAATAGTGTTGATTTTTGTGATCCCAAATACTAATAATGGAATGTGAGTTTGAACAAAGTGGGTTTAAATAAGCCTTGCATCAACTGTGATGTAGTAAATCAAATATTTATCATTTAACGTATTTTACTATTCATTAAAAATTCATGTATTTCAAAAAAATCACAAAAAATCACCCTAACAATTTTTCGATGTACAAAATCCAAAAATGAAATGCAATTTTCAGAAACAATTATTTAAATATGATAAATTTAATTTTTAATTAAAATAATTTTTTAATCATAAAGTATATACACTTAAAATATTCATCTTCATTTTAAATGTGACAGAAAGTTTTAAACAATCAAGGGTAGAGATACCATTCATAAGAGTCATATTACTATTTATAAGGGTAGGTTTCTATTCTTATGGGTATGTTTTTATTCAGAAAACATTATTTTCATTCTATCAGACACTAAATATAATCCTGAACACAACCTTGTTTGTCGTATTTTCAACATTCAAATCACAAAACTAAAAAAATTATGTTTAAGGACTAGGTTGTGACTATATCCTAAAAATAACCAAGTTCTGTTCCATATAATCTTAGTGATTTGTGAAATATATGAAATCTAATGAATATCATGTATTTAAGAGAAACATACCACAAACTCTTTGGGGTTCGACGGTTATGGTAATTTGATTTATCGAAATGGATAATAATACTTTCATTTCCTACTATACATTTTTGGCATTATCTCAATACATACTTTAAGAATTATTATTCGTCACCTTCTAATCTTCCTGTTCTTCCTTATTATGATTTCTTGTAATGAATGTCCTTATTTCTCATTATAAATCCACCTTGATTTATACAACTTTCTTGGTAGATAAATATTTCAATATAATAAGAAGGATTTCTTCCCAAAAAATCCATCACAACAATAGTGACATTTTAAGCTTGATCATTAAGATTTATTGATGTACTGCAATGAGGTTTTAAAATTTTTTATCATTATAAACTATATGCACCTTTATTTAGGGGAAAATATTTTTATTTTATTATACACAATATCTATTGAATATTATTTAATATTAATATAGTGACTGGGAATTTTAATACATAGATATTAATTAGTTTTTGATGAATATTCAATATAATATAGAAAAACATACATGGGAATCATAATGGTATAGTATCATTGGAAACATGGAAATGTAAACAACTGGCCCATAAGAGTACTATTTCACATCCCACTTAGTTCCTTATAATTATTACCCTTATTATACATATCTCACATGTTACCTATCATCGTTACATATATATGGGAATCCTAGGAAAGGGTGATTTCGAATTTTCAGTCTGTGAAAACTAGGAAAATATGTAAATATAATGTGGGAATAATTGTATGAGAACATGAGAATAATATATTAAAGAAATACACTATATTTCAATGACCAAAATATTAATTCCGGGAAGAAATATTGGTAGTTCATAAGAAATTAATTATAAATAAATCATTTAATATAAGACATGATAATTTAATATTGACATAATTAATGGAATTTTTTAAACTTATAAGCATAGAAAATAATTTCCACAGTAATATAGGCTAATTGATAGTTCAGTAATAGTAGAATTGGTTCACTCTAAAAACAATATGATTAATCATGTTTCAATAATAATATTATCGTAGTGGAAAAAGTCACTTTCTGAATTGGGGTCACTCCATATTCTATTCCTGTTTATTAAATGGTGTTTCAATCTTTACCCAAATTCTTGGAAGGAGATATAGGTACCATCATTCACATAATAAAAATCATTCATATTTTTTAAAGAAGATCCTAAAAAAACATATCATATCATAACCCATGAAAATATAGGAGTTTGATAGACATTTTTTCATAGCATAAAGTCCTAAAAACTACATGTCACATGCATTTCATCATTTCACATATAAAAAAAACCATGAAAAAATAAGTGAGATTCATAATAATTTAATCATGGTATAACCCATGGAAGATAAAAGGGCTTGATAATGATAGTATCATCATAAATATAGAACATCAATATAAATAATAATAATGTTATCCAGAGATCATAACCTAGAAAAAATATGTAAAATTAATTTATTTCATCTTAGATAGAAGATGATTTTGAAGGATAACTAAAATAAGTATTTTGGGGAGAATAACCATTTATGTTTGAAATTAATTTTTCAAAACAAAAAATTTATAAAAATTAATAATAATACATTTATATTAAAATAACTTTTTATACTTTTAAATTGATCTATATATCGTTGTTTCTTTATAATGTCAATAAATTGTTTTCCTTCCCTACAGGTTAAATTAAATATTCCTTTCTTATTTTTTATAAAAGTAAAATAATCCTTATTTAGAAACAATTGAGGACGATTCATTTTGAAAAAATTATTAAAATTTAGATCAATGTTAAAAATGTCTTTAAATAATAATTTGAGGGTATTATTAACATTATTTAAAAAAAAATTTAACTGTACACATTGATATGGAGGAAAAAAGGTTTCAACTAAATTGAGAATTAATATCAATTTTTCTTAAAAACATTATATTGAAATATTTAGTATATTAATAGTTTCATATAAAATAAAAGCATGTATTATAATGAAATAACTATAGGAGAATAAAATTCCTGACTTTCATATGAGATGGATCATATTATTTCCACATTAGAAGAATAAACATATACAATCTTGATAAATAATTAGAATGTATCATTAAACCATTAAAACATTGTTAAAATTAATTCACAATATCCCTGAAATAATAACCATAAACTAAAAATTAAATATAATTTTATTAAATTATTTCATCATATTACATGTCAAATGTGATTTATATACACTTCATAAAGAAATATTGGTTCATAACACAATTTATTCCCCAAGGAAAAAAAATTATAACAAAAATACCGTGACTTATGTCTCTAATTCCTTCATATAGTATATGGAATATAATTATATTATAAATATAATAATTAAACATAATCATATTTATCATTATATATATCATTTAATAAGGATTTTTTTCTCTTTATTAATAATTCCTTAATAAAATCAAGATGTGGGTAGTAACTACTTCATTTTATAGATATGTTTTGGATTGATTTTTTGAGCATTTTACTTTGATCATGGTTCAATAATATAATTAATTTTAACCATGATAAAGATATCATATATTTTCCTTATGTATGTATTTAGAGTAACCCATTACTATTAGATTTTAAAATAAGTTACATTGTCCATATAGATGCTAAACTGTATATACCCATGATTTCTCTGTCCATTTTTCTTGAAATAATAAATGAAACGAATTAAAATAATATAAAACATTACTGATTCATTATTAATTCATATCTATCACATATAATCATTATATTTTTCATTATAAAATTACATGTAATTCATTTCTGAAAAATGAATCACATCAGTTTGTAAAGTAGTAGTCCACAAAACATACGATGAAAATTATTGAATCCCTACAAATTGGAAAGTAATATGTAATACATGATACCATGAATATATAATTATAATAAAATTATAAAAAACATATTTATACAATAATTCCATAACTATATCCACCATTGAGAGGTGGTGATATAAAACGTATAACATCAAGTCACGAGGTGGTAATCTTTTGTACATAGGAATAATGATTTCATTTACCATTTAATAGATGATGTGAAAAATGTAAGAAATTATATTAAGATAAAAAATCAGATTTATATTCAAGATACAAATTTTTTTATATTATCTATATTTTATATTATTTGAAGGATGTGGAGGAAGAAAAAAATACAATTTTAGGAATGTTAACTACCCATTGGAGATCCAATTTTGGTTTATAACTAAAGCCTTATTAAGAGGTCCTCATAAAAAAATATGGACTGTAAGATGAGTGGAAGTAATTAATTAACATATTTGATAATTACTTAGAAAAATAAAAGTGGTTTGAATGTGTGAAGAGAATAGGTGAGTTGTTATCCTTTTATAAGTAGAGGAGAAGAGAAACATGGAACATTTTAAAAGAATAAAGTGTACCCATGTTTCTCAGAACACACAGAGATCCAAAATAGATAATTTTAAATCCTAAATAGTTATATGTTGTAAATATGGCTAAAAATTGAAGTTTATTAAGTTTATAAGTCATTTTACACTATAACTTTTTATATTATGCCATGGTAAACTTATTTTTTAACATAACATAGGAAGTTAATTTTTACTACATTCACTATTAATTATGATAAATAAATAATTTGATCCTATAGGAAAATATTAATTATACTGATTCAAGATATAAAATCATATTTTTAAATTTCAATTCATTTTATTGGAAATTTTAATTTAAAATTAAACCCACATAAGAATTGAAATAGATGTTTTCCAAAGAGTAAATATTCAAAAGATTAAAATGTTTTTATATAAATAATTAATATGAAATTTTTTAAAAGGGAATTTTTTGAAATAAAATTTAAAATATTTTAAATTTAAAATCATTTGTAAAAAATAACCTTATAAATTCTTTAAATGGAAAGGTAGTATTAAATCATAAGGAATATTTTTTTATTCATCAAAAAAGTATATCTTTCAAAAAAATACCAAACAATTCACCCTACTATAATCAAAGAATGATAATTCTTAAAATTAAATTCATATATTAAAATAATTTTTCGATGGGTTTAAAAAGATACATTTATTAATTTTTACCAAAAATCAATGAATTGATCTTTTTTTGAGAAAAATAGAATTTTTAAAACATATAAAGACTATACCATAAATTAAGTAATATTTTATCAATATGTTTTAGGTATATAAGACAATTATTATTAATATTTAAATATTGTTATTACCATTCATACTTGTATATTTAGTTTTTAGATTAAAACAGCCAAGTAAAATAGTAATATGAACTATAACTTGAGGTTTTATATAACACACTGTTGTGTGTAGCGCAAGGTATCAAAGTATTTAAATTTATATGAAAAAAATATTTCATAATATCTATAAGTATTAAATTATTACCAAACGAAAAGGAATTTATCCCTCATAGTTCTATCACTTCATTAAAATAATCTGATGATACTTCTACCTCAATAAATTAATGAGTTCACACATAGCTTCCTCAAAGAGGTGGTTCCACTAGAAAACATTGACGAGGTTAGTGATCTTGTTTCCCAAAAAAAATTCAATATGATCCAAAATCAATATTTATTTTTCATTATATGTTATACATTATCCAATTGAATGAAGTTTTTGTTTAGTACTTGTGAAGCATTGATAATATACTCCCTCCAGATAGACATGTGGTCAAAATTGTGGACTTCAATGAGGTTTTGTAGAGGCGGAAACTAATAGGCTTCTATCCCAATAATATCAAAATTTTCAAATTGAATGTTATTATTAAGGTTTAGTTTTACCTTATTGTTATTATAATTACCTTCTCCCATAGAAAAATTATTTGAAACACCTTGTCACAAACTTCATATTCTATATCATATCTACGATTATCAACATAAATTTTCTACCGAAATTGTAATACCCTAATGTTTTTTGAATGAATCTACCCTTACATCTCAATAATCTCTATATCTTAGTTCTCAATATATTTATTTTTTAAAATTCATTCCAATACCTTAGACATCCACACATATTATTGATGTGGGATTCATAAAAATACAACTAAATACTCATGTGAAATATATTGTTTCTTTAAATCTCAAATAGATAAATTTGTTGATCCCAAAAAATAATTAAATATAGAGAACTGGTTCTAAATATATACTCTATGGTTTTAATTATTATCTAGTAATGACCATTTATTTGAGGGTGATATGCTGTTTTGAAACATAAATCACTATTAAGAACCTACTGAAGACTTACCCATAACATCTAGGTAAATATAGGATCCTAGTAAGACAGAATGGATTGTGGTACTCAATGCAACATTACAAAATCCTTACTGTATATATTAGAAATACAATCCAATGAAAAATAATCTGTGATAGAAATAAAGTGTGATGAAATTGTAAGGTGATTGACAAAAACACATATAACATTTTTCCATTAATACATTTATGGGAGTCTGATGAAAAAAATCCATGGTGATGTTTACCAATTTCTAATCTACTATGGGTAATGGATGTAACATCCACTTAAAATTTTTATCTTAGCTTTATCATGTAGATATACCAATCATAGAGATAAAAAATGTATAATATCACCCTTTATAATGAACCACCATAAATACACACTCATATATTTATACATATTCATACTTCTAGGATGAATAGATTATGAAGAACTAAGAGGCTCTTCTAATAACTCCTTCAAATATGGTATGGTTTGAACACATACATTGTTTCAGAACCTTATAATTCCATCAAAGGCAATGTTAAGCATTGGAACATTTCTATACTTATTCTATAGTTCAATATCATCCTTATATGCCTATTTAATGTTCACATAAATAGAATTCCAAACACTCATTTGATAAATATAATATTTTTCCCCTTCCTCCAGGATTTACAAATTTATTCAATTAAAATTCAGAAATTTTGGATCTACTGTGTTCCTCATCATGGATATTCTATCATGATCCTTCTCACTCAAAGCATCGACCACCTTGTTCTCATTCGTAAGGTGGTAATGTATTAACTATTAATTATTTTTAATCATCTCTAACCACTTTCTATGGTGCATGATTAACTCATTTTATGTAAATGTATACTTAAGAACATTTAGAATAAGTATATATATCAAAGTTTTCCTAGTAAATAGTATGCATCCATACCATTAATGCATTAATTACTACATCAGTATCCAAATCATGAGTTGGTTTATTTTTCTCATGACCATAAATTTTCATGAGGTAAAAGAAATAATCATTTCATTCTTTATTACAACGCATCCCATCACTTTTATAGTTGCATAAATATAGAATAAAACCATATTAAACAATAATGAAATGTAAGCACAAGTACACTGATTAATCTTCTCTTCAGTTATGTGAAATTTCTATAACATTTATAAAACCAATTAAACTAATCTCCCTTACAAGTAATCATGGTGGGTGGATTATGTAGTAATGATAAATTCTCCCCAAATAGTAAATTATATCCATACAAACAATGAAAACATCACATCTTAGTCACTATTCTCATACTAGTCCATCATCAAATGACCTGCTTCATTTTTGGATGCAGCTATATACACTCTCTTGAGATGATATGTCCCAAAAATTGAATCCTTTTTAGCCAAAATTCTCACTTTTTAAATTTTTCCTACAACATATCCTTCCTCAAGGTATTACATAAAATTCTCTATTTATTTTGTTTCTCTTCCATTCACTTTGAATAGATATGAATATTTTCTATAAATTCTACCAAAAACTGATGAAAGAAATATAAAAAAACTCTATTCCTTATGTATATGAAAATATCATGGGAATTATTAAAACGAAATAGTGTCACTATTTAATCATTTTTTCCATTCCATGTATGGAATGTTGTCTTTGTTATATCCTCCTTTTTTACGCCAAAATTATTGATATCCTTAATGACGGTCAACCATAGAAATTATTGAGACTCATGTATTTAATCAAATAATTAATCAATATAGTGTAGAGGATACTTAATCTTGATAGAGATATTTTTTAACTCTTTAAAATACATGCATAGCTCCATCAATCCATATTTTATTTTGGAAAAGTGAATGAGTGTCCACAATTTTAAAACATTTAGTAGAAAAAATCCATTGTAAATATTATCTTAGAGTTTCTTCTTCAATTCATGTAACTCAATCGAGGTAATTCTAGGGGGACTCTTTGAAATATGTGTGGTTCCAAGTATGAGTTTTATTGAAAACTCATCTTCTTCATTCAGTGTATGACAAGGAATCTATTACATAAATTCCATCAAAAAATTCATATACAATATTCATTTGATCGATGTTGAGTTTCTACCAAAAAATCTGAGATAAATACTCATTTTGAGTAGTAATCAAAACCTATACATTAGATGTCATTTCCATATAAATATAAAATTTATCATCGCACTGATAGAGAATCATATGTTGGTTTTGAATATCCAAAATGAGTTTCCTTTCTTGATAATTGATGTTGGATGAATATAGGGTGAGTTAGTTAATGTCATGAATAACATCAAATTGTACAAAAAGAAAACAAAAAGAGTTAGTGGCAACACATTTCTAAAAAATTTAGTCCTAGAGGTGTCATATCCATTTAAAACTATTTCAAGTCCATTAGTGTATCAAATTTTTAATTATACATCTATACACTTTTATATAAACTTGATACCCTTATAAAAATATTCAGATATAAATTAATGGGTAGATCTATAGTAAAATAAGATATGAGTATTTCTACAGTGGATGGTAGGTGTACCTTTCACCACATCATCATAACAGCCCTCTATAAGAATAATGATATCTTTATATTTACCCTAATACCTCAACATAAGAGGTTTATAACATTAATCACCATCATTAACCTTCATAATATGAAATTGTTTATAAATTATCCCATACTATTTGCATATGTAACACTGGAGTGTGGGTTGTGTATTCCATTGTTCATTCTCTCTATTCAAATCATTAGCCAAATTATCCCGGTCACATTTACATTAAATTTCATGATGACCAACCCATTAATAATTAATAATTTTATATGTCCCCTAAATACATTTTCCTCTATGCTACCTACCACACATAGAGAATGAAGAAGACCTCAGCATATTCCCTCAAGGGTTATTACTTTTTCCCTTAGACTCTATCATCATTTTCTTATCAGAACCATGTGATTTGTGGGTAACATCAATCACTATTTACTCCTAGATATAAAATTGAATTATTTATTCATAGATACTGATGTCCATTAGGTATTACACCATTCATAGACCTATTTTGGATTAATTGGAGAAATGATCAAACTAATTGTTAGGTTGGATGAAAAATCTAGAAGCGTAACTGGTTTGTCCGGAAATATATTCCTCATAGGATCAAATAGATTCATCATCCATTTACTTTATCTTATTGAATTCATTACCCATTTCAATATGAATAATGTTTGTGATGTAAATATTGTAAAATGTTCTCTTAAACTCATCTAAATCCATGTAGTGAAATTTATCATGTTTCCACCTATTATTGTGGGATTCTACCACTGATAAAATTATATTTCCAAATGATATAAAACCAAATTTAATTTTTCATGTTTTGAAAAATAGATAATTAAAACTATATGTTCAGTGTTACTTATCCATTCAATAATAACCTGAATATTATTGAATCTATTGAAATACGGTGGACGTTGATTCAGGAAGGACTCAACATAATATTGTTCACTAATTTTCTCATATGGAAGTTTAGAATGATTCAAAGTATGAGAATTTTTCATTAACATATCAATAATATTTTTCATTCCTTATCCCATAACATTCCATTTGTCAAGAATAAAATCACTATATAATCCATTTTTTTAGAATTAATATTGTTCATTTAGGTTTCATCCATTTACAAAACCCAAAAAGAAATTATTGAGAAATAGTAATCATAGTTGGAAAACACATAGTATTGAAAATAAATATTGGATATCTAAACTATGACACATTATTTTAAATACATAAATCAAAAATATTTTTCTTGATTATACATTATAACCAACTATTTAAAAATGTCATGATTGTATATAAATAAATTGAATATTAACCAATGATTATCCCTCAGGAGTATCAAATTAGGTTCTTAGTAAGACCCATTGGAATGTACCATGTAATAATAGAGTCAAGACCAATGCCCATATATTAGAATGATTATATTAAGGTAAATATTTTCTATAACCATTTCTACTTGGAAAATATAGACATGGATTGATTTATAGGTAATCTACATAATTCCATCCTTACCAAAACATTAGGTTTTTATCATATACATAGGTTTATCATGATGGTTCTAACTAAGGAATTCACATCCTAATTTTCAATTATAAAAAATTTTCAATTGATACAAAAATAATGACCATGGATTTTCATATATAGATATTAAAAACTTTTTATGAAAAATAATATCATTAAAAAACACATGCATGAGGATCAAAAAATAATAGTGCCTTTGGAAACATGAAAACCTAAAAAACTACTTTATATGTGAACACCATCTTCACCCAAATGTTTCCTCAGAATAAGAATCCTAACTATGGTATTTGATGAAATACCTATTTTCATATCATGGGTAAAATATACATACGAAATGGTGAGATTAGATTTTCGGTATGGGTAAACAATGGAAATACATAAACATAATGTGATCATTATGTTAAGACAATTTTAGTTTAACGATTGAAAAAACATTCCCTGTATATCAAATATAAAAATCATGAGTCCTAGAATAACTATTTTTAGATTATAATATATCAATCATTAAAAAATAAAATAATATGAGCCATATTATTTTAAAATTGACATAATATAAAGAATTTAAGCATAAACATAATCATGTAAAATCATATCCATAGTAGTCTTGGATCATTACCAAG
The DNA here is from genome assembly GCA_963277665.1 of Viscum album. NCBI lineage: Eukaryota > Viridiplantae > Streptophyta > Magnoliopsida > Santalales > Viscaceae > Viscum > Viscum album. The sequence goes on from OY728138.1 coordinate 1,451,784,436, forward strand.
TCAATCATTAAATGTGGTTTCACTCCCCAAACCATCGTAGTAGTCAATGTTCACACACAAGACCATCATGGTTGAAAAATTGGCATATTGAACTATGTTTATTTCCTATAATAATAATTTTTATCTCAGGTGATTTAAATATTCACCAAATTAATTGGAGGGAGATATAGGTCCCTCTCATCAAATAATGTAATATATATATATATATATAACATGATCATAAATCAATTATCATATAAGAACACATGAAAAAGGAAAATTAAATCATAAAAAATTATTAATAGCATACCCTACTAAGAATAAATAGTTTTTATAAACTTTTCAACAATTCTTACAAATAAAACCCTAGAAAATAAATATGGGTTTTATAATAATTATATCTTTGTATAACCCATGGAACATAATCAGGTTTCCTAAATATTCTATCATAATAAGAATAAAAATATCCATGTAAATAATAAGAATATTATTCATGGATGATATCCTTATTAAATCAAAATTGACAAAAATGGATGTCATTATATATGAATTTTTTTTCGAAATATCATATGGAGCATTTCTTGAGGAGAATACCCTTTTCAAACTGAATGAACCTTTTTTATAAAATAAAAACTCATAAAAAAAATTAAAAATATTTTTTTAAAAAAAATAAAAATTGAAACATATAATAGAATATTTGATACATTTTTTGGTCTTAAAAGAGTGAAATTATTTTTATTCTGTAGAAGTTAAAACATTTATTTCATTCACATATTTTGTATAACTAAAACATACCTTGTCCACAAAACAATATAAATATTACTTTTAATTACTTTAAGTAAAAAAGTGTAAATGAATATAATAATCAATATTGTGTTCGAAAAAAAAATTAAAATAAATTTTTATAAATAAATATATATATATATATGAAAAATGGTTTTCAAATGAAGATAAATATAAATATGATCTTTCATTAAAAAAAACATTTAAACTCTTGAGAACATAATTAGAGGAAAATGAATGTTAAACAATTATTATTTTTGATAAGCAAAAAAATGTAGAATTAATTGTTTTTTTTGAGATTTGGATTGAAATATATTATTTTTAGAATCATAAACATAATCCTTAAAAATAAATGATGATATTATCTAATAAAACCCCTACAACATTGGTAACATTCAATCATAAACCCCATGGAATAATATAATCGAACAATACATAATGTAACATGATTATAAAATAATTATGATATTAATTTTCAATGGGGATTTATATACACCTCATATAATAACATATGTGTATAACATAATGGATGTCTCAAAGAAGACAAGTTGAGCCAAAAAGTTTGTACCCTATGTCTAGAATTACTTCACACAAATTCAGACATCCCAGTAAACTAAATAAAATATCATTATAAATATATTAAATGACCATAATAATATATATCAAACCATATATGATTTAATTATTATATTTTTTTACTCATATATGAATAATTACATGTTAATATTCTTATTTGGGGTAATAAGTGATAATTTTTTTGGGTATTTTTTGGTTTCGTATTTTTGATCATTTTACATTGATAATGGGGAAATTAAATATATATTGTTATGAATTATAAAAATATTATATATATTCATTATATATGTATTTAGAGTAATCCATTAATTTTATAATCAGAAAATGGTATACATCATTCATGGATAGGATAAGTCAAACATACACATGAACATTGTTACAAGTTTTCTTGTTAGATCAATAGAAAGGAAGGTATAAAATATAGCTCACAAATAAAGATTCATTGTTATTTAAAATATAACAAATATAGTAGTTGAATTTATATTTCAATCAATAATTGTAATGATTTTCTTAAATATGAATCACATAGATTCATGAGTCGGATGTCCGATATACACATGACCAATGTCATCATATCCCAATGGAATATATATTAATAATGAATATGTTATATATTTATTAAAGAAGAATAATAATATCATATATTTCATATATAAATATGTAATACATCCTTATATTTATCCATTTTCGGTGGTGGTTGAAAATAAATAACAATGGTTCACGAAGAAGAAGTCCACCGTACACACGATGTATAATTTCGTTTACTGTTTGAGGGAAGAAGAGAAATTTGTAATCTAATAAATTAATATAATGAAATTTCATTTTATGAAATATACTTATGATATTTTATTATCATAGTTTAATAATATTTTAATATGGTGGACGATGATATAAAAAACACAATTTTATGATTTTTACATCTTTATTTCTGATCCTATTTTTATACCTAAATCTTTATTCAATGGGTTTAATAATAAAAATTAGAACTATATTATAAGAGGAAATAATAAAATAAAGTAATTTTGGGGTTATTGGTATAAATAAATTTTTTTTAACTGTAAATATGAGATAAGAGAAGAGGATATATTACAACTGGGGGAGAAGTGAAACATTGAATATTTGAAATGAATAGTGTACACACAATTCACAAATGTTAATGGGATAAAAATTTGTCTTAATAGAAGTATATTTGTTAAAAGGTTTAAATTTTATCTAAAATGGGTGTTGGATATTTTTATATATCAATTTACCTTTATAATTTTAGTTTAACCCGTGGTAAACCTATTTTAACCGTAAATGTGGTAACTATTTTATATTGTTTCACTATTAATTGGGGTAAAAAATATGTTAAGAATATTAAATAATTTAAATTATATTTATTTCAATTATGGAATCATATTTTAGAAATTTAATTCATAGAAATATCGGAATTTAATTTTAAAAAACTCCTGATATAATGAAAAATCAGTTTTCCATTAAGTAAATTTTCAAATGTTTGAGATCTTTTTATATAAATATTCATTATGAAATTTATTAAAGTCTCTCAAAGAAGTTTAATTATAATATATATTCAATAATATAAATTTTAAATCCATTTTAATAAAAAATGTAACCTTATAAACTCTTGAAATATCAATATAGTTTTTTAATAAAAATAAGTATTTTTAACTTTTCATTGAAAAATTTAGCATTTCAAAAAAAATTCAAAAACATCCCTATAAGATAATTTTCTATTATTGATTTGAAAAATGAAGTTAATTTTTTACAAATATATTTTATAAATGTTTCAAATATTATTTTTATTATTTGACCACCAAATCAATTAAATCATTTTTTGAGAAAATAGAATTTTCATAACATGAAATGACATTTCCAAATATTTTGTAGTTTTTTATCAATATAAATTATTTATATAATATGATTATACTTAATATTTATAATGAATTTATTACTATTAATAAATTATTTTTTAATTTATAGGTCTTAACGACCATGTTAAATAGTAATAGAAATAGTATATTTTGGTTTTTAGAACTCAGTAAGGCATATAGTAAATGTTATTAATGAAATTAAATTTATTAGAAAAAAGTATTACCTAAATTATCACTGTGTTACAATTAATATTCATATTCCTTGATGATTCAATTTTATCTTTCGAATATGCATTACTATTTAATGTTAATGTACATTGATATTTTTTGGGATTTAATCAACTTTCACTTGGGGCCCTTCTAATCACTATCACTTGATGATTCTCTATTAAAATCAGATAAATTGGTGAATTATTCATTGAACACCTTTAAATAAAATCTGGTTTCAAGAATTATATATTATGTCTCTAACAACATATTATATTACTCCCCCAATAATTCATTATGATATTTTTTAATTTTTCTATTTTTTCAACATTTAGTATATTCTACATGATTTGTTTAATGAGAATTTTTTATTCCTTATAGAGATTCTCTAATTTGGTTTGTGAATCATAATGATCAATCATCTTACACACAAGATCATAAAATTTGACATTATGTTCTATAATGAAATTAATAAATTTCACAAACTTTTGGATACAATCATCATTTTGATAATTTATTTCCTTGATTTCCTCTCTTAATTTTTCGTCCACTTCATGAGTTGTATTTTTGGCTCAAGAGATGATTACATGTTTTCTATTAGAATAAATTATTATTTAATTAACTTTTATCTATAATTAACACAACAACATGATGATGTAATTCCCCACATAACAAGAGAATATAAGATTACTTGACCATGAAATTCAATATATTATGATGAATCATATTTTTCTCTTCATCTTAACAAATTACTCTTCTTGACAAATAACAATTTCATAGGTTTCTTCAACATTGAATGTGGAGACATCTTATTTTATATATTCTTAATCTGAATCATTGATCTTTTTCATAGGAAAACATTCTACAAATATCCATTTTTCATCAAGAGATTTGTTCATCCTAATCTTATAGGGTTGTCACCATGTCAGTAAACCACTCTAGAAAATTTATCATCTCTTTTTTAAAAATAGTATAATATTCTAAAATATCTAAAAAACTATGATATTTGTAAAAATATTATTGAACCTTTTAATTATGAACTAATATCTTCATTATAATTCATATTTATATCCTCATATTTTCTCTTCAATATATTTATCTTATCCACCTAGCATTTCATGATTTTGTGGTAAATAATAAAAAATTTATTAAAAATTTATTAATATTTTTGAAACCCTTTTATAATATTTCTTTTGGATATCCATAACAATATAATATTTATATTTTCACTTCAATTATGTATTTTTATTAGAATTTTCTATTCATAAAAACCTCATTATTGGTGGAAATTCAACTATTACCTCATTTATCAATTCAAGGCCAAAGGATTAAAGATATGGTGACGTATTATACAAAAAAATATGATATTTTTCCCATTTAATATAAGAACACCATTGTTATACATTGAATTAATTTTCATCATATTCATTAGATTATTGGATATTTCATAGCAAACCTATTCTTTTGGAAAAATTAATTTTTCTACATCAGTTTCAGATCACTAATATAGATATGGGTGAATAATTGACCCATTTAATTTTATGAATTATTCTTCTAAACTCAACCTATAAACCTATATATTTTTGGTCCACTAAAAAATATCTTTCTACTTTATCTCTTATGAAATAAATAAAAAATTAGACCATAACAAAATGTTTAAAATGATATATATATTGACCTAATATGTGTTCTGATAGTTATATTACCCAACATATATTCTTTAATAACCTGTTTCAGGATAATATATAAATATTAAATGATAGGTTATGCACTCCAATAATCATTCATAGAGTTTAATAGAGTTAGATAAAATTTAAAAAACTCTTCAACTCATGTTGGATATACTCTATAAATATTTTTTGTCTTCCCTCCATGACTGGTTATACTTTTTAGTAACAAAAATATTAATTAAATAGTTATACACCCTAAGGTCAATCACATCATTCTTCTTAGTTGATCCTTTATAGAAAGATGTTATTCAATAGATTTTAATTGTACCTATGTATATTAGTTCTCATTCTCATATATATAACTTCATAAATATCTTCAATAACTCAATAAAGAGTTTATGGGTCATGAAAATTTTTCCCTACCTTTGAAAGACCTGTATAATTCAAAACACACCATTTTATAACATTCTATAGAAATAATTCTTAAGAAAGGTCAATCTAGTAACACCATATCTAGTATTCATTGAATAATTATCCTAATTTTTGGGTGATCTTTCTCGTATACTCCTTTGGTACCTCTTAGTCCTTTTTTCATTGTCTAATTCTCATTGTCTTGTATGCCTTAATCAATTGTACTCTATCTAATATGATCTATTTTGTTCTCTTTATAATGAGCTATATTTTATGAAGTCCATCATATTATCCTTCTTTATCTGGTACAAATTCAATCCGATGTACCATTGTATGATGTTCCTTTTATAGATAAGTTGTGTCTTGGAAACCACTCCTTTAAAAAAGGTATTTATTTTCTATGTACTTCTGTTTCACTCTAACGAAATATTTATCTTTTCGGATCATTTATAGTAGCTTCAATAACATCCTATCAAGCCTGAACTCCATTATATAAGATGAATTCATCTACAGTTTATGGAGGATATGTAGGCTCCAATTTGAAATTTCTCACCCAAACCATTTTTTCTACATTCAATTCAATAAAAATATTTATGTCAACAATAATTTTTTTAATGTTCCTTAAATCTCATAATCAATGACCATCATCAATATTATTTAAATATCTCTATATTTGTATATGTTTATAGAATATATCCACTTTTCTGATCATGTACATCCAATTTACTTGGTTCGATAAACTCAATCTTCCTCTTTCTGGTAGTCTCCACCTACATTATCTATCTAATGGAATTTTTATATTCATGTTTAATGATCTTATAAACAAAAATAAAATGTACTTATAAATTTTTGTCTTTCATGATCTATTAGATGAGTTCAAATATCTTTTCCTGTTCATCGTAACCCACTCAAAATTTATGTATATCTTGGTCTACTCTACCCAATCAAATATTAATTCACATATTTATCATTTGAGATATTTTCATGGGTATCCACTCTTTGATAACATTGAAAGGATATCATATATTTGATATAATTCATATATATATATATGGTGAATCCCCTCTTAATTCAATCATTATGTGTATGATATGAATAACATAATAGATTAATCTTTATATTGCTACATCAATAAAATTTTAACTCAAACATTATAAATATCTACCTGGTCATTGCTTGAGCATTTTTCAATTATATCATTGTCTTCTGTATTGGATGATCTCAATCTCTCCATTTGGACTTGAGCTTGGACCACATTCAAAGTCAGTTATCAAGTTGTTTAGTACTTTTAGTAGTAGTATAGAATCATCTCATTTTATAATATTTTACTAAACTAGGCAATAACCCTTCCCTCAAGTTTCCCTATGTTTCTCCACGTATATTTCTCTATAATAACATATTAAAATATTGAAAAAACATACAAAAATCATATCACACATAAAAATTATTAATTATTAATAAAGTTTTTTAATATTAAATAAATAATAATAAATATTTATTTATTAAGTATTAATCATTTTACATTAATATTTTCTTTTTTAGTAATAATATTATATTAAATTTAGTTGTAGTTTGAAAAATTTATTTTTTAATATGAAATATTATTAAAATTTGAAAATATAGTAGTGGATAAAGACACCGTTAAAAAATAAAAATTACTATTTATGAACAACATTGAAAATCACTATGAAAATAAACATCTAAATAATGTATTTTTAATAGTTCTAGTACTATAGTAATGAAAAAAAATTTATTTATACCTTTTATCTCAACCTCCACTTTAAATAATATATATATATATATATCATATTATAATATCCTTATTGTATTGAAAATAAAAATAAAAATAAATGGTGAAATAATTTTAGTATTATAGAAATATAATAAATTGAATTATATATAATTTTTTTATAATTTTCATTTTGTTACTCATACATATCACCAATTAAGGAATGTGACAATCGGGTCCCGGTAACAGCACAACCACCCCGCCTTAACATGGCCGTCGGGTCATGGCCTACCAGGTACCACCAGTTGCCCCGCAGACACGTGGGGCCCACCCCAGGGCCCACCTACGTGCCCACATGAGTTATCTGACTAATGATAGTCCCCAGAGGCCAACACATGTCCTTTGCAGTGTGTTTTTTCCTCACTCACACACACCCTGAGAAACTTCCCTGGAGGTCACCCATCCTGATCACTACTCCAGGCCAAGCACGCTTAACCGTGAAGTTCTAATCAGACAGGCTCCCAAAAAGGAAGGTACACCTTGTTGACATGAGTCATATCATTTTTTCATTTAACGCTTTATCATTTGGGGATGTTACAATCACCCCCCCCCCCTTTAGAGAACAACGCCCTCGTTGTGGACCCTACATCTCATCCCAGGCAGTGCACCGCGCACTTAAGGCTGGGTACCACCTCTGATACCAAATGTGACAACCGGGTCCCGGTAACAGCACAACCACCCCGCCTTAACATGGTCGTCGGGTCCTGGCCTACCAGGTACCACCAGTTGCCCCGCAGACACATGGGGCCCACCGTAGGGTCCACCTACGTTCCCACATGAGTTATCTGACTAATGATAGTCCCCACAGGCCAACACATGTCCTTTCCAGTGTTTTTTGTCCTCACTCACACACACCCTGAGAAACATCCCAGGAGGTCACCCATCCTGATCACTACTCCAGGCCAAGCACGCTTAACCGTGAAGTTCTAATCAGACAGGCTCCCGAAAAGGAAGGTGCACCTTGTTGACATGAGTCATATCATTTAGTCATTTAACGCTTTATCATTTGGGGTTGTTACAAGGAATATATCAAAACCCTTTTACTTGTAGTGGAAGAAATGGGTATGATTATTGGTAGGGGTGGACTTTCCACCACTATTAGTCATCGATAACTATATTTAGTAGCTTCATGGAACACCCACCTTAGGGATTCATACACCATATAATTTTATAGATGTTTGTGTTTTTCATCATTAATAACATTTTCAAGAAAACCCTTATGGGATGAAATCTAGAATAAGTATAAAAATAATATCCATGTAGATTACTAAAGAGTGTAACATTACATAAATAAATTAAAATATTTTTAATTTCCCAATGCTTATATCAAGTATAATTTGACTATAAATTATGGCTAATATTTCCATTTTAAAGATATATAAATTTTTTCACTGGATCAAACATATAGCACTTTGATCTCTACTTTCTTTATTAACACTAGTTTGATGGAGGTCAATTTCAATATTAGTTGTTTCATCCAATAATTTTTTATAATCTTTTCATTAATGATGTAACATAGGCAAACTTATCATAAAATAATAATAATATGATACTATCTTTTGGTAATCCACTTTCTACATGAATGATTCGTGTTATAGAACACAAATAATCACATTATTGGAAGGCCTAATGAAAAACAACACTAATATATAATTTGTAGGATATTGAAAAGGTCTCCACTTCTATGATCACTAATATATGGTAACACCATTGACTATGAGCACATATCTAGTCTCTGATCATACATTTTATGGATATGATAAATAACTAACATATGAAGAACTGGATATCTATTTCTATATATATTTTTTAAACAGGAAAAAAACCAAACTCAACAATTCCACAGTGTTTGTAAACAATATATTTAATTTTATTGCATTATTATTTAGTAGGGATTGAAATAAATAGTTCAAAATAATTATAAGAAAAATATATATCTAGATGAGTATTATTTCCAAGATACATAATCGCCAAGTTGGGTTTGAGGTGTGGTACTTTTAGTACAATTGACTTATCATTTCCATCATAAAGATAGAATTGATCTTTCTCGATGATTAAATTCTTAAAAAACATTATAGTACATAAAGTAATCTATTTATTGATATTAAAGTTCTTTTGGGTCCTTTTTAGTATTAAATGACTAATAAAAATATAGCACTTAACATATTCCCAATTTATAAATGATGAAAATTATTATTTCTCCAAGATCTTTCCTTCTGAATTCATCCTTTATGTTTCTCATTACTTCTTGTATCTCTTTAGTAGTCCTAGTGATATTTAAATAATTTATAGAAATAAATATTATTACATATTCATAAGTAGTTTTGTTAATTGAAACACATGGTTATATAGGATTATTGGCATACCCTTTATTTTATAGAAAATGTATTATGAAATTAAAACACACAATACCATATTACATTAATCAATATATTTATTACATTAATTTAATTGAATATTTGATATTGGGTTATGATTTAAATTCTTCATGTTTTTTAATCCATTGTGGATTCTAATATATACCAATATACACTACTACTAAAACAAAGTTACCCAGATAAATAAGATATAATAACATTCATAAGATGAATATTATAATTTTAATCTATAGAAAGGATTTCAAGATTCATAAAATTAATCAAATCCATAATATTAGAATATGTATTCTCATAATGAATTTTATGTCTCTGGAAAAAACGTGCAAGGGAAGATTAGATCAGCATATTGAAATATCATTTTTTCATTAAATTTATATATGAAAAACTTTTATATCCAACATCAACATAAATTTTAATGTGAACATGATATGTGTAAATACCATTCATATGTTATGAAAGTTGAACTAAAATTTCATTATATATTCTTGGTTATTTAAATTGAGTGCTTTTTGGAATTCAATAATATACCTTTGTTAGAGATCTTAATTAGTGATATCACACGAATTAGAATTTGAAATTATCTCAACAATATTTTTTCATTTTATTTGATTCATTATATCAACCATTGTTACATATTAAAAATTCAATTCATTATTTTCAAAAACATTAGGGTTTTTATATTATGTAATTTCACTTTATGATCCGAATCATGTATTTCTAGAAGAAGACATAAATTAAATGATTCTTATAAAACACAGACCATCATAACTAGTTTATCAATTATATTAACTATTTTTATTTTTATTTTGTTGACTTATATCATTAGATCCAATAAGACTTCCATGATTTATGTTGTTTTGAAAATATTTGTGTCATAATTTTTTAGAATTGTGTCTCTATGACATTAATTCTAAATAGTGCATTTTTAGCCAATAAAATTGATTTAGTCTTGCCATTTTTATTTTAAATGCTTCGAACAAATGAATTTCTAGTTATCAAATATGTAAATTAATTTTCACACCTATCTCACACTATTGTGAGAGGGGACCATGAAAGGGTATTGTTTGAACATTTCAAGATATCATATCCCATTATTTATATTCATCCAATAATGATGGAAAATTTATTCATTAATTTTAAAATAAAAAACAACATTTTGTAAACATATCACCAGTGTTCACATCAATATAATTGATGACAGATGTGAATTTTTATTCAATATAAATTTATAAACTATCGTGGGGTCACATTTTTTAACATTATATGGTAGAAATATGTACATATACTTCCCAAAAAAATTATTAAGTGGTACATGTTTGGATCTTGGATAAATTATAATTAGAGTGGAGAGATATCATGACATATGATTTTTCTATGAATTAATGTTGAATAGTGTAATATTCATTGAGACCATACAGATCCCAAAATATTTTTCCTCATTATAAATTAATTATAAATAATTCTAGGGAATTTTATCAATTATTCAAGTAATCTATTTCTTCTGTGCACATGCATGGTGAGATGATCTATAAAAAATTCTATTTTCATAACGTAATCATTGAAATATCATGACATATACTATCCAACATTATCATTATTTTCTATCACGATGAATAAATAAATAAATTATGACAATAATTTTCTTATATGATCAAGAAATCATGAAAATGTAATATTTTATGTTAATAGTAAATAGATGTATGATTATCCGCTATATGAATCAATTAATGACATAAAATATTCAAATAGACCACCTGATTGATGAATTTATCAAAATATAAAATCCTTTTAAACATTACATTCCAGTTCAACTCGAAGGAAATATATTATAATATTGATTGAACTTTAGGTATATTACATTAATAGTGTAAATCTACAGTAGTTTCATGTTAATCTACAGATGATTATATTCTGATGGATGTGTGTAGTGTTTAGTTAACTAAAAAATGGTGAATGATATTTATGATTTTCATTAGAATATATAATATTTATACATTAAATTATTCTTATAATGTATTAGTAACAAATTATTTGACATAGTATTCACTCAAAAAAATTATGAGTAATCTGGACAGATCACCAGATATCAACGGTTAGGATGATGTTTCTATATGGAATTGGTATCCATTGTATTTAATTTCCAATTTCCCACAAACATTGAAACTCAATTAATGTAGACAATCTAGGACATGTAATTTAGTTGCGGTGGAACCACATATACATAGAAAACTATACCATTAATCAAATTATTTAAAACTCAATAATTACTAATTATGATTATAAATATTTATATCTATAAATATTAACTTAATACCACTTGTGTTTCTCCTATGGATGTATGAACCATGTCCAAAGTGAAAAACTAAAGAGGTTAAATTAATTTTATTTTCTTAATTTATATTTTTCATTTACATTGGGATATTGTTGTGTGAGTTTTTCATAGGGGATTATATGGTTGACTTGGTGTAGTGGGTAAGGTGTGAGGTATTAATATAATTTGATACAATAATATTATGGGATCATCATCAATGAAGTATGTCTTTAATGGATTTATTTTTACTATGTCTTATCATCCATTTGAAAACATATAGTTAACTTGGGGTTTTGTCATGGGTTCTCTTTAAGAGGTATCAAATATTTTTGTTATTTTCACTCTCATTAGCACTCTCATAGGTAGATTAAGGTATTATAAATCTCCTTATTTTTTGTTATTTTTATTAATCTGGGAGTTTACTATCATTTGATGACATGGAATCATGAGAAGGTAAATTTTTATTTCATAATTTTGATGGAATGTATATGGGGTGTTAGATAATGCTGATGGAATACTATCTTATTCAATAGGGTTTGAATATTATATTGGCTAGAATAAAACTAGAGAAGATGTATTAAATTGAATAGGAATAGTTTTATATGAAATATTATGGCATATTTTCTATGTTATTGGACCATAAAATAGCCTCTAATGAATTGGAATAGAAGACCATGATGGATTAGATGAGGTCCCTGATAATCTTGTATAAAAATACAGTGACACCGAACATTGTTGATGATGTAGAGGCTATTTAGAATGAGGTTAACATAAGGAATAACTTTGTAAGATCTTGTGGATGACATAAACATGATTTCAGGGAATCTCTAATCAATCATTGTAATGTTTTAAGATGATGCATGGTCTCTTTTAATTGATTCATCACTTCTAATGGGTTAGGATGAAATAGTAACATTAATTTGAAATTACTTTAGAGAACTAAACTTGTAGTTTTATGATTTCATGAATATCATCAAAAATTAAAAACATAGATGAATAGATATCCATGAAGCTTGTAATATCATGATAAATACCAAAGGAAGGCGATGGTCACCCTGAAGGGGAAGTACATATAAATAAATAAGAAAAAATAGAGAATAGATGTGAGGAAATTAGTGGGTCTCAATACTATATAATGATATTTTTGGAAGAGAGGGCATATCAATAATTTTTATAGGGAACACAAGGGAAATATAAATTTAGAGAAGTTAAAATTTTAAGATTATAACATGATAGATGCGATAACATGTGCTTCAATGTTATCATTCTATTGAATTAATGAATGATTGAATCTAGTGAATCTTTCCACTAAAGAGTAGAGTTGTGATATATAATTTAATAAGATTTTAAAATATTTAAAAATGTATAATTTTAAGAAGATGAGGCTCAATAAGTAATATATAAATGTGATGCCAAAATCCAGATGAAAAAAGAAGATTTTTTATATTAAATTAAGTCAGCCGCATCCCAAGGCTATGGGAGAACCTAATTTCCATAACACAACGTGATGAGGTGGATAGTGGTAGTATATTTACTAAATGACTAAGAATTGTGACTCAAGGATCCATCATTGTGAAACTTTTGTGAAATTATTGAACAAAATATTTGACTGAAATATAATTATAATCAATAATTTCCATAGCAATATCATCTAAAAGTATGCAATTTTAAAATTTTCACCGCATAAATATCAGTTATATGTGAATGAATATTCCATCAGTAAAAGGATTTTTGATGCATGATAATAATGAATTCAAAATATTTCAAAGTTATTTTATTGAGAAGAAATTTTAGTTTCATTCAAATTGAATTGTTGGAATCCTAGATCTGTAAAGTTTGTACTCATTCTAACTGTTGTATGTGGAAACCCTAGTCTAATCTAATAGTGGATATAATTAATTTATCTTGTTAATTGATAATGAAATGTAGAATTTAGGGGTTTATTTTATAATGAACACTTAATCTTTATTTTAAATATTTATACAATGGAAGACCATGATTGATTTGAAAACCAGAAGGAAATTAAATGCATAAGATCCATTAATGGTGGTGAGTATAAAAAAAATAAATTTCTAAAATATTTTTTAGAAAAATGGGATCAAACAAGGGAAAACATTTACCAAAATAAATTAGTATAATAGAGTGATATAGATAATTGATATTAAATTTACAAGCATGGAATTTTTATGAGGGTAAACTCATCAATTCCCATAGTAATTTTAGTTGAAGTTCTGAAGGTAATATCATAGTAAAAGATAATATTATATACTCTATTTGGAAATTAATTTCACAATTAATATGTTCAAGTAAATATTTGGTTGGTATCCACATTATATTTTTAGAAGCCTCTCCTATATTCATTTTTTCAATGGATTGAGAAAAACATGATGAAAATTTCAAGAGATGTTTTTCTATGGGATGTGAAGATGAAACTATTTTATCTTAACTTTTGGATGATGAAAACTAACCATTCAAAATAAGTCAATAAATTTTATTAAATGTTATGTAATGTATAAAACATGGTTATATTGGATTCTGAATGAATTGGATCAACTTATGAGGTCCAAGTTCATATGAACTGACATGGGAGAAGGGAACAAGTTCATATAAGCTTAGATGGTAACACTGGATGGTTAGAAGTAAGACCAATAATAAATGTGGATAAATTCACTATAACTTCATAGTAATGGAGTACAGTTCCAATTGTTAGGGATCTAGAAGATATAACAAAGGATAAATAAATACAAGAAAGGGTTGTGTCTTAATATTAGTTGTGATGATATTTTAGAGTGTGGTGTCTATTTTAGAGGGTTGGGGATTATATAAATTTTATAATTATAAGAAATAAGAAATAATACACAAAATTATATGGGGAATAGACTCGTAGTGGTTACATAATATATAATTTAATGGTGAAATAATAAATTTTATCATCAGTTTATGATAAAACATAGGAATTTATTTCTTTAGAGTAGGGGTAGATGACTATAGAACAATTGTGAATTCCATTTTATGGAATAATTTGAAATGAAGAACTAGATGTATGGTGAGACTAATATTGAAGGGATTCTGATAGTTTGATATTATAATCAAATAATTTTCATTACAAGTAGTTATTCATGGTATTATTTTACAAGTTATGAAACTAATGCTTTTGATAATCATCACCTAGAGAAAATGGATGTAAATAAATCCTTTCTTGTTGATGAGTTGGAGTAGAATATTTACATGAATGGACCATTACGATTGAGGAATATCATAAAAAGGGTTTTTTTAAACTAAAGAGAGGCATATGTGGAATGAAATAAGAACCGATGTATTGGAATTAGAAATATGATGATTTCAAAGTTGAGGAACGTTTTACTCAGAGAAACATGGATAAATATTTCTATGAGAATGTCTATAATGATGGGAGTTTATGTTAAGGTCTCTATAATGTGGATGACATGTTATTAATTGGCCCAAAACATACATGGATTCAATGGTGGAACCACAACTTTTCTGAATGATTTTATAATAACGATATATGTTATGTTGAAAACATTTTAAGAATAAATATTGATAGTGATAATAAATAAATGACATTTGGTGTTATCCAAAAGAGACTATACATAGAAGATAATAGATATTCTTGGGATATTAAAATTTAAATTAGTATCAAACCCATTGGATAGAAAATTTATATTATCTTTATAGAAGGAACCTAAATTGTAAAATGATTCATGTTATGTTATGGGAGATCCATTTTCATCATAGGTAGGTAGCTTGATATACTGAAAAGTGTTCACTCAAGTTTATATTGCAATATTTATAGAATTTATGATCCATTTCATGTATATTATTTGGAGTGAACCATTAGAGTTTGCAATGTAAATCACCATGTACTTAAAGGGATATGAAGATAGAAACTTCTAATGTGGAAAAAATGATATGTTGAAATGTTATGTTGATATATATTTTTTTGGGATGAATACATTTGAAAGATACTATAGGGTTTTTTTTTGTAATTTAGTTGATTGGACATTAGACAAATTTAATTTTTGAAACTAGTGGTTAATTTTTATGCATTAGAAGTTGAATACAAAACAGTAATATAAGATGGAAAAGAACTAATTTGGATGATTCAATTACTAATGGAACATCGCTAATTTTGAGAAGGATTATTTTTAAACAATTATAGTCATTGAGAAACTAAATTGGATAATAATTTTTATTTTCATGAAATTATGAAACACATCATCATAAAATGTCACTCCATCGATATTTCTCTATAGAAAAAGGTGATAGTGTTGAAATTGATTACCAGGAACAAAATTACTATAAACATTTATGTCAAGAATTTATTCCATGAAATTCTTTGAAAATATTAGGAATTAGGGGGTCTTGGGAAAAAAAAGGAGATACAGACATTTCATACTCTAGTGGATCAGTGGATGTGACTATGTGTTTTAGAGATTCCATGGATTCCATGGAGTATTCATTAAGTGGGATATTGTTAGGAATGTGAAGAATATTCCAATTTCTATTTTATTTTAACCAAAAGTAGAAATAATTTATGACTAAAAAACTATTGTGTACATCAGAAAAATAATATAAATCTCAAATAATGGAAGCTAGATCAGAATATGGATATCTTCTTATGGTTATATACTATGGTTCATTCATTGTTTGATCATTCAAGAAAACACTTTTAATT
The DNA here is from genome assembly GCA_963277665.1 of Viscum album. Taxonomy (NCBI): domain Eukaryota; kingdom Viridiplantae; phylum Streptophyta; class Magnoliopsida; order Santalales; family Viscaceae; genus Viscum; species Viscum album. The sequence continues at coordinate 1,451,801,107 of OY728138.1, forward strand.
GTGTATCAGAAAATTCGCAGTCTCCAATCTATTTACCCAAAATAGTAATCCAAAAGTTAATAAGACATGTTACCAATTTTTAATTCCCCAAATTGACCAACAATATAAATTCTAGTAACACCACTAACCACATGGCCCCCAGAGGTCCTATAAATATGCCAAAGTTAGATGACTATCAATGATTGTCAAATTAAGTTATGGTAGATATATTCAACCCTCATGATCTATGTTTAGTAGAGGTGCATAATAATAAATCCGAAAATCATTTGAGTGATAATAATGGCCGATAAAATGGATAACTCTAAATACCCAACCATGCATGAGTATACAATGATATAATATTATAGAAGTACACATAATGTTGGTAATACATAAATATTCACAGAAAAAAGAATAAATACCCAAGAGATATATGTATGGGTATTTTGATAACATGATCACTCCTATGATCTTATGTTCACATTTCCCAGGATACCCCCAACAAATGAGAAATAGAAAAAAAGATGAGTCTGGATCCTGATATTGCTACCATGAGGTTTTTATGGATACCGAACAATGGCCCGAATATGGTGTGATTCAAAATTAATAGGATATCTACAATGGTGTATAATTAAATCCAATATATCAATATAAAGTACAATAGTTTTTAGGTATATAAATATGGAATTAAATAAATAAATGTAATTTAGTGGGGCTTGCGTTCATGAAAGAAAACCTGGACAACCATACCTTCTTCATCGAAAGATGAAATCTCGTTTAAATAACATCTTGTATATTTATATATATATTCATATATGTAAAAATCTATATATTAATTTTTTTAAACATATTCATTTAATGAAATACATGAACTGATAAGGACCATAGGTATAAAAATAAGGAATCCAAAAAATAATAGCCCAAGAGTCACTTATTTTATTAATTTATCAACCAATTTATCCCCACAAGGAACATATTCACTATAATAAAATGATAGCTTTACTATCTAACTTGGGGTGAACTCCAAATATTCATTAATATATGTGATCAAGAATGTAATAAAATCAAATTTTTCTTATAATCCCCTTCATAGAATTCCAACTTGGGGATCCTTTTATCACTCAAGACATAATGTAAATCATTAACCAATGAGTCCATCTATGTAATTTTTGGGCAAGGAACCAATGTGTCACTCTATATCATATTCCAATTTATTTAACAAATGATACTATCTCATGAATATTTTATAAATAACCTTAGTTTTTCTAAAGGATTAATATTATTTATTTAACATTTGAGGTTGTAAAAATAGTTTTTTCATAAGGATCCTGAGTTTCACTCATGGTATGTGTTATCTAAATTATCCTATGATCAAATCCAAAAAAAATCACCAGGAAATCAATTAATTTTCATGGTATACATTATTCATTCAACCCATGAACTCATCCAATTTGTTGCATATAAAGAACTTTATTATTTTTCAAATATTATATATGAAGTAGGAAAATTTCATTTAATAACTAATTATAGGATATGGGAAATTATCCTTGTCATTTCCATTATAAATTTTACATCTAATTTAACCCAAATAATGAACAATTCTATAAATTATATTTTACACTTCACTTATGAGTGAATGAGTAGAGTATTCAATTTTATAATTTGGTGATGGAGAAGGGTAAATCGTTAAAAAATAAACTCACTCAATACCAATTATCAATTTCTATTAAGAATTATTGATCTATAATATCAAAAATAGTGATATTGAGGTAAGTGATTAATCCACTTCACTTATAGTTCATTAAACCCCATATGCCAATTTCATGTTATGGAAACAAAATTTACACATTAAAAGGGTGATTTTAATTCCAATTCAAAAGAATATGGGTTATAGAATATAAATGACACACACTAAATGGGGTTCATGTTGATGTGATAACCCTTACGTGATTTAGTTAAATTTAAAATGGGAATTTAATTTAAAGAATTATATTCTAAAAACATAATTCCACTTTTTAAGGATGACTCATGGAAAAAATTATACTAATCACTAATAAAAATTTATAAATTTTATGAATATATAAGGGAAGATCCATAGACCATCTAAATCATTCTTATGATGTATCACTCAACCATTATCAATATCAGATTTAAGTAGGATTGATATAAAATTGATGAATATAAAAATGCCATGAAATTTGTTAATATGTTATCTCATTGATGTAACATTTAATATATAATGATAATCCATGAAATGATTAACGAGGAATCATATTTTATATCCTAAACATTTAGTGAAACCAATAATTCTTGATTACATATTGCAATAAATGAGTCCCATAGAATCCAAGGAGGACAAGAGTGTAGGGCATGACATATGCTTGGATTGGTATAAATGGGGGAGAAAATGGGTTTCTATTATGTTAAAGGAAAAAAATGAAAAATGGAAAAATCTCCCCCTTTAATATACCACATAGTTATTCCATATGGTTTTGAAAACCATCCCCCAACCATATAGTATCACTTCCCCAAATTGGAACACCTTACACGTTTTTCATGTGTTTTGTAAAACTATGTGAAGAGAGTGTGGATAATATTTTATATTATATATAGATTCATTGCATTTTTATTTGACCTTAGGCACATAACATTAATTTTTTTGACACCCTCTATGCCCTATATAATTGAGGTGAATGTTCAGCAATGAACTTGCGCTAACCATAACCATCCTTTTCGATTTAAATAGATACGTTCTAGAAGACCGATGGTCCAAAAACTCAAATAAACACTAAAGTCGCCTCTTATATCTTAATAACAAAAATAAAAAACATCAATGTATTCAAAATAGAATAATTACATTTTAAATCCAAAATTATTCAGACTGTCTATAACGACCTGAAAATCTAAAGTAATAACCTGGAATTTGATAGCATGTATGACATGCGACAACAAGAACGTAAGAGAATATATAAATCATATACATTATAATATATTTAATATTTAAAATATATTATATATAGTTCACTTAATGAAACATTTACTTAGTGTTTGTTTCACACAATATCTACCTTCCTAGAAGTCTTTTGTTACACATAAAACCAGGTTTTATTGAACAATAATATATTATTAAAATATAATTTCAAATAAACAACCGGTTAAATTATAATATTTGAATATTAATAATAAAAAAAATTAAAATTAAGGTTCGTAAAAATATATAATTAATTAATTGGTTACAAAAAAATTAGAAATAAATATAAGAAACAATTAAATATAAAGTAGATAATTCTATAGAAAAACAATTTATTTAAAAATTTGTTTTACCCGAAAAGTTTAAATTAATTACACTTATTAACTGATATAAATTATATATATTATACATTAAATAAAATATTTTTTATATTCACCCGTTATGTTTGTAAGGAACAAGATAAAAATAAACATTATTTTACACTTAATTTTTTTTATTTTTTATAAGGCAATTTATATCATTTCAAGGTGGAATCGATTTTAAAATCAAGGTTTTTACACAATTATAAATTTTATGTTAAAAAATAAGCATTATATTTGAAATAAAAACATATGAATTTCCTTAGGGTGAATTGTTTAAATTTTTTCTGATATATTTAAATTTTAAATGATTATTTGAAAATACAAAATATTTGTTCAAAACGGATTTTGTATATAATTTAATTATTAATATTAATTATGTATTAGAAATGTTTTATATTTTAAATATATAATAACTTTTTCAATTAATAAAATTATATTCATTGGAATCAATTTCACATTAAAATTGATTATAAAAACATAGTAAACAATTAGTAGTTTTTACATTAAAAATTTCATTGTTGTCCTTCATGTGGGGTGAATTATAAATTATTTTCTAATAATTATGTTATTGGTATTTTGAAAAATGGATTAACCAATTTGAATTTGAATTATTTATCATTAATAATAAAAAACATTGTTTTGACAAAAAAAATTAGAGAATGTAATAATAATAATTGCGATTATTATGGTAAAATTATGCTTAATAAAGGACTAAACCATTAACTTTGGGGACCCAATGACCTAGCCACATGTACAAAACCCCTTGGATGTCCACTATTCCTCCATTAACATACAATTAGTGAGTTTTGTTTATTATTATTATTTTAGGTTATAACATGTGTACACCTAAATTGATTCCAAAATTTTTAAGTGAGTCCTTTTCCTTCCTTAAAAAAGGCTACCACCTATCCCGAATCCTACCACCTCTCAAACCACTTTTATTTGAAAAATATATTCCCATATAGATTCAAAAAATTCCTCAACTCGACAATGAATCCACCATTTTTTCAGAAATACTTAATTGGAATCCTTTTGGTACAAACCAAAAGTCATTTCTTGATTAAGAGGTGACATTTTCTCTCAAGATTTATCATTTTATTTCCATTCTCCAAACCCCTCATATCTTCTTAATATTTTATTGAATGACAAAAATAGTATCCTTAATATAAAAATATAATTTAATTCTATTTTTTTCCTACACAGGAACACACTTCAATCTAATGTGTAATAAACATATTGTTTTCATATATGCTGAACTACTACCTCACGAAATGATTATTGATCATTTTTTCTTTACTACCTCTCATGGCTTCCATTATGATTGAAAATATGTTTAAATATTATATATTTAATATTTCTTTATATTTCATTTATCATTATATAACACACACCTTTAATACGATCAATTTTTCCTTAATATGGTTACATCATTTCAGGAAGTGTGGACAACTACACCCACAAAGCGATGTGATTCATTTACAAGATGCCTATAATGAATAAACATTGTTCTTTATTAAATATAAATTACAAAAACAAAATAAATATTATAATAATTAAAAAATTAAATTTTTGTAAATATTATATATATATATATATATATTATTTTCTTTAATAACCTGCCACACACACAAAAATTGATAACATCGTTCCTGGATATGTTTACTACCACCTCCCTGACATGATGTGATTCCTTTTTCCCCATGAGAATTATATATTTTAGTATATATGGTTATATAATATGTTATTTATGATATAAATATCATTATGGGAAGATATTTTTTTACATACATTCTCTCTGTAACAATCATTGAGAAATTAGAATGCCACTCCTGCGTATGTACAACCTATTGTATCCATGGTAGTAACATTGAATGTTTTTTTAAAACCATATGTAATGATTGTTTTAAAAGAATTAATGATTTATAAGTACGATAATTATGTCATTATTATTCATGATATATTATATAATTAACCCATTGACCATAGTTTACCTACCAATGTTTTTTTTGACACTGAAACCGAATTTGTCCAAAACAACTAACATTCACTTAATTGATTATGTAGTTCTATGCAACATGGTAACAAGTAAAATCAAAATAGATTATAAAATTAAATAAGGTTCCCAATAAATTTGATAATTAAAATTATTTTATTATACATGATGTTATAGGATGTTCAGCTAAGATGAATGTCGTGGTAAGATATTTTCATCTCACTTTTCACATTAGTAAGATAAATGTCATCTTCACAACATAAATATTTTATATAGTGTATCTAATTCCCATATTTATATATTATATTAGGAAATACATTTTCTTAAATATATTTATTACATTCAGCTACTTGTTTCATTATGATTTTTATGATTTAAAATTTTTCACAGTGCAATGAGTCAGTTTGGAATGTTTAAAGAATATTTTTCTCAACAATAACATTAATGATGTTTCAATGGTATTTAAATTCAAGGAAATTATATTATCATTTTTCAACAAACCCTTTAATTTTCCTATCCAAGGGTAATTAATGACCTTTTTAGAGTATTAGTACAATTTACCACCCTTTGGTAGTGAATATTTTGTACAAAAAAATTAATAAAACCTGACTGCATTTCCATATTTAGTCGGATAATCTATTTTCTTCAAAAAACCATGTTTTAATTAAAAAAATTATTTTTTTAAAAAATATCTTTGTAAAGACATTTTTATAGTTTTCATCTTTTTCTAAAATTTTCAAATGAATATTCTTGTCTCTTTTCTGAACAAGTAATTTTTCTTACCATTAATCTTGAAAAGGGTTTTTTTTACCTCGTATTACTTGTACAGAATTACATCTCATTATTTCATTAATTATTCCATTGAAATCTTAAAAGGGAACATTTTAAATAAAATATTTTTCAGAATTGATCAGAAAAGAACATGATTTTTTTAAAATATAAGTATATTTTCCTCAAGAATGATTTAAAAAGAAACATTTATATTATTTCAATTTATCAAGGACATCAACCATTTATTTTACTTTACATTGGTTATAATGTATTTATACCATCCTTAATGTTCTTTTATATGGTTTCTGGTTGATTTGGCCAAGGATGGTTTTATAATTCACTGCACTTATTCCATTTAGTCCCTTGAACTACTCAATTTCATATGATCATTGGTCATTGAATTTACCCTAAGTAACCTTATCATGCTTCCTCGATTTGATAATTTCCATAATTATGTATCATTTTTCATATGATTGTTACTTTTAATGTTAATTAATTATTTGGTTAAATAATGATAAACCATTATCTTCTATTTGATATAGTTATTTTGTAAGGATCATTGTTAAACTGATTTTTATATATGTGAGGAATTTTTTGGACTAGTACAACATTGGGGGTATGGTTATAGATAGTCCCTCAATGAATCTGTAGTCTAATGGGATGAGTCATTCTCTTGTCCACCTTATATGAGTTATTACATGATATTTTTCAATTCTTCTTGGGAAAGGTGTTGAAGGAAAATGTAGCATGTACTTAGGAAACATCACATCCAATAATCAATCATTTCCTACATATTTGATTCCATTGTTATTCACCCATGAGATATTATGTTGACATATCATTGGATACATTTCATTTTCAATTATTTAGATGGAATGTGTTTTAGTTTCATACCTTTTAATATATTTTTCATATCAATTTATTTTGATGGCATATATATTTACTTCTTACCTTCCCATAATTTTTACACACTTCCTTCTCTTATTATTGATTATAAGGAATGTCACATCTTTTATTTACCATGTCATATTTATTATTTCCATTGATTCAATATTTCTTATTCTATATTTTAGACATATTTAGATTTTCATATCACCCTTTCTAGGTTTATTTCTTTTGGAATTTAAGAAATAAGAAATATATGGACGAATATTCTATATGGAATAAATTTATCCTCAAACTTATTTTTTATATTCATTTAATAATAAGAAAAATAATTATGTTGTAATTAGTGTATTCAATTATAATTAATGACTCATTTATTTATCTGGATTACCAATACTACTAAACTCTCAATCATTCAAGATTTTACTCCTTGTAATCATGCCATTGTAATTTTAGTAAACAATGGCTCCCAAACATTTGTGGTCGAGTCAAAATAGTTGGTATCTGAGGAAGTTTATTGGAAAACATGGGAACTAGAGGTAGGAAATAAAAGGATAGAGAACATAACCATAACATAAAATTTAATAATATGTATAAAAGAACATCCTATAATTTTTTTAAGGTACAAGTTAGGTAGTTTTTCAATTAATACAGCCATGTCTAAATACTTCATGTGGACTTGGTTTTGGAACTAATGTACGTAGGAGTGATAATTTTGACAAGGTGTTCTGAGAATGAATTTGGGTTACAAGGTACATGAAAACTAGACATTCAATGCATATAGTTTGACACTTATGGGGATATTCTTAAGATAATTCACATTTTATTTAAAAACATTTTGAATGATTCGAATAGAGAGAGAAAATTAATAATAATATTTAAACCTAGGTTTTTTTAGATTGATAATATGGTTTCATAGTTTAGAAATCTGACTAATTATATTATAGATAAACCCTAGACCAAGGAATTTCCAATGTGGAAATAAATGGATAAACTTTTTATGTATTGTAGTTTTAGGGAAAATAGATTATAAAATCATATTTAGGGATTAATCTAATTTCAAGTCTTTCCATAATATTTATTTTTTAAAATTATATTAATATGGTATTATTAAAGGAAAAACTAGAATCCATGTGATAGAAAATCAAAATCATCAGGGCCATAGGTTTTGAACACATGACCGGACAAAAATAAGGGTTTCAAAACAAACACTAACCTATGAATTTTCCTAGTTAATTTTTCATTGTATTCCATTAAACAATTTGATGAGTAAAAGTTAATAATGAACAAGTAATATCACTTTTTAGGACTATAGGTTAATCCTTGAACCATAATGTTTTTCTATGATATTTGATGAGAAATAGTTAGACTTTTATATCATTAATAGGCCTTAATATCATTTAAATGTTTCATTTAGTGCACCAGGAATAAAAAAATTGGATGTTGGAAATTAATTTCTACTACTAAAAATACTAATTATAACTTCACAAAAGAACACGAAAAATTTAAAATTTTTCATATGAAATTTAAAAATATATTTTTAAAATATTTCATTTTATCATTATGTAGTTATAAAATTACAAAAATTTATTAAAATGACTTTGAAATAAAATGTGGTCATAATACCTTAATTTCAATGGAATTGATGGTATTATAAATCATTATAGATTTATGTATTTTTGGCCCTCATATTTATATTGATCAATCACTTGTTTCGTATTGAGTACATCATTCAATAACAAAATATATTTATGCTTCCCCTCAAAGTATGTATCTCTACATTCCACTGATGTTCTCCAACATAGAGAACTTGTTATATGGTAGTCCATGCAACCTTTGTACATTCTGTTATGTCTTTTATAAAGGATTACTTATGAAACCTTCTAAAAATGTTGGATTTCAGACATAGGAATTATCATTGAATCTATCAACATGATCATGTTTAAATTGGAAGTACATAATTTAAATAAGTTAGGGAGAATGTGGAAACATGAAAATCTAATTTAATAACCTTATATTAGCTATCGTGTAAGACACGTGAAAACACACAGGTAACAGAATATATTAACAATTTAAATTATAATATATTTACTACTAAAAATATATTATATATATATCAACACATAAAACACTTATTTAGTGTGCGTTACACAATAAATCAATCATCATCAATGTCTTGTGTTACATTTAAGACAATGTTTTATAAAATAATAATATATTATTAAAATTTAATAAGATATAAATTATATTATTAATTAGTAGTTATGAATATTAATAACTAAATTATAAAAATTATTCTTCATAAAAATATAGAATGAATAAAATTGTTGCAAGTTAATTTGAAATTAATATATGAATTAATTGAATATAAATTGAATTATTTTATATAAAACATTTTTTAGACAAAAAAATATGATAAAAGGTAAAATATTAAACCAATTAAAATTAAATTATTGATATTAATGTAATATATATATATATATATTATATGTTTCATAAAATATTTTTATATTTATCCATTGTATTTGATAGGCATAAGATAAGAACAATCACTAGTTGACCCATAAAACCCAATATTTTTATGAAGAAAATTTTACCACATTTTATTGGAGAATACATTTTAAAAAAACTTTTAGAGAATTTGGAAAATTTAATATGTGAAAATAAAAATTATATTTTAATATGAAACATAATAATTATGATACGGTGAATTTTTTATATTTTCATGAAACATGCCTATATTTTATGAATAGTGAAAAATACTGAATTTCATTTCAAAATGGATTTTTCTTCTTAATTAATTATAAGACTAATTTTTTTATTAAAAAGTTAAATTTGATAATATGTTTTTAATTAAATAAAATTAATTTATATCTAATTAATATCACCTTTAAATTGATTATAAAAACATAGAAAATTTTCAAACATTTTTACTTTAAAAACCTGCATTGGTCTACAGGGTAAATTTTAAATTAATTTCTACTACTTATATGATTGGAATTTGGAAAATTGTATTCAATATTTGTAATTATAATAAACTAAAATTACTAATAAGGCTAATTTTTTGTTAAAAAAAATTAGTGAATGTAATTAAAATTAACTATAACTGTTTATGTAAAATTAATCTTAATAAATTACTAAACGGTTAACTTTCAGGCCTGAATGACCTATACACATTTATAAAACCCATTTTCTATCCATAAATAATCCATTAAACTTAAATTATTTAGTTTTTTTGTATTTATATGTTCTTTTTTAGGTAAGAACATGGGTAAACCTAACTTGTTTCCAAATATTCCAAGTATGTCCTTTACCTTCCCTATAAAAAGCCATCACCTCTCCCCATTTCCCACACATCTTTAATAACATTTGTTTGGAAAATTTTTGTCTCATATATCTTCCCAAAATCTATACCATTGACCCTTAAGCCACTATTAGAATAAATCCTTCAAATGAAGCCTTTGGGTATTGTTTTCCTGATTAGAATGTAATGTCTTCTCGGGATATTTCTTATTTTATTTCCATTTTCCCATAACCTCATATATTAGTATTTTATTCATTTATAATAACACTTTTATAATAAATGTACTATTATTTTGGTATGCTTAGTGGTTTACTTACACTTACGCACACTTCAATTGAATGGGTATTGAACATATTGTTTTTATTTATGGGTAACTATTACCTCAGGAAATGATGATTGTTTATTTTTTCATTACCACCCTTCATGGTTGCCTTTATTATGAGAACTATGTTTATATATAATATATCTTATATTTATTATTTATCTATACTTATTTAATCATTTTATATCACATACCATTAATACATTCTATTTTTCGTTAATATAATAACTTCGTCTGAAGAAGTGTGGACTACCTCCCCCTTAAAGCAGTGTGATTAGTTTACACGATCCACCAAATGTATATAAGATGCATTAAATTAAAAACATGTCAAGAACTAATAGGCTTCCATCCCAATAATATCAAAATTTTCAAATTGAATGATATTATTAAGGTTTATTTTTTACCTCATGGTTATTATAATTACCGTCTCCCATGGAAAAATTATTTGAAACGCCTTGTCATAAACATCATATTCTATATCATATCGATGATTATCAACATAAAATTTTTGACAACACTGTAATACCCTAAGGTTTTTTGAATGAATCTACTCTTACTTCTCAATAATCTAGCTATCTTAGTTCTCAATAGATTTATTTTTCAAAATTCATTCCAATAGCATAGATATACACACTTATTATTGATGTGGGATTCATAAAAAATACAACTAAATACTCGTGTTAAATATATTGTTTTTTTAAAACTCAAATAGATGAATGTGTGGATCCTAAAAAGTAATTAAATCTAGAGAACTAATTCTCAATATATACTCCGTGGTTTTAATTATTATCTACTAATGGCCATTTATTTGAGGGTGATATATTATTTTGAAACATAACCCTCAATTAAGAAACTACTGAAGAATTACACATAACATCTAGGTAAATATAGGATCCTAGTAAGAAAGAATGGAATGTGGTACTCAATAAAACATTACCAAATCCTTACTGTATATCCTGTAAATACAATCCAATGAAAAATCATCTATGATAGCAATAATGTGTGATGAATTTTTAAGGTGATTGATAACAACACATATAACATTTTTCCTTTAATACATTATGGGAGTCTGATGAAATAATACATGGTGATATTTAGCAATTTCTAATCTACTATGGGTAATGGTTGTAACATCCACTTAGAATATTTATCCTAGCGTTAACATGTAGATATACCAATCATAGAGATAAAAAATGTATAATATCACTCTTTATAATGTCCCATAATAAATACTCATTCATATATTTATACATATTCATACTTATAGGACGAATAGATTATAAATAACTACGAGGCTCTTCAAAAAACTCTTTCAAATGTGGTATGGGTTGAACACATACATTATTTCATAACCTTATAATTCCATCACAGTCAAGGTTAAGCATTAGAAAATTTCTATACTTATTCTATAGTTCAATATCATCCTTATATGCATATTAAATGTTCACATGCATAGAATTCCAAACATTCATTTGATAAAGATAATATTTTTCCACTTCCTCCAGGACTTAAAAATCTATTCACTTAAAATTCAGAAATATTGGATCTACTGTGATCCTTCTCATGGATATTCTATCATGATCCTTCTGACTCTAATCATTGACCACCTTGTTCTCATTCGTAAGGTGGTAATGCATTAACTAGTCATAATTTTCAATCATCTCTAACCACTTCCTATAGTGCATGATTAACTCATTCTATGTGAATGTATACTTAAGAACATTTAGAATAAGTATATATATCAAATTTTTCATAGTAAATATCATGCATCCATACCTTTAATGCACTAATTACTGCATCTATCTCCAATTCATGAGTTGGGTAATTTTTCTCATGAACCATAAATTTTCATTTGGTACAAGAAATAATCATTTCATTCTTTACTACAACACATACCAACACTTTAATGGTTGCATAAATATAGACTAAAACCATTTTATACTATAATGAAATGTATGCACAAGTACACTGACTAATCTTCTCTTCTGTTCCATGAAGTGTCCATCACATTTATAAAAGCAAACAAACTCATCACCCTTACAAGTAATCAAGGTGGGTGGATTATATAGTGATGATAAATTCTCCCCAAATAGTAAATTGTAACTATAAAAACAATGAAAACATCACATCTCAGTTACTATTCTTATACTAGGCCATCATCAAATAACCTCCTTCATTTTGGATGAAGCTATATACACTCTCTTGAGATGATATGTCCCAAAAATTGAATCCTTTTTAGCCAAAATTAAAACATTTTATATTTTTCCTACAACCTATCCTTCCTCAAGGTATTCCACAAAATTATATATTTATTTTCTTTCTCTTTAATTCACTTTGAATAGATAGGCATATTATCTATAAAGTCTACTAAAAACTGATCAATGAAATATCTAAATACTCTATTTCTTATGTACATGATGATATCATGGGAATTAGTAAAATGAAATAGTTTCACTATTTAATCATTTTTTCCATTCCATGTGTGGAATTTTGTCTTAGTTATATCCTCCTTTTTTACGCCTAAATTATTGATATCCTTAATGACGGTCAACCATAGAAATTATGTATATTCATGTAGTTGATCAGATTATTAATAAAAATAGTGTAGAGGATACTAATTATTGATTGAGATATTGTTCAACTTTTTACAATCCATCCATAGCTCCATCAATCCATATTTCATTTTGGCAAAGATAATGAGTGTCCCCAATGTTAAAAATTTAGTCGAAAAAATCCCTTGTAAATATTATCCTAGAGTTTCTTCTTTAATTCATGTAACTCAGTCGAGGCTATTCTTGGGGGTATCTTTGAAATATGTGTTGTTCTAAGTATGATTTCTATTGAAAACTCAACTTCTTTTTTCAGTGTATGACTAGGAATCTATTACATAAATTCCATCAAAAATTTCATATACAATATTCATTTGATCGATGTTGAGTTTCTCCCAAAAAATTTGAGATAAATACTCATTTTGAGTAGTAATCAAAACCTATATATTGGATGTGTTTCCATATAAATATAAAATTTATCATCACATTGATAGATAATAATAGGTTGGTTATGAATATCCAACATGAATTCACTTCCTTGATAATTGATGTTGGGTGAATTTTGGGAGAGTTAGTAAATATCAGGAATAACATCAAATTATACAAATAGAATAATGAAACGAGTTAGTGGAAACACATTTTTAAAAAATTCATAGAGGAATAATATACATTTAAAACTATTACAAGGCCATTAGTGTATCTAATTTTTAATTATACATCTATCCATGTTTATGTAATCTTGATACCCTTATAAAAATATTTAGATATAAATTAATTGGTAGATCGATAGGCGAATAAGAGATGAGTATTTCTACAGTGGATGGTATGTGTACCTTTCACCACATCATCATAACAGCCCTCAACAAGAATAATGATATCTTGATATTTACCCTAATCCCTCAATATAAGAGGTTTATAACATTAATCACCATCATTAACCTTCATAATTGGAAATTGTTTATAAATTCTCCCATACTACTTGCATATGAAACAATGGAGTCTGGTTTTCGTATTCCATTTTTCATTCTCTCTATTCAAATAATTATCCATATTATTCCTATCACATTTACATTAAATTCCATGATGACAATCCTGTTAATAATTAAAAAATTTATATGTCCCCTAAAGAAATTTTCCTCTACGTTACCTACCACACTTAGAGCATGAAGAAGACCTCATCATATTCCCTCAGGGGTTCATACTTTTTCCCTTAGACTCTATCATTATTTTCTTATTAGAACCTTGTGATTGATGGGTAACATTAATCACTATTTCAACCAAGATATCAAATTGAATTATTTATTCATAGATGCTGAATTACCTTAGGGATTAAAACCTTTATAGACATATTTTGGATTCATTGGAGAAACGATCAACCTCATTTACAGGTTGGATGAAAAATCTAGAAGCGTAATTGGTTTGTCTGGAAATATATTCCTCATAGGAACAAACAGATTCATCATCCTTTTACTTTATATTTTTAAATTCATTCCCCATTTCAATATGAATAATGTTTGAGATGTAAATATTATAAAATTTTCTCTTAAACTAATCTGAATCCATGTAGTGAAATTTATCGTGTTTCCACATATTATTGTGGGATTCTACCACTGATAAAATTATATTTCCAAATGATATAAAACAAAATTTAATTTTTCATGTTTTGAAAACTAGATAATGAAAACTATATGTTCAGTGTTACTTATCCATTCATTAATAACCTGAATATTATTGAATCTATTGAAATACGGTGGACGTTGATTCAGGAAGGACTCAACATATTATTGTGCACTCATTTTCTCATTTTTAAGTTTATAATGAATCAAAGTATGAGAATTTTACATTAACATATCAATTATATTTTTCATTCCTTCTCCCATAACATTATGTTCTTCAATAAAAAAATCACTATATTATCCATTTTGTTAGAATTAATATTTTTCATTTAGGTTTCATCCATTTACAAAACCCAAAAAGAAAGGTTTGATAAATAGTAATCATAGTTGGAAAACACATAGTGTTGAAAAAAAATACATGATATCTAAACTAAGACACATTATTTTAAATACATAAATAAAAAATATTTTCTTGGATTCTACATTGTAACCAACTATTTAAAAACATCATGATTGTATATAAATAAAATGAAAATTAACCAATGATTATCCCTTAGGAGTATCAAATTTGGTTTTTAGTAAGACCTATTGGCATGCACCATGTAATAATCGAGTCAAGCCCAATGCACATATTTTAGAATGATTATATTTAGGTAAATATTTTCTAGAACCATTTCTACATGGAAAATATCGACATGGATTGATTTATTGGTAATCTAAATAATTCATTCCTTACCGAAACATTAGGTTGTTATCATGTACATAGGTTTATCAGGAGGGTTCTAACTAAGGTATTCACATTCTAATTTTCAATTGTAAAAAAAATTTCAATTGATACAATAATAATGACCATATATTTTCGTATATAGATATTAAACCATTTTTATGAAACATATAATTATAACAAAAACACACATTTGAGGATCAAAAAAGAATAGTGCCTTTGGAAACATGGAAACATAAAAAGCTGTTTTATATGTGAACACTATCTTCACCCAAATGTTTCCTCATAAAAAGAAACCTAATTATGGATATTAGATATAATACCTATTTTCATATCATGGGTAAAATATACATAACAAATGGTGAGATTAGATCTTCACTATGGGTAAACAAAAGAAATACATAAACATAATATGATCATTATGTTATGACAATTTTAGTTTAATATTATAAAAAACATTCCCTCCATATCAAATATAAAAATCATGAGTCCTAGAATAACTATTTGTAGATTATAATATATGAATCATTAGGAAATAAAATAATATAAGACATATCATTTTAAAATTGACATAAGATAAGGAATTTCAGAATACACATAATCATGTAAAATCATTTCTATAGTAGTCTTTTATCATTACCAAGTCAATCATTAAAGAGTGTTTTCACTACCCAAACCATTATAGTAGTCAAGGTTCACTCACAAGACCATCATGGTTGAAAAATTGGCATATTGAACTATGTTTACTCCCTATAATAATATTTCTTATCTTA
Source organism: Viscum album (assembly GCA_963277665.1). Taxonomy (NCBI): domain Eukaryota; kingdom Viridiplantae; phylum Streptophyta; class Magnoliopsida; order Santalales; family Viscaceae; genus Viscum; species Viscum album. Next base: position 1,451,817,356 of record OY728138.1, read on the forward strand.
GGTGACTTAAATATTTACCTAATTATTTGGAGGGAGATATAGGTTCCTCTCATCAAATAATGTAATATATATATATATAACATGATCATAAATTAATTATCATATAATAACACACAAAAAAGTAAAATTATATCATAAATATTTATTAATATCATACCCTACTGAGAAGAAATAGTTTTCATACACTTTTCAACAATTCATACAAATAAATCCCTAGGAAAAATATGGGTTTCATGATATTTTTATCATGGCATAACCCATGGTACATAATCATGTTTCCTCAATATTTTGTCATAATAAGAATTAAAATATCCATGTAAATCATAAGAATATTATTCATTGATAATATTCTTATTAAATCATAATTAACACCAATGGATGTCATCATATATGAAAAAATATTTTGAAATATCACATGGATCATTTCTTGAGGAGAATTCCCTTTTCACATTGAATGTAACTTTTTTTATAAAATAAAAACTCATAAAGAAATTTCAAAATAATTTTTTAAAAAAATAAACATTGAAGCATATAACATAATATTTGAATAATTTTTTGGTCTTAAAAGAGTGAATTTATTTTTATTCTGTATAAGTTAAAACATTAATTTCTTTCACATAGTTTTTATAATCAAAACATACCTTGTCCACAAATAACAGAAATATTACATTTAATTTTATTTAAGTAAAAAGTGTAAATGAATATAACAATAAATATTGTGTTGGAAAAACAATATTTAAATAATTTTTATAAATAAATATATACAAGAATTTTTTTTTTCAAATGAAGATAAAAATAAATTTGATCTTTCATTAAAAAACTTTTAAACTCTTGAGTACATAAAGAGATGAAAATGAATGTTAAAAATTTATTATTTTACATAACCAATGGAATGTAGAATTTTTTTTGAGATTTGGATTGAAATATATTATATTTAGAATCATAAACATAATTAGTCAAAATAAATGATGATATTATCTAATAAAACCCCTACAACATTGGTAACATTGAATCATAAACCCCATGGAATAATATAATTGAACGATACATAATGTAACATGATTATAAATAAATTGTGATATTAAATTTAAATGGGGCTTTATATACACCTCATATAAGAAAATATGTGTATAACATAATGGATGTCTCAAAGAAGACAATTTGAGACAAAAAGTTTGTACCTTATGTCTAGAATTGCCTCACACACATTCAGACATCCCAGTAAACTAAATAATATATCATTATAAAACTATTAAATGACCATAATAATATTTATCAAACCATATATTATTTAATTATTACATTTTCTTACACATTTATGAATAATTACAAGTTAAAATTCTTGTTTGGGGTAATAACTGATAATTTTTTTGTGTATTTTTTGGTTTCGTATTTTTGATCATTTTACATTTATTAGGGGAAAATTAAATATATATTGTTATGAATTATATAAATATCATATATTTTCATTATATATGTATTTAGAGTAATCCATTAATTTTATAATCATAAAATGGTATACATCATTCATGGATAGGATAAGCCAAACGTATAGATGAACATTGTTACTAGTTTTCTCGTTAGATCAATAGAAAGGATGGTAAAAAATATTTCACCAATAAAGAGTCATTTTTATTTATAATATAACAAATATAGTAATTGAATTTATATTTCAATAAATCCTTGTAAAGATTTTTTTAAATATAAATCACATAGATTCATGAGGCATATGATTGATATACACATGATCAATGTCATCATATCCCGATGAAATATATATTAATAATGAATATGTTATATATTTTTTAAAGAAGAAGAATAATATCATAAATTTCATATATAAATATGTAATACATCATTCTATCTATCCATTTTCAGTGGTGATTGAAAATAAATAACAATGGTTCACGAAGAAGAAGTCCACCGTACACACGATGGACAATTCATTTTACTGTTTGATGGAAGAAGGGAAATTTGTAATCCATTAAATTAATATGATAAAATTTTATTTTATGATATATACTTATGATATTATGTTATCATTGTTTAATAATATTTTCATATGGTGTATGATGATATAAAAAAAACAATTTTATGATTTTTACATCTTCTTTTGTGATCCTATTTTAGTTTATACCTAAATCTTTATTCAATGGGTTTAATAATAAAACTAAGAACTATATTATGAGAGGAATGAATAAAAGAAAGTAATTTGGTGGTTATTGGTAGAAATAAATCTTTTTTGAATTGTAAATATGAGATAAGATGAGGGGATATTTTACAACTGGGGGAGAGGACAAACATTGAATATTTGAAATGAATACTGTACTCACAATTTTCAAATGTTAATGGTATAAAAATTGGTTTTAATATAAGTATATAAGTTAAACGGTTTAAATTTTATCTTAAATTGGTGTTGGATAATTTTATATATCAATTTACCTTAATAATTTTAGTTTAACCCATGGTAAACATATTTTAACCTTAAATGTGGCAACTATTTTATATTGTTTCACTATTAATTGGGGTAAAAAAATAAGTTAAGAATATTAGAATATATAAATTATATTTGTTTAAATTATGGAATCAAATTTTAGAAATTTAATTCATATAAATATCAAAATTTATCTTTAAAAAACTCCTGACACAATGAAAAAGTAGTTTTCCATTAAGTAAATTTTCAAATGTTTGAGAACTTTTTATATCAATATTCATTATGAAATTTATTATAGTCTCTCAAAGAAGTTTAATTATAATATATGTTCAATAATATAAATTTTATATCCAATTTAAGAAAAACTGTAACCTTATAAACTCTTGAAATAGAAATATAGTTTTTTAATAAAAACAAGTATTTTTAACTTTTCATTGAAAAAATTATCATTTCAAAAAAAATCAAAAAAAAATTCTATATGATAATTTTATATTATTGATTTGAATAATGAAGTTAATATTTTTCCAAATAAATTTTATAAATGTTTCAAATATTATTTTTATTATTTGATCACCAAATCAATTAAATCATTTTTTGAAAAAAGAGAATTTTCATAAGATGAAATGTCATTTCCAAATATTGTGTAGTTTTTATCAATATAAATTATTTATATAATATGATTATAGATAATATTTATAATGAATTTATTACTATTAATAAATTATTGATTAATTTATAGGTCATAACAACCATGTTAAATAGTAATAGAAATAGTATATTGTGATTTTTTAGAACTTAGTGATGCATGAAGTAAATGCTATTAAAGAAATTAATTTTTTTAGAAAAAAATATTACCTAAATTATCATGGTGTTACTATTAGTATTCTTGTTCCTTGATGATTCAATTTTATATTTTAAATATGAATTAATATTGAATGTTAATGTACATTAATATTGTTTGGCATGTAATCAACTTTCATTTGGGGCCTTTCTTATCACTATCACTTGAAGATTCTCTATTAAACTCAGATAAATTGGTGAATTATTCATTGAACTCCTTTAAATAATATTTTGTTTCAAGAAAAATATATTATGTCTCTAACAAAATATTCTATTACTCCCCCATTATTTCTTTATGATATTTTTTTAATTTTTTTTTATTTTTTCAACATTTAATATCTTCTACAAGATTTGATTAATGAGATTTTTTATTCCTTATAGAGATTCACTAATTTGGATTGTGACTCTTAAAGATCAATCATCTTACACACAAGATCTTAAAATTTGACTTTATGTTATCTAATCAAATTAATAAATTTCACATCCTTTTGGATACAATAATAATTTTAAAAATTTATTTCCTTGATTTCCTCAATTAATTTTTCATCCACTTCATGAGTTGTATATTTGGCTCAAGAGATGATTACATGTTTTCTATTAGAATAAATTCTTGTTTCTTTATCTTTTACATATAATTAACACAACAACATGATGGAGTAATTACCCACTTAACATGAGAATATAAGATCAATTTACCATTAAATTCAATATATTATGATGAATCATATTTTTCTCTTCTTCTCAAAAAATTAATCTTCATGAAAGATAACACTTTCATAGGTTTATTAAATATTTAATGTTGAGACATCTTATTTTCTACATTCTGAATACGAATATTCATCTTTTTTATGGGAAATAATTCTATAAATTTTCAATTTTCATAGGTTATAGAATTTATTTTGTTGAAGTCATATTCAACCTTATTAGAATATGAATCAATTGATTATTCTTCTATTTATTTACATCTGACCATACCTTAAATAATGGATTCAAAATATATTTAATCCTTACCCTTATTATAAAATACTATATCTTTAATAATTCAATTTTTTTAGAATATTTTTATTTTCATTGAGATATTGTTCCTCTTAATATTATCGGGTTTTCACCATTACAGTAAGCCACTCTAGAAAATTTATCATCTATTTTTCAAAAAAAGTATAATAGTCTATAATATCTTAAAAAACAATGATATTTGTAAAAATATTATTGAACCTTTAAAATTAGGCACTAATATCTTCATTATCATTCATATTTATATCCTCATATTTTCTCCTCAATATATTTATCTTATCCAGCTATCATTTCAAGATTTTTTGTTAATAATCAGCAATTTATTCCACATTTATTTAGATTATTGAAACCCTTTTTTAAAATTTCTTTTGGATATCCATCACAATATAATTTTTATATTTTCCATTCAATTATGTATTTTTATTAGAATTTTCTATTAATAAAAACCTCATTATGGGTGGAAATTCAACTATTACCTCATTTATCAATTTAAGGCCAAAGGATTAAACAAATGGTGACATATTATTCCAAAAAATATGATATTTTTCCCATTTAATATAGAAACACCATTGATATACATTGAATTAATTTTCATCAACTTCATTATATTATTGGATATTTCATATGAAACCTATTCTTTTGGAAAAGTTAATTTTACTAGATCACTGTCAGATCACTAATATGGATAGGGGTGAATAATTTATCCCTTTAATTTTGTGAATTATTCTTCTAAACTCATCCTATAAACTTATATAGTTTTGGTACACTAAAAATAACTTTTAACTTCATATCTTATGCAATAAATATAAAATTAGACCATAAAAAAATGTTTAAAATGATAGATATATTGACCTAATATGTGTTCTGATAGTTATATTACCCAACATATATTTATTACTAACCTCTTTCAGGGTAATAAAGAAATATTAAATTACCGTTTATGCACTCCAATAATCATTCATATAGTTTTCTCGAGTTATATAACATTGAAAAAAATCTTCAACTCCTGTTGGATATACTCCATAAATTTTTCTTTTTGTCTTCCCTCCATGACTGGTTATACTCCTTAGTAACAATAATATTAATTAACTAGTTATACACCCTAAGGACATTCACTTATTTCTTCTTAGTTGATCCATTATAGAAATATTTTATTCATTAGATTTTAATTTTCCATATGTATGTTGGTTCTCATTCTCGTATATATAACATTGCAAATATATTCAATAACTCAATGAAGAGTTTGTGGGTCTTGAAAATATATCCCTACCTTTGAAAGACGTGTATAATATGAAACTCACCATTTTATAACTTTCTATAGAAATAATTCTTAAGAAAGGTCAATCTAGTAACACCATATCTAGTATTATTTGACTAATAATCCTAATATTTGGGTGATCTTTCTCATATACTCCTTCGGTACCTGTTAGTCCTTTTTCATTGTCTAATTCACATTGTCTTGTAAGCCTTAATCAATTTTACTCTATCTAATATAATACATTTTGTACTCTTTATAATGAGTTATATTTGATGAAGTCCGTCATTTTATCCTTCTTTATCTGGTAAAAATTCTATCTTATGTACCTTTGTATAATGTTCCTTTGTTTGATAAGTTGTGTCTAGGAAGCCCCTCCTTTAAAAAAGGTATTTATTTTCTACGTACTTATGTTTCACTCTAACGAAATATTTATCATTTTTGATCATTTATAGTAGCTTCAATTACATCCCATCAAGCCTGAACTCCATTATATAAGATGAATTCATCTACAGTTTAAAAAGGATATATAGGCTCCAATTTGAAATTTCTCACCCAAACCATTTTTTCTACATTCAATTCAATAAAAATATTTATGTAAACAATATTTTTTTTGATGTTCCTTAAATCTCATAATCAATGACCATAATCAATATTATTTAAATATCTCTAGATTTGTTTATGTTTATATAATATCTCCATTGTTCTGATCATGTACATCCAATATACTTGGTTTGATAAACTCAATCTTCCTCTATCTGATAGTCTCCACCTACATTATCTATCTAATGGAATTTTAATATTCATGTGTGATGATCTTATAAACATAAATAAAATGTACTTATAAATGTTTATCTTTCATGATCTATTATATGATTTCACATATCTTTTCCGGTTCATCGTAACCCACTCAAAATTTATGTATATCTCGGTCTACTAAACCCAATAAAATATTACTTCACATATATATCATTTGATATATTTTCATGGGTATCCACTATTTTATAGCATTGAAATGAAGTCATTTATTTGATCTAAGTCATATATATCTATATGGTGAATCCCCTCTTAATCCAACCATTATGTGTATGATATAATTAAAATAATAGATCAATCTTCATATGGCTACATCAATGAAATTTTAACTAAAACATTATAAATCTCTACCTTGTCATAGCTTGAACATTTTTCAATTATATCACAATCTTCTGTATTGGATGATCTCAATCTCTCCATTTGGACTCGAGATTGAACCACATTTATAATCAGTAATCATGTTGTTTGGTACATTTAGTAGTAGTAAATAATCATCTCATTTTATAATATTTGACTAAACTAGGCAATAACCCTTCCCTCAAGCTTCCCTATTTTTCTCCACATATATTTCTCTAGAAAAACATATTGAAATATTGAAAAAACATAAAAAAATCATATCGCGCATAACAATTATTAATTTTTAATTAATTTTATTAATTTTAAATAAATAATAATAATAATTAATTATTAAGTATTAATCTTTTTTCATTAATATTTTATTCTTTAGTAATAATATTATATTAAATGTAGTTGTAGTTTCAAAAATATATTTTTTATCATTAAATATTATTAAAATTTTAAAATATAGTAATGGATATAAACACCGTTAAAAAATAAAAAATACCATTTATGAACAAATTTGAAAATCACCATGTAAATAAACATCTAAATAATGTATTTTTAATAGTTCCAGTACTATAGTAATGAAAAAGAAAAAAATTATTTATACCTTTTATCTCAACGTCCACTTTAAATAATATGTGTATATATATATATATTATATATCATATTATTATATCCATATTGTTTTGAAAATAAAAATAAATGGTGAAATACATTTAGTATTATAGAAATATAATAAATTGAATTATATATAATTTTTTTAATAATTTTCATTTTGGTACTCATATATCTCACCAATTTAGGAATATATCAAAACCCTTTTACTTGTAGTGTAGAAAGGGGTAAGAAGATTGGTAGAGGTGGACTTTCCACCACTATTAGTCGTCGATAACTGTATTTAGTAGCATCCTAGAACACCCACCTTAGGGATTAATACACCATATAATTTGATAGATGTTTGGATGTTTCATCATTAATAACATTTTCAAGAAAACCCTTATGGGATAAAATCTAGAATAAGTATAAAAATAATACACATGTAAATTCCTAAAGAGTGTAATAGTACATAAATAAATTAAAATATTTTTAATTTTCATATTCTTATATCATGTATAATTTCACTATAAATTATGGCTGATATTACCATTTTAATGATATATAAATGTTGTCATTGGATCAAACATATGGCATATTGATCTATACTTTCTTTATTAACAGTAGTTTGATGGAGGAAAATTTCTATATTAGTAGTTTCATCTAATAATTTTTTATATGCCTTTCATTAATTATGTATCATATAAAACCATATCTTAAAATAATAATAATATGATACTATATTTTTGTAATCCACTTTCTGCATGAATGATTCGTGTTATAGAACACAACTAATCACATTATTGGAATTCTTAATGAAAAACATCACTACTATATAATTTGTAGTGGATTGAAAAGGTTTCTACTTCTATGATCACTAATATATGGTAGAACCATTGACTCTGAGCACATAGTGATCCCCTGATCAAACATTATATGGATATGATAAATAACTATCATATGAAGAACTGGGAATATATTTCAATATATATTTTTTAAATAGAAAAAAAACCAAATTCAACAATTCCACAAAGTTTATAAACAATATATTTAATTTTATTCCATTTGTATTTAGTAGGGATTGAAATAAATAGTTCAAAATAATTATATGAAAAAGATATATCTAGATGAGTATTATTAACAAGATACATAATCGACAATATGGGTTTGATGTGTGGTACTTTTAAGCCAACTGACTCATCATATCCATCATAAAGTCAGAATTGATCTTTATCGATGTTTAAATTATTAAAAAAACATTACAGTACATAAAGTAATCTATTTATTGTTATTAAAGTTCTTTTGGGTCCTTTTTAGTATTATACGACTAATGAAAATATTGCACTTAACATATTCCCAATTTATTAATGATGAAAATTATTATTTCTCCAAGATCTTTCTTTCTGAATTCATCCTTTATGTTTCTCATTACTTCTTGGATCATTTTAGTAGTCCTGGTGATATTTAAATAATTTATATAAATAAATATTATTACATATTCATAAGTAGTTTTTTTAATTGAAACACATGGTTATATACAATTATTGGAATATCATTTATTTAAAAGAAATTGTATTAGGAAATTAAAACACACAATACCATATTACATTAATCAATATATTTATTACTTTAAATTAATTGAATATTGTACATTGGTTTATGATTTAAATTCTTAATGTTTTTTAATCCATTGGGGATTCTAATATATACCAATATACACTACTACTACAACAAAGTTACCCAGATAAATACGATATAATAGAATTTATAATATGAATATTATAATTTTAATCTACAAAAAGGATTTCATGAATCATAAAATTAATAAAATCCATAATATTAGAGTATTTATTCTCATAATGAATTTTATGTCTCTTGGAAAGCCTTGCATGGGAAGATTAGATCATCATATTGAAATATAAATTTTTCATTATCTATATGTATGAAAAACTTTTATATCCAACATCATCATAAATGTTGATGTGATCATGATATGTGTAAATACCATTCAAATGTTAGGCGAGTTAAAATCCAATTTCATTATAACTTCATGGTTATTTAAATAGAGTGTTTTTTGGAATTCAATAATATAACTTTGTTAGAGATCATTATAACTGATTTCACATGAATTAAAATATGAAAATATCTCAATAATATTTTTTCATTTTATTTGATTCATTATGTCACCCATTGTGACATAATAAAAATTCAAATAATTATTTTCAAAAAAATTAGGGATTTTATATTATGTAATTTCACTTTATGATCCCAATCATGTATTTCTAGAAGAAGACATAAATTAAATGTTTCTTATAAAACACAGACCATCATAACTAGTTTATCAATTATATTAATTATTTTTTTTAACTTATTTAATTAGATCCAATAGGACTTCTATGATTTATGTTGTTTTGAAAATATTTTTTCCATTATTTTTTAAAATTGGGTCTCTATGGCATTAATTCTAAATGGTGCATTTACAGCCAATAAAATTGATTTTGTCTTTCCATTTTTATTATTAAATGCTTCGAATAAGTGAATTTCTAGTTATCGAATATGTAAATTAATTTTCACATACATCTCACACTATTGTGCGAGGGTACCATGAAAGGGTATTGTTTGAACATTTCAAGATATCATCTCCCATTTTTTATATTCTTCTATTAATGATGGAAAATTTATTCAATAATGTTAAAATAAAAAAGAAAATATTGTAAACATATCACCAGTGTTGACATCAAGATAATTCATAATATAAATTCACATACTCCCTTGGGGTCCTATTTTTTTACATTATATTGTAGAAATATGTACATATACTTCCCAAAAAAATTATAATGTGGTACATGTCTGGATCTTGGATAACTTCTAATTAGAGTGGAGATATATTATGGAATATGATTTTTTCTATGAATTAATGTTGAATAGTGTAATATTCATTGAGACCATACAGATCCCAAACACATTTTCCTCCTTATAAATGAATTATAAATAATTCTTGGGAATTTTATCAATTAATCAAGTAATCTATATCTTGTGTGCACATGCATGACGAGATGAACTATAAAAATGCAATTTTCATAATGTAATCATTGAAATGTCATGACATATACTGTCCAACATTATCATTATTTACTATCACGGTGAAATAATAAATAAATTATGACAATAATTTACATATATGATCAAGAAATCATGAAAATGAAATATTTCATGTTAGTAGTAAATAAGTGTTTGATCATCCACTATATGATTCAATTAAGGACATAAAATATTCACATAGCCCACATGATGGATGAATTTATCAAAATATATTAACCTATTAAACATTACATTCCAGTTCAACTCGAAAAAAATATATTATATGATTGATTGACCATTGGCTATATTACATTAATAGTGTAAATCTACAGCAGTTTCATGTTAATCGAAAGATGACTATATTCTGATGGATGTGTGTAGTGATCAGTTAACTTAAAAATGGTTAATGATATTTACGCTTTTCATTAGAATATATAATATTTATACATTAAATTATTCTTATAATGGATTAATAAAAAATTATTTATCATAGGATTCACTCAAATAAATTATGAGTAGTCGGGACAGATCACCAGATATAAATAGTTAGGATGAAGTTTCTATATGTAATTGGTATCCACTGTATTTAATTTCTAATTTTCCACAAACATTGAAACTCAATTAATGTAAATGACAATCTAGGACATGTAATTTAGTTGCGGTGGAACCACATGTACATAGAAAACTATACCATTAATAAAATTATTTTAAACTCAATATTTACTAATTATGATTATAAATATTTATATCTATAAATATTAACCTAATAGTACTTGTGTTTCTCCTATGGATGTATGAACTATGTCCAAACTGAAAAACTAAAGAGGATAAATTTATTTTATTTTCATAATTTATATTTTTCCTTTATATTTGGTGGTGGTTGTGTGTGTTTTTCATGAGTGTTTATATGGTTGACTTGTTGTAGTGGGTAAGGTGTGAGGTATTACTATCGTTTGATATACTAATATTATGGGATCATCATAACTGAAGGATTTTTCTAATGGATTTATTTTCACTATGTCGTATCATCCAATTGAAAACATGTAGTGAACATGGGGTTTTGTCATGGGTTCTCTTTAGGCGGTATCAAATATTTTGGTTATTTTCTCTCTCATTATAACTCTCATAGGTAGTTTAGGGTATTCTAAATCTCCTTCTTTTTTTGTTATTTTTATTAATCTGGGAGTTTACTATCATTGGATGACATGGAATCATGATAAGGTAAATTTTTATTTGATAATTTTGATGGAATGTATATTGGGTGTTAGATAATGCTAATGGAGTACTATCTTATTCAATAGGATTTGGATGTTATATTGGCTAGAATAAAACTAGAGAGGACTTATTAAATTGAATAGGAATAGTTTTATATGAAATATCATGGAATATTTTGTATGATATTAAATTATAAAATAGCCTCTAATGAATTGGAATTGAAGGCCATGATGGATTAGATGAGGCCCCTGATAAGCTTGTATAAAAATACAGTGACACTGAACATTATTGATGATGTAGAGGATATTTAGCATGAGGTTAATAGAAGGTATAACATTCTAAGATCATGTGAATGACATAAACATGATTCCAGGGAATCTCTAATCAATCAATGTAATGTTTTAAGATGATGCATGATCTCTTTTAATTGATTCATCACTTCCGATGTGTTATGATGTTATAGTAACATTAATTAGAAATTACTTTAGAGAACTCAACTTGGTGTTTTATGATTTCATGAATATCATCAAAAATTAAAAACATAGATGAATAGATTTCCATGAACCTTATAATATCATGATAAATACCAAAGGAAGATGATGGTCACCCTGATGGGGAAGTACATATAAATAAATTGGAAAAAAATTGAGAATAGATCTGAGGAAATTAGTTGGTCTCAACCCTACGTAATGATATTTTTTGAAGAGAGGACATATCAATAATTTTAATAGGGAACACAAGGGAAATATATTTTTAAAGAAGATAAAATTTTAAGATTATAACCTGATAGATACGGCAACTTCTTCTACAATGCTATCATTCTATTGAATTAATGAATGATTGAATCTAGTGAATCATTCCACTTAGTAGTAGAGTTGTGATAAATAATTTAATATGAGTTTAAAAGATTTAAAAATGTATATTTGTAAGACGATGAGGATAAATAAGTAATATAGAAATGTGATGCCAACATCCAGATGAAAAAAAAGATTTTTTATACTAAAATAATTCAGCCACATCCCAAGGCTATGGGAGAACCTAATTTACATAACACAATATGATGAGGTGGATAGTGGAATTATATTTAACAAATGACTACGAATTGTGACTCAAGAATCCACGATTGTGAAAATTTTGTGAAAGGATTGAACACAGTATCTGACTGAAATATAATTATAAGCAATAATTTCCATAGCAATATCACTTAAAAGTATACAATTTTGGAATTTTCACCGCCTAAATATCAGTTAAAAGTGAATGAAGATTCTATCAGTAAAAGGAATATTGATTCATGATAATAATTAATTAAAAATATTTTAAAGTTATTTTATTGAGAAGAAATGTTAGTTTCATTCAAATTTATTTGTTGGAATCCTAGATCTGGAAAGTTTGTACTCATTCTGACTGATGTATGTGGAAACCATAGTCTAATCTAATGGTGGATATAAGTAATTTATCTTGTTAATTGATAATGAAACATAGAATTTAGGTGTTTAATTTCTAAATAACACTTAATATTTCTTTTAAATATTTATAAAATAGAAGAACATTATATATTTGGAATCTAGAAGGAAATTAAATGCATAAGATCCAATAATGGTGGTGAGTACAAAAAAATAAATTTCTAAAAAATTTTTTAGAAAAAGGGGATCAAACTAGGGAAAACATTTCCCAAAATAAAGTAGTATAATAGAGTGATATAGATCATGAATATTAAATTTATAAGCATGGAATTTGTTATGAGGGTAAAACCATCAATTCCCATAGTAATTTTAGTTGAAGTTATGAAGGCGATATCATAGTAAAAGATAATATTATATACTATATTGGGATATAAATTTCACAGTGAATATGGTCAGTTAAATATTTGTTTGGTATACACATTATATTTTTAGAAGCCTCTCCTACATTCATTTTTTCAAAGGATTCAGTAAAACATGATGAAAATTTCAAGAGTTGTTTTTCTATGGGATGTTAAGATGAAAGTTTTATATTCTAACTTTTGGATGATGAAAATTAACCAATAAAAATAAGTTAATAGATTTTATTAAATGTTATGGAATGTATAAAAAATGTTTATATTGTATTCTGATAGAATGGGATCAACTTCTGAGGTCCAAGTTGATATGAACTGACATGGCAGAAGGGAGCAAGTTCATATAAGCTTAGATGGTAACACTGGATGGTTAGAAGTAAGACCAATGAAAAATGTGGATTAATGCACTATAAAAACATAGTATTTGAGTATACATCCAAATATTAGGGATCTATAAGATATAATAAAGGATGAAGAAATACAAGAAAGGGTTGTGTCTTAATATTAGTTGTGACGATATTTTAGATTGATGTGTCAAGTTTAGAGGGTTGGGGATTATATAATTTTTTTAATTATAACAAATAAGAGCTAATAAACAATATTATATGGGTCATAGACTTGTAGTGGTTACATAATATATAATTAAATGGTTAAATAACACATTTTATCATCAGTTTATGATAAAACATAAGAATTTATTTATTTAGAATATGGGTAGATGACTATAGAACAAGCGTGAATTCCATTTTATGGAATAATTCAATAGAACAAATAGATGTATGGTGAGACTACTATTGAAGGGATTCTGATAGTTTGATATTATAATCATATAATTTTCATTACAAATAGTTATTCATGGTATTATTTAACAAGTTATGAAACTGATGCTTTTGCTAATCATCACATAGAGAAAATGGATGTAAAGACATCCTTTCTTGTTGATGATTTGGAGTAAAATATTTATATGAATGGACCATTACAATTGAGGACTATCATAAAAAGGGTTTTTTTGTAAACTGAAGAGAGGAATATATGGAATGAAATAAGAACACATGTAGTGGAATTATAAATAGGATGATTTCAAAGTTGAGGAACGTTTTACTTAGAGAAACATGAATAACTATTGCTATGAGAATGTCTGGAATGATGGGATTTTATGTTAATGTCTCTATAATTTGGATGACATGTTATTAATTGGTCCACAACATACATGGATTCAATGGTGAAAGCACAAATTTTCTGAATGATTTTACAATAATGATATATGTTATGTTGAAAATATTTTAAGAATAAATATTGAGAGAGATAATAAATAAATGACTTTTGGTGTTATCTGAAAGATACTACATATATAAGATAATTGATATTCTTGGGATATTAAAATTAAATTAGTTTCATACCCATTTGATAGAAAATTTATATTATCTTTATAGAAGGAACCTAAATTGTAAAATGATTCATGTTATGTTATGGGATATCCATTTTCATCATAGGTAGGTAGCTTGATGTACTGAAAATTGTTCACTAAAGTTTATATTGCAATAGTTATAGAAGTTATAATCCATTTCATGTATATTATGTGGAGTGAACCATAAGAGTTTGCAATGTGGATAATCATGTACTTAAAGGGATATAAAGATACAACCTTCTAATATGGGAATAATGATATGTTGAAATGTTATGTTGATATAAAATTTTATTGAGATGAATACATTAGAAAGATAACTATAGGGTTTTTGTTGTAATTTAGTGGAATGGACATTAGATAAATTTCATTTTTGAAACTAGTGGTTAATCTTAATTCATTATAAGTTGAATACAAAACAGTAATATAATATGGAAAAGAACTAATTTGGATGATTCACTTACAAATGGAACATCGATAATTTTGAGAAGGAGGATTTTTAATCTATTATAGTCATTGAGCGACTAAATTGGATAAAATTATTTAGTTTCATGAATTTATGAAACACATCATCATAAAATGTAACTCCATCGATAATTTACTATATTAAAAGGTGATAGTGTTGAAATTGATTACCAGGAACAAGAATACTATAAACATTTACGTTAAGAATTTAATCAACAAAATTCTCTGAAAATATTACGAATTAGTGGGTCTTGGGTAAAAAAAGGAGATAGAGACATTTAATACTATATAGGATCATTGGATGTGACTATGTGTTTTAGAGATTCCATGGATTATTCATTAAGTGGGATATTGTTAGGAATGTAAAGCATATTCCAATTTCTATTCTATTTTGACCAAAAGAATAAATAATTTAGGACTAATAAACCGTTGTGTACATCACAAAATTAATATAAATCTTATATAATGGAATGTCGATCAGAATATGGATATCTTCTTATGGTTATTTACTATGGTTAATTCATTGTTTGATCATTACAAGAAACCACTATTAATTGTGTATCAAAAAATTCGCAGTCTCCGATCCATTTACCCAAAATAGTAATCCAAAAGAGAATAAGTTATGTTACCAAGTTTTAATTCCCCAAATTGACCAACAATATAAATTCTAGTCACACTACTAACCACATGGCCCCAAGAGGTCCTATAAATATGACAAAGTCAGATTACTATTAGTGATTGTCAAATTTTGTTATGGTAGATATATTCATCCCTGAAGATCTAAGTTGAATAGAGGCGCATAATAATAAATCCACAAATCATTTGGGTGATAATAATGACTGATAAAATGGTTAACTCTAAATACCCAACCATGCATGTGTATACAATGATATAATTTACTTGAGGTAATCATAATGTTGGTAATACATATATATGCACAAAGAAAAGAATAAATACCCAACAGATATATCCATGAGTATTGTGATAACAGGATCACTCATATGCTCTTATGATCTCATGTCCCTGGATAACCCCAACAAATGAGATATAGAAAAAAAGATGAGTCAGGATCCAGATATTGCTACAATGAGGTTTTTATGGATACCGAACAGTGGCCCGGATATGGTGTGTGTTAAAATTACTAGGATAAGTAAAATGGTGTATAATTAAATCCAATATATCAATATAAAGTACAATAGTTTTTAGGTATATCAATATGGTATTAGAAAAATAAATGTAAGTTAGTGGGGCTTGTGTTCCTGAAAGAAAACCTGGCCAACCATACCTTCTTCATCGAAAGATGAAATATCATTTAAATCACATATTTTATATTTATATATATTCATATATGTAAAAATTTATATATTAACTTATTTAAACATATTCATGTAATGAAATACATGAACTGATAATGAACCTAGGTATAAGGATAAGGAATCCAAAAAATAGTAGCCCAAGAGTCACTTATTTGATTAATTTATCAACCAATTTATCCCGAAAAGGAACATATTCACTATAATAAAATGATAACATTACTATCTAACTTGGGTTGAACTCCAAAAATTCTTTAATATATGTGATCAAGCATGTAATAAAATAAAATTTGTCTTATAAGCACCTTCATAGAACTCCAAATTGGGGATCCTTTTATCACTCAATACATGATGTAAATCATTAACTAATGAGTCCATCTATGTAATTTTTGGGCAAGGAACCAAGGTGTCACTCTATATCATATTCTAGTTTATATAACAAACGATACTATCTCAAGAATATTTTATAAATATCCTTAGTTTTTATGAAGAATTAATATTATTTATTTAGCATATGAGGTTGTAAAAATAGATTTTTCATAAGGATCCCGTGTTTTACTCATGGTATGTGTTATCTCTATTATTCTATGATCCCATCCAAAAAAATCACCAGGAAATCAATTAATTTTCATGGTATACATTATTCATTCAACCCATGACCTCATCCAATTTGTTCCATATAAGGCACTTTATTATTACTCAAATATTACATATGAAGTAGGAAATTTTCATTTAATAACTAATTATAGGATATGGGAAAATATCCTTATCATTTCCATTATAAATTTTACATCTCATTTAACCCAAATATTGAATAATTATATTAATTCTATTTTACACTTCACTTATGAGTGAATGAGTAGAGTATTCACTTTTATAATTTGGTGATAGAGAAGGGTAAATCGTTCAAATAATAAACTAAATTAATACCAATTATCAATTTCTATTAAGAATTATTGATCTATAATATTATAAATAGTGAAAATGAGCTAAGTGATTAATCCACTTCACATATAGTTCATTAAACCCCATATGACAATTTCAGGTTATGAAAACCAAATTTACATATTAAAATGGTGATTTTAATTCCAATTCTATAGAATATGGGTTATGGAATATAAAGGACACGCACTAAGGGGGATTCAAGTTGAGGTGATAACCCATACGTGATTCGGTTAAATTCAAAATTGGAATTTAATTTAAATAATTATATTCTAAAAACAAAATTACACTTTTTAAGGATGACCCATGGGAAATATTATAGTGATCACCAATAAAAATTTATAAATTTGATGAATATTTTAGGGAAAATCCATTGACCACCTAACTCATGCTTATGATTTATCACTCACCCATTATCAATATCAGATTTATGTAGGATTGATATAAAATTGATGAATAGAAAAATTCCATGAAATTTGTTAATATGTTCTCTGATTGATGTAACATTTAATATATAATGACAATCCATGAAAAGATTAACGGGGAATCATATGTTATATCTTAAACATTCAGGGAAACCAATAATACATGATTACATATTGAAACAAATGAGTCTCATGTAATCCATGGAGGACACCAGTGTAGGGCATGAGTATATGCTTGGATTGGTATAAATGGGGGAGAAAATTGGTTTCTATTATGTTAAAGAAAAAAATGAAAAATGGTAAAATCTCCCCCTTTAATATACAACATTGTTATTCCACAAGGTTTTGAAAACCATCCCCCAACCATATATTATCACTTCCCCAAATTGGAACACCATACACGTTTTTCATGTGTTTTGTAAAACTATGTGAAGAGAGTGTGGATAATATTTTATATCATATATAGATTCATTGAATTTATATTTGTCATTAGGAACATAACATTAATTTTTTTTTGACACCCTTTATGCCCTATATAATTGAGGTGAATGTTCAGCAATGAACTTGCGCTAACCATAACCATATTATTGGATTTAAAAAAGCTACATTCTCAAAGACCAATGGTGTAAAAACTCAAATAAACACTCAAATCAACTCTATACCCTTAATAACAATACAAAAACAAAACATCAAAGTATTCAAAATATAATAATTTCATTTTAAATCCAAAATTATTCAGACTGTCTATAACGACCTGGAAATCTAAAGTAATAACCTGGAATTCGATAGCATGTATGACATGCGACACCATGAACATAAGGGAATATAGAAATATAATACATTATTATATATTTAATATTTAAAATAGATTATATATAGTTCAAATAATGAAACATTTACATAGTGTGTGTTTCACACAATATCTACCTTCCAAGAAGTATTTTGTTACACATAAGACTAGGTTTTATCGAACAATAATATATTATTAAAATATAATTTAAAATAAATAACCTGTTAAATTAGAATTTATTAATATTAATAACAAACAAATTAAAATTAAGGTTTATAAAAATATATAACTAATTAATTGGTTACAAATTAATTAGAAATAAATATAAGTAGCAATTTAATATAAAGTGGATATTTCTATAGAAAGCAATTTTCTTTAAAAAGTTATTTTAACCTAACAGGTTAAATTAATTACACTTATTAAATAATATTATTTATATATATTATATATTAAATAAAATATTTTTTATATTCATCCATTATGTTTGATACGAATAAGATAAAAACAAACATTATTTTACACTTAAAATCCTATATTTTTTATAAGTAAATTTACATCCTTTCAATGGGGAATCCATTTTTAAATAAATGTTTTTACACATTTATAAATTTTATATTAAAAAATAAACATTCTACTTGAAAAAAAATTATGAATTTCCTTAGGGTGAATTTTTTATATTTTTTCTGAGATAT
This sequence comes from Viscum album, assembly GCA_963277665.1. NCBI lineage: Eukaryota > Viridiplantae > Streptophyta > Magnoliopsida > Santalales > Viscaceae > Viscum > Viscum album. Next base: position 1,451,836,795 of record OY728138.1, read on the forward strand.
ATAAATTTTTAATTATTAGTTAAAATACAAAATATTAGTTCAAAACTAATTTTTCATATAATTTAATTATTAAGATTAATTATGTATTAGAAAGGTTTTAAATTTTCAATATATAATATCTTTTTCTAGTAATAAAATTAAATTCATTGGAATCAATTTCACATTAAAATTGATTATAAAAACATAGTAAACAATCAGTGGTTTTACATTAATAATTACATTGTTGTCCCTCATGTGGGGTGAATTTTAAATTATTTTCTAATAATTATGTTATTGGAATTTGGAAAAATGGATTAAACAATTTTAATTAGATTTATTTATAATTTATAATAAAAAACAATGTTTTTGACAAAAAAAATTAGAGAATGTAATTATAATAATTGTGATTATTATGGTAAAATATGCTTACTAAAGGACTAAACCATTAACATAGGGGACCCAATGACCTAGCCACGTGTACAAAACCCCTTGGCTGTCTAATTTTCTTTTATTAACATACAATTAGTGAGTTTGGTTTTTTTTATGATTTTTTTATGTTATAACATATGTATAACTAAATTGTTTCAAAAAATTTCAAGTGAGCCATTTTCCATCCTTAAAAAAGGCTACCACTTATCCCCAATCCTCCCACCTCTTAAAACACATTTATTTGAAAAATATATTCCAATATAGATTCACAAAATTCTTAAAATCAATATTAAATCCACTATTTTTTCAGAAATACTTAATTTGAATCCTTTTGGTACAAACCAAAAGTCATTTACTGATTAAGAGGTAACATTTTCTCTCAAGATTTCTAACATTATTTCCATTCTCCAAACCCATCCTATATTCTTAATATTTTATTGAATGACAAAAATAGTATCCTTAATATAAAAATATTACTTATTTATATTTTTTTTACCAGCACAATAACACAATTCAATCTAATGTGTAATAAACATATTGTTTTCATATATGGTGAACTCTTTCCTCACGAAACAATTATTAATCATTTTTTCATTACTATTTATCGTGGTTTCCATTATGACTGAAAATATGTTTAAATATTATATATTTGATATTTATTATTTCTTTATATTTCATTTATCATTTTATAACACACACCTTTAATACATTCTGTTTTTCATTAATATGATTACATCATTTCAGGAAGTGTGGACAACCACCCCCACAAAGCGATGTGATTCATTTACAAGATTCCTATAATAAATAAACATTGGTTTTGATTAAATATAAATTACAAAAACAAAATAAATATTATAATAATTACATAAAGAAATATCTATAAATATTATATATATATATTGTATTTTCTCTAATACCCTATCACACCCATAAAAATTGATAACATCATTCATGGATATGTGTACTACCACCTCCCCGACAAGATGTGATTCCTTTTTCCCCATGATAATTATATATTTTAGTATATATGGTTATATAATATGGAATTTTTGATATAAATATCATTATGGGAGGATATTTTGTTACATACCTTCACTCTATAACAATCATTGAAAAATTAGAATGCTACTCCTACGTATGTACAACCTATTGTATCCATGATAGTAACATTGATTCTTTTTTATAACCATATGTAATGATTGTTTAAATAGAATTAATGATTTATTAGTATGATAAATATTTAATTATTATTCATGATATATTATATAATTAACACATTGACCATAGTTTACCTACCAATGTTGTTTTTGACACTGATAATGAATTTGGTCAAAACAACTTACATTAACTTAATTGTTTATATAGTTTTATGCAACATGGTAATAAGTAAACTCAAAACTAATTGTAAAATTAAATAAGGTTCCCAATAATTTAGATAATTAACATTATTTTATTATACATGATGTTATAGGATGTTCAGCTAAAATGAATGTCAAGGTAATGTATTTTCATCTCACTTTTCACATTAGTAAGATAAATGTTATCTTCACCACATAAATATTTCATATAGTGTATCTAATGCCCATATTTATATATTATATTAGTAAATACATTATCTTAAATATATTTAATGCTTTCATCAATTTTTTCATTAGGAGGATTATGATTTAAAATGTTTCACAGTGCAATGAGACACATTGGAATGTTTAAATATTATTTTTCTCAACAATAATATTAATTATGTCTCAATGGTATTCAAATTCAAGAAATTATATTAAATTTTTTCACGAAACCCTTTATTTTTTTTATCCAAGGGTAATAAATGACCTTTTTAGAGTATTTGTACAATTTCCAATCCTATGGTACTCAAACTTTTGTACAATAATAATAATAAAACCTGACATCATTTCTATATTTACATGGATAATCTATTTTCTTCAATAAACCATGTTTTATTTAAAAAAATTTCATTTTCTTTTACAATTTCTTTGTAAAGAAATTTTTATAGTTTTCATCTCATACCAACATTTTCAAATAAATATGCTTGTCTCTTTTCTGAATATATAATTTTTCTTACCATTAATCGTGAAAAGGAATTTTTCTAACTCTTATTACTTGTAAAAAATTATATTTCATCATTCTATTTATTATTCCATTGGTTTTTTAAAAGGTACCATTTTAAATAAAATATTTGTTAGAATTGATCGGTAAAGAACATGATTTTCAAAAAAAATTAAGAATATTTTCCCCAGTAATGCTTTAAAAAGATACTTTTATATTATTTCAACTAACCAAGGACAAAAACCCTATATTTTACTCCACATGGGTTATAATGTATTTATACCATACTTAATGATCTTTTAGATGGTTTCTGGTTGATTTGGCCTAGGATGGTTTTATAATTCACTCCACTGATTCCATTTAGTCCCTTGAACTACTCAATTTAATAAGATCATTTGTCATTGAATTTACCCTAAGTAACCTTATCATGCTTCATTGATTTGATAATTTCCATAATTGTGTATCTTTTTTCATATGATCGTTACTTTTAATGTTAATTAATAAATTTGCATAAATACTGATAAACTTTTATCTTCTATTTCATATCACTATTTGATAAAGATCATTATTAAACTGATTTTTATATATGTGAGGAATGTTTTGGACTAGTACAACATAGGGGGTATGGTTATAGATAGCCCCTTAATGAATCTGTAGTCTAATGTGATGATTCATTCTGTTGTCCACCTTATATGGGTTATTATATGATATTTTTTAATTTTTATTGGGAATGGTGTTGAAGGAAAAGGTATCATGTACCTAGGAAACATCCCATCCAATAATCAATCATTTCCCACATATTGGTTTCCATTATTATTCATCCATGAGATTTTATGTTGACATATCATTGGATACATTTCATTTTCAACTATTTAGATGGAATGTGTTTTAGTTTCTTACCGTTCATTATTTTTTTTTCATATCTAGTTTTTTGGATGGCATATATATTTACTTATTACCTTCCCATATTTTTTACGCACTTCCTTCTCTTATTATTGATTATATGGAATGTGACTTCTGTTATTTACCATTTCATATTTATTATTTCCATTGATTCAATATTTCTTCCTCTATATTTTAAACTTATTTAGCTTTTCATATCACCCTTTTTGGTTTATTTACTTTGGAATTGAAGAAATAAGAAATATATGGACGAATATTCTATATGGAATAAATTTAACCTCAAACTTATTTTTTATATTAATTTAATTATAAGAAAAAAACTGTGTTGTAATTAGTGTATTCAGTTGTAATAAATGAATCAGTTATGTATCTGGATTACCAATACTACTAAACTCTCTATCATTCAAGATTTTACTCCTTGTAATCATGCCAATGTAATGTTAGCAAACAATGGCTCCCGACCATTTGTGGTCGAGTCACAATAGTTGGTATCTGAGGAAGTTTATTAGAAAGAATGAGAACTAGAGTTAGGAAATAAAACGATAGATAATATAACCATAACATAAAATTTAATGATATGTATAAAATAACTTCCTAGATTTTTTTAAGGTACAGGTTAGGTAGTTTTTCAATTAATACAGCCCTATCTAAATACTACATGTGGACATGGTTTTGGAACTAATGTACCTAGGAGTGATAATTTCAATATGGTGTCCTGATCTTGACATTAGGTTACAAGGTACATGATAATTGGACATTCAATGCATATAGTTTGACAGTTATGGGGATATTCTTAGGATAATTCACATTTTATTTAAAAACATTTTGAAGGATTCGAATAGAGAGAGAAAATTTATAATCATGTTTAAACCTAGGGATTTTCAGATTGATAATATGGTTTCATATTTTAGAAATATGACTAATTATATTATAGATAAACACTAGGCCAAGGAAATTCTAATGTGGAAATAAATGAATAAATTTTTTATGTATTGTAGTTTTAGGGAAAATAGATTATAAAATCATATTTAGGGATTAACCTAATTTCAAGTATGTCAATAATATTTATTTTTGAAAATTATATTAATATGGTATTATAAAATGAAAAACTATAATACATGTGACAAAAAATCAAAATCATCAGGGCCGTAGGTTTTGAACAAATGACCAAACTATGATAAGGGTTACAGAACAACCACTAACCTGAGCATTGTTCTAGTTAATTTGTCATTGTATTCCATTAAACAATTTGATGTTTAAAATTTAATAATGAACATTTAATATCACTTTTCAGGACTATAGTTTAATCCTTGACCCATTTTGTTTTTCTATGATATTTGAGGAGAAATAGTTAGACTTTTATATCTTTAATAGGGCTTATGATCCTTTAAATGTTTCATTTAGTGCATCAGGAATAAAAAATTGGATGTTGGAAATTAATTTCCAGTTGTAAAATTACTAATTTTAACTTCACAAAAGAACACCAAATATTTAACATTTTCATGTGAAATTGAAAATTATAATTTCAAAATATTTCATTTTATTGTTAGGTTGTAATAAAATTACCCAAATTTAGGAAAATGAATTTGAAATAAAATTTGGTCGTAATACCTTAATTTCCATGGAAATGATGGTATTCTAAATCATTATAGATTTATTTATTTGAGACCCTCATATTTATATTGATCAATCACTTTTTTTTATTGATTACATCATTCACTCAAAAAAATATTTATTCTTTCCCTCATAGTATGTATCTCTACTTTCCACTGATGTTATCTAACATAGAAACCTTGTTATATGGTAGTCCATGCGACCTTGTACATTCCATCAAGTCTTTTATAAAGGATTTATTATGAAACCTTCTCAAAATGTTGGATTTCAGAAATAAGAATTATCATTGAATCTTTCAACATGATCAAGTTTAAATTCGAAGGACATAATTTAAATAAGTTGAGGAGAATGTGGCAACATTAAAATATAATTTAATGACCTCATATTAGATATTGTGCAAGACACGTGAAAATAAGCATGTAACAGAATATATTAACAATTTAAATTATAATATATTTACTACTAAAAATAGATTATATACATTTCAATGCATAAATCACTAATTTAGTGTGTGTTACACAAAAAATAAATCATCTTTAATGTCTTGTGTTACATGTAAGACAATGTTTTATCAAACAATAATATATTATTAAAATTTAATAAGATATAAAATATATTATTAATTAGTAGTTATGAATATTAATAAATAAATTATAAAATAATTTTTTATAAAAATATAGAATTAATAAAATGTTTACAATTAAATTTTAAATTAATATATGACTCAGTTGAATATAAAGTGAATTCTTTTATAGAAAACCTTATTTTTACTAAAAAAGATGATAAATGATAAAAGATTAAACCTATTAAAATTAGATAGTTGATATTAATGTAATATATATATTATATGTTTCATAAAATATTTTTATATTTATCCATTATATTTGATAGGCATAAGAAAAGAACAATCACTAGTTGACACATAAAACCCAATATATTTATAAAGAAAATTTTACCGCTTTTTATTGGAGAACCCAATATAAACAAAATTTTAGAGCATTTGGAAAATTTAATATGTGAAAATAAAATTAATATTTTAATATGAAACATAATAATTATGATACGGTGTATTTTTTACATTTTCTTGAAACATGCCTATTTTTTATGAATAGTGAAAAATACAGAATTTCATTACAAAACTGCTTTTTTTTTCTTATTTAATTATCAGATTAATATTTTTATTATTTATTAAAAAGCTAAATTAGATAATATTTTTTTAATTAACTAAAATTAATTTATATCTAATAAATATCACCTTGAAATTGATTATAAAAACATTAATAATTTTCAAACATTTTTTCTTTAAAAACCTGCATTGGTGTCCTACCTACAAGGTAAATATTAAATTAATTTCTACTACTTATATGATTGGAATTTAGAAAAATGGATTGAATATTTGGAATTACTATAAATAAAAATTACTAATAAGGCTAATTTTTTGTTAAAAATATTAGTCAATGTAATTAAAATTAACTATAATTTTTTAGGTTAAATTACTCTTAATAAATTACTAAACTATTATCTTTGGGGCCTGAATGACCTATACACTTTTATAAAACCCATTTTCTATCCATACATAATCCATTAAACTTAAATAATTTCTTTTTGTTGTTTTTATATGTTCTTTGTTAGGTAAGAACATGGGTAAACCAAACTTGTTTCCAAATATTCCAAGTGAGTCCATTACCTTCCCTATAAAGGCCATTAACTCTCCCCATTTCCCACATCTCTCTAATAAAATTGGTTTGGAAAATAGTTGCCTCATATATCTACCCAAAATCCCTACCATTGACCCTGAAGCCACTCCTTAAGAATAAATACTTCCAATGATGCCTTTGGGTATTATTTTCCCAATTATAATGTAATGTCTTCTCTGAAGATTTCTTATTTTATTTCCATTTTCCCATAACCTCATATATTAGTATTATGTTCATGTATAATAACACTTGCATAATAAATGTACTAGTATTTTGGTATTCTTAGGGTTTTACATACACTTACAAACACTTCAATTTAATGGGTAATGAACCTATTTTTTTTTAAGGGTAACTCTTAACTCAGGAAATGATTATTGTTTATTTTTTCATTACCACCTCTCATGGTTTCCTTTATGATGAAAACTATGTTTATATATAATATATATGATATTTATTATTTATCGATACTTATTTAATCATTTTAGATCACATACCATTAATACATTCTATTTTTCGTTAATACAATAACTCTGTCTGAAGAAGTGTGGACTACCTACCCCTTAAAGCGGTGTGATTAGTTTACAAAATCCACCAAATGTATATAAGATGGATTAAATTAAAAACTAGTCAAATAATAAAAATTTATATTATATTTATAAAATAATTATATTTCTGTAATTAATATATTTATTTATTTATATATATATATCATTTTCATTAATAACCTTTCACACACATAAAAAGGGATAACATCGTTCGTGGATGTGTAGACGACCGCCTCCTAAACGTAATATAATTATTTTTCATCACAATAATTAAATATAAATGTATATATGATTAATTAATATGTTATTTGTCATATATGATAATTCAATATAGTTATTATGTCACAAACCATCTTTCTATAAATATTGTTGAAAAATAACAACATTACACATTCTTAGGTATAGCCTATCATCTCCATTATTGTAATGTAAATCCATTTTTCATATATGTAAGTAATTATCATTTTAAAAGTATAATTGATGTATAAATATTAAAATTAGTTAATAATTATTATTCTTGTATATATTATATAATTACCCATTTGACCATATTTTAGCTACCAAATTTGTTTCTGACAAATAAATTAAATTTTACCCAAACAACTTATGATAAAATAATTGTTTAAGTTGTTGAACCCAAAATAAAAATAAATTAAATAATATTAATGATAAACCAGAAAATGGTTCTGAAGAAAGTAGGTAACTAAAAAAATTATTATACATTATGTTAAAGGACTTTCACTTGAATGAAAACTCAGTGTAAGGGATTCTCATGTGACATTTTACATCTGTGAGATACATTTCATGTTCAACAACTATATCTTTTGTGTGGTTAATATCCTAAAAGTTATTATATATTATATAAGTAATTTCAATATATTAATTTTATTTAATACTTTAATATACTTCTATTCCTTCATTAGGGTTATGATTTATAAAGTTTAAAGGAGGTATGAGACACATTGGAATGTTAAAAGATTATTTTCTTCAATAATAACTTTATTGATATTTCAATGGTATTCCACGCCAGTAAATTATTTTACCATTGTTCAATAAATCATTTAATTTTCTTATCCTCAATTTATTTAAAACCTTTTTAAATTATTAATAAAATATTATCTCTCTTTTGTACTCAAATTTTTTAAAAATACTTTTAATAACACTAAATTTCATTTCCCTCTTTAGTCAGAGATCATTTTTTCTTCTAAAAACCCATGTTTTATTAAAATAGTTTGAAAATTATTTTTGAAATGATTTGGTAAAAAATATCTCTTTTCATATTTTACCAACGTTTTAAAATGAATCATATTGTCACTTTCCGAACAAGGCATTTTTCTAACCATTAACCATTAAAAAGGAATATTCTTATTACCCCGTACACCTTGTACAGACTAATGCACCGAAAATCCTATGAATATATTGTTGAATGTTTTAAAGGATACATTTTAAATAAAACATTTTCAAAAGATAATTTCAAATAAATTTTTTTTTAAAGGTTTTTCAAAACAAAATTATATTTTTCTCAAGTATGATTTTAAAAGTAATTTTTATATTATTTCCATTCATCAACCAAAATAACCCTTTATTTTAAACTACATGTTGTATATTGTATTGATAACATAAATAATATCCCTTTTATGGGTTTTGATTTATTTGGTGAAGAATTATGTTATCATTCACTTCATTGATTCTTTTTAGTCCCCTAGATATATTCAATTTCATATAATCATTTGAAATTAAATTTCCACTATGTATATGAATAATTTTTCATGAATAAAATCATTACACAAACAAAATACCATTTTTCAATTGGTGTTTTATTTGAACTTTATTTAATTATTTAGGAATATATTAACAAATCTATATCATTTATTTCATATATTTACTTGATAAGGCACATTGTTAAATAGATAATTTAATATATGAAGAATGTTCTAAACTAGAATGACATGGTTGGGGCATAATTATAGATAACCCTAGATAAATCAATAGACTTATAGGATGAATCATTTGGGTAGACACCATATATGGGGTTTTACCAAAACCGGTTTTATACCATATTGGGAATGGACTTGAGAGTAACGGTACCACGTACATAGGAAATAATATATTTAATAATCTAGAATCACCCTTATATTTGTTTTAATTATTAATAATCCATGAGAATTTGTGTTGAAAAATCTATAGATATATCTCATATATAGTTATTTTTATAGAATGCGTTTTAGTTTTTCACCTTTTCATATTTATTTTTACTTATATATAAATTTGGATGGCATAGGTTTCTCGTTATTACTTTTCCATATTTTTTATGAAATTAATTCTCAGTTTATTGATTATATGTTATATGAGTTCAGTTATTTACTATGACATATTTATTATTCTCATTGATTCGTTATTATTTTTCCTATATATTTTCCATAATGAGCATCTGAGCTCACAATTATTATGTTTATTTCCCCAGAAATCCAATAATTATGAAATATATTCAAGGATATTCATGATGGAATAAATTTATTGTCAATTATTTTTATTTATTTATTTATAGATAATTTATGTGGTAATTACTATTATATTTTGTAAAAAAAATCATTTATGTATCGAGATTACAAATACAACTAAAATGTCAGTCCCTTGGGATTTGATTCATTGTAATCATGATAATTTGACAGTAACAGAATCTAGCTTCATGCATTCTAGGGTTAGGTCGCTTTACCATCCAACAAATGTGAAATTTCAAATACTATTGGAAATCCATTCAGGTTCATAACATGGGGTATTTCAATGATAAAATGGTAAGAGTTTCTCTCTCTTTATAAGGATATCCAAAGCATGTGGGAGTATTATATTTAATCCATTGATTAGAAGGCTAGGGGAAGGTTATTTTGAAGATCAAAACATCATGATATTTTCAATAAATGTACACGTTTTACATTATCTATATATTTGGAGTAGCCGAATAAGGAATAATTGATCGATATTCTGCTTGCACAATATGGATTTCCTCAAAAGGGGAGTCATAATAACTTTTCTAGGATAATAGTAACAAATGGATAATCTCTAAGGTTAGGAAATTCTATGATTTAATTGTAAGGGAATAATCCTTATATGTTTAATTCACTATTACAAATAGTTTATTATTCTCATTCAATTCCAATGATTTCTAATCCATTTATTTTTTCATATAAATCTCATGGTCATCATCTATTTCTTTCCAAACCATTATCAATATCCAATTAAACATAGTTGGTTGGGTACCAAATTATAATAATTTAAATTTGCCATAGAGAATGTATATGAAGTGGGATCAATAAGCATTTACTCAGCTTAGGGGAGATTGTTAAGACTGAGAAAACCACATAATATAATATGTATCAAAGGGAATTGGTATGAGAATGGCCTAGGGGTTTGTCATTATAAAGTCCAATATGTAATAAGTTATAGGAATTTTTAGATGAATTCCATAGGTATTCCCTATCTAGTGGGCTAGAGATTGTTAGAGGAACCATTTATTTATCTTAAACCTGAGATATTTTTATGTTGGATTCTGGATAATTTCATTCAATTACATTAATTTATTTTATTTTATATATTGGTTATAAGATGTATTGGATACTATTTCCCATGGCGAGGTATAAAATATTTGGAGGTAAATAATTATTAATCTATATGTTTTGAGGTTTCGAGATGATGACAGAGTATCATCTTCAATTTAAGCAATTGTTTTACTACATATACAGATAAATAATTTAATTAGTGAAATGGATTTTCTATATAATGATTGTTTCATCATGAACTACTCATATAGGAGAGTTATATTTTATGATTTGGAAGGATAAAGAGAAGTGTTTATTTGAGAATGGGGCCATTAGATGGTTTGTAGTCATTTGGAGCCACCATTTCCTTTATTAGAGGAGTTATTATTGGGTTCAACTGATATATTGGTAATACATTTCCCATGATTTATCACGGTGTTAATATATATTTACATGATAATGTTATGATTTTTCACACATTAAATTATATTGATTTTGGGTTAGAGTTTCTACCGGGTGTCATTATAATTCTAATTTTATTTCTAAGATTATATCATCTAATTTTTTGGAGTTTATAATTGAGATCAATGATTTCATAGAATGTTTCTTTGTTTGGCCTAGAGTGTCATTATGGACTATTTTAATGTTATTATGTAAAAATAAATATGTTATTATAAGGTTTTCAATATTCTATACTTGAATAAGAAATATTATTGTTCATAAATATTGTTCCCTACTGGAGATATATGATTTTTTTAATTAGTTGAAGGGATTGAGTTGGTTTTCAGTGATTTAACTATAGTTTAGTTATCATTAGATGAGTTTAAATGTGTAACATATTTGGAAGATTATTTCTGGTGTCTTTATGTGAAATTCAAATTATGAACTTCCATGTCATGAAAACCCTTTCTGTTTTTAGGGAACTCATGATCTCTATTTTTTGGTTCTTGGATCAGTTGATGGAAGTTTTCATTGATGAAATTGCAATGTAAGTTATGTATGGGAGGGATAATTCAAAGAATCATATGTATTTTTACCTACCCATATACACAATCATATACCTATTGTAATTTTTCCAAGTTTAGTTTTTGGTTGTGTTAGGTGAATGTCTTCAAGATTATAGTGTCTCATCAAGTATTGAATGTTTATTAGTAAAATATGAAAGAAAATATCTAGTGTAAAACACCCAAGATTATTAAACAGGATAATAATTTCCCTGGCCTCTATATATATTATATGAGGAGAATTCCAAAATTCTCATAAATTTTATTTATACTGATATACCCAACTCGGAAGAACTATGATATCATATGGATGGATCAGTGTCATAAGGATTTCAATAACCTAAAGAATAAGTTTATTACTTCTCCTTTTATTTGATTTCGAGATGAGGTAGTTATGTTTGTTATTGTTTTTATTATTTTCTTATAAATTTTTGTTCCGTCTTAATGCATTAGTGGGTGGAGATATCATATATGTCAAGGTATCAACATCCCTATGACTGTATCTATGTCACTCTTGAATTTTAGTGGGTTTTAGTGATGGTTTCATCGAATTGTTGGAATGATTAGACCATTAGAGATTTTTTTTTTCCTCCATATATCATAAGAGTTTGAGGAATATGTTCTTGTAGGGACCTGAAACCCACTGAGAGGGGATTGTGAATCATTATATTTTCTAATTTTAAAATTTCTGTCTTACTCAATTATTTATTATTTAGTGTGTTGTTATTTTTTTAGTTGAAACTATGCTCAACATATTGTTAAGATAACTCTCACAAATAGCCAAATAAATTGATACCCACATATATTCATACATGTTAAGAATTCAAGGAAACATTGTTTTACATGGTTTACCAAAAAGGGATAAACAAACGAACCCACCTCAAAATGTGTTAATGTGTTATGAGGCAATAATAAGATTTTTATTAGAATGATTATAAAAATCAAACCGATGATCATATGACACTCCCTATTATTACCCTATAATTATTTCAATCATAATAGTTTTTGTGTTTGTTCACTCATACCTCATGGAAAAACATTATGTATTCTCCTTTTCACACAACATCAAGAACTTCCTTAATAATTTACAGACATATGGGTCTCTCCAATATATGTGTTGTATGTTTAGAATGGTTGAATCATATATTATGAGTAGATGTATTATTAAATTGAAAATATATCTTACTCATTCAACATTATGTTATAGGACATCAACACCTCAAGGATATCATAGATTCTCTATCTTCCTCAAATCAACGTAGCAGAAACACTTGCACTGTATGTATTTAATTCTACACTGGATTTATGATGATTATTTATTCATTAATATCTATATAAAAATTTAAAATTATATTTCCTTAGATCCTTATTTCTAGAACCAACTATACAAAATAAAAATGGTGGAATTCGTCTAGGGATTGTCTCATCCTCCCTCTACTTATATTAAACCAAATATGGCAGTATTCTCATCTTCTTTATTTTTCAGTCAACACATATATATGATAAAAAAATACTAGTGATTCCCCTTTTTTAATTCTCTCTTTTTTTTCTAGTACCTATGAAATTCATGTGTTATTTTATATTCTATATTTATTGATACATAATACTCTTCAAATATAAGTCTCGTGATATTTATCATTTAATATTTCTGTTATTTATTTAGCAAACTCAACATTCATACTTGACATATATTTCTAAATTTGAAATATAGAAACCCCAATAAGAATTTTATTCCTCTACAGTCATTGAACTCATATTATGTTTCTCTATTTAGTTATCTACTATGATCTCCTGATTTAATATCATAATTCATCACACTTCCAAATAAATCACTATTCTCATTCCATAAATATCACGGTCTTTAATATTCATCTTATTTCATTTAAAATTGACTAAATTGTCAACCATATATTATGATTAATATTATTTACTATTATTAATAAGTAAAAATGTTATCCATTTGCATGTGTTATTGATATTGTTTTTATTAAACCATTTTTCGGACTAATTTCATTCCCAAAAAATTCATCATAGATTGCCCAATAGAATAACCAAAATAAAAATTTTATCACCTCGAAATTAGTAACCTATATCTGAAAGATATGATACTACATTAACAAAATATTCACATCATATCTAATAAAATTGTTAACTTTTTTAAGAATCTAAATTCATAAATGATTCTCACATTACATTTAAAAAGATGAAATACTATGTTATATTTTACTCTGACAAATACCATTTTATCATGTACATCAGTGAAGGTGTTTTCATATAATTGTTTATGGTTTTGTCCATTCATATTTCTTTTTTATGGTCAATCAACTGTCACATGGGCCTTCTTAAAGAGGTATTTTCTTTAGATAATAAATTGGGGCTTCATCCCCAACCATTAAAAACTATCACAAAGACCATGATCCTCATTCAGCTATGGTTTGTGTATGCCTTCCATGTCTACCCATACCTTTTTTATTCATTAAATATTCAGACATATGGGACATTATTTTGGTTGATTCTTATGTTTCAACTAGTGTTAGACATAGATGCAACCTTCTACCAATTCCAGACTATGTGTGGGAGCTGATTTAGCCAAATCTCCAACTGATATTATTTATATCTATTTACCATGAGTGTATCATTTGATGTAGATGGGGATTTTTGAATCATGGAATACTTTTTGAATAATATATTATCCACAAGGACACACTTATGATGAATACCATAGGGTGTAATTTAGGATACACATGGATATTTTTCATTTGGAGGATGTTAAGAGGGGTGAAAATATTTTTGAGGTTGGGGTTAAGCCTCTCACGAGTACTTCCCATCTAAATTCTCATCATCCGTTTGATTTATAGTCTCAGATACTAATTTTGTCGTGGGAAGGCCTCAAGCCACATTATGTTTCTAGTTTACTATAAATTTGGGTGGTTCCCGATGTGGAAGTGGTCCCCTCCTATGTGGTTAGAGTCCCTTCTCTTATTGATGGTTCATACCTCTATGGTGACCCCATCATTTCAATAAAGAACTACTCCTATTGGGAGAAAGAGGATCCTAGAAAATTAATCATTTTTATGGGTATTATATCATATTTTTAAGGAATGAATGATCATTCCATAAATAATAATGATCAAGGGATGCTATTTTTTGTGATGGGGTGATGAAAAATAAGGGTTAGCCTATGAAAAGAGACATCCAATAGGTGGTGATGTGTTCAAAGAATAAGAAGAAAATTTATGACATAAATATTATATGTCTTAATGTACATTTAAGAGAGGTGTACTCCTAGCGATTTAATTAGTCAATAGAATTGGTCCCATGGGAGAGGTATTCCTAACCACAATGAGGAAAAAGGATGGAAATTAGCTGTATCTATAAAGAAACTGAATAAATCTTGGATTTTTGATATATATCAGGGGGTGGGTAAGAATATTTCTTATTAAGGTTATCAGAATAATTTAGAGATTTTAATTAAAATTATACCTCTATACCATTATGGTTTTGGGATGATCTTGTAGAGGTATTTTTCTGATTAGGTAGAAAAAAATTGAAAAAACATGTTGGGGGTTATGGGGAATGTTTATCCCCTTCTAAGAAAAATAAAATGAATCAAAAATATCACTCCAACATTTCCACACCTAGGTTGACCACATAATCTGGGAATCATGGTGCCCCTCTCAAAGCTATAGAACAATGACTCAGTGGATCCTTTACTATAATGGTTCCCTCAGCTAACAAAACCTCAAAGGTGATTGAACCATCTGTTGTTCATATGAAGGTGGGACTCTTTGAGAACCCTTATTCTCAATTCCTGGATGATAACATCATTTAGTATTTTTATAAAGACTGAAAAAAATGAATTCAATAGGTATAAAAAAGTTCTGATTCTTTGACACTCGACGAGTGGATCAATATTTATCAAGGTAGATATCTATAAAATCTCATCCTAGAATAGATGGCATGGTACACCTCCCAAAATGATATATTATTCCAAGATTCTGGCCCTTAATTGGACATGGATTCTTTTAGGGACTTTACTAACATTATTTCAATCTTGTTAGAGAGGTATGTATACTCTCTCCCAAAAATTGATATTAGATTATTTCATGGAAGTATTGAGGTGACATAGCATGGAGACCATGCAATCCCTGGTTGTATGCTTCATCAAAGAATCTAAATTCTAGTGGAATAATGGTAATGATATGTTATTTATTATTTAAAACATTGTGTCTTTAAGAGAATCTATTACCTTCATGTAAATTAGGTCTTCTTTTGTATATGTTTACTCCAGGATTTTTGGTTTTTGAATGAATTTGTTATTTTTTGGTGGTTCTGGTTCTTATCCAGTTTGGTTTAGAAATGTTTAGTTATGTAGTTGGTTGAAAATTTGATATCATAGTATTCATTTTTTATATTCTATTGAATTTGGATTTATCGGATCTAGTATATGATTTCAACTAAAAATTGTTACCTGGGGATTCAACTTTTAGTTTGGGTTCTTTTGTATACGTCTTAATGGGACTGTAAAAGTGTGTTTCCATCCGAAATAAAAAATACTGATTTAGGGGTCAGAAGTTATCTTGAAAAATATGGAGGAATGTATAATTAGTGTACTTCCTCTTTAAATTATGAGATTTATTAAAAGAATTATATATATATTAAAAAAATTTAAAAGGCCATTGGAACATTTTTTATTGGAAAATACCCTCTTCATTTTTAAATCACATATTTAAAATATTTAAAAAAAATTAATATTCTGAAAAATATTTGATTTTAATATATACAAAGAAAATCTCCATGTATGATTTGAGACAATGAATGGTCATGAAATCAGGAAAATCCGTTCATGCGGTAAGCGTTAAAAAAATATTCATTTCATAACTTCTATAAAAAGTACATTATTTTGAATATGATAAGAAAGATAATATTAAAATATTTATATAAATTCAAAAAGTTGGTTAAAAATTTTAATCACCCAATTGAGACTATAAATAATAATCTAGAAAGAATTTTAATTAAAATATTTACATATATAAAAATGATTTTTTGACTGGATAAAAAACAATCTGTTTTTCTTAAAATCATTTATTCAAACTTTTGAGTATGTAGATGGTTAAAAATGAAACTAAAAATTTTAAATTGTAGAAATAACAGGATTTGAATAAAATAATTGGGTTTTAAAGTATAAATATTTTATAATTCCTTGCATGACCCATCCCAGTGGGGCCCATGCCGTAACCCCGCAAGACCACCTCCAACAGGCCAGGGGCGGGTGACTAGTACCAAGTAGGCATAATACTAACATGGAATGCATTACCTAAGTACTATTACACACACAAAAACACATTTTCAAGCCCAAAAATGCTGAAATTTAAAAAAAACCAATGAGTCACAAAATGCATGAATACATCTAAACCCAAACTACAGTGTACAAAATGAAGTAAAGTACTGAAAGTAAACTGGGTGAAAATACATGCCCAAAAAAAACAAGGGCATGAAAACTACAACGTCCAACCTGTAAACACAAAGTGGTTCTAAGACTGTTGCTCATATCCATATGAATACCTCGGATTATAGGGATCTTAGAAAGTACAGTGTTGTCCTGGTCCATCCAGGACTCTATCAAAAGGCTGCTCATTTGCAAAAGACATGACATGTGTGGAAAATCCCATGCAGCTATGAGTATAACAATACATTGTAGTGTACCCCAAAAACCCCAAAGAAATATACAATGTAATGGTATATTCATATCTACATAGTTTATGTCTACTACACATATAATAGGTGAACCCAATCCTGATATACTCAAAACCCAGACCCGTAGTCTAGAGAAAAGTCACACAACTGCATTCCCCTACTAGGGATTAAATTTGAAGATTCCAAGAAGTACTCTCCTTGGAGAGCTCACACCTAAAGTATGATAGCTATGATTACGTCCATCTGAGAAGTAATATCTATTGGGAAATTTCATAAGAGATAGATACACTCATTCCAGGAGAACACACTCTTGAGTGGGGAATGATCAAGAAACACATATGATTATCACTAGCAGGGCCTTGGTGAATACTGAAACTCATATTAATTCTCCCGTTGAGTAGAGGATCGTTTTCATGTGGGGATTGACTTGTCAATACCTGAATCTAACTAGGGTCACGAATGGATAAAGGATCTCTCTCTAGGCCTCTATGAATGATACGTGACTCTATTAAGAAAATTAATGCTGAAAGGATCATACTCTTGAAAAAGAAAACAATACCTGACCTTAAGGGGAACGAGAAAAAAGGGGAAATAACCCCCAACAAAACATGTCTATGATATGATGGAAAAAGTATCAATCCTTTTACTGAGAAGTAGATGGTGTGTAGAATTGTCACACGCTGTGTCTTATAACCCCGGGTACTACCCATATACAAGAGCCCGTGTCGTAAGGACGGTCGTGTAGAATAAGGTATACACGACGTGTAAGAGAGTGAAACTCCAAGTTTCTCTATTCAGGGAGGAATCTGTGTATGCTGGCCATGTGCCCATACACGGATTCAACCCATGTCTCACAACCTTTGTGACCGGTACACAGGGGAACCCATGTAGTGGGCCTGGTCCAGTCGTGTGGTCAAGTACACGGTCGTGCACTCCACCCCATGTCCTTGTATCCCCTGGATACACGCCAAGTCCTGTGTAAGGACCCACATGCCTTGCTCTTTTGAGAACATGTTGTGTCATCACTTCACAGACAATGGAACCATGCCCACCACATAGCCGGACCTAAATGATGTAATCTTTGGGATACATACTATGTGTTCTAGAAAGTTCCAAAATCACGAACTTCCACTTTCCTACCTCGAGTGGAGCTCTGATTTTCAATCCAACAGACCCTTTTCCACGAAACATGATGATTAAGGTCACCATAACATCCCGAAGTTTTCTCCTTTGTTTTTGGGCCTCCGATCGGCCATGATAACACGTATCAATAAATACGCTTGAAGAACGCTTGAATAATGATCTCCCACTATCTGTTCAGATTCGTTGTCCACAATTGTCGTTGAACCTCTATTGAATCGCCGTGATGTCGGGTCCCCAGTTTCGGATTAGTGCATGGTGAAACAGACGTGCAACGATGAGTTTTTTGTCACCCCACTAAGAACACAATAAATATGAAGAAAAGAAGAAGGAAAATTATAAAAAACCAAATTGAGGAACGAACCTCAACTATCATTCCTCACATTGCCTATATTCTCCTATTATAAGAATTAAAAAGGGAAAAAATGATAATACCACAATTATCACAATCATATTATCGATTCGAATCCCAAATAAATGGAAAATAACACTCTCCCGCAAGAACAAGGAATCTTCGGATCACCATGTTTGTGTTTTTATTTGCATTCTTCTTTTAATCCAAAAATAGGGAAAAGAAGAATCAAAATAACAACCCTTACCTCTGCCATCGATGAAGATGGAGATCGTCCGTCGGTTGGGATTCGATCTCACTGCACAACGATCTACATGTCGTCATTCATCGGTGTCCATCAAAAATCCTCCAAGGCTCTAAGAGGATCTCTCTCTCTATGTCTCCCAATCCACAGGGTTATGAGGATAAACATGAAAATTTACCATAAATAAGGTATTTAAATGGGATAAATTCAGTCGTTGTGCAAAAAGGATACTTTTAAATACAACAAATTATTACATTATTTTATTTCCATTAAAGCGTCTAAAAACTTACTCTGGTAGATGATCCGTGCTTGATGATGTTAGGGCCTGCCTAAGGTAAAGTCATCGCTTATAATTCAATGGTGCCATTAGAATTATTATATATGAAATCGTTAAAATGTTACTAAACATTCTCAGTAAACTGCTCGCGCGCTTTGTTTAAAGATTAAATTAATTCAAACATTTATTCCAGGCACTTCGGGCCTCTGAATCGCACGCCAACGAAAGGTCTAGTCTGGAAATAATTCCATATAATATTTAAAAATAATACACGAAAAACCCAAGACATTAAAATCTACCCACCTTGGGGATTTTCATCCCCAAAAAAACAAAACAAGGCTACTCAAAAAGTTGTGGGTACTGGGCACAGATCTGAGCCTCTCACACTCATGTGCTCTCCTGAAGATTCACGTGCTACCAACAAACATTCACCAAGGGAATTGATCACCCATGAAGGATCCTCTCTTACCGATCCCCGATCTCCACAAGGTACTCAGCAATGGTATCTCCATCCACAATGTCTAGCTCACCTCAGTCGATGATGTGATACATGTCATGCACATACCTCCTCAGCAATGACACATGGAATACATCATGCGCTCAATGCAATTATGCTGGTAGAGCTAGGTTGTACGCCCCCTCTCCATATTTTCATATTATCTGGAAAGGTCAAATGAATCTCAGAGATAGGTTTCCTCCCTTATCAAATCTCTATAACCCTCACTGAGGTGAGACCATACGGAATAAATGGTCTCCCTCCTTGAACACCATAGGTCTCTGTTGTCGGTCAGCATAAGACTTTTCTCAGCTTTGTAGAGTCTTCATCCGCTCCTGGATGATCTTCACCTTATCTATAGTAGCTCAAACCAACTCTAGATCCATGAGTACTGACTCTTTGGGGTATTTCCAGAAAAGTAGTGATTGGCATGGCCTCACATATAAGGACTCAAACAGTGCCATACCAATGGGGGAGTATTAGAAGTTATTGTATGCAAACTCCACCAGTGGTAGGTGGTCCGCCAAACTATGACCAATTTCCAAGATAAAGGCCTGTAACATATCATCTAGAACCTGAATGGTCCTCTTCATCTAACATTCTGTTTGGGGATGGAATGATGTGCTCAAGCATAGCTGAGTTCCAAAAGCCTCATGCAATCCCTTATACTACCAGGAAGTGAAGAGGGTGTCTCGATGATAGAATATTGTTGAAGGAACACCTTTATGATGAACTATCTCTTTAATGTAGAGGCATACTTAGATCGCTATGGAACTCAAATCTATGATATCTAGGAAGTGGGAAGACTTGGTGAGTCCATCAACGATCACTTAGATGGAATCATACCCCTAGGACGTCCATGGTATGCCCGTTACGAATTCCATTTATATTCCGTCCCACTTCGTCTCTGGAACTTCCTGGGGTGAGCTAATCCCGCTATAACATGGTGCTCATACTTCACTAGTTGACACGTACGACATCAATAAATGAACTATGCTACTGCCTTCATCTTGCATGGACACCAGAACTGTCGTCAGAGTCCATGGTAGATCTTTACCACTCTAGGATGTACCGCCATGGGGGGTGTCTGAAACTCTCACCAGACTTACTCTTGCGATGCCACTAGTACAACAGTGCATCCTATGAAAAGAATTATGTGCCACCCACCTTGTGAATATCCATCAGAGGCATGTCTGGTGGATAACTGAGCATATAAAGTCTCACAGTCGACTTCCCCAAGTTGATCCTCCCTAACTCGTTGTAATAGTGGATGGGGGACAACAATCGACTAAATTTAAGATACATCCTATCTGTCCATGAAGGATAACTACCTCATGGATAACTGATCTGTCGCATCACTCAATAGTTGCGAGCTCAACCTTATGTTATGAAAATGCTCCACCTTGTTCTCCTTCCTATAAGTATAAATGATCTCAAAATCAAAGTCCTGGAGGAACTCCAGCCAAGGCCTCAGTCTCAGATTTAGATCCATCAGTGAGGATATTTACTTGAGGAATACGTGGTCAGAGTTGGCGATGAACTTATTTCCATAAGGTAGTGTCGCCACATCATCAACGTGAAGACTACCGTTGCCAACTTGAGATCATGGGTAGCATAGTTCTGCTCATGTGGCCTAAGATGGTGTGAACCAGAACCAATCAATGCAAGTCTATACATTAGGACATAGCCATGACCAGTCCTCGATCTGTCACATAAATCTAAATACACGGCACCCTCCTCTCGTAACCTCAAGGTCGTGGGGCTCGTCAAAATCTGCCTCAACCACTTTAAAGTCTGGTGGAACTTCTCTTTCCACATGATGGGATTCCCCTTCCTGGTCAAAGCTGTCATTTTTTTCTAATATTCAAGATAAATAAAGAGTGAATTTCTGGTAATATACTACCAACCCAAGTATGCTCTGCACCTCCATCATGCTTTGATGTGGCTCCTAGGCAAACACTGCCTCCACCTTAGTTGGGTCTACAACTAATCCATTTTTTGAAATGACATGTCCTAGAAAGTGGACTTCCTAAATCCAGAACGGGCACTTATAGAGCTTTCAATAAAGTTAGTGCTCTCATAGTACATCTAGAACCATCTATAGATGCCTCGCGTGCTACTCCTCTGACACCGAGTACACTAGAATGTCATCGATAAAGACCACTTTGAACTAGTTAATGTATGGCTGGAAGATCCGGTTTCTTCATCCCATGAACACTACAGGGGAGTTTGTTACGCCTAAAGGCAACAACAAGTACCCATAGTGATCGTAGAGGCACATGAAAGCTATATAAGGTATATCAATGTCCTATACTCGTAAATGGTGGTATCCTGGCCGAAGATCAACCTTCGAGAACCATTGTGTCCCTCTTTGCTGGTTGAAGAGGTCATCGATCCTTGGTAGTGGATAGTTGTTCTTCACTATTACCTGGTTCAGGCACCGGTAATCCATGCAAAACCGGAATCTACCATCTTCCGTCTTGAAAAAAAAAATACATGGGCCTCCTAGTGTGAAATGCTAGGTCTCATGAATAACTTGCTTTGAAAATCCTCCAACTTCACCCATTGATCGGGAAGCTCTGCAGAAGCCATCTGATATGCTGATGAAGAAATCGTTGTCATCCCAGGGTGTAAGTCAATGAAAAAGTCGATTTCCTGGTGGGGAGGTAGTCCTGGAACATCTTGGGGAATGTTATCCTCGTACTCCGCCACTACAGCAAAGAAACTGGAAGCTTGAAATATCTACTACTTTGAGGCTAACGATAGCTAACTCATGAGTGATCATCTATAGACTTTTATGTAGGATCCCATTTTGTGCTACCTAAGTATCCCTTTCACTAAGGAAGGAAAACCCCATCCCATCATTGTGGACACACCGCACTCTTCTCCTAAAGTAGTCCATTCGAGCATAGACCAGGAATATCCAATCCATGCCAAGAATGATGTCTTAAGGCCTCGATGCTGCCACCCAGAGGTTCAAAAAAAATCTCACCTCCATTGATAAGATCAAAATATCTACAATGGTGTGTGATCATCAAGTCACCTCCCATAGGAGTCTCCAAGCATAAGGATAGAGTCAATAGATTAAATGAAACCTCAAGGATTTGCACAATACATGTGGTGGGGAAAGAATTACTAGCACTTTTGTCTATAAGTATAGAAGATAAGGTAGAGATGACACAGATCATACCTAAAATCATTCCTATATTCCCTGGGTCATACTCCTCAACTGCATGTATTTATCCCTACCCCTACCCCGAGCTCCCTGAGCTTGGTGCGGTTCTCCTATGGGTGGCTATGGAAGTAGATCAATGTGTTTACCACCACCTACTGCTCTACTTTCTCCTACACCACGTCCACCGCCTGGAGGGTCTGTCTACTCAACTCTCTATCTCTACCGTAGTGGTGAATCCACCACCTCCCTATCAGTATCTCGACTGGCCGGACAATCTCTATCGAGATGTCCCCTGTCGTCGCTCGAGGAGCATCACATTTCCCTAGGCTGACTGGATCGAGCCTGAGTGCCCTGGAATGCCAAACCCCTATCACGGATCCTCCTGTGACATCTCCCATGTACTAAGCCATGTTCCTGATGTCGGCTCCCTACTATTGAGGTCTCTGCACCGATCTTCCCACTACTGAAAACTGTTGGCTGTCTCTGCTCTACCAATAATATCTCGATCAAAAAAATCTCATTCAACCACTCAGCCATAAGTTGGAATGAAAAGAGTCATGACACTGGGTTAGATGTCCCATTGTAGACCTCACTCAAAGGTAGAAGCTCAGAAGTACTGATTCCTGACCATATCCATCGAGTAACTAGCGAGGTTGGTGAACCTCTATGAATAGTCATCCATCGTCAAACTACCCTTATAGAGCTAAAGAAGCTTCTGAATACACACTACTCTCAGTGTAACTAATGATAAATCCTCCCTAAAGATTCAATCAATCCCCATCCACAACAGTGTCCACTCCGTGAGTCTGTTTGGTCAGAATCCACCATCATCTCATTGAACCCTGAAGAAGGATCACTCCTAGGAACACCATCCGGTCCACTGGTGTCCTCAAAAGATAGAAAACTATGGTCACTACCTCAAGCCAGTACTCAGAAACCTTAGGGTCAGGCTCACCTTGGAACCTAAGGGGTCTGTGTCGCTCGAACTCATGGAGTGTTCTCAGCCTACGCCCCTTGTCTATTGGTACTGTAAGTACCATAGACTTCTCCACTGGTGGTGTTATAGTAGGTACACCACCTGGGGGAAACTCATGGGGAGCTGGTCCCTGTATCATAGCTTTTGGAGACAATATTTTGGACAAAGAGAATGAAGAAAAAGTGGCCCCATGACCTTCCTAGTGAATCCAAGGCACGGAGCCCCCCATGAAATGTGGCTACAATGAACCATAGGAGGCAATATGCTCTAAAAACTCCGCTGACGTTTGCAATCCCACCATGAAGAAATGGAGGTGGTATGCTCCGCCAACTCCGTTGACGTTCTCGACCTGACGTGAAGCAACCGAATCCCACGTAGTGCTGCATCAGCTCTGCTCTACGGTGCTTCTTGCCTATAAATATCAAGCTCCCCCTGAGCCCCCAAGGATGGAAAATCTGATCTTTTGGATTCTCAGCTCCTGAATTGGGAAGCACCCTTTGCTCTGTGAACCTTGAGCTACACGAGGTATTTTTTCCTCGCGAGGAGCCTCCACATTGTCTCGTTTTGATCCCCTCATCTGAGCGGAATGCATTTCGCAAAGCCTAAGGGCTTTTGCGAAGGAAGGGGATCCCCAAGGGGACTTAAGTCTTTGCAGAGCGTTTATGCTTCAACAAACACCCCTCTTGTACACATGATCCATTTCCCAATGTAGGGTCACTGTACATCGCGAAGCACATTGGTTCACGGCTCTTTACATCGTAAGGCACCTATGAGCCGCAAGGCAGTGCTCTGCGAATGCCTTTCTACTTGGCACAGCACCTCCAACTTGAACCTTCTTCCCATACTAAGGCTAAGGCACCCCACATCACAATGCACACCCCTTCGCATGTGCCCTTCACCACACAGAGCAACCAAGCTCTCCAAGACCCATGCCTATGGACTCTCCTGCTTGGAAATTCCTTTTCCCGTGTGACCCTCCAGGTTTGCACGATGTGATTTCAATGTCCCCAAAATGATACAGCTTGTAGCGTTGCTTTGCCTAATGATTCTTCACATATGCACGCTAATGGCTACTGCTACTTCGCATAGTCACGCCAACGTGGACCCCTCAACGGTTCTCTCCATGACCCCCCTTTAGCACAGCATTGCTGGTACCTTCCCTCCCAAAATGAGCAGAGGGTGCCGGTTAGGTATGTCCTAGGGGTGCGGAGTAAAGCCAACTCATCTGAGCTGCAGGATGTTAAACATCAAATAACCCTCGTCCTCAACACACGATGTTAAACTGTGACATCACCTTGTTCCTCTCACGCGGGGTGACCCCACCTTTGATATTGTCCATGTCCCCTGGTCTCCACAGGTGATGATATCCTCTTTTTGAGAGTGGCGTTTGTCCGCGGGGAAGGGAATCCTTCTTGGTGTAAGCCCCTAGCCATTTTTGAAGGAGGTAGCACCCATGCTCCTCTGTACATCCCCTCTCCCTCTATGCTTTGTCACCTTTGGGCCTCTATCCTAGAGTATGTCCCATCACCATGGGCCGCCCAACGCATAAGCCCCTCTTCACTTCCCACGGATGCATCTTTCGTGACGTGACCGTTAAGTCCCAGCAAACACTTGTTTCTCACACTGAGCATGACTCCCGTGAGCTTAGAGTAATCACTGACCATGAAACACGCTAGGCCGCCTCAGAGCATAAGCCCAAAATACACATGTCCCGCATGACGTTAAACTCTATCACCGAACAACAAGGTCTCTGATTCATGTCAAGGAATGGTACATAGGAAGCCTCCCTGAGGTTCATGCCCAATACCCATCAGACCCCTAGTCCAGCTTCACGTCAGTTTGCAGGTACCAACCAGAACTACGGGGACTTTGATCAATGTCAAGGCATGGTATGTAGGAAGCCTCCATGAGGTTCAAGCCCACCATCCACCTGAACCAAGTTCCTTATTCACGCTGATTCACCGACATGCCCTCATCCCACATGACGTTAAACTTCATTCCAATCCAGCAGTAAGACATTGTGAACCTAACATCCAGTTTTTCTGACACCCCCTCATGTCAGTTCAACAACCCCTTTCCAACCCGAACTATGGGGACATTAATTCATAGCAAGGCATGGTACAAAGGAAGCCTCACAAGGATCAAGTCCATAATCCATCGGACCAACGTCCATCTTCACGTTGGTTCGCCGACACACCATTCCATACTATGGGGACTTTGATCCATGTCAAGGAATGGTACGTAAGATGCATCCATGAGGTTCAAGCCCACCGGGACCCCTGGTCCCTTCTTGTCGGTTCACCGACCCCATGTCCTTGGGTAGCCCTGAGTGTAAGCCCCACACATCTAACCTGGAATATGTGGACATTGATCCATGTCAAGGCATGGTACATAGGAAGCCTCCACGAGGTTCAAGACCAACACTCATTGGAACAATGTCTTTCTTCACGTTGGTTCGCTGACACATACCCTTGTCCTACATGACGCTAAACTGTACTTCCGAACTACATGGAATTTGATCCATGTCAAGGCATGGTGTGCTGGAGGTCTCCCAGAGGCTCAAGCTCACCACCTGTTGGTCCCTCCGTCCACCTTCACCTCAGTTCAAACCAACCGAACTATGCAGACATTGATTCCACGCCACAGGGATACTTAGGAGGTCTCATTGAGGCCCAATCCCATTACTATCATCATCTTCATGACGGTCCCATCTCATTCCTCCTCAACACCATTCAACTCTCCATCATCTATCATGATTCTTACCCAGGCCACCACATCCCCATGAGTTCATGCCATCACATTCCCCTCCACAGCATTTGGGAAGCCGTCCATGTGTTTACCCGTTCATCGGTGTTCCCTCATGGGGGGTTTCTCAATCTGATCCACTTTCACCGGTGTTCTGGTCAATCCGATCCGTCTCCTCTAGACTTTAAACATGCGGCATACCTTGTGTTAGATGTGGTAAACTTATTAAAAACATTGATACATGCTTATGGAATATGATTCCCCACGCTCTATGTGGGAATCCTTGGGCTTCCGTGCCCTTGAGAAGCCCTATAATAAAGGACGAAAGACAGACACATCCCCCAGCATCCAAACACGCCAGTGATGCCTCGATGTGACTACTCCTTAGACTGAAGGTTACTGCCCTGACCAAACCCCTTGGAATGTCCTGACAGAAGTAGTGTAATAAACAAGCATCCATGGAAACATGGCACTGGGAATAGTTTCACGAACAACATATTAAATCTATAAGGGAGACCCGAACTAGGTGACGAGTTCCGAGGAGGAATCCATGGAAGGAATAACCGACATAACATCATCCCAATTTTATAAAGGGGAAGACGTCACTGAATAATAAGTGAATACCATGCGCCTTTGGAAAGTTGGAAAGTGGGGAAATAGAGTTGCGTCGACGTCCCCTAAACGTGACAGATGCGCGCACCCTGGAGAAAGCGTTGGAAATAGAAATGGTAAACCCGACGTGAAATTATTATCCTCAATGTGGAGATTATTAGTGGTCGAGACATCAGTAGAGTGACGTGTCACCGGATCTAGATATTTGGTGCCGGTTTCCGCCAAGAAAATAGCGGGCCTGTCATGAAACTCACCAGAAGTTGGGGCAGTAGAACGTTGGGCATCCCATTCTGTGACATTGTTAGTGTGGATCCCTCCTACCGTCCACGGAAGACGGAATGACGTTTGGGCACTAGTTGTCAATTTCTTTTCCTAGCAGTGCTGATGAGTTAATCTCCATTCTTCTCGGGAATTAGGTTACTGCCACAAGAACACGATCACCGCCCACCTGCCTACGTAGGGGAAGGGGAAACGCCAGCACAACTGCTCTGCATGGCTCTACTGCTATCGCAATGGTGTCTGCATCCGCGAATGAGGGGTTCCCACACCCCATATCCCCATCGGAATTCATCAAACAAAGGGTTATTAATGACCACGTACGTCGTTACAAGGAGGAGGGGATAATCCCAACTAGGGATATGGCCCTCCTAGACCTGGAGGCATCCAGGCCCCACCATCAACGCTTCCCCTGAGGGTCGCATAGGGAGCCGCTGCTCCCCACTCCGACCTTCAACCGTTTCAGGACCCTCTCCCCGGAACAACTCGATGCCTCCATTCCCTACGCGGATTAGGTAGGGGATGTTTGGGCTAGGCCATCAATAGTTCCATCCTAGGGGCTCCCAGTGAGGGCCCCCACCAGGTTGTGCCTACGCTGCCACCCAGTTCCACGAGCTGAAGAGAAGGTAGACTACCTACCTGCACCACCGGCACTGGCCCGGTTTACCCGACGC
Source organism: Viscum album (assembly GCA_963277665.1). NCBI lineage: Eukaryota > Viridiplantae > Streptophyta > Magnoliopsida > Santalales > Viscaceae > Viscum > Viscum album. The sequence goes on from OY728138.1 coordinate 1,451,865,227, forward strand.
CAATGTCGGGCACAGGCTGAGGAGGGTGGTCGTCAAGGGGCATCGACGTCAGCGACTACTACATCCCGATCCACCACCGACGTGCATCATCACCCCCTTCATATGTCGAGTAGGGGAATCTATTTCCAATGATTTCGTCGGCGCGCGCACATCCGTCCACTTGGGCGCGAATGGATCCGCTCTTTGTTGCCCCGTAGTCCCACTTTCCAAAGGTAGGTGGCATCCGTTCCTTATTCAGGGACGTCTACTCCGTGAAAGAAACTGGGATGATGGGATGTCGTTTTTTACTTCTATGGATTCCTCCTCGAAACTCATCACCTGGTCTAGGTCTCCCTCATAGATTTACTACATTGTTTGTGAAACTCTTCCCAATGCCATTTTTCTATGGTCGCCGGTTAATTACACTGCTTCTTTCAGGACATTCCAAGGGGTCTGGTCAGGGCAGTAACCATCAGTTGGGGGATTATTCACGTTGAGACATCACTGGCATGTCTGGGCACTGGGTAATTGGTGTGTATGTCTTTTGTCCCTTATTATAGGGCTTCTCGAGGGCGCGAACGTCTGAGGAATCCCACATCGTGTGTGGGGAATCATATTCCATTAGCATGCATCTGAGGTTTTCCTGACTTTCCTATATTTAACACAGGGTATTCCACAAGTTTAACGTCTGATAGAGATGAATCGGACTGATCAGAACACTAGCTGGAGTGGATCAGATTGGAGAACCCCCTTGAGGGAACACAAATATTGGGCCTACCACATGGGCGGCATCCCAAATGTTGTGGAGGGGAGTGAGGTGGCATGATCTCACCAGGACATGGCGGCCCGGGTAAGAATCAGGATGGATAATGGAATGTTGAATGGAGTGGCTGGGGAATGCGATGGGACCATTGCGAAGATGATGGTAGCGATGGGCTTAAGCATGGAAGAGACCTTCTACATATCCCCGTCATAGGGAATCAAAATCTGTGTAGTTTGATTGGTGAGAACTAATTTGAAGGGGGTCAGAGAAACCAATGGGTGGTTTTATTGAACCTTAGGGTGGCTTCCTACATACCATGCCTTGACATGGATCAAATTCCACATAGTTCGGGATGAATGGGGCTGTTTAACTAACATGAAGGGATGTCGGAACAACTGGGTGGAAGGATCATAACAACTTACCGTTGGATTGGGATGCAGTTTAATGTCATACGGGATGAGGGCATGTCAGAGAACTAACAACAATGGGGACCTTGGTCCATTGGGTGATGGGCTTGAACCTCGTGGAGGCTTCATACGTTACATGCCTTGACATGGATCAACGACCCTGTCATTTAGAAGGGATGGGGGTGTCGGCGAACCGACGTGAATATGGACCTTGGTCCGATGGGTGGCAGGCTTGAACCTCATGAAGGCTTCCTACGTACCATGACTCGGCATGGATCAATGTCCCCGTAGTTCGAGTGGTGTAGAATACAGTTTAACGTAATGCGGGACGGGGGTGAACTGACGTGAAGGAGGTCAGAACGACCGAGTGGTGTGCTTGAACCTCATGGAGGATTCTTATGTACCATGCCTTGAAATGGATCAAAGTCCTCATAGTTCAGGTGTGGTTTCCTCAGTGAACTGACGTGAAAGTCAACCCGGGGGTCCACTAGTGGTAGGATAGAACCTCATGGGGGGTTCTTACGTACCATGCCTTGACATGGATCAAAGTCCTCGTAGTTCAGGTGTGCAGTTTAACGTCGTGCAAGACGGGGGCATTTTGGGAATTACACTATGAGGCATCCTAGGGTGTGTCATGGTAAGTGCTCACTCTAAGCTCACGAGAGTCATGCTCAATGTGAGAAACAACAGGTTACAGGGACCTTAAGATCATGTCGCGAAGGGTGCGTCCGTGGGAAGCAAAGAGGGGCTTACGTGTTAGGAAGCCCATGATGATGGGTCTTAATCCAGGATGGAGGCTCGAAGGCGAAAAATCACAGAGGGAGAGGGAATCAGTACTGAAGAAATGTGGTGCCTCATTCCCTATCACGCCCTTCACCGGCCCTGGCGGTGGGGATGTACCGAGGTGCATGAGTGCTACCTTCCGTAAGAAGAGATAGGTGATTACACCAAGATGGATTCCCTTCCCTAGTGGAAAAACAGCACTCCGAATAGGAGGATATCATCCCATATGGGGGTGATTCCATCCCCGTGGAGACAAGTGGGCATAAAGAATGTTCAAGATGGGGTGACCCTGCGTGTGAGGCATGGGGTCGGATCACATTTTAATGTCATGTGTCGAGGATGAAGTGCTTGGAAGTTTAACATCCTACAGCTCGGATGAGGTGGGTTTATTCTGCACCCCTAGGACATACATAACTGGTACCCACTACTCCTTACAGGAGGGAAGGTACCAGCAATGTCGTGGTTAAGGGGGTCGGAGAGTGAACCATCGAGGGGTCTATTTTAGCGTGCCTATGCGAAGAAGAAATATCTATTTGCATGCCTATGTGAAGAATCATTAGACGAAGCAAAACTACTAGTAGTATCATTCAGGGTACTTTGAAATCACATCGTGAAAACATGGAGGGTCGCACGAGAGAAGTAACTGCCAAGCAGAGGGTTCTACAGGAAGGGGTCTTACGGAAGTCAATTGCTTTGCGTAGTAGAGGGTACTTGCGAAGAGGGGTGCTTCGCGAAGTGGGGTGACTTAGCCTTAGCATGGGGTGGAGATGTGAATGGATGGTGGTTCGTGAAGTGGAAGGGAGTTCAAGGAGCACTGCCTCGTGAAGCATAGGTGCCTCATGAAATGATGTTTCATGATGCAATGTGCTTCGTGAATTATAGTGACCCTACCATGGAATGTGGATCCCATGTATAGCAGGGGTGTTTCATGAAGAATACACGCTATATGACTGCCTAGGTCCCCTACAGGATCCCCTTCCTTCACGAATTCCCTTAGGATTTGCGAAGGGACTCCCTCTCAGAATAGGGGCTCAAAATAAGACAATGCGGAGGCCTCTCGCGAAACAAAAATATGTCGCAGAGATCATGATTCCCAGAGAAATGTGTACTTCGTGATTTGGGAGCTGAGAAGCTGAAAGGTCGGATTGTCCATATCAGAGGCTCAGGGGGATCATGGTATTTAATGGAAAGAGACGCTATGATACAGAGCTCATGCGGTGCGAAGGGGCTTCGGTTTCTTCACGGCATGTAATGAACATCAAACTATTTCATGGAGAGTTACCACCTCCTTTGCTTCGCGGCAGGTCACAAATGTAAAGGGCGTTCACGGAGAGGTACTGCCTCCGGGGCTTCGTGGTGGCCGCATTTTTTGGGTTGGATCTGCATCGAGAATTCATGAGGAAGGTTGCAAGGCCTCTTTTTCTACTCTCCTTTCTTAAAATATTATGGCGGCCACAAATCCCCCCCCCCCCCCCCCTCAGACTTGGAGCTGTGGAGGGATCAAGGGTCAAAATATGAGGGAAATTGACAAAATTATCGGCAGATCGCAATGCGGACTCATGAATCAGGCGCGTGACGTGGACAGGGGTCATGCGGTCTGGATGTGCCATGAAGCTTTGTGCGAGCTGTACACGATGCGAAGCTCTGAGGGATACCGCCTATAAATAGGGGGGCTGACCTCTCTTTTGTCATTTCCCTTGTTTGTGACATTGTCCTTTTGCGCTCTCTATTCGTGAAGCTCTGCATACTCTGCGTCTTCTCACCATGAATCGAGCTTCGCGGAAAACCACAAGTCTCCGACTCCGCAACTGCACCAAGCGAATGACTGCTTGCAAGCCGAGGCCAGGCTCCACGTCTTGGATTTGCGACTGAGCTTCGCGAACGAGCTCCACGGAAGAGCTTTGCGACACGACCTGAAATTTTTCTGAGTTCTGAAACCCAATGGCCCATCAAGAATCTGTGTTGGGGGTGCTCTCAAAAACCACCCAAAGGGATGAGATGGCATCTGTCTAGGCCTAGGGAAGCTAGCCTAAAGCCACTCGGACCATAATTATGTGGCAGAACTGCTATCAGAGAGCCAAAAGAACTATCCATTGTGCAAGAAGCTATCCATGTATGGATTTGGGCTAAGGGATTATGTCTTCATTCCTAAGGAGAGTAGGGATGAACCAACTTGCTGGTTCCAAATCATGTTGTGCCAGCACCAATGGTTTAGGGCGGCCGATGGTCATGCGCGGGAGGACTTCACACGTGTCACTGCCGACTTCCTATACAACCATCTGAACAATATCGATGGGAAATCATTGCAACTGCAGACCTCCCCTCCCATGTACCATACTATACGGAAGGCAGCCTTGAGGGATTCAAATAAGGGGTGGTCTGATGAGTGGGACCTGCGCCAGGGTGACAACTTCACCAATGATTGGGCATGGGCCTACTGGTTTGGTGCCTCATGTAAGGATTTTGGGGTCGATCTGAGGGGAGTGCGCTTGTATGAGGCGACATGGGCCTCCCAATTCCACATTTATCAACCAAAACAGTTGATGTCGGAGCTGTTGAGCAGATGGTCGTCTAGGACCAACACTTTTCACCTACACCTTGGGGAGGTTGGAATTTGTCTTTGGGAAGTCAATCAGATCTCGGGGGGTCCTTATCATGGGGGCTATGTATGATGGGTTCCTCCCTATCATGAGTGCATGGGAGGATCTGGATTAGATGTTGCGGCTAGCACTGGCACTGATAAGACTGGTCCTCAGAGAGGATAATGAAGCAGTGAGAGATGTCCACTTAAAAAAGTGGATCAAGTAGTTCATGAACTTCTAAAAGGATCGGGAGTTTCCCTTGAGGACTAGAAATTTCCCAAAGGGGGCTCAATGGGGGTAAGGAGCACTCGTATTGGTGGCACTTGGAGGATAGCCAATGGAAGACCTGGGGTTTTAGTGTCAGCATTGAACAACAGCCGATAGTCAGACTGGCAGCATTTATCATGGCCCTTATCTGTGGTTGGATCCTACTAGTGAGGGATACAATAATGGGGGTGTGGCATAGACCATTCATCATAGAATACATGCTGGCCATGGGAAGGAGGGTTAATCTAGGGATTCTGATGCTCACCATATAGTACAAGATGCTACGGCATGTTAGTGAGGGCAAGAAGCTTCCAAGGATATGCGGGCCCTTCCACCTTCTGTATGAGTGGATCGTGGTGCACGTCAGGGGGGTTTACGAAAATCCAAACCCCATCGCACCACCGGGGTCAATATTCCACCCATCTATCCTAAATTCTTCCGGGAGCATTCCGGTCAAACTAACCGTACCGATGGTGCTAAACCGTGTACAGAAGGCGGATGATTTTGACTTCCACCCATTTCCATTGCCAACGGGGGTACCCACTGATGACGGTCAGGGAACAGAAGAGAACCAAACCTATCTCCTAGCCTCTCTAGGTGGAGTCTTGGTGGAAATGGTGGATCGCGAGCCTCTCTTCGAGCCACACACCCCACACAAATTCGTGAGGAAACTCCAATTTCTGCAGAGGATGACCCCGCAGGTCTACTGGGAGGTGAGCCACGAGGAACGCCCATGTGTGATGAGGCACTTATAGTTGAAGTTCACACAAAATGATGGGAAAATGAGAAACACATTGCCTCTTCCCACTGCCACCTTTGGACATGTGAAGGAGTATTCCATCAGCTGGGAGGCAGCTTACCCAGGAGAAATGCTGAAGTAGCCAACTTTTCGAGATGGTGACGGTGGGCCTCCCCTATCCCGAGGTTGGGGCCGGAGGGCAGAAGATGCCTCTTGTGCTGGTAGATCCACCATGTTGGCGACACCTACACCAGTTACGGGTGACATAGCAGCGGCAGATCCCATGGTCCTAGGGGAGTATGTCCATTCAGAGGGGCGGCCACCAAGTGGATTCCGTAGGATATCCACTCAGGCTCTGGGGAAATTGTAGCTCCATATCGACATGACATAGAATGTTGTTTTCTTGGAGGCTTGGGAGATTAGGGATGTCAACCGGCAACACCTGAGTCTGCCTGAGATGTGGGAATACCTAAACAGTCTCGGGGTGGATTTAACGGGTATAGGACCTTTCTGGGCAGGTTTTGTGGTGTCTCCGGCGGAGGAGAAGCAATATCTGGATGAGCTGGAGGACTACATACATTCCAGTGGTGCCCCGCGTCCAATGACTGACCGGGTGAGAGTACTGCTAGATCGGATGGTTCCCCCACAACTGTCAGCTGCCGAGTTTAGGGAGCACTTTCCCCCATAGGAAGATTCAGAATAATCCTCACGGGGTGACGAGGGTGGTGGAGAGAGCCCGTTGGAGGAGGGAAAAGTCGGCGATCAAGGCTTGGATCTCAACGATTTTGCCGAGGCTCTCGAGGTGACATTACAAGTTTCTTTCCTCAGGGTCTGCTCTCATGTCATTACGGACTTCCTACCATCATCTGAACCGTGCAGAAGGTCCTGGTACACATACCTCGCTCTCACCCCTTAGTGGGTGATGATTTGGGACCCTCGGAACCCATTCCTATGGCCACATCTAGTTCTATGTCTGGCGGATCTAGGGCACCTAAATTGGATCCTCCAAAATCTCCAGACCTTCCAAAAATATATGGAGGGTCATGCTCTGGGGTCCCGTCAGCATCAACTCAGGAGAAATACCAGGAGTTCAATCTCTGTATGTCCTCTCCACTAAATTCATTACTGCTATACTGCCACACGTTGATTGTGTTAACTGACGTCTATTCCCTTCTCTGCCACGTTCAGTTCTTTGACTGGCATGGGCCACTGTGGAGAGGCTGGTCGGGCCTTCTAGTGGAATCCATCTTAGGGGCATGCCTGTAGAGACCCTAATCCTGATGTACATGTACATTACATTACTTTTGCGGAATACTTCATACATAACACATACACACACACAAGGACCGTAATAGTTTAGTGTCTTTGGAAAATTGGAATATAATCTTCTAATCGTGGTGAAAGGTCTTCAACATCTCCCATTAAGATCTTTTTTTTAATCCTAAATCCTTTCTTTATGTCCTGGGGAAAAGAAAATATAAAAGGATGAGCTCAAATGCTCAGTAAGGGTAAACAAAAGAAATATCAATCACGTCATATTCATAAGAACATATCTTTTGGAAATCATAACCTACCAAAGATATCATAATTTCATAACATGGGATAAATCATAGTAGTGAAATGTAATCCCAATAATCATAACATAAAACATGAAACTTTGTGGCATACACACATAATCATAGAGAATCATTTCTTATTAGTCAAGACTCATTTCCAAGACTATCTTAGTGGACAAAGTCCATTTCTGAACCGAGTTTACTCCTCGTTTCAGTCCTGTTTCACTGAACCGGTATAACCTACCGTTCCAGCCATGTCTATCTCATGAGATATAAAATCTTTACCCAATGAATTGGAGGGAGATATAGTTCCCACCCATCTCATAATGATACTATTATTATGTGTTCCACAAAATCATAAATCATACATCATAGAATAACCCATGTAATAAAAATGGGATTCTTAAACATCGTGACATCATGAAACAATACATATAAGATAAAGGAATTCATAAAAATAATTCCATCACAACATAATCAAATCAATGTAATAATAAGGATAAAAACAGAACCCTTTTATTATCTTATACGGAAAATAATTTTGATAAAACACTTGAACACCATTCTTGAGGAAAATATCCTTTCTACTTCAAAAACACTTTTCCTTTCTTAACATGTCATACAATTATAAACTAAAGGAAGTTGATTAAAAATAGACTTTAAAACTTATAAAGGAAGATTCTTGGAAATAATGTTTTAAAAATCCATTCATTCCATATAAGTTAAAAAAACATTATTCTCGTACTATTGTCAGAAAAGTCAAAAAGTACCTCGTACAAAAAACGACAAAAGATTCCTTTAATATATTTTACTAAAAACTCATTGAAGGTTAAAATTGGATTTAAAAAATTGTAGGTGGATGGAAATAATATTACATATTGAGGAAACATGGATTTGGATGATAAAATACACCCCATTAAATTTCTAATATAAACAATCTCAGATAAAAATGAGATTGTGATATTTTCCCTTACCTTAGGTCCGATTTGCTTTGTATGTGTCCGAAACTCCTGTATAATGATTTAAATAATGTCATTGACTTATTCCATAATCATACTAATTGTTATGATATCATATATGGTTCACTTATGGATTTATATTACCTTTTATTTTGTAAATTCTATGTTAAAGAGCGTTTTGGGTAAAATCGTTTCATTTGTCATCCGTGTTTTGACTTGTAATTATTCATATGATTACTTAGATCATGATTACTTAATTACAGAATATAATAAATCATTTATATATAATATATATTCAGAATATACATATATATAATCAATCAGTAAATGGAAAGAAATACATCGTTCATGGAGATGGTAGGCCATACGTACGCATGAACGCTGTTTTCGTTTCCTTATTTAGATGAATGGAATTAAGTAGATGTCATACATATATATACACATAAATCCAGTATCATTATTATGTCATATATTTCATTATTAATTATTATATATACTTTATAATCATTCATGAATGGTTAAAGTGGATAATGAATCTCATCGCGTCGTGGAGACGGTAGTCCGTACGTACGCACGAGCGATGATATCGTTCTCATGATCGTGGGACTGTATCAGAGTGTATGTATACTATTTCAGAATCATTTTTACCTTAAAATAATCATATATAGTTATTATTTACACCATTATACCCATCAAAGTATGGTGGTGGTGGAAAATAGATTTCACCACGGCGTGGAGACGGTATTCCGTACGTACGCACGCGCGGTGATTTCGTTTTCTGTAGGACGGACAGATGGTGAAATAGGGTTGTTTCATACTTATAATAACATATAAATATATGAGTGATACTGATGTTATTACTTCATAATGAAACAACCTAATAAGAAGAAGTGGAAGAAGAAATAAAGTTGAAAGAATCAGTAACGGAAATTACCTCTTCTTTGAAGTGCCTCCATGAGACCTCCTCTTAGTGCAGTACAATTGGTCTTTGAGGAAGTCCATAACCTCTAGGATGTTTCTAGGGAAGTGGAGAAGATAATTTGGCAGAGTTTGGCCGAGCTTGAAGGCTCAATGTGTTGTGAGGAAGAGTGGGAGGGGGTGCCCTTTTATAAGGGAGGAGAGGGGTACCTTTGGAATAACAAAAACTATTATTTTATTATAAAGTCAAATTCGGTTTCAAATAGCTCCAAATTGATTTATTTTGAATATAAAATGGGTATGACTCTAAATTCTCTAATACAGTAGAATTTAGACAAGTTTAGGTTTCTATTTTAACCTTATCATTTATATTTATCATTAAGTTAAATAATTTTACTTTTACCGTGTCTTCTTGTATTCTTATACTATAAGGTTAATAAACTTACTATAAACAGCCAAACGAACCCCAAGTTGTTTATTATTAATATATATAACCTTATCTAAGTCATTTGGAAAATACTTATATTTTTAGGAATAAAATCACAATTAATAAAATAATATTTGTTTTAAAAACTATTTTATGTCAATTTTGACACTATTTAGTAATTGATTTCTGTGAAAATCATAACAGAATGATTAGTTCGAGAAAAGTTCATTAAATCAATACTAACATGTCATATTAACCGAGAAAATTAGCGGAATTCATAAAAAGTTTCAAATTACATTTATTTGGGTATTTATAACATCAATTATGTCAATATTTCATTAATAAGATAATTACTCCATCATTGTTGTGTCATAAATAAAATAAATTATTTAATGTCAAAAATTAAAAATAAAATACTATTATGTAGGAAATCGCTTTAGCTTTCTAATTAATATTTATAGTCGAATTTATCTTATGTATAACCCTATATTAAAAATGATTTACTTATTAATCTTTGATTTTAACTATTTTAACTCTTCTTTAAATAAATTAATAATAAATGACCTAATCTAATCCAAGTGGGCCTAAATGGTCATATTTTATTCCTAAGATTGTTTTTGGTCGAATTACACTTTTCCAATAGAATTAGAACTTGTTTTAGGGTAATAATAATATCATTTTTACCCTTAATTACCCTATTTAATTTTAACCGTGGTTAAAAAAGTAAAAAGTTACTATTCCCCAAAAATTATTTTCATCTCATTGAACCACATTTTAGTCCTTGATATTAACCGTGTCTCTCAGATTTTCAAAATTCCACTCACATAAGCGGTAAAATTATGTTTTATGAAAAAATCAGTTTTTTAACTACCACTTAGTGGTTTAACTATTCATCAAAAAATGAAAGTTTCCAGAAAAATAACAAAAATTAGGCCTAAGCTATATTTGATATTAAGAATTCAAAAATGATGTCTATTTTACCAAATTCATAACATATCAGTTGCATTAATTAATTTAAAAATGAGTTCATGTCGTCAAAACAAATAGCGTGTTTTTAAGAGATAATAACTATCAAAAGATTGACACTTTTTATAACTGGTTTAAATGTGAAATTACATCCAATGACCAACATTGTATTAAATTGTAAAAATATATTCTAAATATACTTTAAAACCACTCAAATTAATAATTTATCACTATTAATTTTTTTCTTATTAAAAAAGTTGTTTTTAATTAAAAAATTAGTAATTTTAACTATTCATCATAATATGAAAGTTATCTGAAAATTACCAAAATTTCACCTAAGGCTAAATTCGATATTAAAAATCCAAAAATGAATTCCATTTTGAAAATTAAAATTTACAAAATTTCAAAAAGTTGTTATTACTATTCATAATGGCTAGTTTTAATAATATTTTAATAGCATATTGTTGTTTTGTGAAACTCGTTATTGCGTACTACACACGCTATCGAGGAAGGTCACGATTGCGTGTAATGAAAGGCAAGTCAAGGATGCGTGTTGTGAAAGCTCCTTTTGGTGTAGCGTACAACACAAGACATTAATGAAATTAAAAAGAATATTTTTCATAAAATCTCGGGCTGTTACATTCTACCCCCCTTAAAATGAATTTCGTCCTCGAAATTCGTCGGGGTTATAAATGGTTTACTATTCGAAAGTTTCTTTAATAGAAACCCACATCGTAAAAAGCAATACCAAAACCAATCTTTAAAAATAAAAGTATGAAACGTAACTGTTACCCAAATAAAATAATCACTGGGTTTCCACATAGGTGAAAATATAGATATGGAAGAGAAATCTAACCATCAAGTTCTGATGGAGAGTGGTAGAGAACATGGCTATAGAAAAGCCAGCAATCACAAAGCCATAAATTTGTGACGATCTAAGGTACCATATGATTAATTAGATATAAGAGCACTAGGACAACATTTTTGGTTTTCAAGATCATTTCCCTAAAGTTGATGAAATTGGAATTAGTAGAAAAAATTTCGTGATTTTGGTATAGTCTCAGCGTTTGTCGTTTTTTAGACAATTTCCACTTCATATCATAATTAAATGAAGTTGAATTTGTCATTAGTGATGTGTTAGAAGATCATGTGATAGAATTATGGGTCATTCCATTTGTCTCAAACAATAGGTTAGAAAAGTTATCAAAATAATACATAAGTCCATCTATAGTGAGATTAATCATATATGGTTCCTAAAATGGACTTATACATCATATATCATACTGCTTAATATAATAAAACTAGTTTCTACTAAATAAGGACTTCTTGTAGGCCAGTGGTAGGTGGTAAAGGCCAGTCGCACTTCTGTTTTGGGTTCGATTCCCACAGCCTTGTCTGACGCAATGGGCTATCACCCGTCCTGCAGGTTGTCCTTTTTCTAAAACTATATTACTATAACATCCCATCAATAATATCAAAAAACTCATATCCTTAAACAATACTAAATTATATCTAACATAATCAATTCCAATATTTAGGCTTATCCATAATACTGCAGTCCACTCTCATAATATAGTGAAAATGATTACCAGATATTTAATATCATCGTTGATCCCCATATATCATAAGATATGTTTTGTTGGTCACATTCCAAACATTCAAAGGCCTTAATCATGTATTCTCTTGAATACCCGTTGAACATTAGTGAAAACATGAATGCAGTTAAATGTTAACACTTTCCACATACCAAAATCCTCAAAATTCTATATACTCAAACCATGATATCACTTAGTCCTCATATCAATCATGAGCTCCTGAATATTGTCAAATATTTCATTTTCTCGTTTTCCCTTCATTATGCGCATATCATATTATTTCCAAAAATATCTCAATCACATTCCATGGTTACCGGTACCATAAAATTATTGAAAACCACAATAGACCAATACATAAATATTCCAATATTCCACGATACTATATACAACATTATTTTGGAATCCCATTACTTAATCATTCCACCACATCATTATCATATTCAACATCACCATTGGTGATCGCATGTGACTTACCTTTGTCCTTTTCCTTAAGTGGTTTCTCATGTCGATCATCACTAACCCTTGGATTAGGGAATTTATTAGCATAATGCCCCATTTCCTTGCTCTTTAAGCATTGAAGTGTAGTAGGTTCATTCTATGTATCCCTTCCTTTGTTTGCATCATTAGACATCTTCTTTCCATCATTGTGGCATTCAAATGCCCGATGAACTTCCTTTCCACATTTGAATCATTTACTTGTCCCTTTAAGACAATCTCCACCATGCTTCTTTCCACACTTTGAGCATAAGGAAACAATCATCTTCTTTTCACCATTATTCTGAGATTTCTCCTTGAACTCCATCTTTCGTTTCTTGTCAAAACTATGAGATGGATAAGTAATACCAACTTCCATTTCTACCTTGATAGCACAACACACAATTTCTTCATAGCTACTGAAGTATCTTATAGTTAATGCCCTTCGAAGATTTTGTTTTAAGCCACTGAAGAATCGATCAACTTTACTTTCAGGTTGGATGATAAATCCAGATGCATACCTTGCAAGCCTTGTAAAATTCGCTTCGTATAAACCAACACATTCATCATCCTTTTTCTTTAGTTCAAGAAACTCATTCTCCATCTTTGTTTGAAGAATACGAGGGATGTACTTATTGAAAAATAAGTTCTTGAACTCGTCCCATTCCATGGACTCAATTTCATCTCTTTGCCTCATATTCTTGATAAGATTCCACCATTGATCAGCTTCACCTTCAAAATGATATACTGCTAAGATGTCTTTATCATGTTCAAAACATTGAATAAATGAAAATATCTTTTCAGTAGTACTGATCCATTGTTCAGCAATAAGTGGATCAGAAGACCCACTGAAAGATGGTGGACGTTGCCTCATGAAGGACTCAATAGAATATTGTTCCCTTCTCTGCTCATTTGGAAGTCCAGAATGATTCATAGCTTGTGTAAGTATAGCAATATGATTTTGCACTCCAACTCCCATAACATTTGTTTGTTCAGGAGGACAATCATTGCATTGTCCATTGCGTTGATCAACAAGATTCTTTCGGGTTCCAGCCATCATCTAAATCCCAAAACGAATAGTGTGAGAGGCAAAAATTATGCTAGGGAAAACAACATAATAAAGGGGGAGTTTCCTCAATATCTAACATCTTAGGTTAAATTCTATGATCGTTACCGTAGTTCTAGGACTGTATCCTATACGTATACTTATCCTTAGGGACATCCCAAGACATACCATAGAAATATCTCTAGGGATCTCACTAACGTTTTCGCATCCTAGTTTCCAAAGGTTGACTAAACCTTTCCTCTGATACCAACTGTAGAGACCCAAATCCTGACGTACATGGACATTACATTACTTTTGTGCAATACTTAGTACATAACAAAAACACACACACAAGGACCGTAATAGTTTATTGTCTTTGGAAACTCGGAATATAATCTTCTAATCGTGGTGAAAGGTCATCAACATCTCCCAAAAAGATCTTCTTTTTTTAAACCTAAATCTTTTCTTTATGTCCTCGGGAAAAGAAAACATAAAAGGCTGAGATCAAATGCTCAGTTAGGGTAAACAAAAGAAATATCAATCACGTCATATTCATAAGAACATATCTTTTGGAAATCACAACCTGCAAAATAGATCATAATTTCATAACATGGGATAAATCATAGTAGTGAAATGTAATCCCAATAATTATAACTTAAAACACGATACTTTTTGGAATACACACATAATCATAGAGAATCATTTCTTATTAGTCAAGACTCATTTCCAAGACTATCTTAGTGGACAAAGTCCATTTCTGAACCGAGTTCACTCCTCGTTTCAGTCCTATTTCACTAAACCGGTATAACCTACCATTCCAGCCATGTTTATCTCATGAGATATAAAATCATTATCCAATGAATTGGTGGGAGATATAGGTCCAACCCATCTTATAATTATACCATTCTTATGTGTGCCACAAAATCATAAACCATACATCATAGAATAACCCATGTAATAAAAATGGGATTCTAAAACATAGTGACATCATGAAACAATTCATATAAGATAAATAAATTCATAAAAATATTTCAATCACAACATAATCAAATCAATGTAATAATAGAGATAAAAACAGAACCCTTTTATTATCTTATATGGAAAATAATTTTGATAAAACACTTGAACTCCATTCTTGAGGAAAATATCCTTTCTACTTCAAAAACACTTTTCCTTTCTAAACATGTCATACAATTCTAAACTAAAGAAAGTTGATTAAAAATAGACATGAAAACTTGTAAAGGAAGATTCTTGGAAATAATTTTTTAAAAATACATTCATGTCGTATAATTTAAAAAAACATTCTTCTCGTACTTTTGTGTGAAAAGTCAAAAAGTACCTCGTACGATTAACGACAAAAGATTCTTTTCATATATTTTACTAAAAACACACCAAAGGTCAAAATTGTATTTAAACAATTGTAGGTGGATGGAAATAATATTACATATTGAGGAAACATGGATGTGGATGATAAAATACACCCTAGTAAATTTCAAAGTATAAACAATCTCTGATAAAAATGAGATTGTGATATTTTCCCTTACCTTAGGTCTGATTTGCTTCGTATGTGTCCGAACCTCCTGTATAATGATTTAAATAATGTCATTGACTTATTCCATAATAATACTCATTGTTATGATATCATATATGGTTCACTTATGGATTTATATTACCTGTTCTTTTGTAAATTCCATGTTAAAGATCGTTTTGGCTAAATTCGTTTCATTTGTCGTCCGTGTTTTGACTTGTAATTATTCATATGATTACGCAGATCAGGATTACTTAATTCCAGAATATAAAACATAATTTATATAAAATATATATTCAGAATATACATATATATAATAAATCAGTAAATGGAAAGAAATACAACGTTCATGGAGACGGTAGGTCGTACGTACGCATGAACGCTGTTTTCGTTTCCTTATTGAGTTGAATGGAATTAAGTAGATGACATACATATATATACACATAAATAAAGTATCATTATTATGTCATATATTTCATGATTACTTATTATATATACTTTATAATCATTCATGAATGGTTAAAGTGAAGAATGAATCTCATCGTGTCGTGGAGACGGTAGTCCGTACGTACGCACGAGTGATGATATCGTTCTCATGATCGTGGGACTATATCAGAGTGTATGTATACTATTTCAGAATAAATATCATCTTAAAATAATAAAATATAGTTATTATTTACACCATTATACCCATCCAAGTAAGGTGGTGGTGGAAAATAGATTTCACCACGGTGTGGAGACGGTATTCCGTACGTACGCACGCGCGGTGATTTCGTTTTCCGTAGGAATGATAGATGGTGAAATAGGGTTGTTTCATAGTTATAATAACATATAAGTATATGAGTGATACTAATGTTATTACTTAATAATGAAAAAAACTAAGAAGAAGAAGTGGAAGAAGAAATAAAGTTGAAAGAATCGTTAACGGAAATTACCTCTTCTTTGAAGCGCCTCTTTGAGACCTCCTCTTAGGGCACTACATTTGGTCTTTGAGGAAGACCAGAACCTCTAGGATGTTTCTAGGGAAGTGGAGACGAAAATTTTGCAGAGGTTGGACGATCTTGAAGACTCAAAGTGTTGTGAGGAAGAGAGGTAGGGGGTGCCCTTTTATAAGGGAGGAGAGGGGTACCTTTGGAATAACTGAAACTATAATTTATTATAAAGTCAAATTCGGTTTTAAATAGCTCCAAATTGATTTATTTATAATCTAAGGTGGGGATGGGTCTAAAGCCTCTCATCCAATAGAATTTAGACAAGTTTAGGTTTCTATATTAACATTATCATTTAGATTTAACATTAAGTTAAATAATTTTACTTTTACCGTGTCTTCTTGTGTTCTTATACTATAAGGTTAATAAACATACTATAAGCAGGAAAACGAATCCCAAGTTGTTTATTATTAATATATATAACCTTATCTAAGTCATTTGGATGATCCTTATATTTTTAGGAATAAAATAACAATTAATAATATAACATTTGTTTTAAAAACTATTTTATGTCAATTTTGACACTATTTAGTAATTGATTTTTGTGAAAATCATAACAGAATGATTAGTTCTAACAAATTTAATTAAAGAAATACTAACATTACATATTAACCTATAAAATTCGTTTAATTCATAAAACGTTTCAAATTACATTTATTTGTGTATTTATAACATGAATTATGTCAATATTTCATTAATAAGATAATTACTGCATCATCGTTGTGTCTTAAATAAATTATATTATTTAATGTCTAAAAATTACAAATAAAATACTATTTTGTAATAAATAGCTTTATATTTATAATGAATATTTATAGTAGAATTTATCTTATATATAACCCTATATTAAAAACGATTTACTTATTAAACGTTGATTTTAACTATTTTAACCCTTCTTTAATTAAATTAATAATAAATGTCTTAATCTAATCCATGTGGGCCTAAGTGGTCATATGTTATTCCTAAGGTTTTATTTGGTCGAATTACACTTGTCCAATAGAATTAGGACATGTGTTAGGGTAATAATAATATCATTTTTACCCTTGATTACCCTATTTACTTTTAACCATGGTAAAAAAAGTAAAAAGTTACTATTCACCCAAAATTATTTTAATCTCATTGAACTACATTTTAGTCCTTGATATTAACCATGTCTCTCGGATTTTCGAAATTCCACTCACAGAAGCGGTAAAATTATGTTTTATGAAAAATTCAGTTTTTTAACTACCTGTTAGTGGTTTCACTATTCATCAAAAAATGAAAGTTTCCAGAAAAATACCAAAAATTAGGCCTAAGATATATTTGATATTAAGAATTCAAAAATGATTTCTATTTTACCAAATTAAGAACATATCAGTTGCATTAATTAATTTAAAAATTATTTTCCGTCATCAAAACAAATAGCGTGTTTTTAAGAGATAATAACTATCAAAAGATTGACACTTGTTTATAACTGGTTTAAATGTGAAAATACATCCAATGACCAAAATTGTATTAAATTGTAAAAATATATTCTAAATATACTTTAAAACCACTCAAATTAATAATTTATCACTATTAATTTTTTTCTTATTAAAAAAGTTCTTTTTAATTAAAAATTTAGTAATTTTCACTATTCATCAGAATATGAAATTTATCTGAAAAGTACCAAAATTTCACCTTAGGCTAAATTCGATATTAAGGATCCAAAAGTGAATTCCATTTTGAAAAATAAAATTTACAAAATTTCAAAAAGTGGTTATTACTATTCATAACGGCTAGTTTTAATAATATCTTAATAGCATATTGTTGTTTAGTGAAACTCGTTATTGCGTACTACACATGCTATCGAGGAAGGTCGCGATTGCGTGTAATGCAAGTCAAGTCAAGGAGGCGTGTTGTGCAAGCTCCTTTTGGTGTAGCGTACAACTCAAGACATTAATGAAATTAAAAAGAATATTTTTCATAAAATCTCAGGCTGTAACAATGCCTGTGATGGTGGAGATCATTACCCTGCCCACCTAAGCTAGAGTGTCCCCTATCATTGGTGGGACCGCCAACGGGGTCATGCCTGAGGTCATCGAGGTGGGGTTCAACGATGAGGATTTTTCGATCAACCCATGTCCCACCGCGTCTAATCCAACGTCGGATGTCTTTCATAATCCCATGCCAGATGCAGATCCCACTGAAGAATTCTTGCTAGTGTACCCAACGTACGAGCCTGCTAATCGTGTGGACCTGGATGAGACTGCCTCTGATGAAGAGGACAACAAAATAGTATTCCACCGATCATGGAAGCTGATCATGTGCTTCATCAATGACACCCCCAAGCACTATGGCTGGAAAAAATGGACAGACTTAGCTCGCAGTTGCACAAATTGTGTGTTGGGGGAGTGGATGCCCAGCCCCCTCATATGCTCATCCGGGATCTTATGGCAGAGAAGATCTGAGAATATGATCGTCGACTCAAAATGGCCTGGCATCAGAGGAAAGCGTCGAACATCAAGAAGATCCAGGAGGCTGAAAATGATGTCCAACACATACAGATCTGGGCGGATGAGAACTCAGCCTCTCTCCATGCACAATCTGAGATGATCTTGCTATTGATGGCCGAGCTGAGAGAGGCGGAAGAGTGTATGAGGAAGGCTTTTGAAGATATGGCCATCATTTAGGCTAATGTAGAATGGGCCTGAGCTGAGGTAGATGAACTGCGTCCCATCGCTGCTGAGGAGGAGTGGGAGCTGAGTCGGCAGCAGCAATTCTTGGACACCAGAAGTCGAAGGGTGTCGGAGCTGCAACGCTCTTTTGATGGGGTCAATCTATCCTTGGGGGGAGTTGACCCCCGGGTACTGTAATGATTAAAATCCCTTAAAATTACCTTCTTTCCTTGATTTTTTTAATGTCATGGCATGAACGAGTTCCGTTGTTGGCACAGGTTCATTGCATCCTTACAATGTTTGTGGAATGTCCAGTGACAATTCCTTAACCTCACGTGGGTCAGGCACAATGTGACAAACAAGAGATAGTCTCCTCATCGCCTCATCCAAACATAGGAGTGCAAACCATGCTTCAGGCATCCGGTGTTTGGATAAGTGGTCCAGATTTTTGGGAAATATGAGAGACCTGACTAGAGAATGAAGTTCTCAGAATAGCCGAATTACCGTTTTTCAGTGAGCTCATGTGAACGAACTATACAATGCGAAGGGCACTAAAATTGGTCCGAACGGATGGGAATGGGATGTTTGAATCATGATACCCATGATCCGGAACATTGTGGGGGTGGTGTGACAATGAAACAAAACTGTTAACCATGGCAGAAAAATTGTATCCTTGCAGCGTTTTCCTGAAACGAGGACAATAAATGATGGCTGACCATTGACCATGTTCGAAACATGGGGCCTAACTCAAATATCATTGATCAGTGTTTTGGGATGTTGGACCAGGATAGCGGGTGAACCATAGGTCAAGCATCCACACTATTAGGGGGTTCCTCCAAATATGACCAGTCTTCCAGAACATTGTCCCAGGACAGCAAGCGGACCATAGGTCAGGCATCCATATTCCTAGGGGGTTCCTCTGGAAATGAAAGGGGATGAGGGTCCAAATAAAGGGGGTACACAAAAGCATGTCATATGGAGTGAGAGTTTTTTCAAGCAGAATCCAACACTCTTGAAATTACTCCACCATAGCGCGAATATGCTAGGTGTTTTCATCGGTTTGATCATGGATCATTCCTTCATTCAAACAAAGTCTCTCTGCAAAGGGGGTCTGTCACTTCCCAATGACATCTTGGGGCATCCTGAACTGGTTTAGGGCACATTTAGAATTGTACGGTCCCCTAATAAGGTTCCGGCCGTGGTCCAGATGATAGGGAGGAACAAGACTTATGATTCCTGTGGACTGGACCCTAGGAAAAATAGCAGGGTGTCCCTACGTATCCCATGAGGATGGAAATCAAGCTACATGTAGTTCTGGAAGAACATTTTAACGTCATGTAGGAAAAGGAGAATCCTGGTTGTACCGGTACATATTCTACCAAAACTACTATGCCCGCGTGAGTCTTGCTCGATGTGGGAAACAAGAAGTAATGGGGGACTTTACCAACACTAGAAGGGGAAGGTTAGGGTGAAGGGATGCTTGATAAATACCGTCCCAATGATGCAAACTCGTCCATGTGGCGCACCTAGATGTGAGAAGAGATAAATCCAAATATGTCATAATTCCACTTGAACATGAGGAAGTGGAAATTTGTGAATCATGATGCTCGCTATCTGGATAATAATGATGACGGTGTGACGATGGAGGATAACTATTGACCATTGCGGAAATGCAGCATCAATATCATGTTAGCCGGTAATGGGGACAGAAAAATGAGGGTCGACCATTGACTATGTTTGAAACACGATACCATGCTGCAAATGTTTTCAGAGATCCGTAGGGACGTTGGCTTGAAATGATTGGAGCGCCCTTAGGACCAGCATCGATGTAGATCCCTTAATCCTAGCATCCATTTCATCTGAGGGTCCTTTAGGTTGTGGAAGATGATGAGGATCCAAATAGAGATCTCACGATGCTTGGACATGGGACGAGGGGAATGTTCCCATGAAAATCCCATACTCTGGGCTATTTTTCAAAACACATTTGAATATGAAAAAGATACTTATTATATAGAGGGAGAAGAGTCATTTCCCATAGGGAGATCTTAATTTAGGGTTGTAGAATTCAGACCATGGATGAGAGGAAACATAGAAGGCACATGGCGGGTAATTACAAAAAACCCGACGTGAATGGGAACTGGGGATGTGTATAGTGTGGGGAATAACCCAACGTGAATGAGGACATAATCCCATACCACATCGCATGACCCCCTTGAGAGTGGTTTTAGGTCAAGGGATCGAAAATGAGAGTTGTGCTAGGCCTGAGCAATTTGAAAAGGCGTTCCTACATACCCCATGGGGATGGGGATCAAGATGCACATATTTCTTGAAAGGGTCTTAGTTTATGGTCTTATTACTCGGACCATGTATTGGTATGGAGAGAAGAAGACACATGATAATGTGGTTACAAAACCCAACCTGAATGAGGACATAATCTCTACATACCATGTGTTCTCTGGGGAAGTTCTCGAGTTGAGGGACCAAACATGATAGTTAGGCTAGTCCCACAGGGAAGTGCCCAGGCACTCCTACATAACTCATGAGGATGAGAATAAATCCATACATAGTTCTAGAAAGGTGGCATGGCACGGTAAGGGGCCAGTGCAAAAGATGAAAGAGGTGCGTAGGTATAGCCCTCGCACCAAGAGAAATAGTATTTGATAAATCTTGTTTTCCCTTTATGGTGAGTGGGTATTTTTTTCTTGTGAAGCGACATGCCTAGGGTAGCAAGCCCTGCTGTTTCCACAAGAATCAAGCCATAGTAGGTGTTGAAAAATGATATGGTGCGTGACCAATACTCAACGTGACGTCCTCTATGATGAGGCCACCACCATGCAGTGTCTGTATTGACTTATGCGATCTTAACCGTCACTGTCCGAAGGATGATTTTCCCCTCCCAGTGACCGAGTTTTTTATTGATGCTACGGACGAGTTCTAATCCCTATCCTTCATGGATGGGTATTCTGGGTATAACCAGATTCGAATGGCCCCTAAAGACAAGGATTCCACCTCTTTCAAGGCCCCCAAGGTACTTTATATTACCAGGCCATGCCCTTCGGCCTGAAGAATGCAGGTGCCACCTATCAGCGGGCCATGCACTGCATATTTAATCCAATCCTAGGAACATTGGTGGAGTACTATGTGGACGATATGGTGGTCAAATCTCGCCAGCACCAGGACCATCTCAAGGTCCTTGAGAAATTATTCGGCTTCCTCCATTCCCGCCACTTGAAGATGAACCTTCTTAAATGTGCCTTTAGGGTTACCTCCTGGAAGTTTCTTTACTTTGTTGTCGGTTACCGAGGCTTCGAGATCGGCCTAGAGAAGATTAAGGAAATAAACTAGATGCCTCCCCCGAGCAATATTCGGGAGCTTCGAGGTCTTCATGGACACTTAGACTACATACACCGATTCATTGTGAATATGGCTGGAATGTGTAAGCCCTTTTCCCAGCTCATGAAGAAAGGATCTGCCTATGAATCAGACAAAGAGTGCCAAACCGATTTCAAGGAAATCAAACAGTATCTACTCCAGCCTCTAGTCTTGATGCCACCCGTCGCCAGAAATCCATTGTTCTGTTATTTCACCACTCTAGAATGGTCTCTCGGTGCCTTGCTCACCCAGAAGAACAATGAGGGGACCTAGAACAGCATCTACTACCTCAGCTGGATGCTCCTTGATACAAAGACCATATACTCCCCCATAAAAAAGAGCTTCCTCATGCTCGTGTTTTCTGAACAGAAATATCGACATTACCTGCATCACCATGAGGTACAGTTGGTCTCTCAGGTAGACCCACTAAAGTACATTCTAAACTGTCCCATGTTGACTGGACGACTAGCGTCGTGGGCGGTAATTCTACAGAATTTTGACATTAGGATCATGCCTCAGAAGGCTATTAAAGGGAAGGAATTGGTATACTTCATAGCTACCCATCCATCATCCACGGACGAATCCCTAGACCTGGATTTTCCAGATTAGGCAATCCTCTCAGTCGATTATTTCATCTCATTTTGGAAAATGCACTTCGACGGTGTCTCCCGGAGCCCCACTGGTAGGAGGATCAATGATCTTAGTCTCAAAAGAGTGGTTCTGGGTATCGTTTTCATCACCCCGGCACAAGCCGTTCTACCGTACTCATTCAAGTTGTCAGAAGGCTGCACCATCAATGAAGCAGAGTATCAGGCTATCATCATTGGCCTCGTGCTGGCCCTTGAGATCGATGTTCCCCATTTTCACGTCAAAGGGGATTCTGAACTAGTCATCATGTAGATCAATAGCAACTACATTTTCAAGAAGCCAGAGATCATTCCATTTCTGGAGTGCACCCTCCATATAATGTCCCAATTCCCTTCTTGACGAGAGGTTAACCATGTCCCACGGTCAAAAATGGTCGAGCAGACGCTTTGGCCGGCTTAGCTGCATCACTTTTAGAAAACGAGCAGGATGATCTGATTATACATGTGGAACACCAGAGAGTCATTTCCCCCATCATCTTAGAAGATGCCAATGGCCTGTGAGTAAGCCATCGTACCGCCAGGCCCTCCACATTGGGAGCCTCGAGTTTTTCAGATGTAGTGGTTGAGATGACTCCCTACTGGAGAGAACCCTTTGTGAGTATCTCCAAAGTGGTTTCCTCCTAGATGATCGGGTTGATCATGAGAACATATGATGTTGCGCACTATAGTTTACCCTCCAGAGTGGTCCCAGTCTTGATCATATCCTCTATAAGTCGGGTTTCGATGGTGTTCTCCTCCATTGCATTCAAAGAGTCGTGATTTCTTAGGACATGCAAGAGGTTCATGCCAGTTCCTACGGATCCCACCAGGATGGGCCAAAGCTGTCCCATCAGATCCAGAGACTTGGGTAATTATGGCCCTCTATGATCCACGATTGTATCAAGTTTTCCAAGAGATGTCATGCGTTCCATGTTCATGCTAATTTACTGCATAGGCTGCCATAACCTCTACACTCCACCATGTACTGTTGACCCTTCGTGGTGTGGGGGCTCGATGTCATAGGGCCACACCCACCAACGACAGCTTTCTAGTGCAGGTTCATCCTGACCGCTACAGTCCACTTCTCCAAATATGCAGAGGAAGTCCCACTCAAGGTAGTCAAGGTTTTACCCATTGTCAGTTTTGTGAGCTCTAACATCATCTACTGATTTGGAGTCCCTCACATTGTGCTCACAGATAACGACACAAACTTCCGAGTAGCTGAGCTGAAGAAATTTTACGCCAATTACAATATATGTTTGAACCATACTGCTCGATATCACGCGCAGGTAAATGGACATATGGAGGCATTAAACAAAACCCTCTCTAAAAGGTTGTAGAAAATGGTTGGTTAGAACTAGAAGAGTTGGCTGGAAAAGCTCCCCAATTCCCTCTGAGGTTATCGGATGAAAACTCACAATTAAACCCAGGTGACTCCATATTCCCTGGTGTTTGGGGTCGAGGTCGTCCTACCCATTGAGATCCAAATGCCATCGTTACGCACTATAGTCTATGACCAGCGGACACCAGATAAGGTGTCCGAAATCCATCTAGCTGAATTGGAAGCACTGGATGAGAGTTGGATTTGTGCCATGCAAAAATTTGAAAGGAATCAGAATAAGATAGCTAGAGCCTTCAACAAGAAGGTTCGCCTCTGCTCTTTTCAGCAAGGCGACCTGGTCTTGTCCCTCCGACCACCAATGATCCCTGGTAGGAAACCACACAAGTTGTATCCCAAATTAGAAGGACCTTACATCATTCACAATGTTTACCCCAATGGAGCATACTCTTTAGTGACTATGGATGGTGAGTATAACGACCCATACTTTACATACATGGTCATTACTTATGAATTGATGAATACTTATTACAACATATAAGAAAACCATGATAGGACTGTATAGGTATAGTGTCTTTAGAAACTGGGAAACATAAACAACTGGTTCATAAATCATCTACATTGTCTCCCATATATTTCGTCATATCTAGAGTCACTTTGGCATATCCAACTTAATACCCCTCTTCCAGACATGGGGAAAAGAAAACATACAAAAGGGTGATCTGAAATGCTCAGTAAGGGTAAAAAAGAAATATCAACCATATCATATTCATAAGAACATAACATTTTGAAAATATAAACCTTCAAAAGAGATCAAAATATCATAACATGGGATAAATCATAGTAGTAAAATGTAGTCCAAATAATCAAAACTTAAAACATGAAGATTTTTGGCATATAAACGTAATCATAGAAAATCATTTCATATTAGTCAAGGCTCATTCCCAAGACCATCATAGCTGGAAAATTCCATTACTGAACCGAGTTCACTGCACGTTCCAATCCTGTATCACTGAACTGGATTAACTTGTCATTCCAGCCATGTATATCTCATGAGATATAAATCTTTACCCAATGCATTGGATGGAGATATAGATCCCACCCATCTCGTAATGAAACCATTCTTATGTGTGCCACAAAATCATCAATCATAGCATAACCTCTGTAATAAAAATGGGATTCTTAAACATCATGCCATCATAACATAATCCATATAAGATAAAAGGACATCATAAAATTAATTCAATCATTAAATAATAAAATAAATGTAAAAATAGGGATATAAACAGAACCCTATACTATCTTAGATGGAAAATAATTTTGATAAAACACTTGAAATCCATTCTTGAGGAAAATATCCTTTTTACTTCAAAAACATTTTTCCCTTCTTAACATGTCATAAAACTTTAAACTAACAGAAGTTGATTAAAAATAAACATGAAAATTTGTAAAGGAAGCTTCATGGAAATAATTTTATCTGATATCATACAAATCCATTCATTTTGTATAAGTTAATAAAATATTCTTCACATACTATGGCTGGAAAAGTCAAAAAGTACCTCATACTAAAAAAAGTCAATTTTTTTTCATATCTTTTACTAAAAACTCAACAATGCGTAAAATTAGATTTATAAAATTGTAGGATGATATAATTAATATTACACATTTAGGAAACATGGATGTGGATGATAAATATTCCCCAGTAAATTCTCAAGTATAAACAATCTCAGGTAAAAATGAGATTGTGAGATTTTCCCTTACCTTAGGTCCAATATGCTTCGTACGTATCTTAACCTCCTGTATAATGATTTAAATAATCTCATTGAATTATTACAGAATCATATTCATTGTTATTACATCATATATGGTCATATTATTATATTTTTATTAAAAATATTTCATTGCTACTTGTTATTCGGGTGTTCATTGCTTTATGTTCTTATGCATGTTTTGTTGAATAAATTCTTATTAATCTTTTTAGGATATAGATACCTCATTTCCAGAATGGTATTAGTGTAATATATATCATATTGATTCATTCAATTCATATATATAATCATTATTCAATTAATATCATGTAGAATGGGTCACATCACATCGTGGAGACGATAGGCCGTACGTACGCAAACGCAATGATATTGTTCCCATGATCATGGAATTATATTGATGTGTATGTATACTATTTTAGAATAAATATGATTTTAAAATAATCATATATAGTTATTCTTTACACCATTATTCCCATCCAAGTAAGGTGTTGGTGGAAAACAGATTACACCACGGCGTCGAGACGGTATTCATTACGTAGGCACGCGCAGTGATTTCATTTTCCGTAGGATGGATAGAAGGTGAAATAGGGTTGTTTCATATTTATAAAAACATATCATTAAATAATTTATAATAATGTTATTAATTTATGATGAAACAAATAAAGAAGAAGAAGTTGAAAAAAAAGAAACTTGAAAGAATCTGTAGAAGAGATTACCCCTTCTTCGATACACCTCTTTGAAACCACCTCTTAGGGAACTAAAATTGGTCTATGAACAACACCAGGACCTCTAGTATGTTTCTTGGGAATTTGAGAAGGGATGTGGGTAGGTTTTGGCCAAGCTTTAAGGCTCAAAATTGTGTGAGCAGGAGAGGGACACCTTTGAAAACCTCAAAAATATTAATTTATAAAACATTCAAACCCCACTTAAAAACATCCAGAATAACTCAAATCCAAATCTTAGATGATATAGGGTTGTAATACCATCAACCAATAAAATTTATACAAGTAAGGAATTTATTTTAAACATTATCAACTTGATTTATCCATATTTAATCTATTTAATTATATTTGTGGTAATAAGATTCTAAATTTTAAATTGTTATAAATAATTACTTATGTTTTTTGAATTGTCCATAATTGGATAATTTATGAAATTTTCGACCATATAATTTTTTTTTCTAATTTTTAAATATTTCTGTAATTTTTTTAAAAAAATTTATAATATGTTATTTTTATAAAATAACAATAGTGTCAATTTTGACACTATTCATTTATTTGAATTTAAATTAAATCTAAACAAGAGATATTTTCAAACCAAAATATTTAATAGCTTCCCAACATGTCATAGTCATCTAGAAAATTCTTGTATCATATTAAATAGTTCATATAATAATTATTTTAATATTTTTAAAACAATTTATTGGATATTTTAATCAATAGAATAATTTCAACATCACTATTGTGTAACATTTAATGATAATTATTTAATCCCTAAAAATTATAAATAAATTCACATGATGTAGATAATTTTATTATATTTATATAGACTATTTATGTTTGAAGTTTCATGAAGTTTATCATTAAATTAAAATAATTATACTTATAAGATTTAAGAGAGTGACATGTTTTCACTTTCTTTGGTTTTTAATAAACATTAAATTATTTTAATGGTCAAAAGTCCATAAAATGAATTTATTCTGACCCTTAGGTGATAATGTTCGACTTTTAGTCATCCAATAGAAATTTTTAAGGTGTTAGGGTAATTTTATAATCATAATTTTACCCTTAATTACCCAATTTACTTTTAACTGCTGTAAATAAAAATTACCATAGTTACTATTCCTAATATCAAAAAAATAAAAGTAACCTATTAAAATAATTTGGACCCCATATATTAAAATATGGAATCAATTTTTCAAAATTCAAAACACATAAGTTGTAGTAATTTATTTGAAATTAATCCCATTGTTAAGAAAACCGGTTTTAAAAGTTAAAACATTTCCAAAGATTGAAATGTTTTAACCTATGATTTCAAAGTAAAATTAATGGTAATGAGATAAATTATATTAAATGGTAAAAATATATTCTATTTATACATTAAAATCATTCAATATTATAACTTATCCATATAAATTATTATGATG
This sequence comes from Viscum album, assembly GCA_963277665.1. Classification (NCBI taxonomy): domain Eukaryota; kingdom Viridiplantae; phylum Streptophyta; class Magnoliopsida; order Santalales; family Viscaceae; genus Viscum; species Viscum album. The sequence goes on from OY728138.1 coordinate 1,451,893,092, forward strand.
AAAAAAAAAAATTAATTAAAATATAGCGTGTTTTTACTATTCAATAAAATATGAAAGATATCAGAATAATATGAATAAATTTATCCAAAGTAAATTTTTTATATCCTGATTCCAAAGAAGAATTTTATTTTTTTCCAATTGAAATTATAAATCTATTAAAAACCTGATTTAATGTGCAAGCACCATTAAAAGGTGGCAAACCTGCAATTTTTTAAAAATACATATTTTACCTGATAAATTTATTTTCTTCACATACCATGTTTTAGAAAATGTGTAAGATAAATAATAATGTTAAAAATTCAAAATGTGATTAATACTATTCATAAAGGCTAGTCTATAATAATATTCTAACAATATATCATTGTTTAGTGAAACCCGGTATCACGTACTACACACGCCATCGAGGAAGGGCACGATTGCGTGTAATGAAAGCCAAGATAATGTTGTGTGCAGTGAAAGATTCCTTTGAGTATAACATAATAAATTAAAAAACAAAATTATTTCTCACAAAATCTCAGGATGTTACACTATACCCCCCTTAAAATGAATTTGTCCCTCGAAATTCGTCACTTCGTAACAAACAGATTAGGATACCTCTCCCTCATCATATCCTCAAGCTCCCATGTATCTTCTTATAATTTGTGGTTCATCCATAAAACTATCACATAGCGAGTGGTGTTGTTCCATATAACATTTTCTCTATGATCCAAAATCTCTATCTGTAGTTCTTCATAAGAAATATCTTGCTCCAGCGGTACAAATTCTGAACATAGTACATGTGAAGGATCATGTATGTACTTTCTCAAGAGAGATACATGGAACACATCGTGAAATTGAGAGAGATTTGGTGGAAGTGCCATTCGGTAAGCTACCTTCCCAACACGATCCAGTATTTCAAAAGGACCGTTATACCTAGGGATTAGCTTTCCCTTCTTTCCAAATCTCATGACTCTCTTGCAAGGAGATATTAATAAGAACACTTTATCACCCACTTCAAACTATAGGTTTTTCCTTCGGTTATCGGCATAAATTTTGTGTTGACTCTGAGCATCTATTATGTGTTGTTGAATAGATCTGACCTTTTCTGCCATGTCATCAACATGATGAGGTCCTAATAGCTTTCCTTCCCCAACTTCATCCCAGCAAGTTGGAGTTCAACATTTCTTTCCATAGAGAGATTCATAAGGAGCCTTCTGAATACTGGAGTGAAAGCTATTATTATAAGAAAATTCCACCAAAGGTAGGTGTTGATCTCAACCACCATTTAAATCCATAAAGCAAGCTTTCAACTTGTCTTCTAGAGTTTGAAATGTCCTATCAGACTGACAGTCTGTCTAAGGATGATAACAAGTGATGAAACTCCACTCTATATCTAGAGTATGCTGAAGACTTTTCCAAAACATCGAGGTAAAACTCGGTTCCCGAACAGATATAATGGAAAGTGGTACTCCATGAAATCTTACCACATCCTTTACATATATCCTGGAAAGATGATCCAGATAGAAATCTTCTTTAATATCAATGAAGTGTGTTGACATCGTAAGATGATCAACTATGACCCAGATAGCATTATTGCCTTTGGATGTTTTAGGAATTCCAACGACAAAGCCCATAGTGGTGTTTTCCCATTTACATTTTGGGTATGGGTAATGGTTGTAACATCCCCTTAGACTTCTATCTCTTAGCGTTAACTTGCTGACAAAACAAGCATTGAGAGACATATTCAGCAACATCTCTTTTCATGTCATCCCACTAGAAGTACTCTTTCAGGTCCCTATACATATTTGTGCTTCCAGGATGAATAGATAATGAAGAACTATGAGCCTCATCCAGCATCTCCTTCTTTAATTCTGGCATTGGAGGAACACATACCTGATTCCTGAACCATATTATTTCATTATAATCAATGTGGAATTCAGGAACATTTCTCACTTTATTTTGTAACTCTACATCTTTTTTATGCACCTCTTTAATCTTCACATGCTTAGATGGTTGAACATTCATTTGAAAAAAGATAATATTTTTCCACTTCCATTATAATTCCAATATCCATCCTTTGTAAATCCATAAATATTTGATCTTTTGAAATCCTCATCATGGATAAGCAAGCATGGTCATTTCAACTTAATGCATCTTCCACCTTGTTTTCTTTCCAAGGGTGGTAATGAATTGAGCAGTTGTAATCCTTAATCAGCTCCAAACATCCTCTTTAGTGCATATTCAGCTCCTTTTGTGTGAAAATATACTTTAAACATAAATGATCAGTATAAAGATCACACCTTTCACCATAAAGATAATGCCTCTAAATAGTTAATGCAAAGATCACCGCAGCTAACTCCAAATCATGAGTTGGGTAATTTTTCTCATGGATTTTCAAATATTGTGAGGCATAAGCTATCACCGCATCATTTTTCAAGAGAACACACCACAATCCCTTTTTGGATGCATCACTGTAGATCACAACCCATTATCCACTACAAGGTAGTGTGAGAACAGGAGCACTGGATAACCTTATTTTAAACTACTTGAAATTCTATTCACACTCCTCTTTCCACATGAACATAACTCATTTCGAGTCAACCTAGTGAATGGATTAGATAACCTTGAAAATCATTCATAAAACATCGATAATATCCATCAAGACCAAGAAAACATTAGATCTCAGTTACTTTTGTTGGTCTCAACCATCTTTCGATAACCTCTGTTTTTGCTCGATCCATAGATATCCCCTCTTTGGAGATTATGTGACCCAAAAATGAAACTTTTTGAATCAAAAATTCACACTTGGTAAATTTGGCATAAAGCTTCTCCTTTCTCAGGGTCTTCAATATAATTCTCAAGTGATCTTCATGTTCTTCCTTGCTATTTGTATAGACAGAATATCTTCAATATATACTACCATAAACTGATCAATATAGTCTCTAAAGACTCTATTCATTACATCCATGAAGATTATAGGTGCATTAGTAAGACCAAATGGCATCACTATAAATTAATAGTGTCCATACCTTGTCCGAAAAGCCATCTTTGGTATATCCTCCATTTTGACCCTCAATTAATGATACCCTGAATGAAGATCAATCTTGGAAATGTATTGAGCTCCCCGTAGTTGATGAAATAAGTCATCAATGTGCAAGAGAGAATATTTTTTCTTGATAGTGATCTTGTTAAGTTCTTGATAATCAATGCAGAGTCTCATTGATCAATCTTTCTTCATAAAAAATAGAAGTAGTGCTCCCAAAAGTGACACACTAGGGAATATGAATCCATAATCAAGATTCTCTTGGAGTTTCTTCTTCAATTCCTGCAACTCAATTGGGACCATTCTATAAGGTGTCTTTGAAATAGGCAAAGCACCTGGTATGAGTTATATTGAAAACTCAACTTCACGATTTAGAGGAAGACCTGACAATTCCTCTGGAAAGACATCATCAAACTCTCGTACAATGGGAATATTCTTAATCGTGAGTTTCTATCCAACCATTTGAGATAAATAACCATCATTCATTGGAATCAAGTCCCATAAAATGGATGAAATTTCCACATGAAGGTTATATTCATCCTTGCATCAATAGATGATAGTAGATTGATCATGAATATTAAATGTTATTTCCCTTCTTTGGAAATTGATATGAGATTCAAATAAAGAAAGACTATCCATTCCAAGAATCACATCAAATTCCACTATAGGAAGGATCACAAGATTTTCAGGAAGCACTTTCCCACAAACTTCAAATGGAGAAGAATTGTAAACTTTTGATGCGACTGTTGTGACATTAGGGGTTGTCACAGCTAACTCAGTATCTAACTACTGAGTTAATATGGTGATACCCTTATAAAATTCTTCAGAAATAAAAGAGTGGGTGGATCCAGAATCAAATAAAACATTTTCTACTTTAGATTGGATGGTAAGTGCACCTTTCACCACTTCGTTATCATACTTCACATCGCCGATAGGAATTGCATGTGAAATTACTTTGTCTTTGGCCATAGGAGTTTCTTAATGTCGATCATTATCAACAACCCTTGGATTAGGGGATTGATTGGCATAATTCCCCATTTCCTTTCACATGAAGCATTGAAGTGTAGGAGGTGCATTTTGTGTATCCCTTTCTTTGTTCACATCATTAGAAATATTCATCCCATTATATCGACATTCAACTACCCGATGACCTTATTTTCCACACATAAAACATTTACTTGTCCCTTTAAGACAATCCCCATCATGTTTCTTTCCACACTTTGAGAATAAGGGAAAAATCAACCTCTTTATAGTGTGGTCTTTAGATTTTCTTTTTAATTCAATTTTCTTCTTCTTATCAAACCCATATGATTGATGGGTTACTCCAATATCCATCTCAACCTTGAGAGCACATTGAAGAATTTCCTCATAGCTATTGGAGTCCCTTATGTCTAATTCCCTTGTAAGACTTGTTTTAAATCCACTAAATAATTGATCGATTTTACTCTCAGGGTGGATAATAATTCCGGTAGCGTACCTTGCAAGTCTTGTAAAATATTCTTCGTAGGTACCAACAGATTCATCATCATTTTGCTCCAGTTCAAGAAACACCTTCTCCATCTTTGTTTGAAGAATACCAAGTAAGTACTTATTGAAAAATAAGTTCTTGAACACGTCCCATTCCATGGACTCAACTTCATCCCTTTGCCTCATATTCTTAATAAGATTCCACCATTTATAAGCTTCTCCTTCCAAATGATATAATGCAAAGGTGAATTTATCATGTTCAGAACATTTTAGGACCGAAAATATCTTTTCAGTTGTACTGATCCATGGTTCATCCACTAATGGGTCAGAAGACCCACTAAATGAGGGTGGACACTACCTCATAAAGGATTCAAAAAAATTTTGTTCCTTACTTTTCTCATTTCGAATTCCAAAATGATTCATAGATGAGAACATTGTGTGATCATGGCTACAATATTTTTCATTGCAGCTCCCATAATGTTTGGTTTCTTAGGGGGACAATCATTGCATTGCCCATCACATTCAACATTAACACGGTTCCTTCGGGTTCCAGCCATGGACTAAATCCAATAAGCATAGTGTGAGAAATGCTAATCATAATAGGAAAACCACATAATCAATAATAAAATTTTACACTTATGGTCTTATCATAGGTTATTCATGGCCATTTCTAAAACGCTAATATTTTTTTCAATGCTTAGACATATCCTTAGAGTTCTTACTAAGGCTTTGACATCATAGTTTCCAAAGGTTGACTATACATTTACTATGATACCAACTATAATTACACATAATTTACATACATGGTTCTTACTTAATAAATTAAGCATACTTATTAAAACATATAACAAAACCATGATAGGACCATATAGATATAGTGTCTTTAGAAACTGGGAAATATAAACAACTCCTTCATATATCATCTATAGTGTCTCGTATTTATTTCATCATATCTAGATTCCCTTTGGAATATCCTACTTAATATTATTCTTCTTGACATGGGGAAAAGAAAACATACAAAAGGGTGAGCTCAAATGCTCAGTAAGGGTAAACAAAATAAATATCAATCATATCATATTCATAATAACATATCATTTTGAAAATCTTATCTTACAAAAGAGATCATAATATCATAACATGGGATAAATCATAGTAGTGAAATGTAATCCAAATAATCATAACTTAAAACATGAAGCTTTTTTCCATACACACGTAATCATGTAAAATTATTTCATATTAGTCAAGCCTCATTCCCAAGACCATCATCATAGGCAAAGTCCATTACTGAACCGAGTTAATTTATCGTTCCAGTCCTGTATCACTGAACCAGATTAACCTGTATTTCAAGCCATGTCTATCTCATGAGATAAAAATCTTTACCCCATGAATTGGAGGGAGATATAGGTCCCACCCATCTCATAACAAAACCATTCATATGTGTTCCACAAAATCATAAATCATAGCATAACCCTTGTAATAAAAATGGGATTCTTAAACATCATGCCATAATAACATAATTCATATAAGATAAAAGGACATAATAAAATTAATTCCATCATAAAATAATAAAATAAATTTAAAAATAATGATATAAATATAACCCTATATTTTCAAAGATGGAAAATAATTTTGATAAAATACTTGAACTTCATTCTTGAGTAAAATATCGTTTCTACTCCAAAATTTTTTTCCCTTCTGTACATGTCATACAATTTTAAACTAAAATAATTTGAGTAAAAATAATCTTAAAAACATGTAATTTAAGTTTCATGGAAATAATTTTCTATGAAATCATAAAAATCCATTGATGTCGTATAAGTTAAAAAAACATTCTTCTCATACTTTGGCTGGAAAAGTCAAAAATTACCTCGTACTAAAAAAACGACAAAAGATTCCTTTCATATCATTTACTATAAACTCACCAATGGGTAAAATTGGATTTTAAAAGAATTAATAGGATATAAATAATATTACATATTTAGGAAACATTGATGTGGATGATAAATATTCCCCAGTAAATTCTAAAGTATAACAATCTCGGATAAAAATGAGATTGTGAGATTTTCCCTTACCTTAGGTCTGATATGCTTCGTACGTATCTGAAGCTCCTGTATAATGACATAAATAATTTCATTGACTTATTATAGAATCATATCCATTGTTATTATATCATATATGGTCATATTATTATATTCTTATTAGTAATATTTCATTGCTACTTGTTATTCGGGTGTTCATTGCTTTATGTTCATTAGCATGTTTTGTCGAATATATTCTAATTAAACTTTTTTGGTTATAGATACCTCATTTACATAATGGTATTATTGTAATAAATATCATATTTATTCATTCAATTCATTCAATTAATTTATATAATAATTATTCAATTAATATCATGTAGAACGAGTCGCATCATATCGTGGAGACAGTAAGCCGTACGTACGCACGAGCGATGATATCGTTCCCATGATCATGGAATTATATTGAAGTGTATGTATAGTATTTCAGAATAAATATCACTTTATAATAATCATATATAGTTATTCTTTACACCATTATACACATCCAAGTATGGTGGTGGTGGAAAACAGATTACACCACGATGTGGAGATGGTATTCCGTACGTACGCACACGCCGTGATTTCATTTTCTATAGGATAGATAGAAGGTGAAATAGGGTTTTTTAACATTTATAATTACATATCATTATATGAGTGATACTTATGTTATTAATATATAATGAAACAAATAATGAAGAATAAGTAGAAGAAGAAAGAAACTTGAAAGAATCGGTAGAAGAGATTAGCTCTTCTTCGACACTCCTTTTTGAAACCTCATCTTAAGGCACTGAAATTTAGCTTTGAAGAAGACCAGGACCTCTAGTATGTTTCTAGTGAAGTTGATTATGGAACTGGGTAGGGGTTGGCCAAGCTTTAATGCTCAAAATTTTGTGGGGATGAGAGGGACACCTTTGGAAACCTCAAAAATCATAATTTATACAAAATTAAAACCCCACATAAAAACTTCATAAATGAATAAAATCTGAATCTTAGAAGATAGTGGGTTGTAAGTTCATCAACCAATAATATTTAGACATGTAGGGAATTTATTTTAAACATTATCACCTTGATTTATCCTTATTTAATCTATTTAATTTTATTTGTGGTAATAAGATTATAAATTTTAAATTGTTATAAATAATTACACATGTATTGTGAATTGTCCATAATTGGATAATTTATGACATTTTAGACCATATAAATTTTAATTTATAATTTTTAAATATGTTTGGTATTTTTAAACCATTTTATAATATGTTATTTCTATAAAATATCAATAGTGTCAATTTTGAAACTATTCATTTATTTGAATTTAAATAAAATAAACACAGAGGATATATTAGAACCAAAATGTTTAATACCTTCCTAATATGTCATAGTCGTCTAGAAAATTCATGGATCATATTAAATAGTGCATATAATATTTATTTTAATATTTTTAAAATCATTTATTTGATATTTCAATCAATAAAATAATTTCAACATCACTATTGTGTCACCTTTAATGATAATTATTTAATACATAAAATTTCAAAATAAATTCACATGATGTATATAATTTTATTATCTTTTTGGAGACTATTAATTTATTATGTTTCATAAAGTATATCACTAAATGAAAATTATTAATCTTATAATATTTAAGAGAGTGACATGTTGTCACTTTCTTTGGTTTTAATGACAATTAAATTATTGTAATGACCAAAAGTCTATAAAATGAATTTATTCCAACACTTCGTATTTAAGGGTCGACTTTTAGTCATAAAATAGAATTTTTTTCAGTTGTTTGGGTAATTTTATAATCTTATTTTTACCCTAAATAACCCTATTTACTTTTAACTACAGTAAATAAAAATTACCATAGTTACTATTAATAATATAGAAAAAATATAAGTAAACTATTAAAATAATTTGGACAAAATGAATTCAAATATGGAATCCATTTTTCAAAATTCAAAACACATAATTTTCAGTAATTAATTTAAAATTAATCTCGTTGTTAAGAAATCCGGTTTTAAAAGTTAAAACATTGCAAAAGATTGAAATGTTTTAACATATTAATTCAAAGTAAAATTAATGGTAATGAAATAAATTATATTAAATGGTAAAAATATATTATATTTATACTTTAAAACCATTCAATATTATAATTTAGCAATATAAATTATTGCGATGAAAAAAGTTGTTTTTAATTAAAATATAGCGTGTTTTTACTATTCATTATAATACGAAAGTTATCGGAATAATATGAAAATTTTATCCAAAGTAAATTTTTATATACTGATTCCAAAGAAAAATTTATTTTGTCAAATTGAACTTATAATCCTATCAAAAACTAGATTTAATGTGGGTGCGCCATCAAAAAGCGGCAAAACTGCATTTTTTGAAACATAAATATTTTACCCGAAAAATTTATTTTGTTCACATACCATGTTTTAGAAAATGTGTAAGATCAATAATAATGTTAGAAATTCAAAATGTGGTTAATACTATTCATAATGGCTAGTCCATAATAATATTATAAGAATATATCGTTGTTTAGTGAAACCTGGTATCGCGTACTACACACGCTATTGAGGAAGGTCAGGATTGCATGTAATGCAAGCCAAGCTAGTGTTTTGTGCAGTGAAGGATTCCTTTGCGTATAACATAAGAAATTAAAAAACAAAATTATTTCTCACAAAATCTCAGGGTTTTATAGTGAGCGCATAAATCCTCCCACCAATTCCATATTCCACACCCAATACATTGCCTGAGCCCCTGGGTCCGGCATGACCTTAAAATGGATGGTCCTGCATGACCGTAAACTGTATGGTCCTGTATGACCTTAAACTAGATGGTTTTGCATTACCTTAAACTATATGGTCCAACATGTCCTTAAACTGGATGGTCCTGCATGACTTTAAATTGTGCATCGTCCTTCATGACATTAAAATGCATTTTGTGAATTACATATGGCTATATTCCCATCCTTATGGGATACGTAGGAATGCTCAGATGCTTCGTTTTGAGCCCAGCCCCAAACTCTTCTCTTTGACTATCCCCCTTTTTATAGCTTCCTCAGAGGGTCCTCTCAGGATGTGGGGTAGGCTTCCATAGCCCCACTCATACGAGGATCATAATAGTCGCACCATGTTCCCACTCCCATTCTTCTATCCTCCCACATCTTCACCGCACGACGTTAAACTGCATGGCCTTTAGGAACTACGTATGGATTGATTCCCATCATCATGGGATATGTAGGAACGCCCGGACACTTCGTCCGTTGGCCCAACCCAAAAACCAAAATCTTCCCCTCAGGTCAAGACATATGGCGGGGTGAATACTTCTGCCTGAGTTCACGTTGAGCAAGCCCCAATTTGGTCGTACGCCCTGCTCCCTAGAGACGTTCGCCTCATTCATAGATGGGTAAAGCTATGATTCAGCTACTCTTTGACTGTTATTCCATCGCCTTCCCCATCCGGAAGGGCCCCTGAATGGGATTAATGGTAGGCCTAAGGGCTCTCTCACCACTTCAGGCCAATGTCCTCGAGGATGTTGAGCAACAAGCCAATAAAAGTCCTGCGTTTTGAATGTGGTCAGTGGTCGATGCTCATTTGTTTCTCCCATTTCATCCCACTATAGGGACACTGTGTATTGAATGTGGTCAATAGGTGTACTGAATCATTAGGGCCACCTCAAGATGTACCTAACATCAAGGGTAGTGATTCGTTTTTCCCCATCCCTAAGCGTCAACCTCTTTCCAGGCGGTGCCAATTGTTGGGCCCCCAGCCCAGGTTCTCTCTGATAGGGTTGTACGGAATTTTGTGGGATTATGTCCTCATTCACTTCACGTTACTCATCATGTTGTACATATCCCAGACGAGACACCTTATCTATCCCTCATCCTTACAATAAGATGTTAAAATGCGGGCAGGTCAAGCCTCCCTGGCCAAGGCCCAACCTCAGGACTGTTAGCCTTCTTGGGCCCTAGCCCAAGTTCATACCTGAAGTGTACGGTGTGGTGTGGGATTATGTTATCATTCACGTCGGGTTACTTGTCATGTCATACGCCTACCTTGTCTAGGGTACCCTATTCCCAAAACATATTAGGCCCCCAGCCCTCGTCCTCATTGTAAGACGTTAAACTACAAATCGCTCAGGCCTTCCTGACAGAAGCCCAACTATCAGGCCCCTTGGCCTTTTCGGGCCCCGGCCCAGGCCCTATCTTATGGGAGTGTATGATTTGGTGTAGGGTTATGTCCTCATTCACATCAGTTTATTCACTGTACCATACACCTCCCTTGTATGGGGGTATCCGACTCCCCTCCTCGTCCTGCATGAAGTTAAACTGCATTTCGAGAACTACATGAGGCTTAATTTCCATCCTTTTGGGATACGTAGGACCACCCAAATGTCTAGGATTCATGTCCAGGCCCACCTCCAGGAAATATCCATTTCACCTTGGCCCCTTTTACTACCCTTCCCCAAAGAGGGGAATATATGGCATAGTATGGGATTATCTCCTCACCCACGTAGGGCTTGTAAAGACCATGCCATGTACTTCTCCCTCCCGAGCCACCCCATCAACCCTTCTCAGTGATTCATCAAAGTGCCTAAGGGTACTTTGGTTTATTACCTGGAATGTTGGGTTCCACTCGGACATGTATTCACCCGCTCTTCAGGCTTCGTGGTCCCCTTAATCTGGGCTTTCATCGTCTTTCACACATGGAGGGACCCCTAAGAATGGCCTGGATACCACGCCTATGTTCTCTCTTACCATTACGGGATAATGCCCCAAGTGTGTCAAACATCACATTGATACAAATCCTACATTTCAAATATGGTCAGCAGTCGATGCTCGTTTGTTGCTCCCACTTCAGGCGAACATGATAGAGATACTATCTTCCTGCCATGGTTAATAGTTATCCTCCATCTCCACACCAACCCCATTAAGCCCAATGTTTCAGTTACATGAGTCACATCCTTCCCCAACTTCTCATGTACAAGTAGATCTTCGACACTCTTAAGGCTATTCCTTAGTGTGCATCTGCATGTTAGGGGAACAAATTAGTGATAAGGGCATCCTTCGGGGCTCTGCACTGATATCCCATTGATGGACGTTCCAAGAATTGCAATAAATATCTTCCTCCCTTGTTTCCCAAACCGTCATTGACTCACATGGGATTAGGGATCAGGTCGAGGTCTGTTGTTACTCGGAAAGCTACCATCCTTTCATGGTCCGAGCTCTAAGACCATAAACTAAGTTCTCCTCAGAACTATGTTCGGCTTGATTCCCATACTAATTTGATACGTAGGAATTACCAGACCTCTTGTCTTTGGGTCCATCATGAGGCCCGCTAATTTTTCTTCTCTATCCTGTCTTCGGGACATTGATTACTTAACCAAATTGTATGGTACGAGATTATGTCCTCATTCACGTCGGTTTTGTGATAGTTGTACCGCACGCACCCTGTTCTAAGAATTAGCCCTCCTGTTTCCTGTCCTGTGCGACATTAAAAGGCACCCTCTAGAACTACATGTGTCTTGATTCCCTTCAATATGGGATAAATAGGACCACGTGAATGTCTAGACTTCGGGTCCAGCCCCACCTTTTATAGATATCCTGATCTTCCAGTCACCAAGGCCCTTGGCATGTTCCTCCCCACGAGAGGGATATATAGGTGTGGTATAGGGTTTTTCGCGCATGCCCCCTTATCCTGGGAATCCTCCATCTCACGACTGCCCTCAAGATTATGTCCCATGACCCCTAGAAGTGGTTTACTAACGTGTTAAGAGTACTCTAGTCTAGGACCAGTTGTGTCAGATTCAACGTAGGCAAGTTCCTTTCACATTCCAGGCTTTGTGTATCCCTTCATCAGGGATTTCATCATCTTTCACACCTAGAAGGACCCCCAAGAACAAACTAGATACCACACTTAAGGGATCTCCTACCGTTACGGGCCAACACCCCTGAGGGTTTCAGACAACAATTTGATACAAATCCTGCATTGCAAACATGGGCAGCGGTTGATGCATGTTTGTTTGTCCCCATTTCAGGCTAACGTGACATGATGTTGGGTTGCAAAAATGGTCAACAACAATCCTATGTCACCACTCCAACCCCTTCAGACCATGAATGTTGGTTGCATGATTCACATTATGTTCCACCCCATTAGGTCCAGGTTGAATCTTGACACTCTTAACACTATTCCTCAGTGCACACCTACATGTCAGGGGGACAAAGCTACAATACGGCGTCCTTTGGGGCTCCCACTGTCCAAGATCTAAGACCATAAACTATGATCTTCATTAAGGGATATGTACGGCTCGATCCTCATCCATATGGGATATGTAGGACCACCCAAACATCTCATTTTCGGGTTCATCTCATCTGTGAGCTAGTTTCCCCAGCCCCTTTCACTCTCACCCCTATTTTTATCCCCTTGGCCCAAGGGCCCCCTCTCGAATTGCGTACGGTGTGATGAGGGATCATATCCTCATCCACGTCGGTTATGTTTCATGGCAACGTACACATTCCCCAACAAGAATCATATCAGCTACATCTGTGCTGCATGACGTTAAAATGCATGATTGGTCCTATCACATGACCCTAAAATGTGACATTATTGTCCTGGCCGCATGATGAAAAACGGAACTACATTGTGATGAAATCATCATAGAAGAAGTCACGTTGGGTTTTGGTCATACGCCATGGCATATTTCAATTCCTACTACAACTTGATTCTTGTGAGGACGCCGGGGATTGCTACCCTAGGCATGTCGCCTCACAAAAAAACCAAACCACTCACCTTAAAGGACAAACAAGATTTATGAAATACTGCTTCTCTTAGTTCGAGGGATATACCCGCACACTACATTCATCCTTTTCATTGGTACCTTACCGTGTCATTCCACCTTTGAAGAACTACGTGTGGCTTGATTCTCATCCTCATGAGATACATAGGAGCACCCAAGAAATTCCCTATGGTCCTAGCCTAATTTTCGTGTTCGATCCCTCCACTCGAGCACATCCCCCAAAGAAAACATGGTAAGTAGGGCTTAGGTCCTCATTCACGTCGGGTTTTGTGACCACATTACCATGTGTCTCCTGCTCTGCATACCCATTCATGGTCTGAGTTCTAAGACCTAAAACTAACACCCTTTCAAGAACAACATCCAGCTTGATCCCCATCCCGATGGGGTATGTAGGAATGCCTTTGCACATTGGTTCAGGCCCAGATCAACTCTCGTTTTTGGTCCCTAGACCTAAAAGCTCTCATCGGGAACACGTGGTGGTCGAAACCCCCGGTTCCCATTCACATCTGATATTTGAGTTACCCCACCATGTTCCTCATTTATTTCCTCCCATCCATCGCCTGACCTCTACGGCCGTAAATGAAGATCTCCCTATTGGAAGGGACTCGACTCCCTCTTTCTAATACATATCATTAATGTATTCAGATGCATTTTGACAAAGAGCCCGAAGTGTAGAGATTTCATGGATAAATTCCTCTCATTCCATGACCATGCTTCGTGAGATCTCCATTTGGATCCTCATCCTCTTCCACATCCCAAAAGGACCCTCAGATGACATGGATTCTATACTTAAGGGCTCTCTAGGGATGACGGGCCTAAGGGCTCTCCCACCATTCCGGGCTAATGTCCCTAAGGATCCAGGGCGACATTGGCGACAAGTCCCATTGTTTCGAATATGGTCAACGGTTGAACATCATTTGTCCGTCACTATTCCAGGCTAATGAGATGCAGAAGCTATGTTTCCTCCATGGTCAACAGTTATCCTCCATCGTCATGCCGCTATCATTGTGATCCAAATTTCGAGCGTCATCATTCACACATTTACACTTCCTCATGTTCATGTGGAATTCCAACATACTGAGCTTTATCTATTTGTGCATCTTGGTGTGCTACATAGATGGGTTAGCATCATTGGGCTGGTATTCACCGAGCGTCCCTTTTCCCCACCATGCCTCTTCATGTGTTGGGAAAGTCCTATCACTACTTCTTGTTTACCACATCAAGCACCACTCAGGTGGGCTTAGTAGTTTTGGTAGGATTTGTAATGGCGTAACCAAGAATCTCATTATGCTACATGACATTAAACTATGAATCATTAACTATGTATGGGTTGATTCCCATCCTTATGGGATAAGTAGAGATACCCTAATATTTCACCCAGGGTCTAGCCATCTGAATCATAAAGCCATGTTCCTCCCCATTTCTGGCTCGTGGCCTGACTCTTCGTGGGGAACCATGCAACTTCAATTTTTCCCCAAATAAGTTCAGGATTCCCCAAGATAACATTGGGAAGCGACATCCCACCTCACCAGAGAGGCCTTGTCTGAAAGAAGGAATAATCCGTGATCTAACTGATGCGTCCATACAGTGTGCTTCTGCCATGGTGTCATAATATCAAGAGTGTTGGATTCTATTAGATCAAACCCTCACTCTACATTCCATGTTTTGTGTGCCCCTTATTCAGACCATATTCCTCTTTCATGTCTGGAGGAAAACCCAAACAGTATGGATGCTCGGCCAAAGGCCCGCCAATTGTCCTGGGCCAACATTCAGAAGGACTATTGGGTAACACTTTGAGTTAGGCCTCATGTTTCGAACATGGTCAATGGTCAGCCTTCATTTGTTATCCCCATCTCAGGCTAACGCAATACGGATATTGTGTTTCAAATATGGTCAACAGTCATCCTCTATTGTCACAACACCCCCATAGTGTTCTGAATTTTGGGTATCATGTTTCACACATTCCACTTACCTTTGTTTGAACTAATCCCAACGCCCCTGGAATTACCCAACTCGTGTACCAGAGCACATCGGAAGAACAACTCATCGATTGTTCTGAGGTCCTAATGCTCCGATCAGGCCTCTCCCATGTCTTCTCGGAAGATTCGGATTGGTTACTTATACCTCTTATACACGAATATTGGTCGATGTGTTACGTTTAGATGGAATAGTGTGGTGATCACCCCATGTTTCTCACATTGGGCTCAACCCACGTGAGCTTAGGGACTGACCACTGGACATTTCACAAGTATAATAGACGCGTATGAAGCCAACCTCGATAACGAGACTCATGCGTGTTATGGAATCAAATAACTAAAGGTATGAAAGTACTTTTGAGAGTTTGTGATCTTTACAACACTCGGGGGATTATTCCTCCCATGGAGGGGCTGACCTCATTAAAAGAGAGTTCCAGTTCTGCCACACTTTGACTTCTGGCATCTAGGAGTTGCTGCCGCCAGCCCAGCTCCCGCTCCTCCTCAGCAGCGATGGGGCGCAGTTCATCAGCCTTATATTGGGCCCGCTCTATGTCAGCATGAATGAAATCCATCTCTTTTGATATCTGCCTCATACTCTCTTCTGTCTCTACCAGCTTGGCCCTTAACCGCAAGATCCACTCGGATTGTGCATTAAGAGAGGTTGGGTGGTCATCCGCCCAGATCTGTAGCCGTTGGATATCATATACAGCCTCCCAGAGCTTCTTGATGTTTATTACCCTCCTCCGCTACCATCCCATGCTGAGGCCGCGATCATACTTCTGAATCTTCTCTTCCATAAGATCACGGATGAGCAGATGAAGGTGTTGGGCATCCACTCCCCCATCACACTGTTCGTGTAGCCGCAAGCGAAGTCTGTCCATCTCATCTAGCCCTAGTGTCTGGGGGTCTTCTTGATAAAGTGCACGATCAACTTCCATGATCGACGGTAGACTATGTCGTTGTCCTCTTCGTCAGAGTTAGTCTCGTCCCAGTCCGTACGATTAGTAGGTTCATAGGAGGGGTACTCCCTAAAGAAATCTTCAGTGGGATCTATATCTGGCGTGGGGTCAGGCACGACATCTGGCGTTGTATCAGATACGTTGGGACTTGGGTTGACCGACATATCCTCATTTTCGGACCCCACCTCAATGACCTCGGGCATGACCCCACTGGTGGTCCCGCCAATGATGGGGGAGATGAAGCTCGAGTGGGCTGGGTAACTATCTCCATGATTACTATCATGCCTCTGGGAGGGGCACCACCAAAAATCCTGACTTGCCTCGCCACAGCGGCCCATGCTAGTCGAAGAACTGTACGTAACAGAGAAGGGCATGGATGTCAGTTGGCACGATCATCGTGTGGCAGTAATAAATTCAGTGTAGAGGACTTACAGAGATTGAAATCATGGTATTTCTCTTGAGTTGATGTTGACGATACCCCAAAGCGATGCCCAATGTATATTTTATGAAGGTCCAACGACTCTACAGAAGCCGCCTAGGGTATCCTAGACCCACCAGACCCATAAATGGACGTGACCATAGGTGCGGGTTCCATGGGTCCTACATTATCACCCATTGAGAGGCGAGAGAAAGGTCTATGTATAAGATTTTACTATGTGGTTCAGCAATTGGTAAGAATTCCATAATGTCCTGAGAGCAGACCATGAGGAAAGAAACTTGGAAAGTTATGTTGAGAGCCTCTTCGAAATCATCGATAACTGAGCCTTGATCTCTGACTTCACCTTTCTCCAGCGGGCTCCCTCCACCACCCTCATCCTCACAAGAGGATTCATCTTATTCTTCCAGTAGGGAAAAACACTCTCTCAGCTCAGCGGCCGACAGCTTTGGGGGAACCATCTGATCTAGAAGTACCCTCACCAGGTCTGCCATCAGATGCGGGGTACCCCTGGAATGCACAATGTCCTCCAGCTCAAGCAGATATGACTCCCCCTCCACCAGAGACACTACGAAACCAGCCCGAACGGGGTATATACCCTGTAAATCCATCCTAAGGTAGTTCAGGTGTTGCCACATCTCTGAAGGGCCAACGAACTGCCGGTTGATATCCGAGATGTCCCAAGCCTCTGGGAAAACATCATTGTCTGGCATGTCAATATGGCGCAACCGTTTCCCCAGGGCCAGAGTGGATATCCTGTGGAATCCCCTCGGTGGCCGCCCCTCCAGATGGTTCTGCTCTCATTGGACCACTGGGTCCACTACCACT
Organism: Viscum album; assembly: GCA_963277665.1. Classification (NCBI taxonomy): domain Eukaryota; kingdom Viridiplantae; phylum Streptophyta; class Magnoliopsida; order Santalales; family Viscaceae; genus Viscum; species Viscum album. The sequence goes on from OY728138.1 coordinate 1,451,910,638, forward strand.
GTTGTATCCTCCGCCGCTAAATCACCCTCAACTGGTGGGGGTCTCGCTGCCACGATAGCCCCACCACCATGAGAGGCCTTTTCTTCCCTTTGACCCTGACCTCAGGATGGGGAAGGCCCGCTATCCCCAGCTCGAACAGTTGACTGCTTCAGCATTTCTCCTGGATAAGCTAACTCTTATGTTATGGCATACTTATTCACCAGTCCGAAGGCGGCGGAAGATGGAGGCAATTCATTTCGCATTTTACCATCTTCCCATGTGATCATGAGCCAAAATTACCTCATCACACATGGGTGTTCCTCGTGGATCACCTCCCAGTAGACCTGCGGGGTCAGCCGCTGCAGGCACTGGAATTGCCTTGCAAACTGGTGTGGGGTGTACGACTCGCAAAGAGCCTCACGATCCACCAATTCCACCAAGACTCCACCTCTAAAGGCTAGCTGATAGGCCTAATTAACATCCATCCCCCGACCTTCATCGGTGACTAACCCTGTCGGCAATGGTAATGGGTGGAAATTAAACTCATCTGCCTTCCACAACTTGTTTAGTACCAATGAAACAGTTAATTTGGATGGAAATCCCCCAATAGCATTCAGAATGGATGGGCGAAAGATTGACCTTGGAGGACATATGGGTTTCAGATATTCGTAAACCCCCCTGATGTGCGCTGTGATCCACCCATACAGAAGATGGGAGGGCCCTCATATCCTCTGTGGCCTCCTGCCCTCGCTAAAATGTCGTAGCATCTTATACAATATAGAGAGCATTAGAATCCCCAGATTGACCCCCCTCCTTTGGACAGCATGGATTCCATGATGAATGAGTTGGGCTGAACCCCAATGTCAGTATCCTTCACTGGTAGGATCCAACCACAGATAAGGGGCGCGATAAACGGTGCCAATCTGACTATTGGACGCTGTTCAGTATTGACATTGGAACACCAAGTCATCCACTAGATGTCCTCCATGAGTGGCCAATACAAATGCTCCTTTCCCAGTTTATCCCCCTTTGGAAAAGTTCGAGGCCTCACAGGAAACACTTGATCCACTAGAAATTTCAGGAACTGCTTGAACCACTTCTTGAAGTGAATATCCCTCACCACTTCTTTGTCTTCTCCGGGGACCAGCCCCATCAGTGCCAGCACTAGCTACGGAATCAGCTCTGGATCCTCCCATGCACTCATTGTAGGGAGGAACTCATCATACATGGCCTCCATGATCGGGACCCCAGAAATCTGACGGACAGCCCATAGACTGATGTCGACCTCCCCATGTTGCAGGTGAAACGTGTTGGTCCTAGATGACCATCTTCTCAATAGCTCTGACATCAGCTATTCCAGTTGATATATAAGGAATTGAGAGACCCAATCCTCCTCATACAAACCCAGTATCCTCATCTCAGATCCGAACTCCTTTCATGAGTCACATACCCAGTAGGCCCATGCCTAGTCGTTTGTGAATTTGCCGCCCTGGCACAGGTCCCACTCATCGGACCACCCCTTCTTCGAATCCCTCAAGGCTGCCTTCAGTATTCTGTAGTACATGAAAGGTGACGTCTCCAGCTGCAATGGCTTCCAATCAACACTGTTCAGATGATTTTACAGGTATTTGGTAGTGACAGGTGTGAATTCTTCCCGTGCAAGACCATCGGTGGCCCTGAACTGTTGGCGCTGGCACAACGTGCTTCTAAACCAGCAAGTTGGTTCATCCCTACTCGCCACAGGAATGAAGATGTCATCCCTCTACCCGAATCCATTCAAGGGAAGCCTATTTCAGAGTGGATAGTTCTTTTGGATCTCTAATAGTAATTCCATCAACGAATTATGGTCCGAGTGGCTCTGGACTAGCTCCCCCAGACCAAGACAATTTTCCATCTCTTCCCTCTGGGCGGCGTTTGCAAGCACCCCTTGGGCAGCTTCTCGATGGGCCATTTGGTTTTATGACTCAAAAATATTTTAGTTCAGGTTGCGAATCCTATTCAAAGAGCTCCTTCACGAAACCGAATTGGAGATCCTGGCCTCAGTATGCAAGCACACGCTCGTGTAGCGCAATCGCGGAGTCAAAGACTCACGGTTCACCGTGAAGCCCGATTCATGGAGAGCAGACGCAGAGTACATGAGATTTGCGAACCGAGAGCGCAAAAGGAAAAAATTTCGAAGAAGGGAATGGAAAAAAGAGATGTATTCCCCCTATTTATAAGAGGCATCCCTCAAAGCTTCATGGTGCATCCAAGTGTGATGAGCTTCGAGGCACACGCGGACCGCGCACCTGCTATCCGCTTTGTGAGCCCTCTTCGCGAGTCAGCACCGCGAATGGACGATGATTTTGGCGATTTCTCTCAGTCATTGACCCTTGATCAATCTGTGGGTCCATGTCTGAGGGGGGAATTTGTTGGTGCCAAAATATTGGATGAAAATAATGAATAAAAAGAGGCCCCGCTACCTGCTTTACGAAGCCATCGCGCGGATCACCCCAAGAAATGCAGCCACTGCGAATCATAGGAGGCGGTATGCTCTACGAATTCCCCTGACGTTCCCATTCTTACCGTGAAGCAATGGAGGCAGTACGCTCTGCCAAATCCCTTGACATTCGTGACCCGCCGAGAAGCAACCGAAGCCCTCTTTGCGCTGTGTTAGCTTTTCTCTGCGGTTTTACTTGCCTATAAATACCTAGCTCCCCTTGATCCCCTGAGGATGAACAATCATTCCTTTTGGCTTCTCATATCCTGAATCGAAAATCTCTCTTTTCTCTACGAACCATGAGCTACGCCAGGTTTTTTTGCTACACAGGGAGCCTCCGCATTGTCTCGTTTTGATCCCCTCTTCCGAGGGGGATGCCTTTCGCGAAGCCTAAGGGATTTCGCAATGGAAGGGGATCCCCAAGGGGACCCGGGTCATCGTAGAGAATTTATTCTTTGTAAAACACCCCTAATGTACACATTCTCCAAATTAAAAGGAAGGGTCACTATACTTCGCAATGCACATTTCATGACGAAACTTTCCATCGCGAGGCACCTATGCTTCGTGAGGTAGAGCCCTACGAATCCCTTTCCACTTTGCAAAGCACCTCCCACTTGCACCTTCGCCTTGTGCTAAGGCTAAAGAACCCCACTTCGCGAAGCACACTCCTTCGTAAGTTCCCTTCAACATGCAGAGCAAAAAATTTCCAAAAGGCCCATTCCTATGGACTTCTCTTCTTGGAAATTCCTTTTCCCGTGCGACCCTCCAGGTTTTCACGATGTGACTTCAAAGTCCCTCGGATGATACCGCCCATAGCGTTGCTTTGCCTAATGCTTCTTCACATAGGCAAACTAGTGTCTATTTCTTCTTTGCATAGCCACGCTAATGTGGACCCCTCGATTGTTCACTCTGTGACCCCCCTTCAGCACGACATTACCATTACCTTCCCTCCCAAAAGGAGAGGAGGGTACTGGTCATTTAAGTCCTAGGGGTGCGGATTAAACCCACCTTGTCCGAGCTACAGGACGTTAAACTACCAAGAAACCTCATCCTCAACAGGAGATATTAAATTGTGACATCACCCCGTGCCACTCACGCCGGGTTCCCCCATCTGTGACATTCTCTACGCCCCCTGTTCTCCACATGGGATGGTATCATATTTTTGGGAGTGGTGTTTGTCTGTGGAGAAGGGAAACCTTCTCCGTGTAAGCCCCTAGCCTTTCTTGCAAGATGTAGAATCCATGCACATCCATACTTCCCCTCTCCCTCTGTGCTTTTTCTCCCTTGGGCCTCCATCCTAGAGTAAGTCCCAGACCCATGGGCCACCCAATGTATAAGCCCCTCTTCACTTCCCACAGATGCACCATTTGCGACGCGATCATCAGGTCCCTTAAACCTCTTGTTTATCACACCGATAATGACTCCCGTGAGCTTAGTGTAAGCACCAATCCTGACTCAGCATGGGCCACCTAAGACTGTAAGCCCAAATTACCCCCACCCCGCATGATGCTAAACTGTATAACAAAATTATGAGGACTTTTATCCATGTCAAGGAACAGTACGTAGAAAGCCTCCCTGAGGTTCAATCCTAATACCGATCGGACCCCCGTTCCATCTTCATGTCAGTTTTCCAGCACCAACCCAAACTATGGGGACTTTGAAACATGTCAAGGCATGGTACATAGGAAGCCTCCACGAGGTTCAAGCCCACTATCCACCTGAACCAAGGTCCTTATTCACATCAATTCTCTAATACTCCCTCATCCCGCATGGTGTTAAACTGAATTCCAATCCAGCAGTAAGATGTTCTGACCCCACCATCCAGTTGTTCTGACACCCCCTCATGTCAGTTCAATAGCCCCCTTCCAACCCGAAATACATGGAATTTGATTCATGCCAAGGCATGGTACGTAGGAATCCTCACAAGTATCAAGCCTATCATCCATTGGACCAAGGTCCATCTTCACGTCAGTTCACCGATATAGCATTCCTTACTATAGGTACTTCGATCCATGTCAAGGCATGGTACGTAGGAAGCATCCATGAGGTTCAAAACCACCGAGACCCCTGATCCCTTCACGTTGGTTCATCGAACCCATATCTTGGGGCAGCATAGAGTGTAATCCCCACACATCCAACACGAACTACGTGTACTTTGATCCATGTCAAAGCATGGTACGTAGGAAGCCTCCAAGAGGTTCAAGCCCAACACCCATTAGACCAAGGTCATTGTTCACGTCGGTTCACTAACACATACCCTCATCCAACATGATGCTAAATTCTACTTCTAAATTTCGTGGACTTTGATCCATGTCAAGGCATGGTATGTAGGAGGCCTCCCTGAGGATTAATCCCACCACTCGTTGGACACTCCGATGCCCTTCACGTCGGTTCAAACCATCCAAACTACGAAAACATTGATTCCCCAACATAGGGATACGTAGGAGGTATCTTTGAGGATCAAGACCATCACTAACGTCATCTTCGCGATTGTCCCATCTCATTACTCCTCTTCTCCATTCAACTCTCCATCATCCATCATGATTCTTACTAGGGCTGCCACATCCTGGTGAGATCATTGCATTTCATTCCCCACCACAGCATTAGAGAATATGCCCATGCATTTTCCCCAATATCGGTGTTCCTTCAAGGGGGGTTCCTCAATATGATCCACCTTCATCGGTGTTCGGATCTATCTGATCCGTCTCCACTAGACATTGAACTTGTGGCATATCCTGTGTTAAACATGATAATCTGAGGAAAACCTCAGATACATGCCTATGGAATATGATTCCCATCGCTCAATGTGGGATGCCTCGAGCTTTCACGCCCTTGAGAAGCACTATAATAAGAGACGAAAGATAGACACGCCAATTACCCAGCATCCAGACATGCTAGTGATGCTCGACGTGACTACTCCCTCAACTGAAGGTTGCTGCCCTAACCAGACCCCGTGAAATGTCCTGACAGAAGTAGTGTAATTAAACAGAATCCATGGAAACCTGGTACTGGGAAGAGTTTCATGAACAACATATTAAATCTATATTGGAGACCTGGACATGATGACGAGTTCCGAGGACGAATCCACGGAAGGAAGAACCAACATCTATCATCTCGTTTCGATTTAGGAGAAGACATCCATTAATAAGGACTGAATGTCGCCCGCCTTTGCTAAGAGGGAATGCGGGGCAACAGAGCCGCGCCGACATCCCCCGAACGTGACAGACCTTCACGCCCCTACGAATGTGTCCGAAACAGTATCCTATTCACATATCGGGCCATCCACATGATTGTGCTACTGAATCCAAGAGGGTATGCATCATGGAGGAATCTTATAAGGAAAAAGATGTACCATGGTTAAAGAGTATATTTGGATTGATGACACAAAGGACATGGAAAACACAACCCATTGCTACATGATTCATGTACCAATCTCTTATTTTCCTGCAACTAGTGTTTTCGTGTACTGTGTAGAAAAATAGGTTATTAGAGTCTTGGTGTATGGACACACCGGCTACCCACACAAATATTGGAGTCTCTATCCTAAAATCCATGCTTGAAAAACATTACACTGTTTCCCCAACCCATACTCATAGAATCTTAATTCTATGATAGAACTGACCACCACTGATACCACTCTGTCATGACCCATCCCTATGGGGCCCACGCCGCGACTCCCCAAGCCCTCCTCCAATATGCTAGGGGCTGGTGACTAGCACCGAGTAGGCATAATACTTACATGGGAGTCATTGCCTATGTACCAAGACACACACACACACACACCTCCATGCCCACAAATGCTGAAATCTAAAAAAAACCACTGAGGAACAAAATGCATGCATACATCTAAACCCAACTAACAGAGTAAAACATGAAGTAAATTACTGAAAGTAAACTGGGCCAGAATACAATCCCACCAAAAAAACAACAGGATAATAAATAAAATGTAAAACCTGTAAATAAAAATTGGTACTGGGACATCTGTAACTATCCATAGGAACACCTTATCTTATAGGGAACACAGAAAGCTTGGTCATGTCCTGGTCCACCCTAGAATGTTTCAAAAGGTTTCTTCTCGTCATAAGACACGACATGTGGGGGAAAAGCACATATAGGGGTGAGTATAACAATACTCAGTAGAGGACCCCAAAAACCACAATGAAATATAGAAAAGAATGGTAAAGTCAGCTATACATAGTATCTATCTACTAAAAATATAATAGGTGAACCCAATCCAGATGTACTCAAAACCCATGCCCATAGTCTAGAGACAATTCACCCAACTGCATTCCACGCATGGGAATTAGTATGAAGATTCCATGATGCACTTTTTTGGGAGAACACACTCCATGATTCTGATAGCTCTGGTGAAGTCCATCTGAGAAATACTGTCCGTCGGGAAAAGTCATGAGAGATAAATACACTCATTCTGAGAGAACACACACCTAAGTGGGGAAAGATCAGAATAAATAGATGTGGATCAATGTTAGGGCCTTATAAAATACCACAACTCATCCAAATTCACTTTCTATGTAAAGGATCAACACCTTATAGGGAATTTTCACATCGATACCTAACTCTACATAGGGTCAGGAATGGATAGAAGATCCCGTGTTGGGCCTCTCTAAGGGATACCTAACTCTATCTCGAAAAGTCATATTGAAGGGATCATACTTGTAAAAAAGGATATAATACCTGACCTTATGGAGAAAAAAAAATGGGGCACTAAACCCAAAAAAACATTCCCATGATATGGTGTACAAGAAGATCAATCCACGTACTGAGAAGTACATGACGTGTAGAAGTGTAACAAACCATGACTTTGAACCCTAGGTACTGCCTATGTACAATGGCCAGTGTCATAAGGCTGGTCATATAGAATAAGTTATACACTGAATTTAAGGGAGTGACATGCTGTGTTCCTCTATCCAGGTTGGACTCTGTTCTTGCTATCCATGTGACCGTACACGGCTTCAACCCATGTGTCACAACCCATGTGGCTGGTACAAGGGGTAACCCATGTAGTCGGCCTGGTCTGGCAGTGTGGTGGAGTACATGACCATGTACTCCACCTAGTGTCTGTGTATCTTTTGGATACACACTGAGTCCCATTTAAGGATCCACCTGCCATGTTCTTGGTAGAACATGTCATTTCCTCGCTTCACGCACTATGGAACCCTATCCACCACTTAGTCGGACCAACATATCATGTTCTTCAGGATACATGACGTGTGTTCTGGAAATTTCTAGAATCGGAAACATCCACCATAACACCATAGGTGGAGCTATGATCTTCTATATGGCCATCCTTTTCCACAAAACATGATCATTATGGTCTCCCTGATGTCCTGAAGACATCTCTGTTGTTTTCAGGCATCTGATAGGCCCTGAAAATGCGTATCAATCTACCAGTTTGAAGAACTCTCAAAGAAATATCTATAATGATCTGATCCAATTATACATCCTACATTTTCGTCACACCTCCACTGAATCATTGTGATATCGAGTCTCTAGTTTTGGATTGTTGTGTTGGGAAATAGATGCGCAGCAATCTATTGTTCATCACCCTGTGAAGAACATGAGGAAAAAGTGGAAAACCAAATTGTGGAACGAACCTCCACATTCGTTCATCAAGAAATTGATCTGCTCCCATTAGAAGGATTAAATAGGGAAAAATGATAATCTGACAATTATCTTTATCATGTTCCTGATAGAAACCCCAAATAATAAAAAAATAACACCCTCTCACATGAACACGCGATCCGTTGATCAAATTGTTTATTGGTTGATCCATGTTGGTTGTTTAATCCAAGAATGTGGAAAAGAAGAGAAGAAATAACTACCCGTAACTCTATCATTGGCAAAGAGGGAGATCGGTGATCGGTCGACATTTTATCTCCCTACACAATGATCCACGTGTCGTTGTTCATCGACGTCCGTCAAAATCTTCCATGGCTCCAAGAGGCTCTATCTCACTCTCACTCAATTCACCGGGTTATGAAGAATACCTTGTAAACTATCCATAATCAAGTATTTAAAAAGGAGTAATTTTTTCTCTACGCAAAAAGAAAACTTTTATGTAAAATAAATTATTACTTTGTTTTATTTCAAATAAAGCGTCTGAAAAACTAACTCTCACATTTGGCCCATGCTAGTTGATGTTACACCCCGCAAATGGTATTGTTACTACTCTTAATGCAATGGTACCCTCAGATTTCTGATCTGAGAAACTGTTAAAAAGTTAATCCATGTTTTCTGGAAAACCACACGTGCATTCTATTTAATGTTTAAATTATTTCCAAAATGTATTCGGGGCACTCTGGACTTCAAAATCGCACACCGTCGAAAGTAATTGTCTCCAAATAATTCAATATAATATTTATAAATAATACACGGAAACCCAATACATTAAAATTCCACTAACCAATACAAAAAAATTGACAATCCTAAATAAAAATGAGATTATTAGATAAACTTTTACCGTTAGATCAAATTTCTTCATAAGGGAATTTAACCACCTATATAACAAATTTAAATTTTTTAAACATATATATAACATCATCATTTTCATATATATAATACCATACATGGTTTTCTTATAATAATTTATCACCCACTTATTAATAATATTTCATTATCATCATCTAGTTAGGTTTTAACTATTATTTTCATATATGTTACAGTTGGGTGGTTATGGTACATGAATATTGATCATGGTTACATAATATATAAATATTTATATATGATATAAATATAAAATATATACCATATAGACATATTTATAATAATCCATTAATTTCAGACATGAAAAATGAATCACAGCGCATCGTGGAGGTGGTAGTCCACATGTATGTGCGACCGACGTTATCATTTTTTAACTGGTGTAATGCAAGAAAGATAAATGATATATTATATTAAAAAGATAATAATTACATAATAATTAAAATATAAATTCATTATTTACATATTTATATTAATCTATTTAAATTGATGATGAAAAATAATTAAACCTTTGTGTGGAACATGTAAGACATGTGTACGGATGAGTAATGTTTTCATTTTCTATAGGATTGAAAAAAAGGTCAAAATGGTTTTCCCATATCCATACTACAATAATATTATATTTATTATAATATATAATTATGTTATTATGGGTACAATATAATTATAGGAAGTAAAAGAAGAAATATTCTTTGAATGTGTAGGTCAAGATGATTACATCGTATTTTAGGGGCCTCATTTGGCTTACACTTTAATCCTAATTAGGATGATTGTTTCTGACGCTTTCACTGGGGCGCAAGTGTCTGTCACATTCGGGGGACGTCAACACGGTTCTTTTCCCCTATATTACCACTTTCCAAAGGCGGGTGACATTCGCACTTTATTCAGCGATATCTGCTCCTTGATCAAAATGAGATGATGGGATATCGGTTCTTTGGTCCGTGGATTCCTCCTCAAAACTAATCACCTAGTTCGGGTCTCCCTTATAGATTTAATACGTTGTTATTTAAAATCTTCCCAGTTCCATGTTTCCTTGGACGCCAGATAATTACACTACTTTTATCAGGACATTCCAAGGGGTCTGGTTAGGACAACAACCTTCAGTTGGGGGAGTAGTCACATCGAGGCGTCACTGGCATGTCTTGACACTGGGGAATTGGTGTTTCTGTCTTTCATCCCATATTATAGGGATTATCGAGGGCACAAAAGCCCAAGGAATCCCACATCGAGCGTGGGGAATCATATGCCATATTCATGTATCTAAGCTCTTCCTCAGATTCCTCTGTTTAACACAGGGTATGCCACAAGTTTAACGTCCAGTGGAGATGGATCAGACTGATCAGAAAACTACGTAGAGTGGATCAGATTGAAGGACCCCCTTGAGGGAACACCAGTATTGGGGCCCACATGTGGGAAACTTCCCAAATGTTGTAGAGGGGAATGGGGTGTCATGATTTCACTGGGATGTGGCGACCCTGGTAAGAATTAGGATGGATAATGGAGAGTTGAATGGAGTGGAGGGGGAATGAGATGGGAGAATCGTGAAGATGATGGTAGTGATGGACTTGAGGCTTGAAGAGACATCCTATGTATCCCTATGGCGGGGAATCAAATTCCGCATAGTTGGGTTGGTGAGAACTGACATGAAGTTGGGTCGGAGGGACCAACGGGTGGTGGGATTGAACCTCATGAAGGCTTCCTACATACCATTCTTTGACATGTATCAATGTCAACATAGTTCAGAATGGATGCCAGTGAACCGACATGAAGATGGACCATGGTCCGATGTGTGTTGGTCTTGAACCTCAAGGAGGCTTCCTACGTACCATTCCTTAACATGGATAAAAGTCCTCAGAGTTCGGAGGTATAATGTAGCATCATGCAGGATGAGGGTGAACTGACATGAATGAGGTTGGAACGACCGGTTGGTGGGATTGATCCTCAGGGAGGTTTCCTACATACCGTGCCTTGACACTGATCAAAGTCCTCATAGTTCAGGGTGGCATGTCGGCAAACCGACGTGAAGATGGACCTTGGTCCGACGGATGATGGGCTTGAACCTCATGAGGCTTCCTACGTACCATGCCTTGGAACGAATGAATGTCCGCGTAGTTCGAGTTGGAATGGGGTTGTTGAACTGACATGAAGGGGTGTCAGAACAACTGGATGGAGGGGTCACAACATCTTACTGCTTGATTGGGATGCAGTTTAACGTCATGTGGGACAGGGGTGTGTTGGAGAACGGATGTGAATAAGGACCATGGTCTAGGTGGATGGTGGGATTGAACACATGGAGGCTTCCTACGTACGCTACCTTGGCATGAATCAAATTATGCGTAGATTGGGATGCTGTTGGCAGACCGATGTGAATATGGGCCTTGGTCCTATGGGTGCTGGTCTTGAAATTCATGGAGTCTTCCTATGTACCATGCCTTTACATGGATCAAAGTCCTTGTAGTTTGGTTATACAGTTTAACATCATGTGGGACAGGGGCATTTGGGGCTTACGCTCTGAGTCGGCCCAGGCTGTGTCATGGTCGGTTCTTACTATATGCTCACGGGAGTCATGATCGGTGTGAGAAACAAGAGGATGCAGGGACCTGACGATCACATCATGATGGGTGCATCCGTGGGAAGAGAATATGGGGTTATGCGTTGGGGATGCCCATGGTGCTGGGACTTACTCCAAGATAGAGTCCCAAGGGAGAAAAAGCATAGAGAAAGAGGGTAAGTACGAAGGTTCATGGGTGCTACCTTCTGCAAGAAAGGCAAGGGGCTTACACCAAGGAGGCTTCCCTTCCCCACAGACAACCGCCAATCCCAGAAGGAGGATATAATTCCCTATGGAGACCAGGGGGAATGGAGGATTTCGAAGGTGGGGAAACCCCACGTGAGAGGCAAGGTGTGATGTCACGGTTTAACGTCGTGTGTTGAGGATGAGGGTTCTTGGCCGTTTAACATCCTACAGCTCGGACGAAGTGGGTTTACTCCACACCCCTATGAATTACATGACCGGTACCCTCTACTCCTTGTGGGAGGGATGGTATGGGCAATGTCGTCCTAATGGGGGGACGCAGACCGAACCATCGAGGGGTCCACATTAGCATGGCTATGGGAACAAGAAATAACCATTAGTGTTCCTATGGAAAGAATCATTAGGTGAAGCAATGCCACAGGCGGTATCATCTAGGGGACTTTGAGATCACATCGTGCAAACATAGAGGGTCGCACGAGAGAAGTAATTTCCAAGTAGAGGGGTCCATAGGTAGGGGATTTGTGGATCTCGGTTGCTCTTCTTAGTGGAGGGCACTGGAGAAGGGGTTTACTTCGCGATGTGAGGTAACTTAGCCTTATAATGGAGCAGAGATGCAAATGGGAGGTGCTTCGCAATGTGGAAGAGCGTTCGCGGAGCACAGCCTTGCGGAGCATAGGTTCCTCACGAAGCAAAGTGTCGTGAAGCAATGTGCTCTGTGATGTATAGGGACCCTACCTTGGAATGTAGATCACATGTATAGGAGGGGTGTTTCACAAAGCATAAATGCTCCATAACGACCTGGTTCCCCTTGGGGAACCCCTTCCTTTGCGAAATCCCTTAGGCTTCGCGAAAGGAATCCCCCTCAGAAGAGGGGATCAAAACAAGAAAATTCTAAGGATCCTCACGAAGAAAGAATACCTCTCATAGCTCATGGTTCGCAGAGAAAAGGGTGCTTCGTGATTCAAGAGTTGAGAAGCCGAAAGGTAGGATTGTCCATCTGAGGGGCTCTGGGGGAGCATGGTATTTATAGGCAAGAAGCTCCATGAAATAGAGCTTACGCGGCGTGAAGAGGGCGTTGGTTACTTCGTGGCTGGTTAAGAATGCCAACCAAGTTCATAGAGGGGTACAACCTCCTTTGATTCATGGAGGGATTGCGAATGTCAGAGGAATTCTTGGAGAGTCCCGCCTCCTTTTCTGCATGGCGGCCATGTTTTTTGGTGGGGCTCCATGCCATTGCTTCGCATGGCAGGTCACGGGGCCTCCTTTTCTTCATTCTTTTTTTCCATAATTTTGGCACCAAAATATGCCCCCCCCCATAGACTAGGAGACGCAAAGCGATCAAGGGTCAATGTCTAAGGGAAATTTTCAAAATCATCATCCGTTCATGGAGATGGATCACGAAGAGGGCCTGCGAGGAAAATAACTGATGCGCGGGCCATGTGCGTTACAAAGCTCGGGACGCCCGAACATTCCACGAAGCTCCGAGGGATGCCGCCTATAAATAGTGGGGAAGAAAACACTTTTACCCTTTCCCATCTCCACAATTTTGTCTGTTTACACTCTCTATTTGTGAAGCTCTGTGTACTCCGTGTCTGCTCTCTGCGAATCGGGCTTCGTGGCGAACCGTGAGTCTTTGACTCCGTGACTACCCTATGAGAGCATGTACTTGAAGACCGAGGCCAGGCTCTGCGATTCGGTTTCAAGAAGGAGCACTGAGAACATGCTTCATGACCCGAGCAAAAAATTGTACGAGTCTTAAAATCAAATGGCCCATCAAGAAGCTACCCAGGGGGTGCTTGCAGACTCCACCCAGAGGGATGAGATGGAAATTTGTTTGGGTCTGGGAGAGCTAGTCCAGATCCACTTGGACCATAAATCTTTGACGGAACTGCTATCATAGATCCAAATGAACAATCTATTGTGCAAGAGGATGCCTTTGTATAGATTTGGGATGAGGGATGCCGTGTTCATTCCTCGGGTGATTAGGGGTGAAACAACTTACTTGTTCAAGAGTACATCGTGCCAGAACCAATGTTTCAGGGCGGCCGATGGTCATGCATGGGAGGACGTCACACCTATCACCATCGACTAACTATAAACCCAACTGGACAATGTTGATGGGAATCCATTATAGCCGAAGACGTCCCCTCCCATGTACTACACAATACTAAAGGCAGCCTTGATGGATTTAAAGAAGGGGTGGTCCGATGAGTACGACCTACGCCAGGGTGGAAACCTCACAAACAACTAGGAAAGGGACTACTGGGTAGGTACCTCATGAAAGGTGTTTGGAGCCAAGATGAGGGGAGTGGGTTTTTATGAGGCGGTCTGGGCCTCCCAATTCCACATATAACAACTGAAACAGCTGATCCCAGAGCTGTTGAGAAGATGGTCGTCCAAGACCAACACATTTCACCTGCACCATGGAGAGGTTGGCATTAGTCCGTGGGATGTTCATCAGATTTCGGGGGTCCCGATCTTTGGGGCTAGGTATGATGAGTTCCTCCCCACCATAAGTGTGTGGGAGGATCTGGAGTAGATGTTGTGGCGGGTACTGGCACCAATGGGGCTTTTCCTCGGAGAAGGCAAAGAAGCAGTAGGGCATGTCCACTTTAAGAAGTTGTTCAAGCAGTTCCGGAACTTTCTAGTGGATCGAGAGTTTCCAACGAGGCCTCAAACTTGCCCGAAGTGGGTTTCACGGGGCAAGGAGCAATCTTGTTGGAGGCCCTTGGAGGAAAGATAATGGAAGACCTTAGGTTTCAGTGTCAATACTGAACAACGACTGAAAGTCATACTGTCAGTGTTTATCGCAACCCTTATCTGTGGTTGGATCCTACCAGTGAGGGATACCAACATGGGGGTATGGCCTAGATCATTCATCATAGAATCCATGCTGGCCACAGGTTGGAGGGTCAATCTAGGGATTCTGATGCTCACCACATTGTACAAGATGTTATGTCATGTTAGTGAGGGAAAGAGGCCGCAGAGGATATGCGAGCCTTTCCATCTTCTGTATGGGTGGAGGGCGGCGCACATCAGGGGGGTTTACGAATATCCAAACCCCATCTCACCTTCGGGTTCAAACTTATGCCCATCCATTCTGAATGCTACCAAGATATTTCCAGCAGAATTAACCGTGGTATTGGTACTAAAACAAGTGTATAAGGAGAATGATTTTAATTTCTACACATTTCCATTTCTGCTGGGGTACTCACCGACAACAGTTGGTGGACAGAAGAGCATCGGGCCTATCTACTATCCTTTCTAGGTGGAGTCTTGTTGTCAAGGGTGGACCACGAGCCTCTATGCGATCCGTACACTGCACAACAGATTGCAAGGCAATTCAGGTGCCTACAATAGCTGACCCCACAGGTCTACTAGGCGGTGCACCATGAGGAGCACCTGTATTTGATGAGGAAATTGTGGCTCCTGTTCACACAGGAAGATGTGAAAATGTGAAATGCATTGCCTCTATCTACTACTACCTTCAGACTGGTGAAGGGGTATGCCATAAGCTGAGAGGTAGCTTATCTGTGATAAATTCTGAAGCATCCAACTATTCAAGCTAGTGATGGCGGACATTACCCAGCCCGAGGATAGGGTCGAAGGGTGGAAAGGGACTCTCATGATGGCGGGGCTGCCGTGGCAGCGAGACCTACACCTTCTGAGGGTGATGTAGTGGCAGAGGATCCAATAGTGGCAGTGGACCCGGGGGTCCCAGGAGAGCAGACCCATCCGGAGGGGCGGCCACTGAGGGGATTCTGTATGATATCCACTCAGGCCCTGGGGAAATGGCTACACCATATTGACATGCCAGAGAATGCTATTTTCCCAGAGGCATAGGACATCTTGGATGTCAACCGATAGTTCCTTGGCCTTCCCGAGATGTGGCAATGCCTGAACCACCACAGGATGAATTTACCGGGTATAGGTTTAGTTCGGGCTGGTTTTTCAGTGTCTCCGGAGGAGGCGGAGCAATATCTGCATGAGATGAAAGACATTGTACATTCCAGGGTGCCCCACAACCAATGATAGACTGGGTGTGGGTACTTCTAGATCAGACGGTTTTCCCACAGTTATCTCCTGCTAAGTCGAAAGAGCGCTTTCCCCTATCGGAAGATTCAGACGAATCCTCTTGGGGAGACGAGGCCGGTGGAGGGAGCCCATTGGAATAAGGTGAAGTCGGCACTCAAGACATGGGTCTTGAGGATTTTGTGGAGGATCTCATGGAAACATTACACGTTTCTTTCCTCGGGGACTCCTATGAGGTCATTATGGGATTCATACCAACATCTGAACCATGCATGATGACCTTGTGTATAGACCTCATTCTGAGCCTTTGGTGGGTGGTGAAGCAAGACCCTCGGAACTGGCACCTATGAATGTGTCCAGTTCTGTGTCTGGTGGGCCCAGGAAACCCGAGGTGGCTCCTCCAAAATCTTTGGACCTTCTGAAAATATACAGAGGGACATGCATCAGGGTCTCTTCAATATCATCTTAAGAGAAGCACCATGGGTTCAATCTGTGTAAGTCTCCTCCATTGAATTCATTGCTGTCACACGTTGATCATGCCAACAGACATCCATGCCGTTCTCTGTTACGTATAGTTCGTCGACTGTCATGGACAGCTAAGACGAGGCTGGTCGGGATTTTTGGTGGAATCCCTCCTTGGAGTATGCCAGTAATCGTGGAGATAGTCAACCAACCCACTCGAGCTGCAGCACTACCTATCATTAGCAGGGCCACCAGTGGGGTCATGCCCGAGGTCATTGAAGTGGGGTCCGACGATGAGGATCAAATGGTCGACCCAAGTCCTGCGATGCTTGATCCGATGCTAGATGCTGCACCTGATCTAATGCCCGATGGTGATCCTGCTAAAGATTTACTAAGGGCGTACCCCGCATATGAGCCTGCCAATCACGCGGACTGAGATTAGACGTCCTCCGATGAAGAGGACAACGACATAGTCCGCCTCTGATCATTAAAGTTGATCGTTCTATTTATCTAATAGACCGACCCAGGCATTTTGGCTGGATGAGATGGACATGCTTCACTCGCGGCTCCACGAACTGTGTGCTGGGGGAGTGGATGCCCAGTTCCCTCATCTTCTCATCCAAGATCTCATGGTAGATACGATCCGGTAGTATGATTTCAGCATCAGCATGGGTTGGCAACAGAGGAAGGAGACAAACATCAAGAAGCTCTAGGAGGATGAAAATGAAGTTCAATAGCTGCAGACCCGGGCATATGAGCACTCAGCCTATCTTAATGAACAATTATAGCTGATCTTGCAGTTGAAGGCCCAACTGGAAGAGGCAGAAGATCATATGAAGCATGATTCTGAAGAGATGTTCATCATTTAGGCTGACGTAGTGTGGGCCCAAACTGAGGCTGGTGAGATGCACCCCATTGCTGCTGAGGAGGAGCGGTAGCTGGGCCTACAGAAGCAACTCCCGGATGCCACATGTCGATGTGTGGTGGAACTGCAACTTTATTTTGATGGGGTCAACTCGTCCATGGGCGGAATAAATCCCCGAGTGTTGTAAGGATCACAAACTCTCAAATGTACTTTCATGCCTAGAGTTATTTGATTCCATAACATGCATGAGTATTGTTATCGAGGATGGATTCATACGCATCTGTTATATTCATGATATGTCTAGTGGTTAGTCCCTAAGATCACTTGGGTTGAGCCCAATGTGAGAAAAAATGGGTGATCACCACACTATTCCATCTGAACATAACACGTCGACCAAGATTCATGTATCTGGGGTTTATGTAACCAATCCAGATCTTCCTGGAAGACATGGGAGAGGCCCGATCAGAGGATTAGGACCTCAGAACAATATACGAGTCGTTCTTCTGATGTGCTTTGGTTCACAATCAGGGTAACACCAGGGGTGTTAGGATTACTCCAAACATATTTAAGTGGAATGTGTGAATCACTATACCAAAAATTCGGAACATTATTGGGGGTGTCATGAAAATGAAGGATAACTGTCGACCATGATCAAAACACAGCATTCATAATACGTTATCCAGAAACAGAGATAACAAATGAGGGCCAACCATTGACCATGTTCGAAACAAGGGGCCTAACTCAAAGTGCTACCCATTAGTCTTTTGATAAATTGGCCCAAGAAAATTGGTGGGCCTTGGGCCGAGAATCCATAATGTTAGGGGGTTCATACAGACATGAAAGTGGATGAGGGTCCGAATAAGGGGCATGCAAAGCGTGGAATGTGGAGTTAGGGTTTGTTCGATCAGAATCCAACACTCTTGAAATTTTTCCACTATAGTGGAAGAACACTGGATTGCGTATCGGTCTGATCATGGATCATTCTTTCCTTCAGACAGAGCCTCTCTGGCAAGGGAGTCGTCGTTTCCAAATGTCATCTTGGGGCATCCCGAACTTGTTCAGGGAAAATTTGTAATTACATAGTTCTTCACGAGGGGTGCGGCCAGGGGGCCGGAAAGGGGAAGAATAGGATTTATGATTCATGGGGGTTGGACGCTAGGAAAAATACCAAGGTGTCCTTTCGTTTCCCATGAAAATGGGAATCAAGCCACACGTAGTTCTGGAAGCACAGTTTAACGACATGTTGGACAATAAGAATCATGGTTGCACTGGTACACATCCTACCAAAACTACTTATCCCACATGAGTCATGCCCGATGTGGGAAACAAGGAGTAGTGGTGGGACTTTCCCAACATATGAAGCGGCATGGTGGGGAAAAGGGATGCTTGGTGAATACCGAACCAATAATACAAACACGTCTATGTAGCGAACCTAGACGCACGAAGAGATAAAGACAAGTATGTTGGAATTCCAATTGAACATGAGGAAGTGGAAATGTGTGAATCATGACGCTTGAAATTTGGATCACAATGATGGCGACGTGACAATGGAGGATAACTGTTGATCATGGCAGAAACGCAACATCCATATCGCATTAGTCTGGAGTGGGAATAGACAAATGATGGTTGACTGTTGACCATGTTTAAAACACGGGACCTATTGCAGATGGCGTTCGATATCCTTGGGGATGTTGTCCTGAAATGGTTGGACAGTCCTTATGCCTTTCATCCCTCGAGATCCCTTAAGTCTAGAATCCATGTCCTCTGATGGTCCTTTTGGACGTTGAAGAAGATGAGGATCCAAATGAAGAGGTCACGAAGCTTGGTCATGGAATGAGAGGATATCTCCATGAAAATTCCACACATCAGACTCTGTCAAAACATATATAAATATGTTAATGAGACATATTAGATAGAGGGAGTCGAGTCCCTTCTCAGATATAGATCATAGTTTAGGGTCGTAGAATTCGGACCATGGATGGGAGGAAACATAGGAGGCACGTGGTGGGGAAACTCAAATACCCGACATGAATGGGAACCGGGGTTCCGAACACCACGTGCTTCTGGGAGAGTTTTTTAGGTTGAGGGACCGAAAATGAGAGTTTAGTTGTGCCTAAAACAAAGTGAAAAGGTGTTCCTACATACCCCATAGGGATGGGGATCAAGATGCACGTAGTTTTTGAAAGGGTATTAATTTAAGGTCTTAGATCTCGGACCATAAATGTGTAAGAATAGCAGGGGACACATGGTATGGTGGTAACATAACCTGAAGTGAATGAGGACACAATCCCTACTTACCATGTGTTCTCTAGGGGTGTGCTCGAGTCGAGGGAATGAACACGAATGTTAGGATAGTCCCACAGGGAAGTGGTCAAGTTCTCATATCTATCTCATGAGGATGAGAATCAAGACATACATAGTTCTTGAGGGTGGAACGACACGGTAAGGTACCTGTTCAATGGATGAAAGGGGTGTGTAGGTCTAGCCCTCACACTAAAAGAATTGGTATTTGATAAATTGTTTTATTTTCATAAAGGTGAGTGGTTCTTTTGTTAAGTGACATGCCTAGGGTAGAAAGCCCTGGCATCACCACAAAAACAAGCTGTAGTATGAGTTTACAAATGGAATGGCGTATGACCAATACCCAATGTGACTTCCTCTATGATGAGGTCATCATAATGCAGTGCCGTTTTTTGTCGTGCGGACAGGATGATAATTTCATAGTTTGGGGTCCTGTGATAGGACCAAACATGCATTTTAACATCATGCAGCGCAGACATAGCAGAGACGATGCTAGGTGGGGAATGTGTATGGTGCCATGAAACATAATCGAAATGGATGGGGACATGATCCCACATCACACCATATGAAATTACGAGAGGGGAACCTCGAGCCAAGGGGATCAAAATAGGGGTGAGAGCGAAAGGGGCCAGGGAAAAAAGATCCCAACTGAGATGGCCCCAAAAAAGAGATATCTGGGTGGTTCTACGTATCCCATAGGAATGAGGATTGAGCTGCACATATCCCTTAATGATGATCTTAGTTTATGGTCCTAGTGCTCAGACTGTGGGAGCCCCGAAGTACGCAGTATTGCAGCTTTGTTTCCCTGACGTGTAGGTGCACACTGAGGAATAGTGTCAAGAGTGTCGAGATCCCACCTGGACATAATGTGGTGGAACATAATGTGAATCATGAAACCAACATTCAAGTCCTGATGGGGCTGGCGTGACGACATAGGATTACGGATGACCATGTTCGAAACACATCATCCTGTTGCGTTGGCTTGAAATGGGGACAAACAAACGAGCATCGACCGCTGACCATGTTTGCAATGTGATATTTGTTTCAATTTGTTGTCTGAAACCCTTGGGGGCGTTGGCCTGTAACGGTAGGAGAGCCCTTAGGCGTGATATCCATGTCATTCTTGGGAGTCCCTCTAGGTGTGAAAGATGATGAAAGCCCTCATGAAGAGAGACACAGAGCCTAAAAAGTGGATGGAACTTAACTAAGTTGAATCTGACACTCCTGGTCCAAGACCAGAGTACTCTAAACACATTAGCGAACAACTACAAGGGGTGGAGGGACTCAATCTTGAGGGCTATCAAGAGATGTCAGATTCCCAGAAGAAGGGGGGCATGGTGCCAAAAACCATGTACCACACCTATATATCCCTCTTGTGGAGAGGGACAGGCCAAGGGGCGTAGGTGAATGGAATATTAGAAGATCTCTAAGAGGTGGGGCTGGACCCAAAGTCTAGACATTCGGGTGGTCCTACGTATCCCATAAGGATGGGAATCAATCCAAACATAGTTCTGGAGGGTGACTTACTGTCACGCGGGACTGTAAACATGAGGGATAAATCTTAGAACAGGGTGCGTGCGGTGTGACTATCACAAACCTGACGTGAATGAGGACATAATCCTGTACCATACCATGTGGTCCCGTAGTCAAGGTCCAGAAGGTGGGAAAAAAGGCACAAATTATCAGACCTCAAGCTGGATCCAAAGACATGAGGTATGGGCGTTCCTACGGATCCCATTAGGATGGGAATCAAGCCAAACGTAGTTCTAAGGAGATCTTAGTTTACGGTCTTAGAACTCGGACCATGAAGGGATGGTAGCTTTCTGAGTAAGCGTAGACCTCGACCCGGTCCCTATGCCACATGAGTCAAACTTGGTGTGGGAAAAATGGGAGGAAGATATTTATTGTAATACATGGAACGTCCATTAAAGGGATATCGGTGCAGAGCCCCGAAGGATGCCCTTGTCATGGATTTGTTCCCCTAACATGAAGATGCGCACTAAGGAATATCTTCAAGAGTATCAAAGATCTACATGGACATGAGAAGGTGGGGAAGGATGTGAATCATGTAGCCGAATCTTTGGGATTAATGTGGTTGGTGTGGCGATGGATGATAACTGTTAATTGTGGATGAAAGACAGTATCTCTATCACGTTCTCCTGATGTGGGAACTATAAATGAGCATCGACTGCTAACCATATTAGAAATGCAGGATTTGTATCAATTTGTTGTCTGAAACCCTTGGGGACATTGGCCGGTAATGGTAAGAGAGCCCTTAGGCATGGTATTTAGACCATTCATAGTGGTCCCTCATGGTTTGAAAGATAATGGGGGCCCAAATGAAGGGGAACACAAAGCTTGAAAAGTGGATTAACACATGTCTGAGATGAACCCACCATTATATGTACTAAACCAGAGTACCCTTAGGAACATTAATGAACCACCAAAGAGGGTCGACGTAGATACTCAAGAGGGAGAGGTACATGGCACTGTCATTACAAGACTGGCATGAATGAGGATGTAATCCCACATGACATCATGTTCTCCCATAAGAAAGGACCTAGGAAGGTGGACCAAAAAGGCCAAAGGGCCTTAGGGTGGGCCTCGGTCAAGGAGGCCTGACCAGCTTATAGTTTGACGTCTTGCGATGAGGACGAGGGTTGGGGAATAGGATTCCCAAACAAGGGAGTTGTACAGAATGGAGAGTAACCCGACATAAATGAGGACACAATCCCAGACCACACCATAAAATCTGGGTAAAAACATGGGCTATGGCCTGATAATGCTAAGGGGCCTAAGGCTGGGCCTCGGTCTGGGAGTCCCGACCAACATGTAGTTTAACGTCCTGAAGTAAGGACGAGGGATGAGGGCCCGAAAAGGCCAAGGGGCCTGAGGCTGGGCCTCAGTCAGGGAGGCCTAAAAAACTTTCAGTTTAATGTCTTGCAATAATGATGAGTGTTGGGGGCCTGAAAAGGCCAAGGGGCCTGAGGGTGGGCCTTAGTCAGGAAGGCCTGACCAACTTGCAGTTTAACGCCTTGCAGTACGTACGAGGGCCAGGGGCCCGAAATGGCCAAGGGGCATGAGGTTGGTCCCTGGTCAGGAAGGCCTGACCACCTTGTAGTTTAACGTCTTACAGTAACGACGAGGGTCGGGGGCCCGAAAAGGCCAAGGTGCCTGAGGCTGGGCCTTGTTCAGGAAGGCCTGACCAGCTTGCAGTTTAACGTCTTGTAGTAAGGACAAGAGTCAGATAAGGTGTCTTGTCCATGGATTTGTACGGCCTAGAAAGTAACCTGAGCTATATAAGGATGTAATCACACACCACACTGCACAATCCCATCATAGATAAACTGGGCTATTGGCCCGATAGTTGGCACCGCCAGGAAAGAGTTTGTCGCTTGGGGACGGGGTAGAATGAATCACCACACTTGATGTTTGGGACATCTTGTGGTGGCCCTAATGATTCAATATAGTTGTTGACCATGTTCGAAACACATCTTCCCTATAGTTTTTTGAAATGGGAGCAAAAAATGATCATCGACCGCTGACCACATTCGAAATGTAGGACTTGTATCACCTGGTTTCTCGACATCCTCGAGGACGTTGGCCCGAAGTAGTAAGAGAGCCCTTAGGTCTAGCATCCATACCATTTAGGGGCCCTTTCGGATGGGGAAGGCGATGGAATCCCTATCAAGGAGTAGGTGAAGCATAGATGTACACATCCACGAAAGAGGTGAATTTCTCCATGGAGCATGGAATATAGTCAGATCGAGGCTTGCTCGACGTGAATTGGGCCAGAAGTATGAACCCCTCCATATGTCTTGACCCGAGGAGAATATTTTGGATTTTGGGCTGGGCGAAAAGATGAAGTATCCGGGTGTTCCTATGTATCCCATGAGGATGTGAATCAATCAATACGTTGTTCTTGATGTCCATGTAATTTAACGTCATACGGTGAAGATGTGGGATTATACAAGATCGGGGGTGGGAACATGGTGTGACCATTATGATCCTTGTATGAGTGGGGCTAAAGATGCTTACTCTGCATCATGCGAGGAACCTACGAGGAAGCTATACCCAGGGAGGATAGTCAAAGAGAAGAGTTTGGGGTTTGGCCCAAAACCAAGCGTCTGAGCATTCCTATGTATACCATAAGGATGGGAATCAATCCACACGTAGTTCTCAAAATGCAGTTTAATGTCATGTAGGATGATACATAGTTTAAATTCATGCAGGATCGTCCAGTTTGAGGGAATGCAAGACTCTATAGTTTAAGGTCACACAAGACCATCCAGTTTAAGGTCATGCAGGACCATACAGTTTGAGGTCATGTAGGACCATACAGATTAAGGTCATGTAGGACCCAAGGGCTCAGGCCAAGTATTTCTTGAGAAAATTTGGCCTTGGTTGGAGGAGTTATTCACTCACCATCCATTGTCACCAAAGAGTATGCTCCATTGGGGCAAACCTTATGAATGATGTAAGGTCCTTCCCACTTGGACTCCAACATGGGTGGTTTCCAGCCAGGGATCATTGGCGCTCGGAGGGCCAACACCAAGTCGCCTTGCAGAAAAGAGTGGAGGCGAACCTTTTTGTTGAAGGCTCTAGATATCTTATTCTAATGTCTTTCCATATTGTATAGGTCATAGAGCTGACTCTCATCCAGTTCTTCTAGTTATGCTAGATGGATTTTGGCCACCTTATCTGGTACAAGATGGTCGTAGACTGCGGTGTGTAACATTGGCGGCTGGATCTCAATGGGCAGGATGACCTCAGCCCCATACGACTAGGGAATATGGAGTCACCCAGGTGGAATTGCGAGTCATCGTCCGATAAGCCCAGAGGAGGTTGGGGAGATTTTCTGGCTGACTCTTCATGTTATGACCATTCATTTTCTGCAAAATTTTAGAGAAGGTTTTTTTGAATGACTCGATCTGTCCATTGTCTTGTGCATGATAGAGATATGTAATGGTTCAAACGTATATTGTACTTTGAGTACAATTTATTCATCTCGAATTCTTGGATGTTGGTTCCATTATCGATGAGGACAACATGAGAGACTCTAAATAGGCAGATGATATTGGAGCTCATGAAGTCAATGATGGAACAGGCCTTGACCTCCTTGAGTGGAACTACCTCTACCCACTATGAGAAGAAATATGTAGTGGTCAGGATGAACCTACACTAGAAAGCTATCATTGGGGGATATAGTCCCATGACATCAACACCCCACACTACAAATGGCCAGGGGTACTTGGTGGAGTGGAGAGGTTCTGGAAGCAGATGCAGGAAATTAGCATGAACATGGTACGTGTGAAATCTCTTGAAAAACTCAATAAAATCATGGATCATAGAGGGACAAGAGTATCCTATTCTCTGGATCTGATGGGAATGCTTTTGCACAGCCTGGTGGGCACCTTAGGAACTGACATGAACCTCATGCATGACCTGTGAAATCTCGACTCCTTGAATGCAACGGAGTATAACACCATCAAAACCCCCCTTAGAGAGGATCTTCTCAAGACTGGTACCACTCTGGAGGGTAAACTGCTGTGCATGGCATCTGATTCCCTCGCACTCAGCTCGATCATCTGGGAGGCAACCACTTTGGAGATACTCGACGGAAGGTGCTATCCAGTTAGAAGTCGTCTCAACCACTGCATCTGAAGAACCTGGGGCTCTTGATGTGGAGGGTCCGATAGTAAGATGGATTACTCGCATGCCATCTTCATCTGATGGTGTGATGGGGGAAATGACTCTCTGGTGTGCTACATGTATAATCAGATCATCCTGCTCGGGTTCTACAAGCAACGTAGCTAAGCCGACCGAAGCATCCGTTCGACCATTCTGTGACCAAGGGACATGGGTAACCTCTGGCCGGGAAGGGAACTGGTCCATTAGATGGAGGGTGCACTCCAAAAATTGCATGAGCTCTAGATTCCTGACAACATAGTCACTATTGACATGCTTGATGACTACTTCAAAATCCCCTTTTATGTGAAAATAGGGAACATCGATCTCAAGGGCCATCTCGAGGCCAGTGATGAGAGCCTGATACTCTGCATCATTTTTGGTGCAGCCTTCGGACAACAGGAATGAGTACGGATGAACAGATTGTGCCAGGGTGATGAAAACGACACCCATACCCACTCTATTGAGCTTAGGATCATTGAGTCTCCTACCGGTGGGGCTCCGGGAGGCACCGCTGAAGTGCATTTTCCAACATGAGACAGCATGATTAACTAAGAGGATTGGCTCATCTGAAAAATCCAGGTTGAGGTATTGGTCCATGGAGGTTGGATGGGAAATTAGAAAGTCTGCCAATGCCTGCCCCATGTTAGCCTTCTGAGGCACGAACCTAATGTCAAACTGCTAGATAATTACCACCCACTGCGCTAGTCGACCAGTCAACATGGGATGGTTTAGAATGTACTTCAGTGGGTCTACTCGGGATACTAGCAATACCTTATGGTGATGCAGGTAATGTAACAATTTATATACCGAAAACACGAGCCCAATGTATCTCTTTTGGATTGGGGAGTATCTGGTCTCCGTATCGAGGAGCATGAGGATGAGGTAGTAGAGGCTGTTCTATGTCCCCTCATTGTTCTTCTGGGCGAGAAGGGTGTTGTGCGACCGTTTCAGAGCGGTCCCATAAAGGACCAGCGACTTTGCAGCGATGGGTGGCATTAAGACCAGAGGCTGTATCAGATACCGCTTGACTTCCTCAAACACGGTCTGACACTCTTCATTCCATTCATAGGCGGAGCCTTTCTTCATGAGCTGGGAAAAGGGCTTGCACTTGCCATCCTGATTCTCAATGAACCGGCGTATGTAGGCTAAGTGGCCTTGGAGACATCGAAGCTCCTGAATATTGCTCGGGGGAGGAATCTCGCTGATTTCCTTGATCTTCTGTGGGTTGATCATGGTGCCTCTTTATCTAACAAAAAATCCAAGAAACTTTTCGGAGGTGACCCCGAAGGCACATTTAAGTGGGCTCATCTTTAGTTGGCAAGAACGGAGGAAACCAAACACTTTCTCAAGTTCCATGAGATGTTCCTAGTGATGGCGAGATTTGACTACTAGGTCGTCTACATAGAACTCCACCAATGTCCCGATAATTGCCTTGAATATGCGGTGCATGGCCTACTGATAGGTGGCACCTGCATTCTTCGGGCCGAAGGGCATGACCTAGTAAGATAATGTACCTTGGGAGGGCCAGAAAGCGGTGGAGTCATCATCTTCGGGGCCCATCTGGATCTTTTTGTAACCAGAATACCCATCCATGAAGGAGAGAGCATGGAACTTGGTCGTAGCATCAATCAACAACTCTGTCACTTGTAGGTAAAAATTATCCTTCAGACAGTGACAGTTGAGATCGCGGAAGTCGATACAAAATCTAATCTGCTCGTTCTTCATCCGGACGGTCACAATTATGGCTATCCACTAGGGGTACTGGACTTCATTGATGAAGTTGGATCTGATGAGCATGTCAACTTTGGGATCAACCATGTCACCGTGAGAAGGGTGCATCTTTCT
This sequence comes from Viscum album, assembly GCA_963277665.1. NCBI lineage: Eukaryota > Viridiplantae > Streptophyta > Magnoliopsida > Santalales > Viscaceae > Viscum > Viscum album. Next base: position 1,451,937,548 of record OY728138.1, read on the forward strand.
GGGAGGCTTCTTGAACTCGTGACGGTTTTTCAGGAGTCCAAGGCGGTGGACTGCTACCTGGGGATCTAGTCCTATCATCTTGACGTAACTCCAGGCGAACACATCACAGTACAGATTAAGGAAGATCACGTACCACTACTGCTCTTCGAGGGAAATGGTGGCAATGATCAGTGTGGGTCTCAGATCTACCTCTCTACCAAGGTTCACCTGTACCAATTCATTGACTGTGGTAGAAACACCTTTTTCAAAGGAAGGGGGGGCATCCTCAAGATCATCTTCTCCACTTGTGGAGCGATCTTCCATAGGGGGAGTTTCTTCTGAGCCAGTAGATTCTGATGGGAGGGTGGTTCCATCTTCAGTAGAAGTTGTCATCACATCAGCAGACTCATGCACCATTGAGACCATGGTGATGAAGGATGTTGATCCAATCCCATCTGGTCTTCATCCCAAGGGGCCATGCTTAAAAACATAAATGAAGTAGTGGCACGTCGGCTTGATCCGGTTAATTCCAGCCAGGCATAATAGACACGTATGACGTACCACCATCTCCATGAGCCTGAAGTCCCAATACCGTACATGGGTAGGAGGTTCTGGGATCACCTGAGCCTGGTTGGTGTAGGAGTATGAGGTGATTTTTCTCCATCACTTGTACTTGGGAATATGCCTTACTCTTGTACCCAAAAAAGCAAAACACTACCCCATGTCAGGGGTCGTGGCCTCCAACCAATGGATTTGGAAGATGTTGGCGTCATCCAAACCTACTGAGGGATCACTTGTGACCAGGGCGGGTTCAACCTCACTTGTCAAAATCTTCTTATCCTTGCTCTTGTAATAGTCAGCGTCCAGATAGTGGGATTCACAAGAGGAAAAAGTAGACGCATCTCCCTAGACCAAGCCTAATTGACCATTGAGGGTGTATTTGATGCATTGGTGATACGATTAAGGTATCGATGCATGCAGGTGGATCCATGGCCAGCCCATCAATGCGTTGTATGTGGTGTCCTGGGAGACAACAATGAATTCAGTACTGGCAACTAGGCCACTGAACTAGGTCTTCAAATGGATCTTGCCGATTGGGGTCTGCTTGGTCCTATCTTATCCATGGATTCTAAGGTCGGATGGAGTTAAATCATCCTCAGACAACCCCATCTTCTGCAGTGTCCATGTCAGGATTAGGTTAATCCCAGAGCCCATGTCAACAAGACAACGGTGGAATTACACACCATTGAACTGGCCCGTGATTTACAGTTGAAGAATGTTCCCATTTATGAGAGGGTCTTCGTCTTCCCTAAAGAATGAGATAACATAGTGTCACTAATAATTCTCAATTTCCTCAGTGTGGAAGGCTTCTACAGCTTCTACCATTGTCTCATACTGGAGGGGGATCCTTAGGGCCTCGACGAGTGCCTCACGCATGTCTGATGATAGTAAAAGATCCTTGAGGATAGAAAGCCTCGATGGGATGCCGAAAAGATTCTTAAGGAAATCATACTTCTGCGCCAATCATGAAATTCTTCTTACAGAAGGATGCTCTGCGATCGGAGGCACGGTGGGCCCCGCCGGCTAGACCAGCGGCTGTCTAGTGCAAGGTACGCCTTGTTGCTCACTAGTCATGGCCAGAAGTGTATCTATTGGATGAGGTCCAGACAACTGAGATTGTCATGTGGTAGGGAGAGACTGGTCGTGGTACATAAAAGGCATATTTGCCCGATATAACAGCACAAACGGTGGTGGAGGTAGATATGAGGACACTAGATGACGAGGTTTTGCGTGCTGAGGCCTAAGCTGGGCCTGCTGTCTGGTCTCAGTGGCACGCACTACTTTGCTAAAAGAACCAGCTGATATGCCTTGATGACCCATTTGGCCGTGGTTTCACTGACGTTGACACCGGCTGGGGATGTTATGGAGGTTCACATGGAGTTCCCCCTCGTCGGGTGTCATATAGGGATTTACCAACTCCACGATATTTACCAAAGTTTACCCCTGACTGTCGATTGAGGAGTCATCCACCACTGGGTGGATTTTGGGAGGGGTCCCTATCTAAGGGGGCATGATTTAGCCTAGAGTACAAGACGACGATGACATTGGTAGAGCGCGTTGCTTTTTTTTGCACCGACAATGCTTTCTCATCTGGGAAGAGGCCGTCTGAGATGATGACACAGAGGTGTGGTAGCATCTTATGGAGTCTTTGGCTGATTCCGGCATGCCTGAATAATACCGTGGCCACGAGCAATAGTTTTATGATCCAGCCAGTCATCGAACTTCTAGGATCTGTGGCTGGGAACCTGTAGCCACTCAGCTTCGTCGTCGCTACCCGCTTTCTAATCTCATAAAGACACCTGCCACTTGTGTCGGTGAAGGGCCAAGACTAACTATGTTGTTATTGAAATGGTATTGGAGCTAGTATTTAAACACATTGCACTACCTAGGGGTGTTCCCCAAATTCCAATGATAGGGGCAGTAGTTGGGGAGATCAGTGAGATTTTCCTCTGCCAGCCTTCTGTACTCAGGTAAGCATACAATCCCCTACTCTAGGGAACTACAGATTTAACCATGGACCTGATCATGTCTGAATGAGTAGATCTAGTATCTTTTTTCTAGATAGGGGGCTCTAGCAGCCTGGCCCAAACGACGGGCCGAAGGAGCCTGCTGAGGAGGTGGAGCCTGATTATACTGCCTAGGCGGCAGTGGCGCATTGCGCAGGGGAACTTTCCTATTCTGAGGTGGTTGTTGTTGGGTAGGAGGCTATGCCTGAGGTGGCGGGCCTCTGCGAGGTTGTGGATCCAATGCTACTAACATCAATTATATCTCCATGGGGGATTCTATTTGGTCCACTACGGTAGGCTAGGCTATGGCATCACTCCTTGCTGGGATCATAGGGGGCAGCAGACACACCTGACTAGCCTGTTTCAGAACTTCCTCGAGGCACTGGGCATTATCTTAGATGTCTCAGAACCCTCCAGGGTAGTTTAGAGTGATCAAGGAAAGAACCAGTTCTGTTTTGAAATTCCCTACGCACATCGTCAGTAATTTCTCTTAAGTCAGTGGCATATAGAGGGAATATGTGATCCCCTTCCACCAGGAGATAAAGTACGCGACTCTCTCATCGAGACTTTGTTTGCACTTGAAGTGGTCTATGATGCAGGTCTTTCATGTGGTGGAGCTTAACTAGTATAAAAATTGCCGAAAAAGATCCTCCCAGCCAGTCACCGATCCAATGGGGAGCTGGCTATATGAGTTAAACGCAGGGCCATCCAATGTCTTCACAAAACATCAGTGCTTGGAGGCTTCCTGTTGTGCTAGAGTTCCCATCATGGGTCCACACCTGGAGGAAAAGTGGGTCAGGTGTTGCGGTGGGTCTCTTGACCCATTAAAGAGTGAGAAAGTGGGATTTCTAAAACCCGGGGGTGCAGGCATATCATCTACCCACGCTGGGTCTGGCATTCCATCTAGTGGGACTGCCACCTGCCGCATTTCCAATGCCTTGAGGTGGGCAAAGAGTGCCTCCATTGGATTGTCTGGACGGGGGTCATTTTTTCGACGGGGATCCCAAACCACGAGTGCGTTTCCAGGCTCTTCGACACTGAAGACGAGTTCAACGACTCATAGAGATACTAACGGAGCGGCCTGAGGGCCTGCTAGGGGAACCCGAGCCAGATTTCTCGGATTTCGACGTTGTTCGGTAGGGTATGGTGAGACCTATCGTTCCCTATTGTTGTGAGCTTCAGCTTCGACCCAGCCCGTGGGAGCGGTATGATTGGGGTTTCCCAGAGGCACCTTGTCGGGGTGATATCATTCCTGCCCCTGCTGCCCCGACCTAGGATCCCCATAGTCGGGTCGTATCTCTACAGCGTGTTTGGCCAGGAGTTCATCGACCAGCCTCTTCTATTCAGTTAGTTTCTAGCACAACACAACCTTCTCGGGGTCTTCCTTTTCCTTCTGCACTGAGTCCGATGGGTCTGAGTGCTTGATTGCTCCGACATGCTCTTTACCCTTACCATCATTCCGACTGAGTACCAACGACTCAGTGGGCCCAGGGAGACCTAGGAGGTTCCTCTTCTGACAAGTAATCCTCCCGGATAAGTCCAGCAATGGTGGAACGTCTTCAGGGGGAAGTCTCCGTCAAGAAATTCTAGCTCGTCTTCATTGTCCACGACAACGGCATATGGACTGTGACCCTTCCCTGGGGAATGTCCTCAATATCACATATCGAGTAAGGCTTTCGTCCGATAGGGTTGAGGAGGAGGGCAGTATACTTCTCCCCAGCCATAGACTTGCACTTGGGAGGTTGCCTCCCTGATGATTTTGTGGAGTACCTTGAAACTCTGATCGCAGTTTTGTTGGAGGGTGTTCTGGCGACCTGGTGACTCTGGGCACTGGGCCACAGGGAGTGCGGCCAAATCAACTAGATGACATTGCTCGTCGATTGCCTCAAAGTGCACTTGGATCCTAGGGTACACCACCTGATGATAACGAAGACGGAAGTGCATCGCCCAAAGGGTCTGAACGAAGCACCCGACTATCTCTGGGGTGAGGGATCTTGGCACACAGAAGTTCGACGCTGTCGCAAGCCAGAACTTCTCCGGGAAGTGATCTATCGCAAGAATGTTCTAGAAGATCTTGGGCTCGGATTCAGGGTCTGGCCCCATATTGCCCCACTTGTCAACCGAAGGCAGCTGAGGAACCAGTAGCGGTACTAAGGTGGACCATGAAGACAGTAGACTGGACTGCAGAGAATATGGCGAATGAGGTGACTGGCTGCCGAATTCTAGGCCATCCTCTGAGGAGTTAGGTGACCTGACTAAAATTTAACAATACGACAGGATGTCAGCCACATCTTCGGGTGTAGGGTTCACGGTTACCGGTGAAGAGTCACTATGTTTCTCAACCGCCATCGGTCCCCAAAATATCTCTCTACAATATCTGGTTGAGGTAGAGGGTGCTTCTGGTGATGAAGGTGGTGATTGCACAGTCAGAACCTATGGGACTCCCAAACTTTCCTCCTACTAGATGTACCTGCGAAGGGATGAGGGAATATGGTAGACATCACACTCTGGAAGGATGAGACTGATACGCCTTGTTCCTTCCCCACTCCATGATATAGAGGACCGAGGGCAGGGTTTCACTGTTGAGTCGTACTCTTCTTTAGAATCCAAGAAACATACCAGTTTGGTCTCAGTCTGAAGCTTTTCGATATTCTTCTTGTGGCAGCGACGAACCGCCTACATACCCTAGGATAGATCTTCAAAGAAGAGACAATTCCCAGCTCAAGGAGGTCCTTTGGCCGTACTGGTGTTGGGGCAGAGAGTACATCAGCCTGAGTGGGTCGGGGTGTGAGGAGCACCTGGGAAGATGTAAAAAATGGACACGGGGGGGGGGGGGGGAGCCCGTGCTGGGAGATGGTGTGGGTGGGACCCCCGCTGGAACTACCGGGAACACGGGTAGGACCTCCATGCCTGGTTCCCTTGGTGACGTCAGTGTTAGGCAGGTCCCCATACTGATTGTACCAAAAATGGGTAGGACATCCATGTTGGGTGTTGGCGAAGTGATTTTGATCTCCACTTCTCTGGTTGAAATGACGAATAGGACCTCCATCGACTACTACAAGGATATTAGGAAGGTCCTCACATCAATGAGTGACTGTATGTGCAACATCCCCACCACGGTGATCCGTGGCAGAATGGACATTTCCGTATCCAGTGTAATGAGCACGGGAGAGGATCCCATATGAGGTGTTGCTACCACGGGGAAGGCCCTCATTCAGCTCAATGGTGGCACATGGTATACCTCCGAGCTGGGTCTGGGAGGGGGAATGGCTCGTGTCCCCCATGGTGGTTGTATGGTTAGGTCTCCTGTTGTGGGTGGAATTGTTGTGGGTTAGTCCGCAGTGGGCACTACCTGTTCCTGTGACCGGGAGAGTCGACTCAACCTGCCCATGGGTTGATTGGGGCCTCGATCCAGGTTGGGCGTATAGCTTCCCCTAATCGGCATATTCATGGGGTGATGATACACATCAGTGGTGGAATGGGCCATAGTATCCACTGACACTAATGCTCCTTGATGGGAATCCTCCTCGGCTTGTGTCTGACGCTGGCGTCGGGTCAGCCGGGACGGTACCGATGGTTCAGGTAGGTATTCCGCCTGCTCTTCAGCTCGGGGAACCAGGTGGTGTCGCTGGTCTAGCCTGGTGGGGGACCTCTCTAGGAACCCCTAGGATGAAACTCTAGCCGAAAAGGCTCGAAAAACCCCTACCTCATCTACATAGGGCATGGAGCCGTCGAGGCGTTCTGAGGATAGGCCCACGAAACGGTTGAAGGTTGGAGTGGGGATCAGCAGCTCCTTGCACGACACTTGGGGGTGCGTTTATGGCAAGGCACCGATTCCTCTAAACCTAGGCGGGCCATGTCCCTCTTATGGGATTACCAGCTCCTCCTCATACCTACGTACAAGTTCATTGATCACCCTCTATTGGATAATCTATGATGGGGAGAGGGGGAGTGAGTGCCTAGTAGTCATGGCAGTCGAGGCCGTCATGGAAAAGGCAGAACCACACATGGTCTCCATGTTTATATAGTCTTTGCACCTGCGTCTGTGAGAAGGAGGTGATCGACTTTAGGATGCAGCAACTGGGTTCCTTTAGGCAGGGAGATCATCTCATTAGTACTGACAGAAAAAGAAATAAACTCTTAGTTCACCAATGCCATTCCGTATTCCATGACCGGTAAGAGAGATCCACACTGACAACGTCACAGAACGAGATTCCCAATGTTTTGACTGCCCCAACATCAGGTGAGTTTCACGCCAGGCCCGCTATTTTCCTGGTGGGGTCCGGTGCCGGATATCTGGATCCGGTGACACTTCATTCTACTGAGGTCTCGAGTGCTACTAATCTCTACATTGTGGAGAAGAACTTCATGTCAGGTTCACCATTTCTGTTTCTGATACTTTCGTCAGGGCACGTGCGTCCGTTGTGTTCGGGGGACGTCGGCGCAGTAATATTGGCCCGCATTACCACTTTCCAAAGGGAGACGACATTTTCTCGTTATTCCGGGACTTCTTCTCCTTGATTGAAACATGATGATGGGATATCAGTTCTTACATCTATGGATTCTTCCTCGGAACTCATCACCCAGTCCGGGTCTCACTTATAGATTTAATACATTGTTAATGAAACTCTTCCTACTGCCTTGTTTCCATGGACACCGATTAATTACACTATTTCTGTTAGGACATTCCAAGGGGTCTGGTCTGGGTATCAACCTTCATTTGGGAGACTAGTCGCATTAAGGCAACACTGGCGTGTTTGGACACTGGGGAATTGGCGTGTCTGTCTTTCGTCCCATATTATAGGGCTTATCAAGGGTGCAAAATCCTGAGGCATCCCACATTGAGAGTGGGGAATCATAAGCCATAGGAATGTATGTGAGGTTTTCCACAATTTCATATGGTTAACACAGGGTATGCCGCAATTTTAACATCCATCAGAGATGGATCACACTAATCAGAACACTAGCTAGAGTGGATCAGATTGATGGATATCCTTGAGGGAACACCGATATCTGGGCCAACACATGGGAAGATTCCCAAATATAGTGTAGGGTAATGGGGTGGCATGATTTCACTGGGATGTGGCAGCCCGAGTAATAATTAAGATGGATGACAGAGAGTTAAATAGAGTGGAAGATGAATGAGAAAGGATGGTGGTGACGATGACGGTAGTGATGGGCTTGAGCCTAGAAGAGACCTCCTACGTATCCCTGTGGCGGGGAATCAAAGTCCGCATAGTTTTGTTGGTCAGAACCGACGTGAAGGGGGGTCAGAGCGACCAACAGATGATGGGCTTGAACCTCATGGAGGTTTCCTACTTTCCATGCCATGACATGAATCAAAGTCCACATAGTTCAGAATGGATACCAGTGAACCGACGTGAAGATGGACCTTGGTCCAATGGGTGTTGGGCTCGAACCTCAGGGAGGCTTCATACGTACCATGCCTTGACATGGATCAATGTAGGCGTAGTTCGGGGGTACAGTTTAGCGTCATGTGGGACGAGGGTGAAACAACATGAATGAGGTCGGAACGAATGAGTGGTGGGCTTGAACCTTAGGGAGGCTTTCTACATACCACGGCTTCACACAGATCAAAATCCTCATAGTTCAGGGTGGCCTGTTGGTTAACCAACGTGAAGATGGATATTGGTCCCATGGATTATGGGCTTGAACCTCGTGAGGCTTACTACATACCATGCCGTAGCATGAATCAAAGTCCTCTTAGTTTGAGTTGGAAAGGGGCTCTTGAACTGACATGAAGGGGTGTTGGAACAAATGGATGGTGGGGTCACAATAGCTTACCGCTGGATTTGGATGCATTTTAATGTCATGCGGGATGGGAGCATGTTAGAGAAAAGATGTGAATAAGGACCATGGTCCAGGTGTATGGTGGTCATGAACCTCATGGATTCCTCCTACATACCATGCCTTGGAATGAATCAATGTCCTCCTAGTTCGGGACGGTGCCAGAAAACTGACGTGAAGATGGACCTTGGTCTGATGGGTGTTGGGATTGAACCTCAGGGTGGCTTCATATGTACCATGCCTTGACATGGATCAAAGTCCATGTAGTTTAGTTATATAGTTTAACGTCATGAGGGATGGGACCATTTGGGGCTTACGCTCTATGGAGGCCCAGGGTGTGTCACGGTCGGTGCTTACTCTAAGCTCACATGATTCATGCTCGGTATAAGAAACTAGAGGTTGAAGGGACCTGATGATCACGTCGTGAAGGGTGTTTCCATGGAAATTGAAGAGGTCCTTATGAGTTTGGCGGCCCATGGTACTGGGACTTACTCCAGGATGGAGGCCCAAGGGTGAGAAAGTGCAGATGGAGAGGGGATGTACGGAGGTGCATGGGTGCTACCTCTTACAAGAAAGGCTAGGGGCTTACACCAAAGAGGCTACCCTTCCCCATGGAGAAAAGCCACTCCCAGAAATTGGATATCATCCATTGTGGAGACCAGGGGGTGGGGAGAATGTCCATGGTGGGGGAACCCTGCGTGAGAGGCACATGGTGATGTCATAGTTTAACGTCGTGTGTTGAGGATGGGGGTGCTTGGCAGTTTAAAGTCCTACAGATCAGACGAGGTGGGATTACTCCACACCCCTAGGGCTTACATGACCGGTACACCCCGCTCCTTGTGGGAGGGAAGGTACGGGAAATGTCTTGCTAAAGGGGGGTCGCAGAGCAAACCATCAAGGGGTCCACATTAGCCTGGTTATGTGAAGAAGAAATATCTATTAGCATGCCTATGCGAAGAAGCATTATGTGAAGCAACCCCACAGGTGATATCATCCAGGGGACTTTGAATTCACATCATGAAAACCTCGAGGGTCGCACGGGAGAAGGAATTTCCAAGAAGAGGGGTCCATAGGTAGGGGCCTTGTGGAGCTCGGTTGCTCTGCGTAGTGTAGGGCACTGGCAAAGGGGTGTGCTTCGCGAAGTGAGGTAACATGGCCTTAGCATGGGGCAGAAGTGAAAATGGTAGGTGCTTCATGAAGTGGAAGAGCGTTCGCGGAGCATTGCCTCTTAAATCATTGGTTCTTCATAAAGAAAAGTGTCGTGAAGCAATGTGCTTTGATAAGCATAGTGACCCTGCCTTGTCATGTGGATCACGTGTACAGCAGGGGTGTTTCGAAAAACATAAACTCTCCACGATGACCTGAGTCCTCGTGGGAATCCTCTTACTTCACAAAATCCCTTAGGCTTCATGAAAGGCATCCCCCTCGAAAGAGGGGATCAAAACGAGACAATGCAGAGGCTCCTCGTGAAGCAAAAATACCTCGTGTAGCTCATGGTTCACATAGCAAAGAGTGCATCGCGATTTAGGAGCCGATAATCCAAAAGGTCGGATTTTATGTCTGGGAGGCTCAGGGGGATCTTGGTATTTATAGGCAATAAGTGCCGCGAAGTATAGCTTACGCGCCACGAAGTGGGGTTCGGTTGCTTCGCGACGGGTCGCGAACGTCAACCAAGTTCACGGAGGGGTACTGCCTCGTTTGCTTCGTGGCGGGCTCGTGAATGTCAGGGGAGTTCGCAGAGCATCCCTCCTCCTTTTCTTCGTGGCGGCCGCGTTGCTTGGGGGAGCTCCGCGCAGTGGCTTCACGAGGCAGGTCCCGTGACCTCCTTTTCTTCTATCTTTTCTTCCAACATTTTGGCGCCAACAATGATCCCAAGTGAAGAATAGATGACTAAAAAAAATTAAGGAAGAAAATATTGATTTCATTTTGGTGTGTTTGAGACAGATTTATCAAATGATTTGAATTAGGGGATAAAAGTGGTATCCATTTATAAGTGAGGGGAGGTAAACATGAGGAATTGAAAAAAATATTTAAATAAAAATGATGTTTTGGGGGGGAATTAGAAAAAATGACAAGAAATAAATGTTGTGATAAAATTAGGTTGAAATATATTCATTTAATAAGATTTAGACAATAGTTTATTGAATGTATTCTCTGATATGTTAGTGTAACCCCCCTTTAAACCCATTTTAACCCCAAGAGTGGTAGCAAATGTTTACTATTTTAAGTAATCATTATATACAAAATTTTAGTTGAAATTATTAAATAATATTAATTAAAATATTTAAAAACATGGAATCCATTTTACATGAATAAATTTATATAATTGGTAGAAATTAGTTTTAATATAAGTTCTCAATATTAAAAAAAAACTATTTTTAGGAAATTTTTTTTTCTATGTATAAAAAATATTTTAAAAAAAAAATAAAGAATAATATTGATTTTAATAGAATAAATTATTAAATTTTATGAAAAAGGATTTTTATTTTTCATTAAAACTAAACCATACCAAAAATAAACTTGTAAATTTTATATTATACAAGAAGAAATAAAAACAATTTTTATTTAAAATAACATATTACATTATTTCAAAAATATTATGCATAAATTTATAAGTTCATCATTATATTATTATATGATATATTTTACATCTTGAATATATATTTAGTCTATAAAAAACTAATTTTAATCTTTCAATTAATTCTTATATCATTATAAATATCACAAATGTGACATTTTTTTGAAAAACATTTATTTTTACAATTCAAAAATAAATTAACTTTTTATGAAGAATCTCAAAATAACACAGTAAGAGACTTTTGACATATTAAATTTAAAAATTAATGTAATTTAGTAAAATTTAATTTATAATATTCTAGAATTTGTGTTTAAACAACATTCAAGAATAATGTTATAGGAATTGAGACATTATTTCTCTAAAAGGAAAAGAATAATATATTTCATGATTTGGTTTTAAAATATTAACTCCTTAAAAAATTTCATCCTTGAAATTTTAAGAATGTAACCACATGAAGATATTTTGGAAATTCATCATTATAATTTTTCTTGTTCTGACATTGACTCTTCTATCATATGAGCTTTCTAATTTACCATTACCAATTGAGTCAATCGATTCTGTAATAGTTAATCTCTAGTATCAAGAATATAGATAGTAGTGTCACAGTAATAAAAATTATGCTATAATTATATTTCATCAAATACGATCAATTACATTTTTTTTGGAATAATCATAGATAATAAATAGATATGGAACATAACAAGAAATTTATAGAGGCTCAGTGGAATTTCTAAATGGTAAGACACAACTCCCATTTTTTCTATAATTTGAAAATGACTTATATATATAGGAATTATATTCCCATTATTACTGAACATAACAATTATATTCAATAAATATACCTTCAATAAAATAAATTCTACCACATGAAATTATAAATCCTTCATTTTATTATTAGAATAAATTTTTCATATACTTTTGGATTCATTAATATTATTCTGAATAGCCTTCACTTTCACTACTCTCTCCTCAACATGATATTTTCTTACACATTTTGTTTCACTATATTTATCCCATTATGTTTGATAATGAAATCGATTTCAATAAAATTACATATATGGTGTTATATAAATGATTGATTGAATGTTATTATTATATAATAATTCCAAAAAATTTAAATTCATATCCCATATATCATGAAAGAAATGTCACAATAACCTAAAAATGTCATCTAATATCTAAATAGCCCTTTAAAGTTCCCCATTAGTTGTATAATGATATGTAATGTTAAAATGTAGTACAGTTTCCAAATAATTCTAAAACTCATAAGAAATCATAATTACAGTCTTGTATTATGATTAGATACAATCAATAGAGGTCCAACATTATGTCTTATAGATTCATTAATATAGATCCTCATGAGGAACTCAAGAAGTGGGTGTCCCCTTATATTTAAAAAATTTACATACATGGTAAGGTGGTAAAAAATAACTCATGTAGAAACATTCATTCATGTAGTATATAATAATATAGTTCCAATTCCATAGTAAAATAATCCCATTACCAAAAATGAGTAGGTAAAGTTAGCCTGACTACCATTGGAAGTTGTCTCTCAAAAATTAATATTTCATTGGCCAAGAATCGTGATACTTAGTTTTAAATTTCTCATTTTATATCATCCAACTAAAACATTCCTTCAATTATTGATTCATTTTTGTGTTACCATAGTTTATATAGAAATTTGAGTTGTGATATTCATCTAATAATTTCGTTCCCAGCTTTTTCATTGATTAAAATGATTTTCGTTTTTATATTTTAAAATATTATCATTATAGATAATGTATATTGTAATTCCTTGAACCTATTAGCCTGAATCTGGTGGATTAATTTATTACATTATCATATATACACGATTCTAATCCCAAGTGACCAATAAATTTAGTAATTTTTGAAAACCATATTACATACTTGATACCCACAATACATTGGGAGAATAAAATACAAACATGATACATAATAAAATGAAATAAAAAAATTTAATGAAGGTATACTGTAAGTCTTATTCTTCATAACATGGGGGAGAAAAACATAATAAGGCTGATAAATAATCTTCTGTAATGGTCTTGTATAGATGAATCAGTAATTAATCAATGAGAATAATCAATATGGCAAGGTAATAAATGGAAAAATAGGTCATGTAATCATTAAACTATGTTTATAAGAAATATATAAAGGTAATAAATGGAAAAACATGCCATTAAAATAACTATATAAGTACGAAATAAATATAGAAAGTTAATAAACATAAAAACATTCCATTTAATAAATTAAATATGAATGAAATGTATCCATAGATATCTCGACGAAAAAACTCAACTGTAAATAATAAATAAATATAAATGAGGGAAATTATTAATTATTTGACACCATGTTTCCTACATACATGGTACCATTACCATAAAGATCTATTTTCAATATAGTTTCGAATATTCTAATTTGGGAGACTAATTCGTCTCATGACACTACTGATTCATCAAGGGGATATCAATAACTGGGCCCCACCCATGTCATACATGTCTAAAGCTTCCATGATATATTTAATAATTGATTTAACAATAACCCTTATCAAATATATATATGGAATAGAATATATTAATTGGGAAATAATTATCTAGTGGGGGATAAGTAACAATAAGGGTTATTGATGTTGATAAATGGTAATACAATTGAATGCTCATTAACAACTTTATTAACGAAAATAATCATAAAACATTCCAAAGTGTCCCATGCCACTTTTAAACATTTGAATCATAATTCTCCATGAATAAAATGAAATATAAAATATCATGATAATAAGTATAATTGTCATATAATATGTAAAACGTTATTATATTCACCATTTAATAATGAGTTGGTCCATAATAACAAATAAGTCTCAATGTACTGTTAAATGGAGAGGAAATCCCCAACCTTGAGTCTGACATGTCATGTGAGTAATTATATTCCTGAATAATGAATGTATGTTAATTATTTAAACTATTACGAGAATTTTTAAAGCTTATTATTACTTTAAATTCAATTATTAAATTTGTTTATACAACTACTTATACAATATAGTTTATAACAGGTGTTTTTGACCAAATTCAGTTCATATGTAAAAAATGACTTTGGTAGGTCAATTATGGTAAAATGGGTTATTATATAAAAATATCCATAATAATAATCATGAAATTATTACCATATTGATACATCAATTATAATTTCAAAACCAATCATGAAATATTGTAATGAAAAATGAACTAACATTAGAAACATGGAAATGGTGGGGCGTACGTAGCCATGAGTAACGTTTCCATTTTTCAATGATAATAAATGAAAGGTAATATTATATATTTCAAAAATGATAATTATATTATAATTAAAATTTTATTTAATCATATATACGTATAAACATAATTTTTTATATGTAAAAGGACTCACATTTGCTTTGGGAGGTGATAATCCACACATCCACGACCCACATCATCCCCATTTATTGTGTGAAAATGGCAATAAATATAATGATATATTATGTTTCAAAAATGGTAATTATTTTCTGTATATTATATATATATATATCATTTATGTTAAATATTATTTTATTAAAACCATTCTTTAAAGGTTCCATATATATTGAGAATGAATCATATCTCTTTGAGGAGGTGGTATTCCACATTTCAACAAACGATGTCATTATATTTTCAAAAAAGGGAAAGTATAAAGGTATTTTTCATGAAAAAATTAAATAACAATAAATAAATAACAAAAATAATATATATCATATATTAATAGTTTGTACATCATATTTCCCAACCATGGGAGGTGGTAACCAAATGATGAACAACATCATTTTCTCAGGCGGTAGATCGTCATACACAAAAATGATATGTTTGTTATCCATTAGTTGTATATGAGTGTAAATTTAGGACAAACCATTAGAATTAAGACATCATGGTATATTTAATATTAAATTTTATATAATCTTTTAATAATTATAATCTAATTGTGTATAATGAAAATTAAATGATGGATCTTGAGGAAGTATATTAACTCTTTTAAAGGTAACTCCGTTGGGTTAGCACAAAAGGGAATCCACTGATGGGTTTATGACCAATGTGATCATTATATAATTAAGAGAGATATTTTTAAGAGATATTTTGATATATATTAATATATTAAAACGGATTAAGTGGTGTGAGGAAGAGAAAGGGTTGAGTCCCTTTTTTAAAGTAGATGGAAAGGAGACACATTGTACTTCAGAAATGAATTGTGTGTTCCCCATGTATTACTTGTTATCCAAGTGCCCAAAGGTATTAGTACATAACCTTAGAAGTGTAATGGCAGAAATATGTCCATAAATTAGTTTTTTGAAAATTATATAGTTCATTATACCCTTAATATTATAGTTTTGTCTTTGTTATGCCTAATTTTAACTTAATAGAAAAAATTAATTTTAATTACTTTTAGTAGTATTTTTGGTTAAAAACTATGTTTAAAATATTACAAATTAAATAGTATTTTGATTCTAATAATCTAATACATTTTTTAATTTACAATCATATAAGTGAAATAAAATTAATATAAAATTAATCACACAGATAGGACGATAATGTAGGTTTTTGAAGAGAAAATGTTTAGAAGTTTTCAATGTTATTATATTCAATTTCAAAGTAAGATTGATTACAATTTTCTAATTTGGATTAATTTAAAAAAATAAATCTAATTATACTTTAAAACATTTTAAAATATTAATTATCTTTATAATAAAATTATATGAAAAGGTAGTTCTTAATTAAAATTCATTTTTTTCACTATTCATTAAAAAACATCTCAAAAAAATGAAAAAAATTCACCCTAACCTATCTTTTACGTTTAAATTTCAAAAATTATTTTTATATTTACATGAAAAATATTTAAAAGTACCAAAATATTTATTTCAAACTTGTTCTCCATTAAAATACAATAAAACTTATTTTATATAAATATAGGGTTTTTTGTAAAACATTGGGTCTTCTCTCATCTTATGTCAATAAAATTAATTGGATAAAAATAAAAAATATTTGAATTAATTTATAACACATAAATTGAATAAAAATCATTAGATGATAGTGCTTAATGTAACTAATTTGAGAAATTTTGTTTTCCCCTAAAAGTGATATTTTATAAAATCAACCCCTTTATATTAATTTGGTTTCTATATTGATTTCAAATGAATAGACAACCAATGAATTAAACTATATATTTTCATATGTTATTTAATTATTTAATGATAAATTTTACTTCTAGGTTATATATTATTATATTAAATAATAATATTTTTTATAATATATTTTTTTTTTGTAAAACATAGACCTGCATATTACATAATACATCGAGAAGAGTATGTCTTACGTGTGATGAAAACCAATATCAATATTATATGTAAAGAAATATAAACTTTATTATGTGTGTTACATAAAAATTACATTGTGTTTCATATAAATAAATTTTGGAACAAAAATTAAGTTTATTCTAAAAGGGAAATTTTGTACAGTATAGGGGTGTTACCTTCTCCCAACCATATAATAATTATGTCCTGATAATTTAAACATGATCTTGGTAATAAATGGGTTAATATTTGAAAAATAAATATTTTTGAGAACCCCTTATCAAAAATAGGATTAATGAAACATTTTACTAATTATAAAAAAATGATAATGTGATGATCACCACAAAACTATTCATTCAAACAAGATCACATTAGTAAAAACATGGAAATTAAAGAAAAATATAAACATCAATTTTTGATATAGAGTGATAGAGTACACATTTAGCAGACCATTGATGACTAAAAAACCATAAACCATATGTGTGACTAATGTCTATCAATATCATCAAAAATGATGATAATATAGAAAAAATGCAGACTTTTTCCCTATATTTGAATAAATTTTTCACTTCTATGAATATATGTAAATAAACATACAAGATATATTTCTATAAACACGGTCTTACCATTTACCATACCATGGCCCAATTATAAATACTCTCCCAGAACATATTTCTTGATATAGTGAAGTGACATAAAAATATCTAAAACCACATTCAAGGTTCAACTTAAAAAATTTCGGAATGGATAAATTTTTCAAAATAATATGATAAAAACATTATAATAATTTCCATGGAATTTAATAATTCCAAATTAATATTATCCATATAAATTAACTCTTTGTACAAATTTTATTACCCCTACATCAATAACATGTTAATGGTAATATTTTCCTTAACCATGTGGTTTCCAAAAAGATCAAAATGGTATTGAATCACTTTTATTTGTTATCTGTAACAATCAACACTTGATTTTAAATCCATGAAGAAAATTGATCGCTATAAAATCAATATAAATTCCATAATACATATAACTATAATTTCATCAAAAAATTACAGCATTATTCAAGGATCCAAATTGAGAATAACTTTTTTTATTCCTCTTCTGTTATATCAATAAAATATCCCTAAATTTGATCCATTATATTCATTAATGGTAGATTCCATTTATTATTGCGGAACTCATTTTCAAATTTCCTCATATAATTTAAATTTTTACACTAAAAACAACATATTACTTCTTGACGTTCCAATTTTTTCTGGAAACCCTTTTCTAAGAACTTATAATAAACACCCAATCCTTTCAAGAATTTACCCAGGTTATTATTTCTATAGTTATCACATGTGTGGAAATAAATCATTCCCTTATTCCCTTTATATGTTATTTTATATTTCTTTATGTTCTTCTCATTCTCCCCTTTCAATACATAGGACATGGAGATTACTTCTATTGTCCTCATAGAACATAATTTTATTTCATCATATGAAGAAATGGTTTGAGACAAGAGTGAAATTTAAATGCAGGGCATATGTAATTTAAATAAATGATCATTCATAGATTTTTTTGCAGTGTATGGAATGTTTATCATACCTCTATCACTATGTAAAGATATCTTTATACTTGACAACACTTTATTCCTAATTTTTCTTAAATATAAGGAACTTTTAATTCTCTTTAGTCTTGTTGCTCAGAAGGGAATTTTTTTAAGAATGTATCATTAAAGGTAAAGAATTACAAGAGTTATATTTATTCTTCCTCACTAGTATTCAGGATCAATGACTAAAATTGATATGCATCCCTATTGAGATAATACACTACAAGATTAGAAAAACCACTACATCCCAAGGATGGAATTATCTTCTCCAACTACTTAATCCATTGATCCACCACTACTGTATTTGTAGTACTGCTATATAATGGGGACCATTTCACATAATTAAATCCAAAATCATATAATATCATTATTGAATTGTTTTCTCTATCTGAGCAAGGTTATGTTTCATAATTAGATTAAGCTTTCCTAATATATCCATAACATTCTCAGTTCCAATACCTTATGTATTGACATCCTAAGTAGGTAAACCTATACACTAGACATGAGTAGCGATACACTTCATCCATATAGGGTCCATTTATAAAAAATATAATATTCTTTATTAGCTCATAAATTTGTTAACTTAATATAATTTTAAATATGGTGTGACAATTAATATAAATTGAAATATTTATGCATAGAAAATATCATTACCATAACATGGTATCTTTGGAGACATTTTAAATTCAAAATCCTTCATAATGGTTTCGAAAAAAATTAATTATCCAAGGCATATATCCTAGGAGTGTCAAACTACATGGATAGTAAGGACTATTGTTGGGTACCAACTTACATCAAGTCAAGCCTAACAAACTTTTTTAGAGTTGTTACCAATGAGTATATATATTCCAGAACCACATCCAATTATTGTATCTATACTGGTATGTATTCCATGGATGACCCATGTAATTTATACCTTTCCATAATTATAGGAAGTTATTTACTACTTATTATCAATATCTATGTTAAGGTAATGTTCCATAATCAATGTTTTTAAAATATAGTTTACAAGGTTTCCTATATACCTTCTCTAACAATAATTTTAACTCCCCAAACCTTGAATCTCAAATTCAGTGAATTAATTTATTAAAATTTTTTAGATACTCATTTATAAAACCAATTGACCAAACATTTTGGCAATTTTTGGAAAAAAATATTACATACATGATACCAACAATACAATGGGAATCAAAAATAAAAACATGATACATAATAAATTTAAATAGATGAAATAATTTGAGTATTATTCAAAAGATTCTTCTAAAAGAAAAAAATTAAAATAAACTTAATAAAAAATATATAAAATTCTTAATAAGAGGATATAATATTTGAAGCAGTAATGATTATATGAGAATATTCAATATAGAAAAGTAATACCTAAAGACACATGAAATGTAATAAATAAAATTAATGGACAATAAATATATCATGGAAATAAATGGATGTGCATGCCATTAAAATAAATTGATAATTAAAAATCAATAGGTCATTTTAAGAAATTGAATCGCATTCCATTTAACCATTAAAGTGAGAATGAAATGAATCCATAGACATGTCGATGAAAAATACCATTGATAAATATTAATTGCTTATAAATAAGGGAAATGATTATATTAGATGCCATGTTTCAAAGGTACATGTTAAATTTACCATCATGATATATTCAATATATAGTTTAAAATATTCAGATTTGGAAAACTAATTGTTCTCATGAGACAACTGATGCTTTTAGGGGATATCTATAACTGGACCCCACTCTTGTCAAACATGTCCAAATAATTTATCATATATCAAATAATCGATTTAACAATATTCCTTATCAAATATCAGTATTTATAATATATATATTTATTAATACTTCACTATTGTATGATATGTAACAACATGTTTTGTGGATAATTGTAAAATGAAAACCCATTGAATGATGAATGAAAAATTTCTTGAAGAAAATAATATTTCATCATTCCAAGGTGTCGTATACCAATTTGAATAATTTAAAAAATAATTATCTATGAGTTAAATGAAACCTATGTTATCATTATAATAATGATATTAATTATATAAAATATTAAAATTTATTACATACTCTATATTAAATTGTATTGGTGCATAACAATAAAAAATTCTCAATGGAATGAAAAAGTGAGATGAAATCCCTTACCTTGAGTCTAACTTGTCAGATGGGTATTTATATTCCAAATATTAATCTTATGATAATTAAATACAATATGGTGAAACATTTTAAAGTTATTATTACATTTACAGAACTTGTTACAATGTTTTATAAAACAAATTAATTAAATAATTATACATCTTGTGTTTTTGACCAAATTCGATTCATGTGTCAAAACGACATTGGTAGGTCAACTATAGTAAAAGGGGTCATTATATTAAAGTATATAGAATATTAATAAGGAAATAATTATCATATTTATAAATAAATATTACTTTTAAAACTAATCATGAATGATGGTTATGGAAATTTAACTGACATTACAATCATGGAGATTGTAGGTCATACGTAGGCAAGAGTAATATTACCATTTTACAATCATCATTATGGAATGAAGATAATTGAATATATATCTTTCTATAATAATAATTATATTATAAATTATATGTGACTTAATCAAATATTCAAATACATATAATTTTTGTGATGAAAAATGATTCACATCTTGTCGGGGAGGCGGTAGTCCACACGTCCAAGGCTGACGTTATAACTTTTTAGTGTGTGAAAAGGGAAATAAAGAAAATGATATTTTAGGTTTCTAGAAAGGTAATTATATCATTAATATGATATATATTTCATTTATGTTACATATTTTTAGTTAAAACTATCCTTTATACATTACAGGTAATCTGCGAACAATTCAAATTGCTTTGAAGAGGTGGTAGTTCACACATAGAAAAATGATGTTTTTATATTTAAAAAAATGGAAATTATAAAGGGTTGTGTCATAAAATAATCAAAGAATAATAAATACATAATAAAAATCGTATATATCATATTTTAATATATTTTCCATCATAATTTCGTACCATAAGAGGTGGTATTGGAAAATATGAATGACATTATTTTGTGATGAGGTAGTATGTCGTACAAATAAACTATAAGTTTGTTACCCATTAGATGGAAGTGTGTGTAGGTGATGATATAACCATAAGAAAAATAATATAATTATATTTAACATACATTTTTTATTATATAATCATGAAATAATATTAATTTATTGGTGTATAATGAAGTTAAAATAAACGAGATTGAGGAAGGAAGTTACATCTTTTTCGAGTAACTCCTTTTAGTTTGCACCAAAGGGATTCTAGGGATGACTTTATGCCCATATGCGAGAAATATGGGTTTATAGGAGTAATTTTAAGGAACTATTTTTGCCATATTTTGGTTGATCCAAATGGAATGGGAGTTCTATGGAAGTGGGATGGGTGAGTTCCTTTTTATAGTGGACGTAAAGAACACAACTGGTATTTTTGCATGTAATTGTATGTTTAACAATTATAACATGTTTCCCTAGTCTCTAAATAGTTTATTATGTTACTTTATAGGTGTAGTATAGACAATATGGCCACCAAATAGGTTTTTGTCGAGTTTATGGGTCTTTGTTTTAGTTATGATTATAGTTTAATCCCATATTAAGCTTAATTTTACATTAATTGATGTAATTAATTTTAATTACATTCATTAATGGTTTCCGTAAAAAAATCATTTGAACTATTTATAAATTATAAATTATTACATTTAAAAATATGTAATCCATTTTTTCAAATTTTAATCATATAATTCGATGAAATTAATTTATATTTAATCATATAGACTGGATGATAGTGCAATGTTTTAATATAAATACATTCAAAAGGTTTTCTTGGTTTTTATATAATATTTTAAAGTGAAATTAATTAAAATGGTCTACATTGGATTAATTGATAAAAAACTAATATAATTATACATTTAAACATTTAAAAATTCAATTTAACATTATAATAAATTTAATGAAAATGAATTTTTGAATTAATTCATTATTTCTCACTATTCAATAAATATTGAAACATCACAACGAAAAACAAAAAATTAATCATAATATATTTTTTATTTCTTTATTTAAAAAATAATGTACTTTTTAATATATAAAATTTATTAAAGTGAAAATATTTATATATAATATAGTTTCTCCATTCAAAGGCGGTAAAACTGCTTTTTAAAAATAACAATTTTTATGTGTAATATTTGATCTATTCAAAACTTATATCTATAAAATAAATTGAATGTATATTAATAAAATTATTGAATATTAAAAATATAAATTTAATTAACATCATTAACTAATAGTAAGTAATTTCTTATATTATAATAAATCATCTTTTTCACATAGAGATTTTCTTTTGTAAAATTATTCCCTTTATATTAAGTTATTTTATATTAATATATAAATAATAGCTTAAAAATGAATTAAAATATATATTTTCGTGACATATTTAATCCTATAATAATCATTTCAAATAATACATTTTATCTTATTATATTTAATTATCAAATTTTTAATAATATATTATATTTTTAAATCATAGTCTTGCGTGCTACACAAGACATTGAGGAGAGTTTGTGTTGAATGTAATGCAAAATAACCTCAGTGTTTCGTGTAGAGAAATATAAAATTTATGATTCATATAACATAATATAAAAATGGTGTTCCATAAAAATCACTCTAGGGAAAAAACTAAATTTATTATTAAGGGGAATATTGTAATTTCTTTTGGTGTTACATTTACCAACATCTCATCATTCTAAAATTTATTTTATTTTAATATTATTATCATGAGGTTAGGAACCTTTTATTTTCTCTTATTAGGATGTTTTATAAATCACTATGAATATATGTAATATTTTTGATTCTATAATGACTTCCATATTAATCTTCACTAAATCCATGGATATATAATCACTAAAAGTCATTATTTCAGTCAAAAATCCATGATTTTTCCTACTCAAGGAATCCAAAACCTTATTCACCTTAACATGGAGGTAGATTATTAAGAAATCATAATCCTTACTTGATTCATACCATCATCTTTTCATTAGGTTGAAATTATTCTCTAAGATGATATATTTCAATCGTTTGTGATTGTTATATATCACACATCTTTAACTATAAAGGTAGTGCCTCCATAACGTCAATTTAATGATCATCGTTTCCAACCCAATATTATGTATGGTATAAAAATTTTCAATATATTTGAATTCCATGATTCATAAGAAACAAATAAATCTTTTTGTATAAGGGAACAACCAAGTACATTATTTATGCATCATTATATATATCTAATACATCCCTTCACAAATGTTCTAATAATATCATTAAATTGACTAATAAAATTTTTAATTAATCAAAAGATTTCTTATATTCAAATAACAAATTAAACATACACCCTTTTCCGTCAACATCCTCGACAAGAAATATAATCAATAATTTTTTTTTGAATAAATCATTGATAGTAACATGCTAATCAAAGGAAACTACGTTACTCAATTGTATTAGTTGGAGTTTTTATTTCATCACAACATTTTTTATAGAGGATCAATCAATATTCCATCCTTAGTGATAATATGGTTATTTTTTTCCAAAATCAAGAATACAAATTTTTATATGTTTTCAATATTACTCCTTTTCTCTATGATTATTATGAATGATTATTAAATGATTGTAATTCTCATCACAACATTTTGATACCAAGATATTTTTATACTCACTATTGAAAGATAGAGGTAGGTCACTGACCCACTGTTATCTTTCTGTGGGGAGTATATTTATACACCATTGGACATCAATGATGGGTTATATTATCTATTAGTTCTGGAAAGAGGGACATATAAAATCTGATGGACCAAAATTAAAACAATATGAAAAAGACAAGAAATAAAAGATTGAATAAATAAAGGAATATCATATAAGATGAAGTTGTACAAAAGTGTCTGAATAAAGTTTTGATGGTTATGAATGTGAAACAAAACTCACAATCCTTGTATAATGGCTACTACATAAAATTTGGTACACTATATTTTACACTCCAATTATAGTTTTGGAAAATAAAATTAAAAATAAAAAAGTTAATTTAATTTATTATATTATAAGTGAAAATGGAGGAGAGTATCTGAATATAGAATAAAAAAATTCTATGGAAAGTGGATATTATTATAATTTTACACCTGTAAGAAACGAAAACTGAATGGTGTTGTAGAGAGGAAGAATTAAACTATTCATGAAATAGAATGAAATATTCTTAAAGAATTCAAAAATATGAAATATTTTTCTGATGAATATGTTAAAATTTATTCTTGTATATTAAATTGTGTTTACATAAATCATTATTAAAGAAAACTCGGTATGAAATATTTATGAATAATAAACGCAAATACATTTTTTATGTTTTCACTTGTAGTGTCTATATTTTATACACTAAAGATAATATGGATAAATGTTATTATAAAAGTGATAAATTTATATTTTAGGATACTCTAATAGTGGTAAGAATTATGGAGTTTATAAAAAGAGAACTATGAATATGGAAAATTATATACTTGTTATGTTCATTGGAAATAATGAACTATAGTAATAATTCTATGATAATGATGATGATTTTAAAGAATTCAAATTAGAGTATGATAAACCTAAAAATAATATTTCATTAGATGATAAGTATAGTATATCATCTCAATATAATCATTTAATTTAGAAAACTCACAAACATGAATCTTTATAAAAAGTTGCAGTAAATTTTTGTTATAGAATCACGACTTGAAAATACAATTTATATTTTTTGGAAAATTAATACTTTGTAACTAATTTTGATAATATTAATATTAAATTTTATTTGAACAATTATAAATAGGTTAATGCCATGAATTATGAATTTGGCCAGTTTGATAGAAATAATCTATGGAATCTAGTTGAGTTACCAAAATATATATTTTCTATAGCAACCAATTGGATTTTTTTGAAATAAATTAGATGAGTCTGGAAATATAGTGGTAAACAAAGAATGATTAGTTTCCATATTTTATTTTAAAGAAAAATTAATTTATTTTGAAGATTCATTTACACGAGTTTCTAGAAAAAAATAAATTCATATTTTATTCTCCTTTGCATGTTTTAAAAATTCTATACTTTTTAAATTTATGTAAAAAGTGAATTTTTAAAAGCTGTATCTTTAGAAGAGGTTTATGTAAATAAACTGCATTGTTTAGAAAATAATGAATGTCCATATCATGTTTTCTAATAATATAAATAATTATATATTCTTCAGAAAGATCCATGATCCTAGTATAATAGACTAACTCTATTTTTAATTGAAAATGATTTTTTTAAGGTATGTTTGATATAAAATTGTTTTTAAATGAGTTTCTAATGATATGTTGATCACACACATTTATAATGCTGATTTTATTAGTGGTTCTATAAATTATTGACTAAGTAAATGGATCTATATATTAATGAAAAATAATAATATATGAGGATAATAGAGAAATTAAAATACTTCCTTGTTCTGGAAATTAATAAAAGTATATATAGTATTTTATTATATATATATATATGTGATATATAATTTGGAAAATGTTTACAATTTATTCTTGTAAAACTATCAGAATAATTTTTCTCATAATAAACTAGATATAGATTAATATTTAAAGTATGTTAGTAATAAAATATATAGAGGAATGCTAGGAATTCTTATATATCATTCTTGTTTCTAGGCTATATAATTTTTTGTTTAAAATGTTCTAGAAATTATTCAATACACAAAACATTTATCTTAAATTTCTTAATTGAGTAATTAGAAATAACAATAGTAATATGTTTTATTGACTATTATATTCTAATGAGAGTTTCATTGATTTAATATGATACTCTTATTCTAAAATTGGATTTTACTAACATTATTAGAAACAAACATTAAGAAATTGTCACTTTTTAGAAAAAAATATTAATTTCATTGAGCTATAAGAATCAACTTTTGGTAGAATTATCAACAGCTAAGGATCAGTATGTTTCATTAGATACTTATTTTACATTGATTATTTGAAGAAAAAAATTTAATGACATAATTTTTTTTGGTAATATTCATATCGATTTTTGATAAAATTTGTTATATTTCAATTTCCAAAAGCCCTTTTCAACATTATAGAACAACAGATATTGATTTAAGACTTCAATTCATTAGGGATCATTGAATTAAATTTGATATATTATTATAATTTTTTCATACTGAGAATAAATTAGCTGGTATTTTTCTATAACCCTTATACTTAGTTAAATTTTAGAAGAAAAAAATATTTGAATTAGGTATGCTAGAAACTTACATTTTTCTTAATACATTTTATTATTGATAAATCATATAATTTTTTTTACTTTAGTACTATAGGTCACAACCATTTTCTACAATTCTAAAATGATATTTAAGATATTTTTGGTTAATTTTTTTTTCTAAAATTACACTATCTCAATTATTTATACATTAAAAACAAATTCTTTTTTTTTCATGATAATATATTACAGTGATACATTTAAATTAATATATTTTTTTATTAAAACATACTATTGTTTGAAACAATAATACTGTATATTTTGTTAAATTTAATATGAGGGGGGAATTTTTTTGAAAATTTAATAAAAACAATGAAATTTTTTTCAAAATTTAATTAATGTTTTGTGTTGTAATTTTGAAAAATTGGAATATTGTTTGTAATTGGGAATTAATTTTTTTAAATCTCTCTTTTTTTTGATAAATTACTCATAAATTAAAATAAATTCAATTAAATATAGATTAAAAATAATATTTATTATTTAAATATGAAAATTTTCAGTTTCATCCTGGTTTCTTTTATTTTTATACTATTTAATTTGTAAAAAATTTTTGTGTTTCATAGTATTTTTCCATGTACATAGGCCCCTTGGGATGAACCACTAACCATGTTTAAGGGGAAATTCAGGTAACCCTTCTAGGAGGTTCTTCCCTCATGGCATGTTTAGTGGGTGTGTGAGGATAGTTCATGATAATAAAATGCACTCCCATGAATAAGTCATTCTAAGCACACCCATATAAGTATTAGTTGGAAAAATTATGCATAGGGCCTATAGGATCCAATGTGTATGGATCATGTCTTAATTTGAGAATATTATCTACATAATGTTCTCATTGTACCACTCAATTACAGTCAATATAATTATATTTGAGAAAGTAATTTTTAATATCACTTTTTATCCATTATAATATCATACACAAACGGTGAGTTTTTTAGGTATCTAATCCTTTCTTGTGTGTCTTATGATCACCCAGTTAATCCAGCCCTTTTTTTGATCTCTCCTAGTTCATCTGTTTGAATTTTCATCAAATTCATCGAGTATCCACTGGTTCACCAGAAAACCAATGACATTCAGAATGTCTTTATCATTCATTTCCATGTTTCTTCAAGCATACATATCATATCTCACAACCTTGAAATCTTCTTCTCTTTTACTCTTCAAAGTTTTAATCAGTAATAATTTTCATCTCCTCATATTTATATCACCATTCTATTTTGTTCTTTTCATTATGTTTTAACGTTTATTTTTTCTTATTCATTATCAATATGATCATTATTTTTTAACTAGTGTCCCTATATTGGTTTCGCGTTGATTCACTGTTAGAAAATACCAATGGTGGGTGAAAAATCACCAATAGTTATTAAATTGGGGAACAATTTGATCCCAATAGTGGGTTAATGGATTTCCACCATCTTATACCATTGTATATTTTCAATAACAATTAGAAATAAAAACTAGGCCATATTCTCCCCAAACAATGTTTTCCATTCTTTTTCAATTCCATCACTGAACCTTTTTATGCTTTGACATGACCTTTTTTTCTTTAATCATGTCTTGAATATCTGTAATCATTTTTCTCATAATATTTCCTGAAATTTTAAATACTATTAATTTTTTCATCATTTATATATTACTTTTTGACATATCTTTAACAATAATTTGTTGGATATTTTATTTTATTAATCATTTGATGGGATTTTATTTTTTTCTTTTTAATTTAATTTTATTCATATACTACTCATCTATAATTTGATTATTTTTTTGTATATTTAAACTGATACACCATTTGGTTCCTGCAATGGAAGGGCATGAGTCACCATTGGATTTGTAATGGAAAAAATATTGGTTCTTATGAATCCTTTGAATGCACAATGGATTACAATAAATTTAATTTTGATTAGATATTGTTATTTTTATTGATATTTTAACATGTATATCCCCTCTATTCAAATGGCAGGTCATGTATCACCACCGTCTATTTCAACGATGAGTTGTAAGCCACCGTTAGTTAAAAAAATTGGAATTTATTATTTCTTATTTTTATTAATGATTTAAAAAAATTTAATTTTTAATTTTTTTTAAAAATATAACTTTAACAATATTGGAAAATTAATTATAACATTATTTTATTAATCTTGTTAATATATATTTTTTACATATACGATGTTGGTTTTTAGAACACATTATACTATCTTTATTTTTGAGGAGATTATACTCTTAATACAATTTTTAATTATTTTAAATAATAATACCTCAAATATTAAATTTATTATTTTAATATTTCTTGAAGAATTATAAATATTGATTTTTTTTAGAGAATCATTAACAAATAAAGTGTAACAAACATATTATAGTATTGTTAATATCAAAAAACTATCATGAAACTATTGGTTATGGGTACAATCGTAGAGGATATTTCGTTAATGATATGGGACATCCCATCAATGATTAAAACATGTAATAGTGTGGATGATTTAGTTGATGAGAATATAATGATACAATATCTAGGGCTCTAAATTGATCATGAATTATATAAATCTTCTATTATTCTATTTTGATCATTGATGTTCCTCATCACATTCATCTTTCACCACTAGAGTGATGAAAGACCATGATCTACACCAAATTTCAACGAAATGTTCTCAACAGATGTTTTATTTTTCTTTGTTCCTTCTCTATTTTAATTATTCTTACCATCTATTTGTCCTTTATTATCTAGTTTAAAATTTTACCATAAAAAATTTGTCACTGTGTTATTGCTCAAATTTAAAAGGAAGGTCAGGTTATTCCTCTACGAAAAACAGATGGTAGGTTGTGACTTCATCCAAGGTCTGTGGTTATACCACTAATTGTGAAATCAATAAGTTTCATAGGTATGTATTTTTTATCATTCCCTTAAAAATTTGAATTTATACTTAATACTAGTCTCTCTATATATTAGAGCTGATTGGTTATAGTCTAGGATATTGGTGATTCAAGCATATTACAAAAAATTATGTTTTAAATGTTTTATTTTTTCTACTACATTTTACACTATCCAAATTTGATAATTTATTATTTTCTTTTAATAATAAAAAATGACTATTTATCCCCCTCTTTAAACTAATACCATAACATGGGACAGAAAAAATCCAAAGGGAATTAATGTAAATTCTTTAGGTCCATACCCTGTAAAAAATTATTTCATTATAATATATTCATGCATTACATATAGTTTATGATAGACACAACGATGATAAAATAATGAAAAATATTGAACTCCTTGAAGTTGATCAAATAATTCATTAATTCATGGTAGATAATAAATACTATATATAATAATATATTTTATTTCCCTATAATTGATTCTGAACCTCATAAACCCTTATTTATTCTTTAGAAATAGAACAAAGGTTCCACATGGTATAACAGTAGTGTGTATAAATACTATATCACAAAAAAAATTGAATTTTTTTATTCAATTACTTTAATTCAACAGTAGTCATTATGTTGTGATATATATATATATATAGGATTTTAATAATAAATGAGATCATTGTAATAGTCAATGTCTTGCTCAGGTGGTTGTTTGGGTTTCCATTTGGGAAACAGAATGTTTTATCCACATATAATATGTATATCCACTCTTTTAAGGATACAATTAAAATAGTATGTTCTTTATTGTCTTATTATAAAATAAAATCATTAACATGAGCTATTCGATGTGGATTTAAACATGATTTAGATAATGTATTCTCCCCTCTAAAGAAAAATAATTCCATATCTCTTCCAATAATAATAATATCCTTCCATTGATAGTAAATGTTAACATTATAAGTTTAATGAAAATCCAAACTAAGGATTATTTCAAATTCATCCATATCTATAATAATCCAGTTTTTAAATAGGGTAAATCAATGTTTTATAATGAGGAATTATTCTCAGACAATTACTTTAGAGACATTTCCACTTGGATTATTGACTAATAACTCCCTTATTAAGGCTGTATGAAAATTTAAAATCTTTTTGGAAAACATGTTGTTTATAAAAGTGTGTAAAGATCCAGAATCAAAAAAATTATCAGCAAGATTTTATTATAACCTCAATATAACAACCACTACATATTTAAGAACATTAAACTCTGTTATAGTGTTCACATATTCCTTTCATTCCTCCCAAGTTATTTTCTATGGAAAATTCCGTTGATGATTGAGGAATTCATTTTCATAGTGCACCAACTCCTTATAGTTGAATATTTGAACTGTATAAGCTTCTTTCATACCCTTGATATAATGGGGCTGATTTCCTTTCTCTCTACACAAGAATCAAAATCCCCTTCCCATAAACCAACATCAATGATATATCTTCAATAAAATATTAAAATAATGAAATTATACCCTTTCCATTTTCCATTTTTGTTGTATTTCTATTCATAGAGGTCATCCACCGATATCTTTTGTTTTTTTCCTTGGAAAAAGTGATACTTGGAGAATTATTTCCCTATATTAAAGTCAATTGATTATATACCCACATAAATAGAAGATTTTTGAGAGACTAAATTTCTTAGAATGAAAGGATTTATGCAATCAAATAAATGATTAAAATACACCATTAACTTTGTATAACATCCACATTACGAGTTCACAACATTATATAGTATGCTTTACAGTTATCATCATTTTATACTTTCTTTTTTCTTAGAATGTTGAATTGCCTCTTCATATTAGCTAGATTCTATAAAGGAATATATTTCTTACAAAATAAATCCTTAAAAGTCATCCAGACTATACTATTTATATTAGTGTAATTCATAATATTCTAGATCAATAACCACTATTGGTCGGTTCTTACCTTAAGATGATAAATTTTTCATGTTATCTTTCCATATTTCACTACATTACAAAGAGAGAAATATATTCTTCTATGATTTGATGCAAATCTATGCTACCAATGCATTTGTAGGATTTTGGAATGAATGATGTTGTTGTCACATGAAACATTCTATCATTGTTGCAATATGTTGGGGATCAGCAAGCTTCTCTACATAGGAGGGGAAATTTCCAATAACCCAAGTCATCTTCCCCAATATTGAAATAGGTTTTTAATACGTTGTGGTAGATTTCTTATCATGAAAAATTGGTAAATCAGTATATATAATAAGTGAAATGATATACATTATAGTTCTTCCTTAAGACATCATTTGTAACCAATTTCCTATAGTAACATAGATTATAAAATTAACAATTATAATTCTATACATGTTGTTACACTTAACATAAATTAAAAATTTATGCATAGATAATCTCGGTATAAGAATCATAGTATATTTTGTAATATCTTAAAATCATTAAAATATGTTAAAATATTTCCAAATTGTGTGTAAATATAATTTAATCCAACTAAAGAATATCCATTGAGAATTTTTAGCAAGGTGTGAAATCTTAGTCCGACTCTAGGTAAACCGGTGATGAGAAGTTAATAGTTAATCAGCCCCTTTTAGAGTTATTAACCACATGTAAATCTATACCACAATTTCATCTACTATAGATTATCAATATAGGGATTTATTTTCTAGAAATGAAACAATATATCTAAAATACCAAAACATTATGATATTATATTATACTTAGACTTGTCCTTAGAGTCTATTTTAGGGTTTTATTCTATGGACTTTGATTTCCTAAATCATGTTCATAAGGTTTATAAAAAAATAAATTAGGTACCAAAAATAATACCCCAACATTTATTACCTATATATGGAGGGTTATTAAATAAATTGAAAAAATATATAACAATTAGATCCCAAAGGATCAAATTGTTTAGTTCTCTTGGGTGACATGATATACAAATGATTCTAAAATTACATTCGGAAAAATGAAATTCATATTAATACTCTATTGGAAAATTTATCATTTTTTCTAGTACATCCCTAAAATAAATCCAAAATCTTGAATTGGTAACATATGGAAAGAAAAAATACAAACAGTGGGCTCATATGGTCCGTAAGAACAAAAATACAATTGAAGTTAATGTGGGATTTATAGAGAAAGAAAAATGTGGAATATAATTGAAAACATAAAATATTATATATAATTAATAACATAATAAAATAATATAACCATGGATGAAATAATGATATAAATAGTGAAATGAAAAAATATTAATTAGACTCATAATGATATAATTAATAATTCTAAATATCATATTGTTACAATCAAGTCCTTGTTCCATGACCTCATACATAAATTGGAAAGGAATAAACTAAATACCCAATCTAGTGTTGGTTATCATACCTACTAATTAATCAAGTTGTTATAATGGGACCATAAAACCAAAAACTAATTCAAATAAATTTTTTATATGAAATGAATTAGTTAAAATTTAATTCAAAAAAAAAAAAAATTATTGAATAACTAGCGTACAAAATCTGTGTATTTTAAATAATTAAATTAAATGAATACCATGATCACTAGACATATAGATTAATATGGTTGATGGTATCATTAGACTATATCACTTTTAAAACATATGATTCATCAAAGGATTTTGACTTATATTACAATATTTTTAAAATGTAACCAGAATATTTTATAAAAAAATACACTTTTCATTGAAAAGTATCTAATTTTAAATATAAAAATTGCAAGAAACTTAGGAGAAATAATTTATTTTAAAAGAAACATATAAAATTTAAAAATATTATTCAATTAATATAATATTCATTATGATGTTAAAATGTGTTCTTACATTGAGCTTTAAAAGAAATACTTTTTTCACACTTTCGATAAAATGTTCCTTATTCGGAAAATGATAAGAAAATGTATTTTAAACTATTTTATATAAAGTAAACAATTTGTAAAAATGACTTTAACAAATCATTGTGTAATATTAAAAACATTACTAAAAATATTTTTAATAAAATATAGACATGGGAAAAAATATTTCTATCCAAATTCAAAAAGGATGTTGGTTTTTTTAAAACATATTATTTTAAATTTTGAGTACATTGATAGAGGAAAATGATAAAAATGTAATATATAAAAATAAAAATAGTATTATAATGTTTATGGGTTTTAATATGAAACAATTATATAATTCTCGCAAAAGAAACATAAACATAAAATTTCGTGAATTAAGAAGAGATTCTGAGATAAGCCTTTACCTCATGTTTGGATTTCTTAGATGTGATTTTAACCTCATGTTTAATAAATTTATATTTATTATACTTATATAAAATAATTAAATTAACATCTATAATATAATAAATGGTGTTATTACAACATTTTATCTGGTTTTCATTAATATTATTTCATTATCATCATTATTTCAGATGTTAACTTTTTGTTATTCATGTAGGTTTCGATTAGGTAGTTAAGGTATTTAAACATAGATAATTAATTCATAAACTGGAAAATGTTAATAAATATATAAATATGATATACATTAATTATAAATTTAATTAAAATAATATTTTACTATTATTCATGAAAAACAAATCACATCACTATGTCGAGGTGGTAGTCGACACATATGGATAAGTGGAATTATTATTATTTTATTTGGTGAAAGGGTAAGAAGGTAAATGATATATTATATTAAAATAATAATTATTATGGCATAGAAATAATATATATTAAATAATTCTACATTTATTACCATCCATTTAATGTGGTGATGAAGAATTAATTACACAACAACATGGAGATGGTAGACCGAACATATTCTCGAGTGATGCATTCATTTTATATATCATAGAAATGAGGTGGAAATGGTTATCCCTTATTCATAATAACATGTTAGTATATTTATGATACAAGAGTAATTATTAAATGATTATTATAATATATTTATCTATGTATATGATGAAATAAATTTTGACTAATTTGGTAAATATGGTTACCTCTTTTTCAGAGACCACCTTTAGAGTAAAACATAAACCTTTTTAGGATATTAGTAGAGGAAAAATATAAAAAATGAAGATAATTAATTTTGGAATGGTTTTAGTTATTTCATAACTACTATATATTGAAAAATCATTGTTATTAATAAATGATAAGTGATTCTCTTTTATAAGTAAGGGGAGGAACACACATTGAATTACCAAAAAGATAATATAGTATGACATACTTTTATTATGAAATTTGCCAAAATAGTCATGAAATATAATATAAGAAGATATAAGGTATACAAAAATTAATCAATAAATAATTATAATGGTTATTTGTAACTTTTACCCTTATCTATTAGTTTACCCCCCCAATAATCTATTTTTAAGACTGATCATATTAATAAATTTCTATTTTTTTGTATTTAATATGAAAAAAAACTATGTTGAACATATTTTATAATATTAATTATTATTATTACCAATATGGAATAAATTAACTAATTCAATTTGTACAAGCATAATAAATTAATTTTATTATATCTGTATAAAATGAAACAATACTCATTTTTAGATAAAAGATTATTTCTATTATACAATTTATTTACCTAGAAATAAAGTATTATATAAATTAAAATGAAATTAAGTGGATTAATATAATTAAATTGATACTTTTTTGAAAACAAAAGTTAAATGAAAATAACCTTGTAAATAATTTATTTAAATAGATGAGTAAATATAATTTTTATTAGAACAGAAACATTACTTCAATTTTCAAAATGATAAGCACATAATTTTATGTTTAAAAATTATTATTTATATTAATTATACTACTTATAGAATATATATTAAATCTATTTTTTTTTAATTTTTTGTTATTCATATTTCATTATAATTACACAAATTCGAGTGTATTAGTAAAGCCAACATTTTCACTATAATCCAAAACATCAACAATTTATCAAAAATAATAAAAAATCACCCTAATATATTTTTGACACCCTAAATTAAAAAACCATTTAATAAAATTAAATCAATTAATAGTTTTAATTTATGACTTAATAACACCCTTGAATAAATCTACGTGTGTTGTAGTATTATTTCTCAAGAAATAAATGCTTACTGTAATGGAATCTCAATTGTTATAAAACAACATTAGATTACACTAAATCACAAAATATTTGGAAGACAAGATTTGTACATAATTATTACTATTTTATTATGATTAACTATATATAATCAAATTTACATGGCTAATAGAAAATATTTTTTATTGATTATAATATAGAAAAAATCTATTAGTCAAAAAAATCTAACTCTATTAGTTTAAATGATCTTTATGTGCATCCATTTATTTATTTTATGACTTCCTTATTTCATTATGATAAAAAAATTTAAAACATAATCTTCATCCTTATAAATTCTAGTGTACCTTATTGAGTTTCCACTAAACCTTTCAATTTTTAATTTAACATTATGAATCATATGGTGCCTTAAAATTTTTCCATTGAACCCTATGATGTCTCCCATGATCCTTAATAATATGATTTTTATGAAATGGATAAGACATATAATGATTTCAAAAACTAGAAAAATTATTCTCAACCCGTTCTAAGTCAATTTATAAAAAATTATAGTCCTTACAATATCTACACTAACTTTAATATGTTTTACAATACCATAATTTTTTTTCAACCTCATGAATTCGGGGAAAACAAAAGAAAGTCTGCATTTATCCTTATAAAAATATAAAATGACCCTTATAGTTCATCAATGAACACTATGAAAACCAAAAACCATCCATATGAATATGGATCATCCATACACAGATCACATTTATCCTTAAAATCACCTCAGATAACTGTTATTGATATCACCACCCTCTTTATGAGGATCTAATTTACTACAAAATGATCCTATGGAAACAATGATAATTATTCAATTCCTTTTTTGTATTACATAAAACATCATGAAATGATCTTTACATAATAAATAATACATTAATTGAATTTTCATGTTTGAGATATCTAGATTCCACCAACATCTATTAACACCATACTCAATCAAATTCAATTCAATATAATTCCAATCTTCACATGAAATGAAATAGATTTAATATATTATGACTTATTTTATTCTTCCTAAAACAACATAGTCATTTATCTATGGAATACATATTTAAATACAATTCATTTCTACATTAATAACACCATTCATCTTCCCATAATCATATCAAAATGTAATGTTTTATTCTTCAATCATGTGTCAATAAATCTAACTACCATTGCCAACAAATAAAATCAATCGCAGTACAAATATATAACAACCGTCATATAACAATCCCATAAATTATAACATATATTGAATATATTTCATTTATTAAATATATAATTAGTTTTTAAAGTTTAATTTTTTTATAATTATAAAATATCATAAATTTTAAAGCATAAATTTCCACATTGTTTCCATTTTTTATAAAAATCATGTTCTTTATAATGATACACATGGTTCTTTCATGGTGACAACTATAACTATGACTTTTAATTTACTAATGTTCATCATCATTCTTAAGCACCATTATATTTTTTAAAACATGATAAGATAAAAAAAATTGGTCTGAATGAAATAAAATAAAGAGAAACACATTAGTCCATTTGTAAGGATGAAAAATTGAGAAGATGTTTTCCATTTCTATAATAAACCATTGATCTCAAAAATCAATTTACCTTTAAATTAGAAGAATGTAATTTATCAATATATTTCATAGAATTTTAAAAAAATAATAATTTGTAGGGGTTTGTAGAAAATAATAGAAATTAGGAATTCAAATCTTTGGAAAATATTTCATTTACATTTCTTTTAAAAAATGGTCATAAAAATTTCCTTAAATGCACAATCTCACTTTCATATGTTTTGAAATCAAAATATTTTCTTAACAAAATAATTATATCATATCATATAGGTACCTTAAAAATTATACATATATTAAAACATACAAGAATAAATCATAATGGAATCACCTAACTAGATAATTCCCACAACTCATAAGATTTACATATCACTGTTAAACTATGTCACTTTACCCAGTGCATTGGAGATCTATATCGTCTCACATGTAATCAGAGATAATGGAGGATTTTCATCCATTCATAAATAATGATCAAAATCTATTGAATAAATAAAATACATTTATATATAAATTTATCAATAATTTTTTTAATTGTCATTCAATACCATAAAAAATAAGGATTTTTTCAATCAAATAAAAATAAGAATAAATTTCTATTTCTTTAGAAAAATGATTCAAAATAAAAGATTCCCAAAAGAGTGGGAATATAATATTATTTGAAAAAAAACCTTACTTTTAGTGTATTTTTATATTTAATAACATCTTTTATGTTTGGAATAGGTGTTCAAGTCAAATATGATTAAAAAATTCTTTTTATAATTTTATAAGAAGTCATAAATAACCCATATGGATAAAGTTGAAACAATTCATTATATAAACCATTGTTTATAAAATTAAATATATTTGAGAAACTAATTTATCATCATTTGACGAATAAATAAGAATATTATTTAAATTTTTTGTAGAAAATGGATATGCAAGGTGAAGTGTTGGAGGGAATCATAAAAATGATATTTTAAAAAGTATGTATTGAACGACAAGTCTATAGTTACTTATTTCGTATGTCTACCATATGGAGTAGTAAAATTATTATTTTTCAACATTATTAATGTAACATAAATGAAATATTTTAAAGGTATTTTTTATTTAATTTCCATTATTATTTTGTTTTGGGGGTTTCCCATTCTTTTTTGGACGAATGAATGAGTTTTTGTGATTTGGGCCAAACCGTGAGCCCAATTCCAAATATAAAAATAAATATTTATTTCTTTATAAAACCTGAATTTTTTAGAATTGTTAATCCATTTCTATTTCAACTTTTCCACCCCTATCCTATTAACATCAATATATTAATTTAGATTTTTTATAAATCCATAATCATAGTGGTTATGGGTTTTTATTTAAGGGATTAGGCCTACCAAGAAGCCCATTTCCAATTTAAACAATGAATTTTATATTTTTAATAACATATTCATTTTTTAATATTTTATGGTTACTGCACCTCCCACTCTAAGATAAAGTACATAGGCGCATCCCAATTACAGTTTCCCCCTATTTGGTGCCCCTGTGAATCACATATTAGGGAAGACCTTCATAGGGGGTTTTCAAATCATCTATATTTGAATAGGTAAATTATTTCCTTCATAAATCCTTTAATTATCACTATTTCCCCCCATTACTATTCTTACATAATACAATCAACATTTTTAGAACCTTCATTGAATGTTTAGATGTTTGAAAATTCATCTATTGGTGTATTTTTGGATATTTTTTTCAAGATCCCTCAACTAAGTGAGTATCCTTCATTATTATTTCATTTTTTCGTAGGGTTTAATTAAATTGGATTAGGGTCTCATCCCTTATCTATTAGGTTCCTAATGTACAGAAACTAGTTTTTTGAACATATGGTTTAACCATTCACTTTATTGGTCTAATATTCTGATTTTAGGTTCAATCTACATTCATTGAGGTGTGGTGGTGCGATTGAATTTTCACACTAATGATTCAAGGGTTTAGTTAATTTGGAAGGTGATTACATGTGTATGAAATTTATATGAATTTTAATACTATGTTTATGATATTTTAATGTTCATTACATATGATTATTGCTGCAAAAACTGGTGTTAGTGGAGATTGTAATACAAATGAATTTTTTTCCAATTTTATGTAAAATAGAGGGTTTGTTAATAACTTTTAATTGTTAAATTGGGGATTCCCTGTAAATACATAGTTGAATTTATAGAAATTTAACGGGGATTAAAATCTTGTTTTTAATGTTTAACCACTTTGTTTATTTCTGTGAATGTGGGTTTTAATGGTGTTTGTTGAAGTTGTAAACATTAAGTGCCATGTTTGTCTGAAAATGGATGTTTTACAAAGATAAAATTTCTAGGATCACAAGGGGATTCCCTAAAATCGATTGGATGGTTTCTTTTAAATGTATTTGGGCTTCTATTTCTGTTTTGGTGACTTCGGAGTATGCACATGGTAGACAATGTGGGTATTTCAAATAGTTTTGGGTGAAATACAATGTGGGATTTTTTAGGAATCGTTTTATTAAAAATAAAAGTGTTTAATTTTGGGTTTTCCATTGATTAAATCGTGTATAGATATTTTACTAGTTTTATGTGACCAGTAGTGGTGACTTATATGAAAATTTATTTGTGTATCATGCTGAAATTGTTTGATCACATTGGAGGAAGCTCAGGTACCTTGGTAGGGAGGATATGTACAAGTACATCTAATAGACCAGATTTGTTTTGTCCCTATTTCACATAGAATTTGGTTAAATAAAACTCTAACTACACTATATGGTTGATTATTAGGGAACACTAGGTTATGGGTATATTCCCTACTAGTGGCTCATGCAGGAGAACAGATTTTATAATGGTTACTTTACATCGAGGTATGAGGTACATGGGGCCCTATACTATCTATTACCAAGGGGTGTTCCTGATTTTGTTTCTCATTATATTTTTACTATTTACCCTTTAATTTTCACATGTTTGAACTATTATATAGTAGACAACATGTCTATTTAAATGTTTTAACATTCGTAATCGTTTATCTTGAAAACATTTTTCAATTGAAAGTTTCATTTCTTGAAAATTTTCACCGCTTTTCATTACAAAATAAAACTGCTTGAATTTTCACCATGTATTGCATGCACATTGAAATCCTTGGGTGGTATTCTATTGGGTTTAGGCTCACACCCTATATACACCCCATGGGTGTAAGTATACATTATAGTTCTTGACTCAGGTTAATGGAAGGATCTGGGTGATGGCATTTCCTGGTGTTAGTTCCCATCCTTGGGGCGAAGATGTAGAGACGATTTGTGGGTGGTGAACACTTTTAATGTTGAGTCCTTGTGGATGTCTTTTTTCATTTATTATTATTATTTTTACCTCTTGTAAAATATTCAAAGAAATGTATTCATTTATTATTTTTTCATAATACTTGTTTGGGTGAAAATATCAATTATATATTATGGATTTTTTTAAAGGTTTTATTCTCTCATACTCAGATAAATCATTGAAAACCTAATTGTTTGATACCCGTGAACTTGTTCCATCCCATAGGGATGGGGAAAGCCCTTCAAGACTTGACACAAGCTGGGTTTGGAACCTGTATTGGTAGATACCAGATTTAGTTCATGAAAAAATGGTATTAGAGGAGGTTAATTTTTTTGGGTTATATTACTATTTTGGGATGAGTCAGGATAGAAAAAAGTTGGGAAATTCAGGGATCGGGGTTTCAGTCATGAGTAGGGTGTCTGACCCTCACACTCATGGCAGACCTGGAGTCACCAGGGGACGTTGGAATTTTTTGATTGACTTCACTTCCAGGTGAGATGTGTGTGCTGCAGACCACATGTAGACACCGTGTGAGGGTAGAGTAGTTGTTTTGTTTATTATTGATATGTTCTTAGTTTATTTTTATTTGATATATTTGATTAAAATTTTCTGAATTGTGTTATTGATAATTATTTTACGACTGTTACATTTTGTAGCAACATGCCTCCCCAGAAATCTCCCACGCACCCATGGGAGGAAGCTGAAGAGATTTCTCCCACACCAATTGATCAGACGATAATCGAGGCTATGGTATGGGATTTCCATGCTTTGTGACAGGGACTGGCTCCTACTCCTATTCCTATTAGTGAAAAAATGATGGGTCATAGAAAAGATAAAGCACATGAGTTTCTGAAAAAAAATTCTCCTATATTAAGAGGAAACTTAGAACCTTAGGAATAAGAGGAATATATCGAGAAGATGAAGCATATGTTTGAGTTACTGGAAACAAATGAGGAGATCAAAGTGATGTGAGCCTCCTTTCTATTAGAGGGTCCAAGCTGCAAGGGGTGGGAGTCAGTGC
The DNA here is from genome assembly GCA_963277665.1 of Viscum album. Taxonomy (NCBI): domain Eukaryota; kingdom Viridiplantae; phylum Streptophyta; class Magnoliopsida; order Santalales; family Viscaceae; genus Viscum; species Viscum album. The sequence continues at coordinate 1,451,978,666 of OY728138.1, forward strand.
GCTGGGGATATTTCTAGGACGTCTTCAATGAAATTGAGGTCTTGACATATGCCAGGTCCTTAGAGTTTATAGACCATGTTTATGGGAATCATTCTATGATGGAGTGCACCAATATTTTTTTTGATATTTTTTAGTATTCCCCTGAGGTCACCTCGAATGAACAGTTGAAGGCCTAGAGGTTCGAGAAAGGCTTGCGACTAGAGATATCCTTCCAGGTTTTCATGTTCACGATGAAGACCTATATTGAGGTCATTGACCCAGAATGTATGGTGGAAATTGACATTAAAGGAATGCCTTGTTTCTCTCATTCAGTATTTGTAGTGGATAGTGGATGCTCGTCAGAGAAGAAAAGGCTACGGGAGGAAGAGGTTATGAAAGGAGGTGAGAGTTTAGACCCCTCTTCAAGGTAGTTTTCTTCTACGACTCCTGATGCGATATCAAACGTGTTCCACCAGTGTGGGAAGATGAGGAACTTCTGACAGCATTCCCACTTCCTTTGATTCTTTTTTACCAGTGTGGATGTATGATGAATTTATAGCACTTCTTTTGGGTTGCACCTTCACTTCCGAGTGGGTTAGGGTCAGTGGATCCACGTGGAGTGCCCGCACAGTCTGAGCTATCTAGGATAGGGGGATCTTGATTCGGTGGTTGTGGTGGTAGGGTTGGTTAAAATTCTGGGTAGTTATAGTTCAGGGCACAACCACATACTTGAGTTCATCCTCAGGGAGGCACCAGATATCTACATGTGGTTGATCTGGCACCAACAGGATCAGATATTGGACCGTCAACTGGTCGAGGTACTGTTTTGATTGCATCTTCTATAGCTGATACTATTTTTTATACTACTTCCTCTTTTTAATTAATATTTTTCTCATTGTCTGGACTCTCTAAATTTACCAACCGAGTTGTTGTCTTTTGTGATGTAGTTGGTGAGGCCCCTAGGAATGAAGAAGGAGTAGGGTTTGAGGTGCCCATCATGTGCACTTCCCATGTCAGGGGTTGAGATGGAGTGGGACCTATTGGTCCTAAATATGGATCTATTTGACATAATACATGACATGTATTGGATAATACACTTCCAGGTTCACATTTATTACTACACATAGTGACTGAGTTTCGTGGAACCTAATGGGGTTCGTCGGGTTATTTTATAGATCATGGTATCCTTGGTCGGGTTGATAAGACCTCCAATCCCAGAGTTGGGAAGTCTTATCTTCCAGATATCATTTCACCCACTATAAGAAGATGTTATTTCCCCTGAAGGTTATCTACCTCATGTAGTGAATGAATTTCTAGAGGTATTACCTGAATTTTTTTATTCTGGTTTTCCCCTAGAGTGGGATGTGGAGTTTTTGATTGATATGGCACTGGGAACACAACCAATATATCTTCCTTCTTATCACATGGCCCCCAAAAAGCTAAAGGAATTAACGATACATCAATAACACATAAAATCCAAAGGATTCATTCACCCGAGCATATCTTCTTAGTCCGCTCGTGTGTTGTACGTGAAAAAGACTGATGGATACCTCCGGTTGTGAATTGACTATCAGAAGTTGAATAAGGTAACAATTAAGAACAAATACCCTTTCCCTAGAATATATGATTTGTTAGATTAGTTGAAGGGGGAAAATTGGTTCTCAAAAATATACTTGCATTCAAGATACCATTAACTCAGGGTGAAGGAGTCAGATATTCTGAAGAAAACATTCTGAAGCAGGTACATTCAAATTGAGTATTTAGTCATGTCCTTCATATTGACCAATGCCCATGTGGTCTTTATGGAACCCATGAACAAGTTGTTCCAGAACTATCTCAATTCCTTAATTACGGTGTCCGTGGATGACATTATAGTATAATTTGGCTCTGAGGAGGAATACCAACATCTATTACAGATCATTATGGGCAACCTGCAGGATAACCGTGTCTATGAAAAGTTATCAAAGTGCACTTTTTGGATCAGGGAAGTGAAATTTTTTAGGGCATGAGATCTCAGAGTAAGGGGATTTAGTGGACCCTAAGAATATTAGTGTTGTAATTTCATGGGAGCAACCGAAGAATGTTTTTGAGACTCAGAGTTTCCTTGGCCTGGCTGGTTATTATAGGCGAATCGTTTTGGATTTCTCTTGGCTTGCTTCACCAATGATCATACTCACCCAGAATGGGGTAATGTTTTTATGGGGCCCAGAATGCCAGGAATCATTCACGGAGATGAAGATGTGGTTTAATACCACCCCTATGTTGACTTTTCATGAGGCTGTTCAGGGTTATGTAGTCTATTGTGATGCTTTTGGTATGGGTATTTGGTGCATTCCTATGCAGGATGATCATTTGGTGGTGTATGGCTCTCGCCAACTCTGATGACACGAAAATAATTACCCAACCAGTGACTTGGAATTGGTAGTGGTAATGCATTATTTGAAGACATTGCGTCACTACATCATTAAAGAGAAGTTTTTTATCAAATCTGATCACAAAATCATGGACTACATCTTCTCGTAGAAGGACCTAAAATTGAGGTAGCATCATTGGATCAAGTACTTGTAAGGAATAAACTTTGACATTGTCTATACACAATGAAAGGGTAATGTGGTGGCTGATGCCTTGACCAGAATACTTCTAATTCAGGCTTTGATGGATTCCATTGATTAGTGGGATTTTATGGACTCTTTGTTCATATGAATCTAGAGACTAGGTCTCATAGTGGAGCTGCTTTCTTGGTGAGCGACCAGTTGACTCCTTCTCTACTGGAGTTAATTCAGCGGGAACTGACTAGTTATGACCATTGTCAGTGGTTGAGGCAGTTTCTTCATGGTAGGGAGATGTCATCTTATTGGTCTTCATTAGTAGAGGGAATTTAATGCTCTAAGGGCCGCCCAGTAGTGACATCGTCTCTGTAGTTAGTGGTGATGCAGGATAGCCCCCAATCTCAGTGGGATGTCCATCTTGGTGCCACCAAGATGTATTATGATGTGCAAAAACATTTCTCGTGGCCAGGTATATGGCGGAACATAGAAAACTTTTGGTCAAGATGTGACATGTGCCAACAGGTGAAAGAAAAGCATTATAGACCCTATGGTTTTCTCCTTCCATTACCCATTCCTACCTGGAAGTGGGACGAGGTCATCATGGACATCATTGTTGGCTTATCTCATCCAACTCAGGGTAATAATTACATTTGGGTGGTGATTGATTATCTGGCCAAATCATCCCACATCATTTTGAAAAAAGATAATGATAAAGTCGATGAGTTGGGTGGTTTGTATATTCAGGTAGTGGTGAGACTCCTTGGTGTTCCATTAGAAGTTGTCTTAGATAGAGACCCATTTTTCACTTCTCGATTTTGGGAAGGCCTTTAGATGGACTTGGTGTCTCTGATTAAGATGATCACAGCATATTATCCTCAAACGGATGGTCAGATAGAAAAGGTGAACTAGATTATGGCGGACATGCTCCGTGCATGTGTTTTGGACATTAGATATTCTTGGGATATCCATTTGGGGATTTTTGAGTTTTCTTATAATAATAGTTACCAATCCTCTATTCAAATGGCACTTTTCTAGGAGATATATGGTCCGCCTTGTTGGTCCCCCCTTTTTTGGGCTGAGGTAGGTGAGACCTCTCTACTATGGCAGAGTCTAGTGTAGGAGAGTCTGAGAAGGTCGTCTTGATCAGGCATATTTATTGATAGTTTAGAGTCACAATAAAACATATTTTGATCATAGGCATCGAGACATAGAGTTTTATAGTGGTGATATGGTATTCCTGATAGTGGCCCCTTGGTTGGGCCATCATCGACTAGGGAAGCAAGGGAAGTGATGCCATGATATTTCTACCCTTTTTAAATCATAGAGCATACTGGAATGGAGGATTTAATGTTGGTCTTACCTTCTCAGTTTACATCAATGCATGATGCATTCCATGTCTTTCAATCGAATAAATACAACCTAGATTCGTCCCATTATTGAGTTGGGAAGAAGTAGAGATAGAGCCTGACTTGTCAGTTTCTTAGAATCGAGTGAAAATATTGGACTCTTAAGAGAAGGTGAATCGAGTTATGTATATTCCACTAGTCCGAGTTCATTGGAAGCATTGTAGTGATACACATGAGACCTAGGAGTGGGAATCATGGTTTGAGAAAGAGTACATGGTCTTGTTTTCTGATCAAGCTTCAGGTTGACTTTCTAGGGGGGAAGTCTTTCATGGTGGGGATAATGGTCACATCCATGACATATTTTAGAGTTATATCTAATTTAGTTTCCATTATTTCTTTTTTTTTTGGGTTTTCCAAAACAATTTTGGATGAATGGGTGAGTTTTCATGATTTGGACCAAACCATGAGCCCAATTCTTGATTTAAAAATAAATTTTATTTCCTTCATAACGCTTTCATGTTTCAAAATTTTTCATCCATTACAATTCCTACTTAGCCCCCCTTGACCTATTGAAACCACCATAGTAATTTGAAACATTTAGTAATCCATAATCAAGGTGGATTTGGGTATTTATTTAAGGGATTTGCCATACCCATAAGCCCATTTTTTGTTTTAAAATTGAATTTTGTATATTTAATAACATATTTATTTTTTACTCTTTATTTGTGATTCCACCTACCACCCAATGTAAATATCCTTAGCTGTATCCCCATTAACGTTTCCCCCAATTTGGAGCATGTGTGCATCAAAAATTATGATCGATCGTCCTGGGGTTTCTCAAATCATCTAGATTGGAAGTGGTAACTTAATTCCTTCATAAATCATTCGTTTCTCACTATTTTCTCCCATTCTAGTACGTAAATGATATCCTCATCATTTTTTTAACATCCATTTAATTTTTTGGCTGTTTGAAAATTCCTCTATTGGTGTATTTGATGATATTTCATCAAAATCCCTAAAGTAAGTGGGTCTCCTTCATTGTTCTTTAATTTTTTATAGAGTTTCATTCAATTTGCATTGGGTTTATTAACTTATCCTTGAGGTTACTAATGTCCAGAATCTAGGGTTTTGAAACTAGGGTTTAACTTTCGGTTTTCATGGTCCAATATTCTGTTTTTATGTTCAATCTACCTTCCTTGTGGTGCGGCGGTGGTGACATTGATTTTTTTCTCACAATGGATTCAATGTCTTTCATAAATTTTGGTAGGTGATTCTTGGTATATGTAATTTTAATGAATTTTCATGATGTTTTAATGATATTTTAATTTTCATTTAATTTGATTATTTCGTTGAAAACAATTTTTAGTGGAGTTTGTAATGAAAATGAAATTTTAGTTCTATTTTTTTGTGAAAATGGGGTGTTTCTGAGAAATATTTGAATGGTTCAATTAGGGATTCCCTATAAATACGTATTTTATTTTATTGATATTTATTTGGGCTTCACATCATTGTTTTAATGTTTAAATCCTTTGGTAGTTTCTGTGAATGTGAGTTGTAATGGCGTTTGTGGTACTTATGAACTTTAAGTTCCATGTTTATTTAAAAATAGATGTTTTACAAAGAGAAAGTTTCTTGGCTCGCATGGGGATGCCCTAAAATTTATTTTTTGATTTTATTGAAATGTAATTAGGATTCAATTTCTGTTTTGGTGACTTTGGAGTATGCATATGGTATGAAAAGTGCGGATTTCAAAGTGATTTGGGTGAAAAATAATGTAGGAATTTTTTGGAATCCTTTTATTAAAAATCAAAGTGTTTTACTGGGTTGATTAAGTTGTTTAAAATTTTTATAGATACTATTTTTATTGAATCTTACTATTAGTAGTGTTTTATATGAAAATATTTTTTTATAATGATGAAATTTTTGGAGGACAAAGGCCGAAGCCTAGGTACCTAGGTGGGGAGGATATGTACTAGAATGACTAGTGGAATAAATGGGTGTTTTTACATATTTTACATAGCATTTGGTTTATGAAGACTCTAACTAAACGATATGGATGATTTTTGGGGACCACTAGGTTATGGTTATGTTCCCTACTAGTGGCCCATTCAAGAGAATGGATTTTACTTTGGTTACTTTATACTAAGGTATGAGGTACGTGGGGTCGAATACTATCTAATTCCTAGAGGTGTTTTCGATTTTGATTCTCATTGGATTTGTGGTATGTATCCTTGTATTAGGGTGTGTTTGGATGTATATTGTAGTATTTAAAATTACTATTTAAATGTGTTGACATTAGGATATTTTTATCTTTAAATATATTTTCAATTGAATGATGCATTTTTTGGAATTTGTCACCGCTTTTCATTGCATATTAAAACTGCTTTCTTTTTCACCTAATATTGAATGCACATTGAATCATTGGGTAGTATCCTATTTGGCTCATACTCACAACCTACTTAAATACCATTGGGGTAATTAGTCTTTATTATTCTTAACATAGGCAATTGAAAGGCATTGGGTGATGGCAGTTTGGGTTATTAGTTCCCATCCTTGGGGCGGAGTTGTGGAGACGACTTGTGGGTGAGGACCCCTTGTCGTGTGGATTCCTTGTGAATGTATTTATTCTTTGTTTATTTGTATTTTGAACTCTTTTACTCTATTCAAAGGCATGTATTCAATTCTAGTTTTTTCTTAAAACATATTAGGTTGAATGTTTCAGATTTATATTATGGATTGTTTTTAAGGTTTTATGCTTTCATATACAGGTAAATTGTTCCCAAAAACTAATTGTTTGATAATGGGTCACTTTTTTAGCTCATGTGTATAGGAAATTCCGTTTGGTCCTTTCCACAAGACAGGTTTAGTGCCAGAATTAGTGGCGACGAGATTTTTTTAGGACAGTTAATATCCTCTTTTGTGTTCAATACATTATAATTATTCCATTAAATTCTTTTTACCACAATTTCCTTATTTATTTGTGTGGTTCATTTTCTATGGATGATTTGAGGACGTTTGGTATATAAGTTAAAAATGGAATTGGAAGGTTTACGATAGTAAAATTATCATGGTTCCATAATCTAAATAATAATAATGTTGCTATTATTTTAATTTATATATAATAAAAATAAATTTAGGACCATCCCTGGAATGTATCCTTGAAAACAATTACATCACATTGTGGAGGTGGTATTTGACGTCTATACAAGAATGAAATTATCATTTTTCATTCGATGAATGGGGAAGAATATATGTATTGTCTTATAATTATAGAAAAATATTTATCTAAAAAATATTTTAAATATATGATTTATTAGATACACCATTTTAACCATCCATGTGATCTAATGATGAAAATAGAAACACACTGCTTCTTGAAGGTGGTAGTCCACTCATACTCATGAGTAATGTTTTAATTTCTTATAGTATGAAAAATAAGTTGAAAAGGGTTGTGAAATTAAATGAAATAAAATTTTATTTTAGGGGTTATATTTATGTTATCATATAATATTGGTTATAAAATATTTTAAGGATGTTGGAAAATAAATAAACATAAAAACACTCCTTTAAGAGTTATACCTCTTCTTCAGAAAAATCTCATGGATTACACCTTAAACCATCTTTGTTATTCATTTGGTGAAACTAAGAATTATATAATATGGGTATGGATTTTAGGATCAGATTTAATAAGATATTTGTGTCATATATATCGAACAATACCTGTTTCAAATATTGTAAATTTGCTGCACTTTTTAAGTGTGGTGGTTTGAAATCATCAAAATACATTAAATATTAATATATAAATTATTTCTAGATCATGTATAATGGATAAAATGTGAAATATATTTGAATATAATGATTATAATGTATAAATAAATTCATACAATAATATTTTGAATTGTTTTTCTGTCATTTTATATAATATCTTTTTCTATAACCAACTCACTAATCCTTTTTAACCATAACTAGTGTAAATAATTTATCATTATTTAAGTTTCATAAAAAAAATTTATAATTCCATGGGGAACATACATTAAAAAATAATTATATTATTGAAAATTTCTCTTACATTTGAGTTAATAGAGTGTTTTTTATGCATTTATAATTATTTAAGTATAATTTTTAAACATTAAATACCATTTAAATACATTTTCGAAAATATTCACTAAATTTTAGTTTTAACATATAAAAAACAATAGAATTCAATATAAATAGTTTAAATATTCTATAAACACTATAATTATCAGATAAATTCATGTAACACAAGAATTAATCCAAAATATATTACATTTTGAGTTTTAAAAACAATTTACCTTCCTTTTATAACTTTTTCATAAGTATCGTGGTGACGTTAAATTAGTGTTGAAGTTCATTATAACATAATTAAATATTTAAAATAAATTAATATAGAAAATTTATTCGTTTTAATATTCTAATTAATCATGTATATTCAGTTATATAGTAGTTTTATTTATATCCATATTAGTAGAACATAATAATAGACAAAGGGAGACATTTTGTAATTACTATTCACACAAAACAATTAAAGGTCATAATCATTTTAAAGTGCCTCAAAAATAAGATATTTCTCAAGATAGGGTGATAAGGTTTAAAAAAACTATTAATGAGATATGAATTAATATTATATTTTTTTGACATTATAACAATGGTTGTACCTTAATTAACATGTTTTACTATTTTTTTGGTGAAAACATTTAATATGATAACTATTCATTTTGTCCAAAAACGATCTTATGTACATTAATAAATTTTAATATCTTGATTCCATATATGAATTATATTTTTAATTATTTAATATATATGTGTCAGAAATTACTTTTTATATATGATCATAATAAATTTAAAACTTCTTTTAAAACACCAACCATTCCAACAAAAAAATATATTTATAACAGAATAATTTATTATAATGAATATAAAAATAGTTTTTAAATTATGTTGAATAAAATAAAATTTTATGGATTTAAAAAAATATTTTAAAATATAATAGTTTAATATCTTTTATTAAAATATAAGAAATGGTAATTTTGGCAGAAGTTGTATTTTTCACTGTCCACTAAAAAATGACCCTTTTTAGAAAAATATCTAAGAGTTATCATAATATTAATTTGACAAATTCATTTGAAAATTTATTTCTATTTTATCAAATAAAATTTCTAAGCATTTTATAAATTAATTATAATTTCTATAGATAAAGTGAAATTAAAACCATTTCCGATGAAAATGTAATTTTGAATTTAAAATGATTCTATACTCAATGTTTCTCTAATAACCACAATTTTTTAATGTTTTTAATTTATTAGATATATAATATATAAATTTCCTTAAAAATATTTCAAATTTATTGATTATAAAAATTTACATTAATAAGAAATATTTTCCATACATAAAACAATTTTTTTGAAAAACATATCCTTTATTAATAAATGCCCTTTTTAAATTAAGTTCTTTTTTCCTTCGAATTAATTAGTGGAACTAAATATTCCATATATATATTTCTAAATTTTTATAACTTCTATTCATTCTCGAATTACCTGTGGGTATATAATAATGATTATATTTATATAATAATATTTTAATAGCATATCATTGTTCGTTTTATGATCTGTAATACGTGTGGTACATGCAATAAATAATAGTATTCTATTTTAATAAAATATGAATGTTTTTTTGTTCTCCCCATCTTATAGAAATTTTAATCTCAAAATTTTAATTTTATTCGGTAAAGAAAATTTTATCATAACATAATAATAAAAATGATATAAATTTTATCGTGATCATTAATATATTGGTCAAGGTGGTGAATTGTAATATTTTATAAAAGAATTTATCTCTATAAGAATCATACTTACAGAAATTTTTCTACTAGTATTCCTTGATAGATCAGTGTTAGTTTACAAATAAGACTCGGCCTTTTTGAGAAATATTTTTACCATAGAGACTGAAATTTTATAAAGACCATACAAAAATAATTTCATTCCATTAAAAATATGAAATTCCATCCTTTATTTGTTATTTGAAAAATTTTCACTTTTAGCACATATCTTAATCTAATTTACTAGTATTTGGGGTTATTTTTTCATAACCGAATCATTGAATACAACTTTTAATAGATTATAAGATATATAAATTAATGAAATGTTATTACACTGTCTTCAATCCATTATCAAATTTTTTTAACACATGTTTAGATAATATCAAATATGAATAAATACAACATTATTATCTAAAGAAACATCAGATAACATAAAAAACCAAACTTAAATAATTCTAAAATTTCATCAAAGGTTTCTATGTAAAAATATAGACCAAAATACAAGATTGATTTAATCATATATTATTCCAAGGTAAACATTATATTTTTCTCAAAATAATATAAATCACTCCAAATGTCACATACCAAAAAATATTGATAAGTCATATAATCTCCAAAATATGATAACATTTACCAGAATCAGTATGAGTCCATTTTAAAATAATATTTTCTTCCAAAAGATAATTCCACCATTTTTTATCAAGTAAAATCTAATCTTTATCAAAAAATATAGTCATTTACCAAAATCATATAATTTTCCCATTACAGTAAACATCTTTAAAAATAACTTTAATCACATAGTCCGAAAACCACTTTTTAATCCAATTGTTATCTATATGATAAATTATATGTTATTAAATCATAATATCATTTTATCCAAATTAAACAAAATTAAGTCAATATAAAAGATCATATTAACCCTAAAGGTTATCAATACGGTTCACTTTATGTCTATAAAATATAAAAGTTTTCTTTCCCAACCAACCTTTTCACTATATCTAAATTAAACTTAAGGTTTACATTTACGTGAAACAATAATTATAACTCAATAAATGTATCCCAACGTTCCCCAATCACATAAAATATCAAAAGGGTTATATATTATTTCAAAATTATGTTCAAATATATAATTATTTACCCATTATGGTATTTAAAAATCAAAAACTATCCTCGTAGGATAGAATATTATCAAATAAAATTATATATTCTATTTATCTGATATAAACTGTAAAATCCCATTTATAAATTCCCCATGTATTAAAATATTTCTTGAATATATTTCATTTATTACACCCCAAATATATTTTTAGGTATAAAGATTTATAGAATTGGGATATACATTTCATTAAAAAGTGGAAATATCTACATAGGATACATTTCCCATTAAATATGTTCATTATGAAGATGCATCTGCTTCATTCATGGAAACAACCATTAGTGGAACTATGAAATTATTAAATTTCCTAGTTATTCCAAAGGATTTTTTTTGAAAATTTGGGATGAAAAAAAAATTCTTATTAAGGAACATAAAATAAAATATTCTTATAAATCAATTTCTAAACCAAAAAAATCGAAATGTTTTACTTTTTTAGAATACTCATTTGAGCTCAAAAATCAAATTTTCCATGAAAAAACATAATTTCTAAAAATAATAATAAAATATTTCATATTAAATAATTTATAAAATAACAGTCATAAGCGTTTGTTGTAAAACATGAAAACACAAGAACACCCATCCTTACAAATAATACTTTCACCTTTGTCTTAAAAAATGCCTATATACATTCCTTAATAAATAAGATAATTTTATTTCTTTTAAATAAAAATATTTCCCTTATATTCCATTAAAATATTATGATGTTCATACATTGTGGATTTATGTTTACATTAACCATTACAATGACCCTTATATGGTAATCAGATAACTGGATAATTCCCACAAATAATTGGATTGACCTATCAATGATAAACTCTATGAATTTACCCAAACACATATTTCATTCAATTTAACTACACATTTCATTTTAGTTGACAGTTAATCCCATAATACACAAAAATTCATTTATCTTAAAAAATATGAAAAAACTCAATATCATTAAAAAAACATGTCAAGAAACAAAATATCATAAGGAGTGGGACTAAAATCGTATTTTATAAAACAATTTAAATTATAGAGGATTCTTGATAAATAATAATGGCTATAAAATGAGTAATAGTGTTCAATATGTATTAAAATCATTCTTTTGTTGTTTTGTAAGAAGTCAAAAATAACCGATAGAGAAAAGAAATAAAAGATTCATTTTCCAATCATTATTAAAGATACAATAATAAATTCACAAATGACATATAAAGAAAATTTAATTATAAATATTAAAATTTTATATAATTTGAAATAACCTTAACAAATCAGAATAAGAGTTGAAAGAGAAACAATGAAAAATAATTTATAAATGAAAGTCCATTACCATGAGTCTAAAAAACATATTCATATACATATCCTCCTTGGTAATAAAATAATATTATTTTTATAAATTATTAAGATCCTTTTTAATGTTCAATATAATATCATTATTCACTTATGTCATGTTTTACTATATTTTTCTTAGTTATTAAAATGGTTAAATTTATGGTGTACATTTTGAGGACGTTCGGTTTATAATTCCTACATGAATTTGGAAGGAATACTATGACCAAAGGAATTGTGGTTACATCCCTTATATAATATTAATCAATAATATATTACTATTTTGATATGTTAACAAAATTAGATTCATCCTTGGAATCAGGAAATGAAAAATATGTCCAATCGTTTCATAAAGGTGGCAGTCCACATGTATGCATGAGCAATGTTATCAATTTTCAATGGATTTAAGGCTAACAATTTATAAAAATATTATCATTACGTAGTACTAATTATGAAATAGATATTATATGTATTAATTTGATCCATAATTTTATTTAACAAGAAGATCTAGTAATGAAAAATGAAACACATTGTTTCGTGGCGGTAGTAGTCCCCATGTATGTATAGACAATGCATTCATTTCCCATAGAATGGAAAATTAGATGAAAATGCGAAGAATCATCAAAATAATAAAATTTATGTATATTTAATTTACTGATTTTATCATATTAGAATAATTATATAATATTTTTTGGTTAAATAATTAATAAACATAAAAACACTTGGTCAAGACCTGTCCCTCCTCTTTGGAAAACCTTCTTCATCTTACACAATAATCCTTCTTAGTGGGTTATTTGGTGAAAAAATGAACTATAGAATGTAGGAAAGGATTTAGGTAATAGATTTTGGATTACTTTATTAAGATAAATGTCCCAATATGTGTGATTAATAGAGGGTATATAGATCATTTTAAGATGTTGGGTGGGTGGAAATCTCGTAAATACATGAAATATTAACATATAAAATTTCTCTAGATCCTGTAAACTGAATAAAATGTGACATAAAAATGAATATATAGAATATAAGGTTAAAATAAATTCATCCAATAAAATTTATATAATTTTAAGTGTCATTTTAAAAATTATATTTTGGTTTAACCCCCTCATTAACATTTTCTATCCATAACCATTGTAATAAATTTTACAATAATTAAGGGACATAAATGTGGTTTCAATAATTAAAAGTTGATCATATATGAACCATTAATTATAAGATATGTCATTTAATGTCATTGTGATTTAATATATTAATTGTATGATTTTCTAATGATATAAAAGTAAATATTATGATTTAAATTCGTTTATTGCACAATTTAGATAAATTGACTTTAAAGGAATCAGGAAAAGGTGGAATTATAATATACACTTTTTAACCATCAATAATAAATTATAATTTTCCAATAAATAATTGAAACTATAATATTATCCCAAAAAAATTTACTATTAATGTTTTAAAAAAAATTTAATTTCATTCATTACAACGTTCATAAGAGTTGAATCAGTGTTGCCTAATAGTTCAATATAAGTTCACTGCCAACATAAATTTTAAATAAATTAATATAGTAAACATAATTAATTAATATTCAATTGTTTCATATATATTTAATATTATATTAATTTTTATATAACCATATTATGAAAAATTAATTACAATGGAGGGTGACACTATGTAATTACTTATAAATTAAAATAATATAAAGGATCAAATAAAATAAAAGTAAACAAATATACTATATTTTAAAATATATGATTATAAGGATGAAATTAATTTTATTAAATAATAATTAATAAATAATTTTGGGACCCTATCACAAATTTATATACTTAATTGACCTATTTTAATTTTTACTTTGGTGACATCTTTTTATCGTGGTTACATTTCATTATGAAAAAATGAAATTAAAATCCTAAATAAATTTGTACATAAAAATTCGACCGAATAATCCAAAGGCCTTTTTTTTAATTTTTGATAGTACACCATTCAAGGGGTGAGTTGAAACTAGTACATGACCCATAGGACTTATAGGGAATTACCTAGACAATATAACCTGGAACTACTCCGCCCCATCACATGTCATGATAACATCACTCCACCTTTACAGAGCTGGTCAACTAGCAATACGGTATATAGCTACACATGCCTGGTATCGATGGAAAAGACATACCCTCTCATCCATCCAATCAGGTTAGCTCTGCAATGGTGAATTTACATTCTCGGGATTCTCATCTAGAGCCTTTTGTCCCTTGTAGTCTGACTGGTACATCTGCAATTTCATGTAGCCTGAAGGTCTTTGGGTAGCCCGAAGGCCTTGAGGTGTCCTGAAGTCCTTGAGAAATAACTATCTTGAAGTCCTTTCATAGAAGGAAAGCCTTGGAGGACCTTATGACCAAATTGGTGGCCTAGAGGACTAGAAAGATGAATAGATTCGGCTGGTATGGTATTGAACAATACCTACTACAATACCTACTACAATACTACTATAATACTACTACATTATTTCTACTGTACAGCTATCATAACCTGGAAATATGTCTCCTCCTAGATTTTATCTCGGGTCTATTTTTATGAACTTTTGGAATCCTCACCAATAGATCTGAGGTTCGTGTGTTGAACCTCCAAATCCCAAATATGAAATCCATTTTTCAAGATCTTTTTCTAAAACTTCCTGACCTGAATCACTGAGTCTGAGCTGGAATTACACAATTTATCTCCCCACCTCCCTATATGGTAGAGGTTTTTGTCTAGCTGTGAGGGACTAATGTCGAATCATGGGGATGTTATAACCTCATTTAGAGTGGAAAATAAATTTAAAAAATATATCATGATGATATTAAAAAATAAATGTATTTGGGAAAAAACATATAAATATTATGATTGAATATTGAAATTAAATCCTCAATGGTGACAGTAGGAAAAATACTAATCACCCACTAGGTTGATCACATACATTGATGAATGGAATAAAGTTCAATAATATTTTTAAATCCACCCCCACCACATTCTATTATCTAAAATCATAATGATCAATCTCACTGGTAAATCAAACGGTTACGTCATCTAACCTCTACTCAAAATAATGGAGGGTTTTTTAGTTATCCCAGTTTCATGGCTTCCTGTGGATGGTGTGAGTACAAGTAAACATGAAACCATTAATTGGTCCATTACACAATCTGAAAAATGAAGTTTGCATGCATTAGATATGATTAGTATAATATAAAAAGTTAAAACATGAACATTGAAACAAAAATATAATCACCACGCTCCCACAAGAATTAACAACCATGTGTCTAGTAGTCATGTTCTTACAATAATACCACAAACCCCAACCATACCTACTACATATCCATGCTGAAAAATAGTTTTAGTAGATGTCAATAATAATCCAGAGCCATCCACATGGATGGTCTCTATGGTACTATGTAATCGTGTCACATGATACCCTCATGGTATTAAGATATCATTTCTCTCAATATAAAAAATTTATTGAGTAAATTTTCCACTTGACATTAGCATAGAATCAAGGAAACTTTTCACATACCATCCACATGTCATGGATAAAATGTTTCACACAACATCCACATGGCCTTCAGGGAACATATCTCTTAACATCCACATGGATTCATAACACATGGAATACTATTAGGGGTCTGGTCTCTAGGACATCATTCCCATTCCCTATGCTTAGGCCCATCATCAACGGTGTAATATCTATGCACTCCCCCTAAAAGGTATAATCACATCATGATGGTTCACCTATCATTAAATACCAAAACACAATATCTAGAGGAAACATGATATATCACATAACTAGGAAGTGATATCATAAAATACATGTATGTTGGGTGGAAAATATCATCATGGTAATTTAGTAAAATAATATAAAACATATAGTCATCATTATATATATAACATCAACTATGAAAGGATATTAATGGAAAAAAGAATCTTAAAGTGTCTCATGTACTAGACATGTTCCCAAATACAGTCTCTATCAAACAAGTTCAATAAGATATTCCAAAAAAGGTATCACAATAAGGAAATCAGGACTCCTCATTAAAATAGAGAATGGGATATTATATTTATTGATTGAAACTAAACACATTATACTGGTCAAACATTGTCTAAAATTATATCCAAGCATACTTATTAGTGGTCAATTATGGTAAATATGTGGGTGGCGTCATGCTAGTGTTCAAGGTCCCATCATTACACTTAGAAACTTATTTAATTACATTATTCCTAGTTCATTTAATTAAATAAAAACTTAATGATCATTATTTTATTAATAACTCGTCAAGTGTCCTTTAATTACTTAAGGCTTCAGGTTGTTATTTAAATATTAATTACACATTTCATAACACATTTATGAATTATGGTTTACGCACACATGGTAGAGAACCTCATTCCACTTGATAACAAAACATTCATAAATAATAGGGTCATGTAAATGAGACCACCTACCTTAAATGTAGTTAACTCTATGCCCTGAAAGACCCAACAAAATTTTCTATGTCTTCCAAGTCCACTGAACATGCAATGCTTTCAAAAATGTTCAACTCAATCCATGGTTATCTAAATATTTAATTTTATCTAAATTATAATGAATTTAAATAATTATAATGAAATCATAGTTGAAGGTGATGGAACACTTGATTATGAAATTCTAGATATCACTGCCTTGTTGGAACCATTTAAAATCATCCATGCAAGGTTCATCTAGTACTTTCAGCTTTACTATAGGAAAAATATGTTTTTTTGTTAGAAAAAAGTATAAATAAATATAATTAAATAATAAATATTAATTAAAACCAACTATATGACATAACCTAGCCAAAACATCTTCCAAAAAGATCATGTGACTCTTGAAATTGTATTTCTTCTATGAATAAGAAATATCCCAAGTAAATTCAATGATTTGATGGTTAAATCAACCAAAATTTACCAAAATACATAAAAATAATAGATACATAACATCATAGATACTATAAATACCATCATACTAGTATCTAATATCTACTTCCTTGAATTAATATATTGTAATAGACACAAGACCTAAATCCCAAAGGATTGATTAGTTTAGTAGTTTTGGACGCCATATTATAGACATGGAATTTTACTTATAACATAAAATGAAATATAACAAAAAATTACAATAGAAAAAATAATAAAATCTTATATTATCCCTATAATTAATTCCTACTATACATATTCACATACTAGGTAAAGATTAAACACACTAAAGGGGTGAGTTTATACGCTTAGTTTGGTAAGAAATATAGTGATAACTATCATAAACATAGGCAATAAGTAATGGTTATTAACTAAAAACACAGGCCAATAAAATGTATTCTTTAGGATAACATGGAAGGAATAAAACATAATAAAATAATTACAAAACAAATCTTAACCATGGATATTATACTTGTTGAATGACCACATGGACTATCAATTATTATTTTTATAATGAGTTAATTAATAATGTCATAAATCATAAACATATTTTCAAGACTTCAAACTAGACACCATACATAATGGATAAGCACCTAGGCTAGTTTGTCTCATGAGACATACTGATTTATCAAGGGGATATAGAAGGCCCCTCTTATTACCTACAATGTATAATTCATTCTTTATATGATATGGTTGAATCATAATAAATATATAAATTCATATTTAATATATTATAAGATATGTATATAATATTCCCCATACAATATACATAATCATAATCCTTCCATTGTAATAGTAGAGATGGTCACAAGATAGTTCATCCTGATTCAAAATAATCACAAACCATTAAAAAAATGGTAGATTATTTCATAGTAGATATATCCAAATTAAGATTAATATTCAACAAATGGCACAGAAATTGGTGAAAATAATCTAATAAAATCATCTAGTAATTCATGAGAAAAAAAATCAATTTTTCCTTTACAAAATAGTTTTCTTTTCGGAAAATAATTTCATAAAACAAAAAATTAACTAAGTAAGATTTTTCAAAAAATAATGTTGGTTTTTTGGAAAAATATTTGTGTCTTAAAATATATTATTGAATGTATATAATCATGGATAATAAATTGAGATGTTCCCGTTAATCGAGATTTATTATCATGATGAATTGAGAAAGGATCCTTATAAAACATATTACTCCCAATCAATATAAAAGGATTATTGTTGGAAAAAATCTATATATAATCCAAACATAATTCAGTATGATTACATATAATGAATTGACAATTTCATTATGTTAATGTGAGAGAAAGCACAGCCGGATGAAAAATGGATGTTCGGGGATAATCCCTTACCTTATATCCAAATGTGCTCTGCACTTTTCAATAATGTCAAAGAATATAAAATTAGATTCAGTAATAAATAAATTATGAAGAATTACTATATTTAATTTATTTATTATATGTTCATTAAGTTAATTTATTGTTTTATGATGTGTCAAAATACACAATTTTATTGTTCAAGAGCATTTGTCTTCTTGGATTTCATGATCGTTTACTTGTATTTGAGTATAGATGTTCATGTAAAATTAGATTAATATCCATAACTGATATTATATGTTATTAGTGAACATCCAAAATATTAAATAGGTATATAATTAATTTGGATATTTTGTGTGAGGATGAATCGTTAGACATTATTTATAATCATGTATATTAATTTATCGGTTTTCGGATCATCACAAACTAGTTTTGTTTGATTAATTAGAAAAATGAATATATAATGTTTCAGTAAAATTATATAATATGAAATGAATATATAATATTCCATTTTAACAATAAAAATGGTTCCATGACCACCCTTAAAGGAGTCATTATAAATTGAATACCATTTTTCATTGAATGTGATAAATCAATACATCACATACGATGTTTACATTTTTATAAAAAAAGAGATTTAAATGAATTTATGAATGATTATTCCATAAAAAAATAAAAAAAAAATAAACATAAAATATATTATTATCATATGATGTCAATTTGGGATTGGGAGGTTAGGATAATATATGAAATGAAAATAACGTGAATTTAAATAAAAAGAAAAAGAATGAGGTTTTTACATTCTTGATTTCCTCCTCATTGAAAACCTCCACGATGAAACGTTTTTTTGGCCTATTGATGAGACCAAGGGAGCCTAGAACTGTGATAGGCTCTTGTTAAGATGAATGTTTAGAAATTGGAAAATACAAAAACTTGTAGCGTGTGAGGAGGTGGTGAGGGTAGAATTCAAAGGGGAGGAGAGGCATGATTTCTAATTATTATATTCACTATATTATTATTTTAGATCACAACTGTGAATAGTTTGATAATTATAACTATATATATATTAAAATAATTATTAATAGTTTGATATTATTTCCTTACATCATTCATACATCTTCCATGGCTCAATAATTCAGGTAATTAACAGTTTTCATAAATTATCATATTGTAATATTCACCATTAATTCATGTAATTTATAGAAAAAAAATCACCCTAAGCATTTTTAAACATCTAAAATTAGAAAAAAGGATCTATTTTAATTAAATGATTTCAAAAATATGTAAAATTTAATTTTAAATTAGAATCATATTTATTCATAAAATAACAAATTAAATATTATTACCAATTTTATGACACTTTCAAAAATTTGATAAGGTCTCAACAAATTAAATTATAATCATAATATAACAAAATATTAATTTAAGAATATAATTTATGAAAATAAATTTTCATTATGTTATTTTATTAATAAAAAATTTATAAATAAACATTTATTCTTTATAAAAATACTAACACATCATTTCCATTTTCACATCATTTATTTACATATTCATTGATATAATTATATCATATTTTTAGTTATAGGGTGGCTAAATATTCTTTATAAATTCATTTATGAGGTTAATATTATATTGGCTAGTTTACTATTCATTAGTGCCACATTACTATTTCAAATGTGAAGTTACTATTCCATTTTTATAGGATCCCTATCTTTTAGAAATAATTGTTATTTCATTCACTCTCCAATTATAATTTTTGTGTTGTATTCTATAAGTTATTTTATGTGATTTATGGTAAATGAAATAATTATGAGAAGTGTTATTTCATTGATAGAATTCATAATCATTACAAAAACTCCCAATATTGTTTTGAATTCATCATCATGAAATAGCCTTGAGCCATACCGATCCAAGCCCAATCGTTCTTGGACATTTCCATTAGGATTTTTTGGTATTATCACACACATATTTTGTTGAGACATAGAAATTTAAATATTTCATATAAAACGATTAAATGATACATGGGGATCTAAGGATAATCAATAAATTAAATTATATCCTTGAAAAAATGCACCAAGTTGATTCATACATGCTGATTGACATAGTGATCCACTATATTATGGGGAATGAACAATCAATGATCAAAGAAGAGTCAAAGGATGTCATCCAAATTCTCCCTTAGATAGTATTATGAATCTTACATAATCTAGAGGATCTCATGGAATGAAGGAGATTCGATAGGTAGGAAAAATTAATCTCATTAATCATAGCTAAGAAAAATAATCTTGAGTTGGTGAAGGTATTGAAAAGTCTAAAAGGCCCCTCAATAAAACTATTCCTACTATTCCCCATCAACTACCTTGTTTAGGTATAAAATCTAGCCTATGATTCTATCTTTTTTGGAGAGTCACTTCCAGACTTATTGGAGAGACTTTTTAAGCTCACCTGATTGGCACTGAGAACTATATTATGGTAGGGCTTTTTCCCAGCCCACCAATTTTCTCGTTCATTAATTAAAAAGTCATATCTGGTACTTCTCTACTAAAAACCCAAGGATCATGTCATATCCCAAGACATGATAATAAAAAAACACATTATATTGATGTTAAAACAAGAATAACCTTTTTTCGACACCTTTTTCTCCGAAGAAAACATCCTCCAAATGAAAATGTCAAATTTAATCAAAAAACTAAAACCCGTAAAGATGATATTCATTATAATATCCTCACCATAGCACATGTTTCCCTGAATAAATTGTGTTAGCATAATAATCACACCACCCAATTGGCATTAATTCGTAATTATAATGAATATTAAATGTAATACCATAAAATATAAAACAATCCCTCAAGGTTGTTCTCACTTCTGAATTCTTATCTTGATCTAATTCTATGACAGTAATCATTAACATCATATGCAAAACATGAAGCTTGTAATACTCCAACATTAATTCTAAGATCACCTCATCCCCTGAAGTCAACACACCATGATTTCTTCAAAAGATAACTTCCTAACCATTATTTTTCACACCACCTTTGGAATTAATATATAGAACAATATTATAATAGTAAAATAAAAAGCCAAATGTTGTTCAATTTCATCATTCTCAATAAAAAATAAATCTTGAGTTAAAGTCGATACCAACCCCTCATCCCTGGTTCCGAGGAAAACCACTGAGTCCCTAAAAACTAAATGTGACGCAAAAATAGTGAAAAAGATTAATAGTATCAAATTATTCTTAAAAACAACAGTCATTAAATTCTGATTTTCCCAAAACTATAGTTAGTATATTCTCACCCTCCTTCCTATAATAATATTTGAAAAAAAAACAACTGATGCTCCATGAATGTTATGATCACGATTCCATAGATCTACGAGGAATCATTAAATCAATTGAATATCATTAAAAATACCAAAGTTTCATTAAATAATTTTCCAGTTGTTTCATCAACCACTTGTACCATCCCAATGTACCTTACTATGAATCAACGCACCAATTCTATCAGTCCTTAAAAGTTCACTGAAATTTTTCCCAAGTATGAATCCCTCATCAAATCTCTATAAAATGCTACATATGAAGAAAACATTTGGAATTAAATGTAAATATATATTCTGTTGGGTCCATTACTCCTTGGACTTTTAGAGTCACCATGATTGTTCAATGTATTCCATTTCACAAGAACATGACCCTTTCCACAAGGGAGGTCATTCACCCATGATTGGTTGATGCTCCCCAACTTGAGTGTATTTTTTATCCCATAATAGTGATTCAATAAATCTAAATTTCCTATGAGTATTTTATTACTAAATATGATATCTAATAATGAACGATCATTCATGTTTAATTTCTAGGAAAACACCAAGAACTGCACATAGTGGGATTATGAAAATGTAGTTCACTACATCAAATTGTAATGACCTAGTTTCAAATTAAGAAATGAGTCATTGTTTTTGTTTTTAAATTTATTACATTGGTCATTATGATTGTCCCTCAATTAGTCACATAGGTTACAAGGTCACCCAGGGTCTTTTTCGGAGCCCAGAGCCCCAAAAACTTGAACGGATCATTTAGCCAGAAGATTTGTGGTAATCATACAGCCCATCCCACATGGCGTCAACTAAACACATGGGGTGTTTTTGAGGGAAATTAATGGAACATGGATTTCTATAACTATGTGACTAGGTACATATGATCATGTGAGTACACCAACACATTTTAGTAGAGGCATTGCACATGACTTTTGTACGGTTAGTCAAATCGGTTGCCTAGCCCATCTGTAGTCCCACCTTAAGCAGATCTGGGTGCACAGCTGGCACACAATTTTTCCAATTTTACATACAGATTTTGTGAACTATTTTAAAGGGTTGATTTTATGGTTTTACCCAAAATGACCATAAAATCTCAACCCCCTATTTTGTTTTCCCAATTTTAGTGTGTAGCACCATCTTCTCCACTAATGTGAGCTCTCCTTTATCCTAACCATGGGGTCTTTATTTCACATTCATCCATACTACAAATAAAATTTTGAAGGAATAATTTTATCAATGGTTTCATGCTCCCTAATATTATTTCATCCATTTTTAGTTTTTTATTCCATATATTTTACTATTTTTGTACGACATTGTTCTCCCTATTTTCAGGATGTTGGATCATTCTTCTATTTTTTTCCATTCTACTCCAAACCATAATCTAATATTAGATGATGGGGAATCTATGAACCTATGGTATATGGTATGGTTGTTTTCTATAATAAATTGAATAGATTATATTGCTTCCTTTATCATGGGTAATTCCAAAAAAGTTCAATACATCACCAAAAAAAGTTTTTTACCATCAATGATAATATATATTTGTTTTTATACTCCCATTAATATATGTTAGCTTGTTAAAGGATGTATAACTCATTGATCTCATCCCATTAGTTTTTTTCATATTTCATTTACCACTTAAATATAAATTTCAATGATTAAGACAACATAATATGTAATTTGGAATAACTCTAAGATGGATCTACCTTGCTGAATAAAATCAAATTACACAGTTTTATAGATTAGAAGTTGGTGTAATGGGCATGCCACGTTTTATATAATTATAAATTGAAATTGAATAAATTGTGTTTCCTATGATTTATTAGATTTGATGAAGTGAAATTATTTATATATATATCTTTACTACTATTATTAGTATTCCGTGGATATTGACTATTTAATGATGTATATGGAACATGTTGAGCACCACATTTCACACTCCCTAACATAGAGTTATGGGATGAATTTCTCAAACTATTATACTTTTATTTGGGATATGGTATTGATGATTCATGTTCCAATGTATTGGGTGTTTGGGATGATGAATCACAATACCATCTTGAATAATGGGAAAGATATTTAACACTCATCATGACACAAATGGATTATACCCTGGCCTCATCCTATAGATTGTTAGACTATATAAGGATGTCATGGGTTACATGCTGAATTTATCCAGCACATATAATATATTCATATTCATACTTTTTTATTCACGTACATATTAAATATACATATATACAGTATATAAAAAAATACATATTATTAATCATAAATATATTTATTATTTAGGTCAGACATATTTTGGCTTATGACATAGCTGGTATAGTCTTCTAGGAATCCTATTGGAACTTAAGCCGATATGTACTTATTCATTCATATTTGTCTTTTTTTCTTCTGAAATCAGACCACCTTTTTATATATACTTTTTGGGTTATTTCTAGACACAGATTGTGGTGGCCTACTATGATTCTCTCTCACCCTTTTCGGGAAGCCTTCTGTACTAGATTAATACTTATGTTTATTAGTATAGAAAATGATAAGTGTCCTAATACATATGTTATATGAATTTTACTTTTTTCTTTGAGAATGGTAGTAATGGACCAAGTATATATCTATAATGCTAGTGGGGTAGTCTTTTCAAAATTTTGTACTATTGCTTATCAATTAGTATATTTATGTCCCTTATTTCATTTTTTGTATATTGGAATACCATTATATCATTGTATTGGGATTTGTCTATAGAATTATGGTATTTATTCATGTAGCATAGTTTTTTACACTTACATTATTGAATATTGAATTTTGTATCCCTGATTCCATTTAGTATATCATGCTAAAACTATAGTTTATTTATTTATCGTATTTGTTTTTTCACTATGTTATGGTGGTAGAGTATCCCAATCATACCACCTTAGACCTTGACTACTAGTGGGATGCCTCTACCATATAGGGAGTCATGCTTTAGGTCATATGACCCTCCATCTTGGGGAACTAATTATGTTGACTTTAGGTTGGGTTGTTACATTGTTGTATCATAGTTCTTTTATTTACTTTTTCCTTACTATTCAGGTTTTAAACATGATACTAGAATGAAATATAATTTAATAATGAGTCCTTGACTAGTAGTAGCTAATCCATTTTAATGGAGATGAAAAAAAATACATGGAATGGGTTTCTGATGTTATTGAATTACACTGGTTATAGTTTAATCAATTTCACTAATGGTTGATTCACATGATGTGTATAATGTTTTATGTATATAATGATTGTGTACATGGTTAATGGCCTGTTAAATTAAGGATTTAGAATATCATTAATCATTATAGCCACGATATGACTTTTATTCCATGAATTTTCCATACCTCATCTACTTTATCTGTTATTTTTAATACCATATATAAATTTTTATGTGATAATTATATATTTAAATATTTTAACATTTCTTACCAGGATAATATAATTGGATTAACTCATATTCTTAGACAAATATCAATGATTTTTTCCTACATAGATTGGTGATGAAAACCTAATTAGCCAATTATACTTTTGATTCTTCTGGAAATGTGGATAACCTAGTTTGTTTAAGGTTCAAACATTTCCAATCGATTTCTAAAGGGTATATTCATAGAACTAAAAACTCCCATTGATTCTATATCCATTTTTATCTACTTTCTAATGTTATGTGCTCATTAGTTATGGACCATCGAGGATTGAGAATTTGCATTGGTCGAGAGGAGGGAGGTCAGGCTCATCAGACTTTTTTGGGGCAATTATTGCCTACTCTAGGACTAAATTATAGATTTATGTTATGTTCATAAATCCTTATTAATTTACCAATAATGAAAATGAGTTTTACATTATATTTGGAAATCAATGATTGATATATATGGGATTTAGAGAATCTTTTATATGTATTTGTGGTTCTTCATTGTTAGAGAATCATCTGTATGTAATGGATATTCTTAGTCAATTGTAACCTTCAATATATTATTTAAAAATCTCCGGATCATTATGATGACCATACTAGTTTTAAATCCACTCAGTAGGGAACTTGATGTTTTTTGTCATTTAGAAATACATGGATTATTTAGGAGTTTGGATCATACCTGTAGATGGGATACCTACATATCCTTGTTAAAAAGGAATCAGAACCCACATAGTTCGATAAAAAGGATATAGTTTAACATCATATTGGAAACAAAGAATTAATTAAAGATGGGCTTGAACCTTATAAAGGTTTCCTACATACTATAGTTTTAAGGAAGAGATATATGTCCACAAAGTTCGGGCAAAAAAATATGGGGTTTATGCATAGTTAATGACCAAAAATAGATGTCTTGATTACTTTTACACTCTAATCCCATGTGAGTCATGCTCAGTGTGGGAAACAAGAGGTATCAGCAAACTTGACAATGATGAATCGAATGATGCAGTCATGATAAATGATGTGGGGCATACGTATGTATGACAGACCAAGTAAATGAAGACCATAACTTTAGGAAATAAGCCCAAGAATAGGGTCTATAATGGTGTTTGATGTTTATAGATATTTGAAATCTTAACCCATGACTTACTCATGAAAAGGAATCCCAAATTAAGAGGGACTTATGACTGGGTTTTATTCCTGAGAAGGAATACCAAATCAAAATAAATTAAGATTGGGGCTTACTCGTGAGGAGGATGCCCAATTTTAATGGAAATTATGACTGTGTATTACTCCTGAGAAGGAAGCCCAATGTTGAAGGAAATTATGACCAGGGCTTACTCTTTAGAAGGTGGCTCAGGTTAAGGAGACTTGTAACTTAGGTCTTAAACCTGAGAAGGAGTCCCTATTTTAAAGGAAATTATGACTGGGGAATACTCCTGAGAAGGTGGCCCAGGTTAAGGATACTTGCAACTTGCGGCTTAATCTTGAGAAGGAGGCCTAAACCAAGAGATCTTTTCATCTCAAAGGATGAGTATATATAAGAAACCCCTAACTGTGGTGACATAAATAATGTAATTCCCAAGGTTTTGGGAGTGGTTCTCATAGAATTAATTTCATATTAAGATACCAACAAAGGAAACATGCCATAAATGGATTTGAAGTGGGTTTTAAAGGTTATATCATGAAGAGCAGAGGTGGATTTGAGGAAAGGAGGTGTCTAAGAAGGAGGCGCGCAAGTATTTTTCTAGTGCACAAGTCCTAGTCACTCAAGTATACTTTCACGACATGAGTAACCTTGGGCGATGAAGAACCGTTAGGGTAATACTTGGGAGACTTGGAAATTATGCCCTTAGTATCATTCATAGAGTCTTTCAGAAGGGTGGCACACAAGTTCCCTTGATTGGGAATGGCGGTGTTCAAGTCTCATCATTTCCCATTAAGTCAGGAAAGGTAGGTGTGCATGTATTAATGAGTTCTAATACTTACGCCTTATTATTCCTCTTTAGAGCTTCCCTTCTAGGTAAAAAATTACCTTAGAAGTGTTCAGAAGACTTCAGACAGAGACATGGGCGACCAAAGCATTAATATGAGTTTTGGAAAATTCATCCCGGGAATGGGGGGCCCACAGGGGCTATTTATAGGCCACTAGGAACCTTGGGCGAAAAAAGGAATAGGGTGCTCAAGTTACATGCACGCCCTATATTTGGCGTTCAAGTGACTTCCACAACATGCATGATACATTCACGACCCCCTCCAAATGATTTACTGGTTCATCCATTTTCCATTTTTGATGTTCTTCAAAGGGTGAACCTCATTGGGATTAAGGTATTCCTCTTTTCCATTTGTTGCACTCTGTGACGGAAAGAAGAGTCAAAAAAGCCCACCCTCCGAGATGGATCCGAAAAATGAAAGAGTATTTGACTCTGAGGAAAACGAGATCCAAGAGTTCGGCGGCACACAGGTTTTGGCACGCAGGTTCCGGTGCGTAGGTTCTGGCGCGCAGGGTTGCAGGATCGCCTATATATTTTGGTGTCACTTCACACAAAACATCCTGCCTTCAAATCTTTTGTGCACTCATAGTGCAAGTGTCTTCATCTCCTCAGTCAATATCCCTTTTTTGTGTCGCGCTTCTCTAGAAATGATTTTGACTTGCGCGACATTACTTGTGTGGCAATACATGCGTGACCAAACATGCGGGACCAAACTTTACCAACCAATATTGTGCACCTTAATGCCTTAGCTATTTTTTTCACAACTATTTCATAAAAACAGACTTACTTAAAAGTTAACTGTTAGATCTTTGTTCAAATTCAATGGCTCCCAAAAGAATTGGATCTACTGATGAGTTATCCAACAAGAGAATAGATGATATGAAGAATATCATTGGCCATGACTATTATGATATCTGTGACATACTCCCCAGATTTGGATAAGTACTTGATAAAATATCATGTCAACTTCCAACAGATAATTTACATGCCTTTATTTGGCCATGTTCATCTGCAAGGAGTCAATGTTTTAGTGGAAAAGAATTATATTCCTCATTACTAGTTTCAGACTTACACCAATTTCACTTTAGAAAATTTCTCAGTTGCATGATCATTTTTCAATGATAGAATAGTAGAAAAGGCATTCATAATTCATCATAGAACATGTGATCTAGATTTGAAGCCTCACATGCCTGAGCTGCAACTGCAGTTCTATCCCTCTATTTTCAAAAAGTATCAGATGGATCAATCCAAGGGATGGAAAAAGAGGTGGGGTTTCCATCCCAGAGGATGTGTGAAGCCGAATTGGAAGTGGTAATATTAGGTGTGACAAACATGTGCAAGGTTTGTCGAGGATCTGAATGGATCTTCAATATATGAAGCCATCTGGGTTGGGCAAACATATGTCTATAGGAATGATAATTTTGTGCCAGAGCTAATCAGTCTCTAGAGCCCGAAAAACAATTCATTCCATCTGACTCATAGAGAATTAGGAATCATCTTGTGGGATGTCTACAAGATCATGGGGGCTCCAATTTTGGGAGATATGTATGATGAATTCACCCCACCCAAGTTGACGTGGAATGATTCAGAGAAGAGTCCAACTTTGGATCTCGAGTTATTGAAATGTTTCCACAAGCTCAAGAATTCAAAGTCCACCAATTCTCATTCTAGAAAGTATATTCATCCATAGGAGTTGATGGATATTTTTCTCATCAAGAAGAAGGAGAAGGGTCCCACCTATACTCATCCTACCTGCTACCCCAGAATAGATAAGAGGGGTTCGCTTTTCACATTCTAGCCAACTCTGGAAGCGGGAGTGTTTGAATATTGGGGGTATGATGTGGATCAAAGAATCCCAGATAAGACCTGTCAGGTGGGAAATTTATCTTTGTGGATTAGTGTTTATCTTATGCTAGTTAGGGATTTTACGGGAGGCGTCTGGCCAGGGACCTTCGTTGTTGCAGCCAAGTTGGCTGAGAGAAAAATGGTTGGGTTAGCCACCCCGATTTTGGTGAAGCTTCACAAGAACTTACTCCAGGTCTATAAGGGTAAGTCTCCTTTGAGAATAGTGGGACCATTCAATGTTTCGTGGGTATGGATCGCCACTCACTTCCTCACATATGCTGTACAGAGTGGAGTATAGGTTCATGGAAGTACTTTTAGGCCATCAGTGCAGGAATTTTCTAGAATTTCTCCATTTTCCCTCAATTACTATGATTTGAAGGTGAGGGTGAGAATGTTCAAGGAATTTCATTTCTTTACTTATGGAAACCTGCCAATCAGGAGATTTTTTGATGATGGAACAACTAGATTTGAATTGAGGTCATATATGCTGGCTTGCAGAGATGGTGTATTATCCACCAGAGTTGATGAAAATATTATATGTGAGGCCTATGCACAAGATTGATTTGCCCGCCAATTCTTGTGTCTATAGTAGACTGTTGTATCCCCTCCAATGCATGCCAGGTTAGAGCAGCATCCCATGGATTCTTGAAAACTATGGTCATTGACATCTATGTAGAAAATGTGGCAGTGTTTGATCTACCAGTTGCTGGAGCAGCGAGTCAATTGACTACGTGGTATGCCGAGAACTAGGTAGCATCATACCCTGAAGGGTACTGAATCATACGGTCCCTTATGTAGCGACAAAAAATAGAGCCCTCAGGAAAGAAACCCTTCATCTAGAAGGTGATTCTTCCTCACCTGGAGTTGATTCAGCAGTTTCCTCACACGGGGCTGATTCACTAGATTCCGAAGATGGGGATGGTGAGGCACGACATACGTCAACACAGCCTCGTGTCATATATAATCCTCCTACCAAATTCATGATACCTACTCCATTGACTCCTGCTGAGTTATATCATTGATGCAATTTATTCACCATTATTTTATAGAGAAACAAGATTCATTTTCTAATCCTTTATATGTGATTGTAGAAGCTGGGAAAAATTTGAAGTCCTAGATTATTGGACCCTCCTCGTGGCCTTCTGGTGAACATGAAGAATATTTACCACCAATGGATATGCAGACATGGACGAGTTTATATTGTGAAGCTAAAACTGCCTGGATGGACTTATGTGAAGGGCTATATATTCCTAGAGTGGGGAATATCCAGGCTTTTGCTGATCTCTGCTTTGAGGATAACCCCGATAAAGTGCGGTCTTGCATCAGAGTGCTGGAAATGGTCATATATGCCACTAATGATTCCATTCCTATTACCAAGCAGGTGAAGGAAATGATTAATTGTGGCACCAATGAGGGGATTAGTGCTTCAGTGGAGGAGTAGTTGCCTGATTATTTGGCTCTAGAAGATGTAAATTGTCTTCCTCATTAGCTTCACAACTTAATTGCAGTCAAATAATTATTACTCAAGGAAATTAATTTCTTCATACTACTGCTTGTTAATAAAAGAACTACTGAGGACCCTTCAGCATGGTACAACCCTAGTGTCACCTCTCTTGGAGCCATTGAATCTCCTCGTGAGCCGAGCGAGGTATCTCCAGGCTGGAAAAAATCAATGAGGAGTTAGAAAGGGATTTTCACACTCCAATACCTGTATCTGTTGGTGACAATGTAAACACACCCAAAAAGTCAAAGAAGAAAAGGCATAGCAGGAAGTAGTCCACAGCTAGATGCTTCATCCGTTGTGGTATGTCATTCAAATAATAATGGATCCTAACTCATGAAAAGATTGCTCATACTTAATGGGATTGTAGGGGATTCTTCGATTTCCCCTTTGAGGGAGAGGGCTGACCCTCCTCTGAGGTCGATGGAGGGTGCTGATGAATATTCGCAAATTCATGCTGACCTGACTGCTATTGAAGAAACATGGAGAGAAGAATCTCCATCTTTTGTTCTCATTACTACACTTGTTGCTACTGCAATGAGAGAAGAGCCTTCTTCTGGTAATTTAACAATACATAATAGAACGTTGAATGAACACATCAAATGACTTCCATTCTGTGATGCATTAGGTTCAACACCTGCACCAGAACATTTGGAATCCACTGCAATTGACTCCACAATTTTCTCTAAGGAAGCTGTTCGGGGTCGTAGATCACAGGAGGAGGGTTTCCAACAAGACATGTCAAATTCTCCCACTGGCAAGACTAACCAGGAATTTGAGATATCACTAGATGAAATGATGAAACTTGACACGTCTTTTGAAGAAATTTTATATCATGTTAAAATAAAATGTGATTTACACGATTCTGGATGTGAGTGTTATCCTTCTGCATGTTCAAATTGTTTATTACATCTCTGAACATGATTGGTTGAAATGTGCAGTTCTATTTGAGCAAGTTGTTGATCTACCGATGCTTGAAGGGGGTAGAGACAACCCTATCATTGAGAAGATGCTAGCTCAAGTGGAGATAATCCCAGTAGAGCATCCTGGAATCCATCCTAAAAATCCTGTTAAATCAAGGAATGATAGGTAGGATCCCTCTCATTCTTCTAATCTACCGTTGGGTGAAAGAAGATAATATTTGTGGTTTTACTTAATATTCAAGACAACTAATCAACTTTTGGTATCCTTTGGAACTAACCAAAGCTTTCAATTTACTATGTAGGGCCGTCAATTTCAGTGGATTGATCCGGAGGTGAAACCTCAGCCTCAGCCCCAATAGGAGTAGAAAGTGAAGTACCATGGGTTGGGGGGGAAGGAGCAGAACATGGCACTTCATTAAGTGAATTAATATCAGACTATATTCCCCACTATGATAGTGATGATAAATCATACCTAGAAGTGAAAAAGGCACTCCAATTCTCACATCGCAAATAATGGAAGAATATATAGAAGATTATATCTGACGTGCTTCTTGAAGAGCTGCCTTCGAAGATCCTATGACTTTCATCCTTGTTTGTCATGCTGGGACTTGGTGGTTTTGGATATCAGGAGATCTATACTGTGGTTAAACAATTAATCTTATATAGGGAGCATGATCAAAAGTGCCATTAGGATCTGACCAGAGTGGGCTTCTCACCAATATTGGAGATTTCGATGTTGTAGTGTCCTGACTGGAGGATATTCATGCTGTAAAGATGAAGGAGCAGAAGCATAAAATCAAGGACAAAGGTTTCTAGTAGATGAATCTTGAGAAAAAGTTAGATGTCGTTACTGGGTAACATGACCCGCTTAATAATTCATTGGAAGGAGTCCAAAAGAATGGAATTAAATCCATCATAGATGCCAAGAAGGCACTCCATCAAGCTGAAAAGAGTGAATCTAGTCGAGTGAATGAACTTCAAGTGGCAGCTGATGAATCTCGGGATGCCAGAAAACAAATGAAAAGTACTGTAAAAATCCAATTGTAATTCTTGAAAAAGAGAAGATACTCCAATCTGTGGATGTTCTTCTAATCTTGTGAAGTAAGGAAAAATACATTTCATCTTCAATCATTTGTACCACCATTATCTTGCTAATTACTTATATATTATTTTATTACCTAATCCAATGGGCCTAGTAATCATAGTTTGATTTTATCTATGATTATTCAAATAACCCCAAAAACATTCATCTTTTGTTCCTCAATATTTCTTTAATCATACAATATGTACGTTTAGCGAGCTTCGACTCAACTTTTGTTCAGAGATCCTTTTACAAGTTCCCAAATTAAT
Organism: Viscum album; assembly: GCA_963277665.1. Lineage (NCBI taxonomy): Eukaryota > Viridiplantae > Streptophyta > Magnoliopsida > Santalales > Viscaceae > Viscum > Viscum album. Next base: position 1,452,011,461 of record OY728138.1, read on the forward strand.
AAGTACCCTGTCTTTTGTTGGTAGTTTAATGTCATGCGTGTCAGACATAAAATGGCTAATGTTTAAGTTCGAATTGATTTGACCGAATAGATTGAAAATGACTCAATTATTTGATAATTTATTTGAAAACATATTACCATATTCAAGTATTGGGGAAAAAATGTAAACTATGAGTTATGAAATTTTTAATATGAGGGATGATATGAAAAAAAGGTCTAAAAGGAATTAGAGGAATTATTTCCTATGACTGATGTTACCACTATTTGGAAAACCAATTATGGGGTTTAATTATGCAGGGCCACCTAAGGGAATTGGATGCATAGTCAAATAATAGCATCTTCTGACTGACAGGTCCATTATATAGACTACTTATGCAAGGCCACCTAGGGGCACGTGCTCCATAGTCAGGCAAATGAACTCTCAGAAATTTTACGTTTCTATTTCTAAAATGTAGAGGATGTTTATGGAGATTAAAATTTTCTAAATCATAGAGTATGTTGTATATAGAGAGGTACTTGAATATGGAGAGGATATTCCAAAACAAGATTGTCAAAAAATAGGATGAATTTCAATCCTACGAAGGTCTGTCCCAAACGCATTGAAGAGAAATATAAACCAGAGACCTGAATACTTTCGGATCATAAAAAAGTGTATGGGACAAATATTTTTAGGATGGTTGTTTTTGTGGATCCATACATATCACCATTAAGACAAATAAGAGAGGTTTTCCCCCCAACAATAAAGTTACCACTATTTGACAAACCCGTTAGGGGGTTCGAATTATACAGGTCCACATAAGGTCATTGGATGCCTATTCAAATAATAACATATTTTCGATGACATGTCCATTATGTAGACTACTAATGCAAGGCTACCTAAGGGACAGTGTTACATGGTCGGGAAAAAGAATTCCTGGGTGTCAGACATTTTGTGACCAGAAGTCCAGAAAAGGGTTATGGAGATCTTGAAGTATTTAAGGCTAGGAGTATGACAGGTAAAAATTGGAATTGTCTAATGCATGAAGGAGATTCATAGATCAATGCTGACCATAATCATGTTGTGGCTGGGTCCTAAATTGAGATGCTATACATCAGTACATATCTCATTAGGATGAGAATAATGCAATATGTTGTTCTTGAAATATAGTTTAACATCATGTGGGATGAGAGAATAGGAGATTTTAGTTTAGGGTCATAGAGTTCGGACCATAATAAGAGAGACACATTATGTGTTTGTTTTAAACATGATGTGAATAAAGACCTGTGTTTTCAAACCACATTCATGTGTCCATAGGGGGACTTTTCAGCCAAGGTACTGACAGTGGAGTTTGGGGTTAGGCCCAAAGTCATGGGGCTGGGTTCGAGGGATGCTCGAACGTTCTTAAGTATCGCATAAGGAAGGTAATAAAACTATATGTAGTTCTTGAAATACCCTCTGTATAGATAGGGTTCATACAAGAGAAAGGTGAAAGGGGACTTTGGTGCAATGATGGTTGGATCCATGATTAAAGGTTTGGGCATTTCCAGTTATGCACGTAGTCCTTCGAATATAACATGATTGGAGATAAATTTCAATAATGACTCCCTCTTAGGTGAGGGTTTCAGTGACTGTTTTAGTTTATTGTCGTACATGAACAAAGTGCGAATAGTTTAAGGTAATATTCATGGACCGGTGTTTTATAGTTTAGCGTCATGTAGCTAGGACGTATTACTATGAGGTTTAATTTCTTGTAGCAAGGACAATGGGGGACTATATAGTTTACTTTCATATAGCAAGGATGATGATGAACCAATGTGAATATATTGGTTTGGGTGGGGGGGGGTTTACGGATCAAAATCATATAAAATGGAGGTGAACTGATGTGATGGTATTGGTTTGGGGATTGAACCTCAAGAGGTTGCCTACATATCCAAAAGGCAAGGATCAAAGTCCATGTAGTTCAATTGAGAATGAATTTGTGATCGAGTTGTACTTGAGGACAACCTGAAGATGGTGTTGGGACTTACGCGTGGTTAGCGACTGAGAGAGGGTGTTATGGTTGATGCTTAATCTAAGCTCACGTGAGTCATGCTCGGGGTGAGAAACAAGAGGTAGAAACAACCCTAACAATGCAACTTTTAACGTCATATAGGTTATATAAGGGACTGTTTCACAGTTTAAATGTCATGTGTCACAGAAATGGGGTGGGGGAAGTTTAACGTCTTTCTACTTAGATGAACAATTTAACATCATGTTTGACGATAGAGGGGTCACATTTTAACATCATGTTGGATGATAGAGTGGCTATGTAGTCTAATGTCCTGCATCAAGGACAAAAGGGACCATGCAGTTTAAAGTCATGCAGTGAGGACTAAAGGGAGCATGCAGTTTAAAGTCTTACAGTGAGGACTAAAGGGACCATGTAGTTTAATGTCATGCAGTCAGGACTATAGGGTGTATTTTTGTTACACAAAATAATTTTTCAAGAATATTCCATTGGTTTTAGTTGTAATGTGTTCTCCATCCATTGAGATTAAATAATAATCTACATTATAGTAGACCTTATGTATTGAATAAGGTCCTTCCCACATTGGTTCATGATTTAGAGGTTTCGTTCCTGGTTTCATTGGAGTTATCTGGACCAAAACCAATTCTCCTTGAATGAATGAATGAATACAAACATTTTTATTGAAAGCTCTCACTATTCGATTCTAATAAGCATTCAAGTTGTGCAGGTGCGCAATATTTTTTGAACTAATAATTCCAATTATTCAAATCGCTTCTGAGATTTTTCATCTGTGGATTAATGATAAAAAATGGCCACTCTGAGTGTAGGTAATTGAACCTCAATGGGAAAGACTGCATTTTTTCCAAATACAAATGAATATGGAGTTTACCGCTTAGTAGTGCGGATGGTTTTTTGATAAGCACAAGAATCATGAAAAAGTCTATCAGGCCATGATTTCTTATCATTATCCACCATATTTTGTAGTGTGTTTGAAAGATCCTTATTGAAGTCTTCTATTTGTCCATTGGCTGCTGCATGATATCGAGTTGAATTGTTGGATTTCACATTATATTCTTGATACAACTTTCTGACCTCGGATAAACAGAAGTTGGTGCCATTATCTGTCAATATGGTATGAGGGACACCAAATCTAGTAATGATGTTAGACTTGAAAAATCTAAAAAGGCTTTTAGAAGTAACATCTTTGAGAGGTATTGCCTCTTCCCATTTGGAAAATAAATCAGTAGTAGTTAGAATATATTTAATCTTCTTGGATGTAGCAGGAGGAAAAGGACCTACTACATCCATTCCCCATTTGGAAAATGGCCATGACTATTTAGTTGTATGAAGCAACTCTAGGGGTATATGAATGAAGTTGGAACATACTTGACAAGAATGTTAGTTCTTAGTGAAATCAATACAATCTTGCATCATTGAAGGCTAGAAGTATCCAAGGCTTCAGACTTGACCAGATATTTTATCTCCAAACTAGTGGGTACCACAAAGTGTTGCATGTACTTCATTCATGACAGCCATTGTCTCTTCACCATCAATACATCTGAATATAATTCCATCAAAACCTCGCTTGTATAGTTTTTTTGGTGATCGGGGCTATCATAAAGAGTAAAATTTACCACATGTCTCCATACTTGTTATTTCTCGTCTTTATCAGGTGGGAGTGTTCAATTTTGAAGGTATTCCCGGATAGGTGTCACCCATCCTATAGTGTGACCATATGGTTCAGAAATGGGAATGATTTCATGGATTTCCTCTGTTCTGATTTGAAAAAAAGGTGAAACTACATGATAGTGGGCAATAATGATGATTATTTTATCCTGATTTGGATCCGCCATGGTTGTGGCTACATTACCCAGTGCATCATCTTGTGCATTTTATGATCAGGAGACATAAGAAAATGTCAGTTCTGAGGGAAATTCCACCATTAACTCTTTGACGTAATCACACAAAGGGATTAAATCTTCTTTTCTGATGGCATAATCCCCATTGATTTGTTTTATTACCAAATATAAATCACCTTTTACACTCATGTGATTCACGTGTGCTTCATGTTTCAATTCCAATCCAATGATGAGAGATTGATCTTCTACTTCATTAATTGTACCGCCTTCCAACAATAAGAAGGAATATGGTAGTAATACATTTTCTTGGGAAATATGTATGATTCCTAACCCAACTTTTCTGAATTTAGGATCTCCCATTTTGTTCCCTGTTGGTTTTCTGGAGGCACCATCAAAAAAAATTTCCCATGTTTGAGGATTATCTGAATAGAGAAGACATCCTCACGAGGAAGTTATATATTTAAAGATGTATCTTCTACATATAGTTGTTTAGCCGTGAAATCAGCTAGATCATGTCATTTATTTCCTTCTGAGATACATACTGGTTATCAAACTACTACAAAATAACTTCCCACCATGCCAGACGTCCTGTAAGAATTGAAACACTAATGATAAATTTTTGTGGGTTATTGCGAGATACTAGTTGGACCTCATGATGTTGCATGTATTGTCTCAATTACTGAACTACAATGATTAATACTGGTTAGCACTTTTCAATACTTGAATATCATGTTAATTCCTCAATCATAGTCCGAATGAGATAATAAAGGCTATTTTCATTCCCAGTATCATTCATTTCAGCAAGTAAGGCACCCAGTGATCTCTCTAAAGTTGTCGCATAGAGAATAAGTGGTATTCTTTCAATGGGTGGAATTAATACCGGTGGACTCAAGAGATATCTCTTGAGAATATCAAATGATTTTTGACATTATTTAATCCACTTGTAGGCGACTCCATTTTCATTAATTTGGTGAAGGGTAAACACTTGCCTGCCATATTGGCAATGAAACGTCGGATATAGGCCAAGTGTCCTTGAAGACCTCTTAAATATTTCATATTTCGAGGAGGTGACATACCATGGATTGATTTTGTCTTCTCCAGATCAACTTCGATATCATGATGGCGTACAAAAAATCCGCGAAAGTTTCCTAAGGATACCCCGAGAGCACATTTAAAGGGGTTCATCATCAAATTGAGTTGTCAAAGTTTGTTGAATATGATTTCCAGATTGGCCAAGTGATCAGAACATTGTATAGATTCAACCACCAAATCATCCACATAACATTCAAAAAATTTAATTAAAAAGGGTTTGATGATATGGTGCATGACACGTTGATACGTTGCACCTGCATTTTTCAAGCCAAAGGGTATTACCCAATAGCAAAACACACCTTAAGGAGCTCTGAAATCTATAGACTCCTCATCCTCTTGGACCATTCGTATTTCATTGTACCCAAAATAACCATCCATGATGGATAGATATTTGTAGCTAGAGGTTGCATCAATTAAGAGTTCTATGAGCAGAACTAGAATATCATCCTTGGTACAATGCCGGTTAAGATCTCTGAAGTCAATGCAAACTCTAATTTTTCCATTCTTCTATTTCACAGGGACAATATTAGCCAGCCATTTTGGATACTGATCTTCTCTGATGAAGTTATATTTGAAAAGCTTATCAAATTCATATCGAATTTTGGAGGCATAAGTTAGGTGGGTTCTTCTTGAGGCTTTCTTGAATCCCCAATGTTCTTATGGAAAACCCAAATGATTAGTGGAAACATCGGGATCAAGACATGAAATTTATGTAAAATCCCAAGAAAATGCATCTGGATATTTCTTTTAAAATAAAGTATACATTTATTTCTCTTCAAGAGTCATGGACACACTTATTAAAGTGGGGAGTGTATCTTCTTTTTTACCCAGATTAATTTCTCCGAGTTCATCCACAGTGGTAGAGATACCCTATTCAAATTCTGGAGGTGCATCTCTGAGATCTTCCACTTCTTCATCAATATGTGTAACTTTCTCTATTTCTACATGCATAGTAGATGACTAAGCATAACATATATGGTCATGGGAGAAGTTAAAACTTGATCATATTGAAGAAGAGGCTTCCATTTCTGACCATATTGATGATGAAGGGTCTTTTGAGGTGATAGAGAGGAGATAATGGATTGAGAATCGACATCAATATTTTCCACTGTTATTGCAATAACTTCTTCTGATATTGTTGATGAAGTATATAATTATGGGATTTCAACAGATATAATAAAGACATCTCTTTTTAAAATTTCATCACTTATTGTATAATCAACAATTTCTCCCATGCTATCTCGCTCAAATACCGTAATTTACATTATGGAGGTTTCCATAAGAGTGTTTGGATATGGGTCTATCCTATCAAGTTAACTAATAGGAAACACGTAATCTATACTCACATGTATGAATGGGTTTACTGGAATCTTTTCCAAAACATATGGAGCATTAATTTTGTTGACCTACTTTGCTGGGGATTTTTCCTTTCCCTTCATGTGATAAAATTCTGCCTCAATGTATTGAGATTCACATGTTCTGAATGGGGCTTTTACACCATATATTATCATGATTTGACCATTGAAATAATATTTGAGACATTGATGGTATGTCAAAGGTACATATGCATGTTGATGTATCCAAGGTTTTCCAAGAAAAATTTTTAAGGTTGTGTCCTGATGAACAACCATGAAATCTGAATTACATATAAGGTCTCCAAACTGATTTCTGAGTGTAATCTCGCCCAGAGGATCTTTTTCATTCTTATCGTATCCTTGCAACATCAAAGTTGAAGTAGATAAATCTGATTCAGTGAGGCATAACTGACGGAGTGTAAAAATAGGAATGAGATTTACTCCTAAGACATTATCAATGAAAGCTCATCAGACGTCTATATCATTGACTTTTCATGATAGATACAAAGGTATGATATGTCCATGTACAACATCATCTTCATCTTTATCTATAAAAGATATCACTCCATGGAATTCTGCAGGAAAATTCTCAATATGGAAGACTTCAACCGCAATAATTTCAGTTTTGAACTCTTGAGTACTTGAAAAAGCCTCAATAAGCAACTTCCGAAATTCGTTTGATAGAGTCAAGGAATCCAGAATTGATAACAAGGCATGTAATTGGCCCAAATGTTTCAAGACATCATAGTTTTGGTCCAAAGGTCTGTGTTTCCCATCAGGAAAATGTGGTTTTTCAAGTGCCTTGGAAGTTGATTCTTTGGTAGTAGATATAACTCGTATCATGGTAGGAGTTGGAAATACTCCTGGTTTAAGTAGATTTGACTGACTAGGTCTATCTATTTGTTGAGAGAAAGAAGGTGTGACCTCTAACCGGTATTCCAAAATAACTTTGTCAATACCGAATATATCATGTGTTGAAGATCTTTCTTATACTTGTTGAGCCCGCTAAATAGCTTTTGCACAAGTTTCTGCCGTATATTCAGTTTTGGTATGGGTAGGACTGAAATAATGGCTTCTGGAATATCCATGTCTTCCCCTATATCCTAAACCCGTATCTCTTCCTCTTATTCCTCTATTAGATACAGGGAACTTAGGCTCAGCATAATCAAAAATCTCATTAGAATAAGGATCTATTAAATGAATCATGTTAACAGAACAAAATATCAATCCTTCATCTGATGAATATTTTTCTGAATTATCCAGTTCTGGCTATTCCATTTGGGGGGCGGTGCCCGTGCTTTTGAAGTAGATGGCATAAAATCTTCCAGAGTCAAATATAATTTATGCTTTGACACGAACTTGTCTTCTTCTGACTCCTCTTATTTCTCACATTATGCTGCTTCTTTGAAGAATTTCCTTCTGATGAAGGGGGTTTTCTGTAGTATTCATTGAAGAAGACACAATTGGTTGATTCAATTGTATTCATAAAATGTCTTCAGTTCGGTTGATCATTTTTCTGACCATCAAAAAATCATATTTCTATGCATTTTTTCTTTTTACTTCATGCCACTCACCATCTTCCTCTAGATCAGTTGCAGTAACACATGCTACCTAGGCTGAAGAACCTTTCAGTTTTACCGGTCCAGAGTCCACCATCTTTTTCATGAGGTCTTTGAATATAGAACACTATTGAATGGGATGCACCAACATCTGATGAAATGGGAAATATATGGGGTGGTCATCATCTCCTTCCTTGTTCGGCCTTTTGGGCCTTGGAAACTGAACCGATTGTATTCCTGAGCCAAGATGAATTATCCAGGATCATGTTAATTCTAGAAAGAATAATCTTTTTTCTTCAAATATTCAACCTGTTTCTGCCTTTTATCTCTTTGATCATCTTGACAAGGTGACAATTGTTGTTGTCACTCAGGAGGTGGAGTGCTTCGATAGGATGAATATTTTGAAGTGCAAGTAGGTACAAGTTCTTCTTTATGTGTAACTTTAGAAGTATATGCTTTCCCTATTCTCTTTCTTGGAAATGATGGAATTACACAAGTTTTAGCCTTATTCTTTTGAATAAAGTCTTCGATCTACTGATCGAACGAAGTATGGTCTCGAAACACTCCTGTGTAGTTCAAAGGGATCAACGGTGTGCTAAATTCATCATGCTGATTTTCCACATAGATTGGTAACAATTATTTTTGAAGGATTGCTAACATAAGGAATATGTTATTCCCTTACATTGAGTAATGAAATATGAAACTATTTCATTTGACCTTTGCATACAATTGGTATGATAAAAACCATTCATCTATGGAACCGTTGAGCTAAATTGAAGATGAAAACTTTGACAGAGATCTTCCCACCCAGTAATTGACCAAGATTGAAAACTATTATACCAGACAAAAGCAGGTCCTTTTAATGAATGTAAAAAACACCTGAGCATAACTGTTACTTTTTTTGAGGAGTTCCCAACATAGGATCACAATGAGAAACAAAATGTGTTATGTTTTTTTCAGGATCTTATGAACCATTAAAAATTGGGTATGTGGTATTTTCAAAATTTGATGGGGGAGGGATTGCATCTACCCATTCAGGGTAATCTTACTTTTCTGGTTGACCTTGTTCACGCTTTTCCTTCATAGCTCCCAAATGACATGTTAATGACTAAATGGTAGTCATTAATTTTTTAGAAACATTTGGTTAATCTTGGTCTTGAGTAGGTGCAACAACTGGAGATTGGACGAGTGTGGTGACCGGTACTGTCATTGATGGTAGTATTGTCGGTTTCTGTCGCATATGACCCATAAGATAGGACCTGTGAGGATGTAATTGTAAAGGGGGTTATTCATGATCCATCCCCATAGCTGTAACAAATTCCATTTATTCATTAACTCCAACATGCTTAGAAATAAGACTACCTTGATGTAGTTCAACATTTAACCTCCTTAATTAATTTATTTATTCTTATTGTCTTGCGAACCTTTCCTCTAATGAGAGTGATTGGCATTCTCCAGAGGTTGGATGGAATGTAACCTGACTTTTACCCTATTACTTGGCATGTGCCTTTCTAGAGTATGGAAGGGAATTATCCAAAGAAATGTCTTGCCTCTATGAAACACTCTATCTTATGGTACACACAACTCCTTCATTAGTTTCAGTGTGTACAACTTCTTGAACATGAACTTCTTCATCTGATCTCTCTGAGAAAGCCTAATATCTTGGGGGTTTAGTGACAACTGAATTGATGACATTTATCGATGCATAACGCATTTCATCCCTTCTATCAGCACATCTGCGATACTGTCTTCTTCCATGTCCTTTATGATACATGGCCTCTTGTTTGGTTGATCCCTCAGGAAGTTTTTGTTGAACAGTAATTTGGAGGGAATTTTTTTGATAATTCAGAAATGCGTTTCACTTGTGGTTTCTTCCCTAATCGAGAGATGAATGACTTCCCTTGAGGGAGAGATTGAGATTTTGAAAAAGTCCACAGTCTGGTGGATTGGGGTTGTTCCGGTTTTTCCTGATCAACTCCTTGAATCCTATCTGTTGATTCTGAGGGTTGGATTAAAAGAATCCACATCCTGGAAAGTTGAGGTGGCTCTTGAGCTACAACATCTGAAACGTTCTTAAATTCCCTTATGATTTTAAATATTTTAGTACAGAAATTGGCAGGATGCATCCACCCACATCAACTCAAATTACCTAGCTCAAATAACTGCTGGATTATTTCTAACACCTCTGTCACCTAATGATGTGCATTCTCTAAACGAAAATCCTATTCAATATTCTCATTTTCATGATTCAAGAGTAATTCGACAACTTTTTCTTTATATTCCTAACTTTGTAAAGAACTAGTTGAGGTAGGTTCTTGAGAAAGCCTTTAATTACGCACAAAAACAGTTAGATGTGGCCAGCCAAGGTCACTAACATTGTAAGAGACCACTTTTTGCGGGCTTTGATGACTGTAGACCACAATGAAATGCAATGGTCCATGAACACCCCATCCCCTGATATGAATATTTGATGGGGCATTGGTAATTAACTGGCGCAACCTTTTCAACGCGCCAATGCATGGATGCTGAAGGGCTCTCTACTGATTTTCATTGTTTAGATGTCGGGACACTGAGAGAGATGCCAAGCCAATTTGGCGTTGCAACCCTTCTATTATCTTGACATGATTTTGATATTCATCATAAGATAATATTTTATCATTAATGTGGCAAAGAGTTTTCCATATGTTGAGACGACTATCGTGAATACAAAATTCTGTCAATGTTTCTGGAATATCATACTCAGAGTCAGCCAAAGGCAAAAACATGACTAGTATTTCACCTATTGCCAGTTGTTTCCTCATATTCAGAACATCATATTTGCAATTCGATGAAGATTCTTCTACCTGATTAGACCAAATTTAGTGCATCATTTCTTCTTCATATGATTAAACAATATTGATAGAGAATTCATTTGTCAAATTAGAATATGAATGTCCCAGGGGTGGTTCGGAGAATGACCTACACCCCAGGATATCTTCCGATTGAGAAAGTATTTCACCTACTTGTGGTAAGGCATCAGACATGACTATCATCACATTTGAAAGTGCCTCAATATAAGAGGGCTTTCTCATTACTCCATGGTACTTTGAAAATTTTCCCAGCAATGCCAATTTCTACTACGGAGTGCACTTTCATAGCTAAATTCATCACCATGTGGAGGACCACCATGGTGGTTACAGTAAAAGAAGAAACCTCTGGCTACATGGATTTCTGGACAAGTATATTGTTATCGTGGCTTTCATTTGAAGAAAATACTTCGAGATTGACCAAATTGTCATGAATCAAGATTTCATGTGGATGTGTCTTATGAAGACCTTAAAAATTATTGTTGTTACTTCTGGAATCTAGAAATGAGGGAGTATAATCTTGAGTTTCAACATACAATTTTCTGAGGGATTCAAGAACTCCAGCATTAAGAAAGGCATTATTACAGATTGTCTCTTGATCTTTCAACTCTGCTGGATGGGTCTTTTTCATGGACACATTCTTACTCAATTTAGAAACCACTTGATGATGAAAGTTGTTATAATGGGCAGGTGTATGTTCCTGCTCTAGATAAATTGTTAGGTTAGGCTGATTATTTCCATTTAAATCAGGTGTATGTGCCTGACTTGATTATCTATATGACATGTGGAAGTATTTCCCAAAACCCTCCTGGACTGGAACAGAGGTGTGTATCTACTCTAGAGTGACATGTTTATGAGTCAATCCACTAATATGGATAGATATAGGTTTATTTCCCTGTGATGTCACTGAAGTTGTTATAATTTCATGATAAGTATCCCGAATATGGGTAGGAATTTTCTTCTACTCCTTCACCACTATCAGAATGTGCTCGGGGACTTCAGATGCCAGAATGGGAATATAAGTCCATTTCGTGCTTGAGGTAGGTGTGTGTTCGTGCTCCTATCCTACTTTTCTTGTCCGTGAATTCTAACCGTACTCATGGGTGGGGGTAGAAATTTGTGTCTGCCTCATAATTATCATTGGAGATTTCTAATTGACATCTCCGGGTGCTACCAAATGAGAATGTTGGATAGATTGATGAATCCCAGGTTTATGTGCATGCTGATTGTTCACCACCAAATAAGATTGATGAACTTCTTTCAAGATTGGCAGATGAGACTACTGGCAGAATTGATGAGTGTAAGTAGATGTATGTGCCTGTTTACAGGTGGTCACCACATTTGATTGGCGAGATTCTTTTGTTGCAGTTAGACGATCCTGATGACTGGATGATGATTTATAAACTGGTGTGTATTCCTACCTATAGTACTCTGCTGTAATTTCTAGGTTGGATTGGTGTGTTACTGCCAGATGAGTCTATTGGGCAGTGAAATTAGGACGGATGGGTGTATATGCCCGCTCATTCCATGCCATCAAGTTAGGTTTATGGACTTTTTAGGAGGGGTAAGAGGTATGAACCTGCTCCCTTTTGGCCGAATTTTTCCTCTGATGGTTCATCTTGCATGCTTGGGTATGAGGGACCTGAGTTGAACCCCTAGATTTGATACACTAATCATGTTAAGGGTGCACCGCCGCACGAGTATGGTGGTGATTTTTGGTGGGAGTCCTCGTGAAGGGCTACTGTCTTCTTGAACTGAGGCATTGAGTGACCTCTTCATTCACCTCCCTATAATATTGGAGGGATTGGTTGAGGTGTTCCGGAGACAACGACCTAAAATAGTTGGAAACGGTGGTTGGCACCACCTGCCTTTTGACCACTTTTCATCACTGTCCAGGCAACCAGGGTGAGTTTTTAATGTGGAGGGCTTGTCAAGCGGTTTCTAAAGTCGAGATTCTACCATGTTGACTGTATTTCCATACCAATGCATTTGAGACCCAACATTGAAGAGGCTAAGTAGGTTATTTCATCCCCAGATCAGAAGAGGATCCAGTAGGAGTAGCGTCCAAGACATTCAAAAGTGTGAACTTTAAAGAATCCATTTTTGTATTGTAGATAGTTCTTGGAAAAGAGTGCATGTTTGATATAACAGACATAATCAAGATAATCTTGGAATGACTACATCTTTTAGATGAACACATTTGTGTTTGATTTCATTTTTGGACCCCATATTGAGTTCAATAGGGGGTTAACAAATACGTAAAACATTATTATAATTTGGTTAAGGATTCACGTTGGGTTCGCCATTTTTTGTTTCTTATAGAAATGGGGATGACCTTGTTGGTTTAATGTTAAAACTATTCCAATCGATTTCTAATGGGTATATTTGTAGAAACGGAAACACCCAATGATTCTATATCCATTTGGACCTAGTTTCCAATGGTAGGTGATCATTAGTCGTGGACTAATGAGGCTTGATAATTTTCATTGGTCGAGAGGATGGGAGGTCAGGCTCATCGAACGTTTTTAGGGGGAATTAATTCCCACTCTGGGACTCTCTTATATATTTATGTTATGTTCATGAATCCTTATTAATTCACCAATCATGAATGTGATTTTTCCTTTATATTAGGCCATCAAATATTTATATGTATGGGATTTAGAGAATCTTATTTATGTATTTGAGGTTCTTCATCGATAGAGAATAATCTGTATGTATTGGAGATTCTTAGTCAATGAAATCCTTAAATATATTATATAAAAGTCTCTTGATCATTATGATGTCCATAATGGTTTTAAAGTAACTCAGTGGGGAGCTTGAAGTTTATTGTCATTCAAAAAGATAGGGACTATTTCAGAGTTGGGATTATACCCGCTGATGGGGTACCTATGTATCCATTTTAAAAAGGAATCAGAACCCACATTCTTCGATAAAAAGGACACATTTTAACATCATATGGGATAGAAAATAATTAATTAAAGATGGTCTTGAACCTTATAAAGGCTTCCTACGTACTCTACTTTAATGTAGAGATCAAAGTCCACGTTGTTCGGGAAAAGAAATATGGGGTTTATTCATAGTTAATGACCCAAAAAGAGATGTCTTGGTTTATGTTACATTCTAATCTCATGCAAGTCATGCTCAGTGTGAGAAATATGAGGTATCAGTAAACATGAAAATGGTACCATGAATGATGAATTCATGAGAAATGATGTGGGGCTTACGTACATATGACGGCCCATGTAAATGTAAACTAGGACATTAGGAAAGAATCCCAAGAGCAGGGTCCATAATGGTCTTTGTAATTTATGTAGATCTGGAATCCTAACCCGGGACATACTCCTGAAAAGGAATCCAAAATTAAGAGGATCTTATGATTGGGGTTTATTCCTGAGAAGGAAGCCCAAATAAAAATAAATTAATATTGGGGATTGCTCGTTAAGAGGATGCCCAATTTTAAAGGAAATTATGACTAGGGATTACTCCTGAGATGGAGGACCAATGTTGAAGGAAATTATGACTAGGGATTACATCTAATAAGGAGGCCCAGGTTAAGGAGACTTGTGACTTGGGGCTCACTCATAAAACGGAGGACCAATTTTAAAGGAAATTATGACTAGGGCTTACTTCTAAAAAGGAGGCCTAGGTTAAGGAGACTTGTAACTTGGGGCTTACTCCTTATAAGGAGGCCCAAAAAAAGAGATATTCTCATCTAAAAGGATGAGATTATATAGGAAACTCCAAATCGTGGCGACATAAAGCTTGTATTACACAAGGTTTTGGGAGAGGTTCTCACAGAATTCTTTTCAATATTGAAAACAACAGAAGAAAAATGCCATAAATATATTTGAAGAATGTTTGGAAGGATATATCTTTAAGAGGAGAGGTGGATTTGTGGAAAGGATGTGACAAGGATGGAGGCACAGAAGTTTTTTTCTGGCTCACAAGCTCTGGTCGCGCAAGTATAATTGCTCGATATGAGTCACCGTGGGTGACGAAGAACCTATAGGGTAATACATGGGAGACATGGAACACAATACCTTAGTATCATCCCTAAAGGCTTACATAAGGGTGGCACACATGTTTCCATTGAGAGAGAAGGGTGACGAACAAGTGTCTTAATTTCCCTAAAGGGATGGACACTTAGGCATGGAAGTATTAATGAGTACTAAAACATAGAATGGGGGGCCCACATGGGCTATTTATAGGACACTAGGTAGCTTGGGAGAAAAAATGTATAGGGTGCACAACTGACTTGCACAACCCATATGTGGTGTGCATGTGACTTGTGCGGCACACATGATACTTGCACGATGCCCCCCAATTGAATTCCTGGTTCATCCCTTTGTAAATTTTTTATGTTCTTCAAAGGGTGGCCCTAATTGGGCATAAGGTATTCCCCTTTTACATTCATTGGACTCTGTGACAGAAAGGAGCTTCAAGAAATATATAGTGGGTTTTGGGATTTTTGGTTCTATACAGTGATATATATGTATATATAAAGTATGAATTCAAATGATTTTAAATCGTTACAGATGAATTGTTTACCACTAAATGGAATTTTGATTGTAAGGTGAATGTTTTTTCTCTATAACATGAAATTGTAACAAAATATATTAGAACACAAACTATGTGATATGAAACCTTTACTCGAACTGAATCTTAGTATTTAGTTGTTGGGAGTGTCTCTTTCATCCTTTTTTCCTGTTATGGTCTTCACTTTATCACATTTTCTTGGATTTTGGATTTTATAGGGAGGTGTGATATTTTCATATGATGTTTTTGTACATATCCTAGTTATCATATTGTAATTACTTCGAAGGATAAATTATCTTTCGATGTTTTTTATTGGAATTGTGGAGTCATACCACCCTAATATCATTGAGTCATACTCCAAGACGGAAATAAAGACCATGCACCGGAGGTTGTGGGGCTTGATCCCCTAGTGATACCTCACATAGTTTCACTTTTGTATCCACATTTTATTCTTGATATGGTTACTAATTCATATTTTTGTGAGGGATTTTCCAATATAATGTTGTCTATGAAAGGTTTTTCTTGCCCTACCCTGACTATGGAAGAGTTAACTCGGGAGTTCCTACATCATCATCCTCCCACCATTTCAAGGTATGGTAGACCTCATGTTACACAATCATATATACATGATATGATTAATATATTCAATAACCTAGAGATGCCTCTAGAGTAGAGGTTAACAATCACTACTAATATGCTATGTGGTTCTACCAAGTGATGGTGGGATGTCATTACATAGGAAGTCCAACAATGAGATATGGTATGGGCGGACTTATAGATGTATTTTATTGTTTTTTTATTTCAACATAAATTGAGTGATGAAAAAATTAGGGAATTTATGCACTTGTAGTAGGGATCAATGTCTTTCAAGGAATATTATTCTAGTTTCAATTATCCATAATAGTTCACAATGACTTTATCTGGTGATTATTTCACGAATTTGACACAATTCAATGAAGGGCTAGTATACACCATCTGATCACATGTCAATGTCTTTAGAATGAAAAATATTTCTTAGATAGTAAATAAATCGCTCATTAATGAGGGGAATATACAGGAATATGATGTTCATAATTAGGGTGGGTCAGTACCTAGATTATGTTGTGTTTCATCCAGTTGCAGAAAGTGAAATTTCGAGGTTTCTCATGGTGGTAGTAGGCATTATGAATCTTGTATATATAGTTTCCTTATATGTCACCAGGGAGGGAAGATGGACACATGAACCCCCAATGTATGTGGGATCCTATTGAATACAGAGAATGTGGTAGTATGTGGCATATCCAGTGATTCTTCAAAACTTTTTTTAATATTCTCAATCAATTTAGAATTTAAACCCTTCCAATGTTATAGGGAAGCACCAATAATATCTCTCAATGAAGGTTGTTATAATTAAACTGGCTACAAATTCAAATTTTCATGTTGCGAAAGAGGTAATCAAACTAAAGACTTGTAGCACCAATAAATTATGGAATTCTTAGGATAGTTTGGTTGTGATTGAGTGGATCTCTATGGTTCAGATAAATGAAATGAATCCTATATTGGAGGAGCAAAGAAACGAACCTTGTACTATTCGAGGTATAATATTAGTTGACTTTACATTAGTGTATTCTTTATTTGATA
Organism: Viscum album; assembly: GCA_963277665.1. Classification (NCBI taxonomy): domain Eukaryota; kingdom Viridiplantae; phylum Streptophyta; class Magnoliopsida; order Santalales; family Viscaceae; genus Viscum; species Viscum album. The sequence continues at coordinate 1,452,028,315 of OY728138.1, forward strand.
ATAGTGAATAAAAATATTTAATATCGGTGAAGATTATGGAGACTCATTTCCTTGACATATATTTTTTATGTGGCATCATGACACTCGATTCCACATTGTTTATCTGATCAATGAGTGTTCAATTATTTGAAGAATTTACACTTGAGATTGGATTATATCTCTTCCTATATATTCTTTTCTTCTTCAACATGGCATGGTTTTATTTAAATATGTGGATGGACTAGTTACTTCCCTATCAAGACCATATCAATTCCAATCCCTGTAGGTTGAAAATTACATCACTAAAGGATAATGATCATATTCACAAGGGAAAATGGGGTTTCTAATCATCTTGACCTAGACCGAAGAATGAAGGTATGACATCACATATTTTCAATCATTTCGGGGATGATCAGGGGTAATGAACCACTATTTTCCATTTTGTGGTGGATCATTTTAGTGATTTTCCCTAACTTTTTACATGGTTACCTACACCTAGAGTTTTAGAATTCCATAATTAACTAGTTACAGAAGTTTAACCAATGTTCATTCTTCTATATATAATGGAATCTAAAGAGATCTTGGAGCTAATGAAAAAGTTAGATGATATGAAGGATAAAGGTTTTATATGCCCGAACACATATCCATGGGGTTTACAAGTTTTTTTTTGTGTATTTGGACTTTATCCTTAGGAATTTCATGGATCAATAAAAATTGAACCATCTTATAATAATGAACCTTTATCCACTTCCGTAAATAGACAACCTCTTTGATCAGCTCGGAGGAGTGTGGAAGATTTAAATGTTTGATTTGAGGTTAGGATTTCTTCATGTACAGGTCAGGTCATTAGATATACCTTATATATATTTCCAAAGAATGTACGGTATTTTCGAATACTTTTAATGTTTTTAGACTCATGAATTTCAAATATGTTTATATGGATATGATGAATTGGGTTTTCCATCCTTAAATGGATTCATTTTTTGTAGTCTTTGTAGAAGAATAATTATTGTATTCTCTCTCTCAACATGAACATTCGAATCATTCTGATATCATGATGAATACACTAATATGGATCCGTCTTTATGTTAAGATCATAATAAATCCACTTTTGGATCAACAAATTTCACATACATGGTCATATTGTCTCAAAGTTTCAAGAATCGATATAACCACAAAAGGTTTGGGTTCTTGTTTTCTTGAATCATCACAATATCATTTTTGATCTACAATGTTTATTGTGGATAATTTATTATTATAGACACTTAATTCTTTATTCCTCACACATAGAAGGTAAACTTATATTCTTGAAAAGGAATGGTGTGGATTTCATATGGTAAGAATCGTTTGAAAGAACCTTCCATAACTTGAACTGATTATTGACTTCATCATCGATTATGATACTGAAAAAGATAATAAGGGACTGTATAGTTTACTGTTACACATCAGGTGTCAGGGTTATTGAAATTTAGATGATGGATGAGAGATCCATATCATATGGGTCTCATATGTTGAGGTCTCATGAGAAATAATACCCATTGTTATACCTTGATCTAGTTGTTGTAGTTCATGATTTACATTATTGGGAACTTTATTTTCATGGATTCATTACGTTATATTCCCTGATCACAAAATACTCAAGTAAATCTTTTCACACAGTGATCTAATACTATGGTATCTTAGAGGGTTTGAATATATGCAATACTTTGATTACATGACTACCTATAGACCTAGTAAATGTAATGTTGTGGTCGATGATCTATGATAGAACACTCGTACCATGGTTGTTTAAGAGGCCAGTGATGAGTGGATGTTTGTGGAAATTTTTTTATAAATTCATGTTGAGCATCAAGAGGATCATAGTTAGACTTTCCACATAGAATTAGAAGTCATATATACCCTTTAAGAAAAGGTGATATTGTAAAATAATTATGATATAGAGGACTTATACCAAAGGAAAAGTATATAAGATGATGATTCACCCTCTTCATAGACCATATATGAAAATGAGACTATATGATTTCATAAGGATGTTTGGGTTCCATCAGATATTCAAGAGGAAATAATGTGTGAATTTCATTCCTTAACATGGGCGGTACATCCCTGTGTCACTAATATATATTGAGAATTACATGTCTAGTATTGGCGACCTTCAATTAATTTTGGTATATATAGTTTCATCACTCGATGTTTTACCTAATATTATGTGAATGTGAAACATAATTAACTAGATGTACTTTTGTAGCCATTATCCATTCCAGAGTTGAAATGGGATGATCTCTTTATGTAATTTGTGAGAGGTTTACCTTGATGACCTCAAAGAAATAATGGATTTTGATTAGTCATTGATCATTAAAGAACGGTCACACACAAATTACCTATTAGAGTGAAATTTTATATAGATGATGTAGGGATGATATATTGAAGTGAGGTTATTAAACTTTATAGAGATCCAATTTTAATCATTTCTGACAGGAATTATCATTTCATGTTGTAGTTCTGGCATGGTTTGTAGAAGTCCATGTGTAAACTGGTTATTGTAAGCATAACCTATCACCCAAATAATGCCAGATAGAAAAAGAATAAAAATAAGGTGTTATAGGATATGCTCAATTCATGTTTCCATGAAGTCAGGGGTTGGGGTAGAATAACATACCTTTATTTTTTTCATATAATAATAGATTATTTGAAACCATTCACATTCCTACTAAAAAATCATTATATGATATGACTTGTATATAACCTATATACTGGTTAGTGGTTTGGGAGGCTACTTTTCATGGAAAACATCTTGTTCAGAAGACTACTAAGAAAGATCTGTTGATAAATAAGTGCATGATGGCAGAAAATTCTTGACATCAGTCATACACAAATCGATATCAGAAACCTCTTAGGTTGAAGGTCTGACAGAGGGTTTTCTTTCGTTCTTCACCTAGTTTGGACCATCAATGAATTAAGAAGAATAATAATCATTCTTAGAGGTTCCTTGTAAAATTTTAGGATTTGAAATGAATTAGACATGTGTATTTTTAGGTAATACTTCCTCGTATATGTTAGTCTATGCATGATATCTTTCCCATCTATCATCTTCTATAGTTATATTCAAAACTTTTTCATGTTTTCCATCCTGACGAGGTTGTGTAAGGTATGGATGTGTCTTTTGAATAGTACCCCATGTGTATTGTTGATAAGAACATAAATAAACTCCATGAAAAGTATGTTCTAGTAGTATAGGTTTTGTTAAAGCACAACCAAGTATGAGAGGCCAATGATTTTCTCATATGATTCATCCTTAACCTTGGATGGCCATCATAGGAATGAGTTTCTTTAATGAGGGGTGGTTATAATGAAATTGTTTTTTAATGTCATGTTAATGATGTTTTCTTCTTAGATTCTATATATTAGACACTAGGAATATTCCAAAATGATTCATAGAGGTTATTGTGGAGTCTGAGTGCTTGTTCGGAGCCTTTTTCCCTGAAAATTTGAATGGACGACTAGGCTACACAGTTATTAAAACAATGACACTGAGCCAAATAAGGTTTCTCCTAATAGTGTGTCACCTATTTTAGGGAAGATCAAGGTGCATGGTTTACCCTAACCATGAAACTAGGTCTACAGTCCCATGCGAGGACACCTGTAATTTTTAGAATTGGTGTTATTCATGGAATGTTCATGGGTAGTCAAATTTTTCACTTAGCCTGTGTAGGATCCCTCTATAGGAAGATCTAGGAGAACAGTGAATACATGGTTTGTCTAACCCCAAATCCAAAACATCAAACCCAATTAAGAGAGATGATTTTACAATTATTCCATTAATGAACCTTAAGCATCTTCTAAAATTTTATTCCTATTTTCATCATGCAACAACTTCAGGTCCTCTCCCATTAAATCGAGTTCCAGCTAGACATGGGATCCTAGTTCAAAAAAAAATCAGAAATCTGAACCAAATGTCAATGAATTTATTATATGTGCAATGGTATTCTCATTAATCCTCATGATTCCTTTCATTATTTATCTTCCCATCTCTTGTGCTATTTTGGTGTGATCTCTTTCACCCTATTTTCATAGAATTAGAAAATTCTTCTTTTTTCTGTCATCTTAATTAAAACATAAAGCCAATATTGGGTGAGGAGTAATCTATGGCCTTAATTCAGGTGGTATCATTTTATTTCCCAATTTTTTTGGTGATTATATAGATTTTCACCCTATGAAAAAAATGCATACATTTTTGTGCATCATCTCAAATGTAATTTCCCTTCAATGTCAATATACACATGTTTTTATACTACTACTGACCAGTTTGATCTTTTTCAAGGATGTATATGACATTGGTCACCACCCATTTATACATGAGGACATTAATTTACCTTTTTAATATAAATGATAATGAATCAGACTACCTCTAATGTGTTTCAGTGTGACTCTAAGAAGGATCTTCCATGCTAAATTAAATCAAATGGATTATTTTAATGAATTATATGTCGGTTACAAGGCCACAAAAAATTATATATAATTATAAATCTTAATTGTATAAACATTGATTTCAATGATTGATTGGGATTGATTAAATTAAATTATTTACATATAAAACATGTTATTATTATTGGTATTATGTGGATATTGGCTATTGAATGATGGATAATCGACTTCTTTAGAATGAAATTTCACCCTACCATATAATGGATGTTGGGAATAATGTCTTATATGAAGGGAAATAATTAAAAAATCCGTCATGAGATTTGTGGATGGTACCTCATTTTGGGAAAATATCTTGTAAGACTATTTTTGGACACCTAACTTAGGACCTAGGTCCAACTGTCACCTAGAATCCATTTATATGCCAACTTTTGTCCTCAAATTCTTATTGAATATATGTGTATATAGTATGTAAATATGTATGAATATTATTACTTATATATATATATATGGTATTTATATTAGATATATTCAGACCTATGCTAATGCAGCTAGAGTATGCTAGGTATCCTAATAGAACCTCTACTGAAAGGTATTTATTAATTTAGCTTTTATGTTTATTCATTATACTGTCACAATAATTAGCAATATACACTGGTTAGATTATTTCTTGACATATTAGTGGTGGAATACTGATTTTATCTCAAACCGTACTTGGGCCACCTCTTGTACCCAAGTAGAACATATGTCTACAGGTATGCATAAGTGAATAAACCCTCCTATAAATTTTTTATATGTTTTAATTATAGCTTGGATAATGGGAGTAGAGGACTGGGTGTATAATCATGATTCATATGGATTAGAATCTTTCATATTTGTACTATTTATAGCATGTTGTATATTCCAATAATTTTTTCCCTTTGTGTATATCATCATTCTATTAAATCATTTTAATGACTCTTCCTAGGGAATTTTGGAATTTATTCTTATCTCTTAGTTCTATATTAATTCGTGGTGGTGTATTGTATTTGATTTCTATTGTTTGATATGCTATAATATGTTTTCAATATTGTATGATTATTTATATTGTCTATTTTGACACTCTGATAAGAGGGTATAGTCTCCCCACCATTCCAATGTAGATCTGGAATTATAATTGGTAGCCTTTGGCATACGAGGAGGCATGCTTGATCCCATGTGATCCACCAACTTAGGGACATAGTTAAGAGGACATTTGGTTGGAATGTTACACAATAGATCCATAATAGATGTAAATAGAATTTTACATCTTATTACGAATAGGTAATGACCTCAATTTATAGTGGTCACATTTCTTCATGTATGACGCTACAAAGAACTACAATTTCTACTTGGGTTTCCCACATAAAGGTGCCCCAGTCCAATTTCATTGTTATATTCCACTGAAGATACAAGTCCAAATTCTATAACCATTATGACACCAAATCATGTGATATTTATTCCAAAAATTTTGGTTTCCAAAAACCAAAGTGATCCAAAACCTAATTACATTAGGCATTTAATGTCACAAACTCCACCAAGCTTATCCATTGAACCACGCCTTTCTCAATTGTAATTAAGCATATTCTCTTTCACCAAACCATGTCTAACAAATTCACAAATTCTCACATATTAATTATTTCAAAGTACGTAAAGAAAAAATACTCTTTATGTGAATAGAGTGAATCTTTATTGAATCTCATACCTCTAGGTTTGAATAAATGTACTTTATAGATATTAATAGACCACAATGTACCAACTCCACCAAATTTCATAGTCATAACACTCTTCATTATAAAAAGGAAACTCATTGATACCGAAATTCACCATTAATCACCTATCACATGGGTGTTATAAAATGATATTGTGCATCCAACATCCTCCAAAACCCATCCATGTATCACTAATACTATAACTCAAGACACATTGCACTACTAGGTTACAGGAAAACAAGAAATCCCTTACCTTAGGACTTTAAAGGATACTCAAATACACAATCCATTACCATCATCGATGACCACCTCTCAATGTTAATTTGTTTTTTTATACAATATGAATATCCTCACTCATGTTACATCCATGTTGTATGAGGGGATAACATTCCAGTAACTATAGACATACTGCGAGGGCCATAGGGTCTTATGAAAACCCATGAATGTTTATTTTGGGGTCATAACCCATGGAATGTTTTCATAGTATATATCCATATATATTTCATGATGACTTTTATCTTAGTAAAAATCTAAATAACAAAGGATTATAGGTTTGTTTAAATTGATTTACTTGGTGCTAGATGGATATATCCATATATACCAAAGTCCGAACTTCAATTTACATGACCCATATAAATGCTACTGGATCATGAATATAAAAATTTTAACTAGATCCTGATAACGATCCAAAATGTATGTTTTACTACATAGTATAAGAGGAACTATATCATCATCCCTTACATCATCATCATATTCTAGGTGAACCACAATGTAGTTTCAGATGAATTTCTATTAGAAGTAGACACACATAAGATTTTATCCAAAATAACACCACAAAACATATTATAGGTCATTGACACTAATGAATATGGGTTAACATTAATCATTATAATCATACATAAAAAACATATAAATCATATGAAACCTACATATTGAATATGATGCATGGGACAGCTGCTACTGATAAATCTAAGATATAAATCCATATAAAATAACAACCAAAAAATTCATGTGCATCACATGAGTTGAAAACATATTTTTGTAACAAAAAAACCAATAACATCAATCTGAAGCTTGGGTAATATGCATTTCACCTAAAAATGTATTTGTGATTCACTAAAATACGTTTTTTCAGGAGATATAAAACAGTAATGTGTTACCTATCATCCAACTCAACACAATAAGAAAAAAATAATCAGGTTATTTACACAATTTTTTATCATCCTGACCCAAATCACTAGATTCGAGCCAAAATGCCATTAGTCCTCAGTTATGCCTCCAAATATTCTAGAGGCTACCAAAGATAAAAATAAAAAAAATTACAAAAAAATTAAATAATATAAAAAAATTATAAAATGAAAAAAACATATAAATTTTAATAATGAATGGTGATGAAAGATCCTCTATAGTACTAATTGGAAAAAAACATACATTCCCACTTGGTCGATTAGGTATATGATATAAAATAATAAAAATGACCACATTATCTACTAATCCATGGATTATATTTTCCTAGTCTCTATAATAATATTTGGATATTCCACTCTTAAATTAATCGCAACCCTTAGTCAAAAAAATAACTTCAATAAGTTAGTCTTGAACAGGTATCCAGGTAACATGTCCTCTCTACTAGAGTGTGAGTGAAACTTAGTAGGACACCATTAAAGTTGTCTAATACCCAATATGTAATATGAGGTGTATGTCAAAGCGATAAGATCAATATAAAATAAATTGATAGAACATGAAATACACAAGTATAACATAATCACCATGAACTCACAAGAAATAAAAATCATATGTTGAGTGCTCATATGCATAAAAATCTTACATAAACCATGACTGCATCTTCTTTGTCTCTATTATATAAGGCTAGTTGAAATAAATATCAAGAGAAATCAATAGAAATAATCAAGGATGGTTAACTGGGTATTGATACATAATGTCACATGATAAACACAAGTCATCGAGATAACATGTCTTTTAGTATCCTCAAGACATCGACTGTACACGTCTCTTAGACCCTACAAGGCATCAAGAAAAAATTTCAGTCGACATATATATGGTTTTGAGAGGATGTGTCAATTCTAATCTAGAAATTATGGTGTGAAAATGTATCCCAACATCTACAGAGTCATCAAACCTCAGTTAAGGTTTTCTCGGTTTTAGCCTCTTGTCCATCAGGACCCATTCATATACTAAAGACTATTGACATCATCAAAATCCATTAACCCTACCCATAAAAAGACTAATCATATCCTGACAGTTCACATGTCCTTAAATTCCAGAACAATACTTCTATATAAATGATGATATACTAAATAATAGGGAAGAGATTAATTGTAATTTGGGCATAACATATCATGAAGATCATTTATTTCCAACATATAATACAAGTGAACATTGTTAAACATGTTACATCTATTACAAAGTCATACTAATGGAAGACCTCATCACATATGATCTCATGGGATACACATGCACCCACATTTCACGAATATCATGCATGATTGACAAGACATTGCAGTATTGGTCTCAAACCATGGAAAATAAGAGTGAGAATATAAATAGATCATGGAATATCATCATGAGTCATAGAAACGACACATTTGATCAGGATAAATCATGGAATAAAAGGATATATACGCATACTCATTAGTGGAAAATCCACATCCATAAAAGAACAAAATCAATAAAATGCACAAGGTTCCTTCATGACCCTTAAGGACGTTTTCAAATTATTTTAGGCATGGTTTATTTAATTATTTAATACTTTTGAACCATTAGTTACTTAATAAAAAAACATGTCTCCTTGAAATAGATATGTGTTGATATTCTTAGCTAATTAATCATTACACATGTTATAACACATTAATGATTAAAAGGTCATTCAGCCACGGTGGAGAACATCATACCACTTGCTAATAAATCATACATAAACCAAAGGTTAGAGAACATGAGACCACCTGCCACAAACAAGTAAAAACAATCTATAAAAGTAATAATATTCTTTTGAGTTTCCCAAGTCCACTAGGCCTCCAAAAAATTCCAACACGTTCTTCCTAGTAAATATAATTACAATCAAATATGTATAACTAAATTATAAATAATGGTAATATTTACACTGAACTGAAATTCAATGGTTAAGGATCAAATGTCAGAGACTTATCAGATATCAAAACCTAGTCATATCCATTACCAACCATCCATGGATGGTCCTTATAGAAATTAAGACATCATTTCAAGAAAAATACCCATTGTAATGTAACAATACAAATTCTAATTAAGTATAATCAAATTTTTATCTGGATGTGAATCCATCCAATCATTATACCTTATTCATAACATTATACAATATAGTTAGGAACACTCAAATCACACTCTTAGTTATAATATATTAAAAAAACATTATATTCATTCAATGTTTCGATTAACAAATCTATATAAAAGTGTCGAAAAATAAAATAATTATTATCAATGTACATACCTTCATTAAAAGGCCAATCAATTATTTTCATTAATTTTCATAGAACACCCTGTAGCCCTCATAATCTAAATCTCCTTCTTTCCCATGAAATTCTATAAATATTTAATGGAATGAAAATAAAAATCATAATTGATACCTAGAAAATGATAGATTAGTGAAAATGATTATAAGGAACTAGGGTATCCATAGTGAAATGAGTTATCAGAATATATCAAGGAAAAAATTGCCATTGTGATTCATCCCTGATGATAGATATAGAGATCCACCATCTAACAATGAATAAAGAATAAAAACCAAAGAATTATTAATGGATATCACCTTGATTCTCCATTTTATAGCATAATGATCCTCTATAGATAAATAGGGGCTCTTGTAGGGATAAATAGAGGATTTTTATCCAAATATGTCTCAAAATTTTTAACCAAGACTAATAATCCAAAGGGGGATCAGATGGTGTAATGGAAAAAATGTTACTCCATAAAACCATGCACAGTGCACCCCATCATCTATCGAATAATTTTTTTCTATCTACTTTATGTAGGATCACATGATGAGTGATGAGTCCTTATGGGGATTAGGATAACCTCCAACTTCACTAATGAGTAGGCATAGGCTCATGGGATGGACAATGAGACCAATTGGGAAGAAAGTCATAAGCTAACCCCTTTAGATATCAAAAGCTGAAGTAGAATCCAAACATCCCTATCCAAATAATCTTAAAACATGAAGATTGTGTATTATCTAATTCCATAATTTATATCCAAAACACCACTTAGGAATATTTTACAAGAAGAAGCTCGATACAAAAATATTTTATCCAAAAGAATCATCCATATGACATAAAAAAGCACCCTATAAAAGATAAAATACATAAGTACGTAGGTTGCTATAAATTCCTAGAAGTGGAAGAAATTTCATCTATTTTATTTCCTAAAAATGAAACTAATTTTTTATAAAAATTATTAGTTTTAAGATAAAAATTAATGTGTACCAAAATAATGTATAATTTTAATTCAAATATAATTTATTTTAAATTATGTATAAAAAAATTAATGTTATGTGACATTCAAACAAATACAAATCAAAATAAATTGTTGAAATAAAATTTAATAAACTAAATACAATAAAAATTCCATCAAAATCAGTACTCTTTTATATTTACTAACAAATATCGTTTTTTGAAAAATTCCAAATAATTAACATAAAAATATTTTGACACGATGATTTCAGAAAATTGATGTCCATTTTAAAAAAATAAAAAATTAAATAGTTGATGAAATTAATTATAATATTCGTTTAGATAATGTAGTAAAAACCATTTTTGAATAAAATGTTTTTTTGAAGTGTAAAATGAATTTATTATCATTCTATAATCAGTCAACACCATTCTATGATTTTTAATATATTTTATTAAATAAATGACCTCTAATTATCATCAACATCATTCATATATAGTGATTATCGTAATTTACTATTTTAAAATTTCTTTATGAACATAAAGTAGTTATTAAAAAATATCAACATTAATCTTAAAAGAAAAATTTATTAAAAAAAATTAATTAATTATTTACTAATAATTAATCATTACATTTATATTAGTGAGAAAATACCATTATATATTTAATATTTTAGTTAATCCACTTCAAACCCACAAAACCAACAGCTGTGTTTTAATGAGTTTAAATATATAATCATATTTTAATAGTATATCAGAGTTTATTTGAAGATCAATATTACAAATGGAATATAAAATCAAACATATTAATATTTTAAAACAAAAATCTGAAGGGGTCACACCAAAAACATTGGAGGCAATGTAATTTGATCCGCCATACCGACCTATATTTTAAAAAATTCTAACAAACAAAATTTTTGTTGTAGAATTCTCCCCTTTAGATGTTCTTGACAATAATTTATAAATAAATTATTATCATTATTCCTCATAATGCATCCAAACTCGATTATATATTTTTCTTGAATCTATACTTCATCCTTTCTTCCAATTTTATTCAATAAAACTAAAAATGTGTTCTCTCTTATATATTTATGGCTAAATTATCTCCTATTTTTTTAAGAAATCCATTGAGGATAATCTATGCATTTTAAATGAATTTTCACTTTTTAATTTTTTTATAAAAAACTCATTTGTGTCCCTTTTGAAATTAAGCTAACTCAAACTCTTCCAAATCATCCGATGTTATTGGAAATTTGTCCCCACTACCATATTCTATCATCTTGGCTCTCTCAACCACTTATTGATTGAACCTTAAACAATATTTATCCTCTTGTGGGAATCATTTTTTCGAAACAATTCTTTATATGTTTACTTCACCTATTATTTCTTCTTGTTGGGGAGAACAACACCAAAACATCCTAGTCTTTATGCCTTATAATACGTAATTTATAGTGTTCCATATTTACCTATAAATCACTGAATTAATTAGTTAATTTCATGTTTCACTTCATTACAGTCTCTAAGACTAATTATTTTCTTTAGTTTCACATTGCATAGTAATACCATTGACTAAATATCACCATATATAATTTGAGTTATTTACAAATATTCAATGAATACTAATCCAAATGTTGATGTAGGAAATAATTTTTTAGGAAATAGTATCATTATTAACAAATCACTAGGTATCCTCCAAAAAAAAAATAAATTATATGCTTGTTTCTTTAATAAAAATATCATTTAGCCGAAAAACATTCAACTGATACCACTTGTTAATAATGAACATGTAACATTTATTTAACATTAATATATTTAATTCTTTAAAATGATGTTCACTTATTAATAACACATAGAAATAATTATTTATTCTTCATCAAATCCCTCTAAATTTTAACGTCATTTATTTAAATGTTCTCAAATTAATGGAAACCAGTTATTGAGAATAATTCATGTTCTGCAGCTTTAAGTATCATAAAATAAATATCTGATAAAACATGTTAGTATATATAGAAAATAAATATGAAATAAATTCATGTAGTTTCATCCTATTTTTAATATGTCATACATTTCTTAGAGGTATGATACCATAAAATACATGGTGTGATATCACATTTATAATCCAATTTTAGAAAGATAGAAATAACTATTTCATGTTGAATTTAGAATAATTTCATTAAAAATAGTTTCTCTTCAATAGATTTCCAAATTTATTACAAATATTTAAAATAAAATAATACTTATAGATTCATTATTGAAGAATAAAATTAGTTTTTAGGACTACTTCTTGAGTAATGATCTAGTCATTGTCCCATTTTTTACTCCTTATTCTATGTAAGAGTTGAAAAACTTCTTACCCAACTTTTAAATTTATTATTTCCATATTTAATAAGATATTATTTTAGCTCAATAACTATTCATGAAACTCCATATCCTAAATTTTATTTTAACAACTAGACCCATGGAATTTATATATAATATCCCCAAACCACACACCAAAATAGGATTCTAAAATTGTAAAAAAAATTTCAAGAATTTATATAAATGAAGTGGTTTGAATTTTATTCCATCCAAAACCTAGATTTATAAAACAAAATATTGGACCACTTACATCATTGAAGAGGTTTTTGGTGTTTTTATTGTATTATGAAAAAATATTAAGTAAACAAATACCCTTAAATTAAATAGAGTATCTTTTCCATCATTGAAACCATTATGAAAACATATCAGGTCATCAACTACATCTATATGAAATCTTTCTAGACATAATTCAATCTACATAATACATGATAAAAACCAGAAAATGAATTGTATAATATAAGATCTAAAATTATCTATATGGGTAAATAATTAGCAATCAAATGACATCAGTGAGTATAAGAAATGAATAAGGGAAAGGTTTCATAATCAATATGCATGAACATAATGTAATAAAAATCAGATCCATCAATATATGGATCATCAAACATGAATACATGTCAAAAGTCTCTAACAAAGGAATGATTTATTAGAATCAATAATCTAAATCCTTGTTATTCTAATATTTAAAAAAAACATTACAAATAGATGAAAATTATATATTGTACTTCATGTAATCATAGAACATTATATTCACTTATCTTATTAAAATTGGAATGAAAAATATTTTTGAATTCCATCTATAGAATAAACAATGCATAAGAGGTCTAAAATGGAAACAACAATCCTTGGTTTATAATAAAACCAACGTACTTGTTTAAAAACATATCAAAACATCCTTTTTTATAAATAAACCACTAATCTTGGGTTTATAATGATACCACATGTCGTTGTAAACAATGTCCATGAACGATCTCCAGAATAATGTATATAAATAATTCATTTCATTGAAATCTCTTTCCAAACTACATTATTATTTTCATTCCATGGTTAAACCATGGATAATAATGGGTTCCATAATACTATATTTGAAACCTGATTAACCCATGTAAAATAAATTAACTCCATAACAATCTCAATAAAATAATATTACCCTATATAATAGAAATAGATTCCATAATAATCATTTTTAAATTAGATTAACCAATGTAAAAAAAATTGGTTCAAGAATAGAATATTTGAAACATGATTATACCATATAAAATCAACATGTTCTATAAAAAAATCTTTAAAACCTGATTAACTCAAACAATAGAAATAGGATCCATAACAATAACTTGTAAACAAGATTAAAATATAATAAAGAAACAAGATCCATGTAAATCTCATAATACATCCCAACAATTAAAAAGTATGGTATAACTAAAAAATATCCACTTTTGAGCATATATTAATACCGTGGTCACTGTTTTTGATGATTGGAAGTTCAATTAGAATACAATTAAAAACATTCTTGAGGAAAATAATATTATTACTTTTAATATAACTTTTAAAAACTAAAAATGAAAAAAAAATTGTGATATTATTTTTCAATGAAAAAAATTAAATATTTGAAGGATGTTTAAAATAAAATAATTTTTGTGAAAATGGGGGAATCCTTACACATTTTAAATGGTAAATTCAAACATTATATACTATATATATGGTAAACGGTAGTAAAAAGTTACTCATTCGGAAATTGTTATGAATATTACATTTAAATCCATTTAAAATAATGTCAATGAACCTATAAAATAGATTTAGTAACTAAATTAATTTTAAAAACAATATTTTTTAAAATATTTTATTAAGAAATTATATCGAAAATAAATATACCTGATCTATAAGAGTCTTCAATATTAGAATCACTTACAAATTTATTAATTGATGTTTCATAAATCAATATTTTAGATAATGGAAAAATAAACATGCAATAAAAATTCAGTACAGCAGGATAATAAAGGTTATTTGGATTAAGAAAACAATATCATAATATTTCCACTTAATGAAACATGAGAATAAATAATAATGAAATAAATGAGATTGTAATATAATTCCTTATCCACCTCGGTAACTCATTAATTATAAACACCATGAAAGTATAACATCTAATGAAAAATTAAATATCAATAAATTATGGAGTTAAATTATATAATATGGAAACAGATAGTATAAAGAAAACTTCAAGATGATAGTATAATATCACAAACTTATCTTCTAAATAAAGTAATTTTGGATGAATTATCCCTTACTCAAATCGTGTCACGTAATGGAGAGTTTATCAATGGAATGATTATTTGTATTAAATATAAATACATTTGAAAAAAATTTAAATACTGAATAAAAAAACATAGATATAAATTCACACATAATCTTAGCGTAATAGAGTCAATGAATAAGTATTATAATCCAATGAAAGGAAATTGAGTAAAAGAACTCTTAACTATTTTGTAACATTCAAGTCAATCTACCTGGATAAATAAATTCATATTAAAACATAAAATACAATGATTTATGGTCAATTCATGATATTACACATAAAATATATATTATATACATAGATAGTAAAAATATTTTCCAATATAGCATATGTCTCGTTGAAGTAAAAGTTGGATGGGAAAAACCATTACCATGAGTCCAACTCTTCCTTGTATTTCCTTTAACTCTTGTATAATAAGTTTATGAAAATTATTTTATTTATTGATAAAACATTTTAGGTTCAATTAAATAGAAATAAATACTTACTTTTATAACTTCGGAGTGATATATTTAAATATTTACTCAGTTATGTCTGTGTCAGGTGTGTGGAGGACATTCAGTTCATTGTTTCAAAACATATTTGGTGTGTTTATGGTGGTAAACAAGTTTATTATTTAAAAATATAGAGAATATTAATCCTGAAATAGTTATAATATTTATTAACTAATTATTATTTTAAATCAACTCATGATAAATGATTAAGAAAAATAATCTTTCTTACGATCATTGAGACGTAGGATATACGTACGCATTAATAAAGATTCTGTTTTCAATGATAATTTTGGGTACAAGGTAGTAATTATTTTAAATTTATATAATTATAATATAATCATAAATAAAATATTATTTCCTTAAAATACTTTTACATTTCATTTATATTATGTGGTAATGAAAATTAATTGCATCGCTTCGGGAGAGGGTACTCCACATGTACACACATGACATTTTCATTTTTCAATGTACGAAGAAAAATGATATATTATCATTTAATAAAGATGAATATTTAATTAATATATGTATAATGTCATGTATATCCAATATATTAATTAATATTATTCTAATTACCTTCCATGTAAAGTGTATCTTAAAAATTAATCATGTCGCTTTTTAGGGCGGTAGTCTATCATACACATAAACAACGTTCTCACCCCCCGAATGGAAATTAAACAAAAAATAATTATGATATAATAACTAGAAAAATAATAAATATGATAAAAATATAATATATATACTTTCAATACAAACTTATAATAAGAATTTAGTGGTGATGTTGGAAAACCAATGGCATCAGTTTGCGGGGTGGTAATCCACCGTACAAATGATGATTTCATATCCCATTTGATGGAAGAGAAGATAGATTTAAGTTATTAAATTAATATAATAAAATATAATTATATATAATAAATTCATTTTCATATTATATTAGATTAAGTATATTTTTAATATGTGATAGAAAAAATAAATCAAAAATGAAAAGTTTAGAATTTTAACTCTTCTCAGATCACCTCTTTAGGATTATACTTAAAATATTTGTAGAACTAATTTATGACCAAACCATGGATACATGGATTAGGTTATAGACGTTTTAATTTTTTTTGGGTATGTATTTTATGATATAAAATTTTTTTGTGGTGTGAATATGAGAGTATAGGATGTGGTGTTTAATAAGTGAGCTAAATAAAACACTTGTAATCTTTGAAAAGAAAAATGTGTTCCAATGTTTTTCACATTACAAAAGGTTCAATAGAAACGTATAATTTATTATTCTAAATAATAAGATATAATTATAAATATTAAATTGGTATTAGGTATCTTATTAGGTCATTTTTACCCTTATATTTTTAGTTTAACCCTTTCTAAACCAATTTTCATTATAACTTCTATAATTTAGTTTTACAGTTTTTACTATACAATATCATCAAGAATTAAGTTCAAATTAATATATAATATTATTTTTTATAATTAAAAATATAAAATTGAATTTTCCAAATTCAATTCATCTAAATGTTATATTTAATCTGAGATTAAACCCAGAGATGCGACAGAAAATGTGGTTTTAGGAAATATATTTTTCAAGGAAAATGATGTTAATATAAAAAATATACGACTAAATATATATATATATATATATTAATATTTAATTATCTATAATATTTAAATTTCATTTTAACCATTACTTGTAAGGGGTTTTTAATTACTTAAAATGGAGAAACATTATGCACTTTAAAATAGTTTTCATAAAACTGACATTTTTAATCAGAAAGATTAAATTTTACCAAAATACACTATAAATACAATTCAAAATAAGAACTCAGTGGATTATATGTAAATAAATAAAATTTAGGTCACAATAAATAATATTTAAAACATAATGGTACTTTTATATTATTTAATTTATTGAATGGAAAATGAATTTTCTTTTAAATCATTATTTTTATCTTTTACTAGAAAATCAATATTTTCCAAAAACAAATATCTATATTATGCACAAATAAATATTACAATATTGATTTCCAAAATGATCATTAAAAATTTCAAATATATTTTTTTGAAAATTTCAAAAAATTATTATTTTATTTTATCATGAAAAATATAAAAAGCATTTTTAAATAAAATATATTTTTATATTAATATATTATATTATGAAAAATTGATTGATTATTTTATTAAAATTCATAAAATATTTATATTGAGAAGGAAATAAATATATATATCTTACTGAATTGAGTAATATATGTACCTTCTAATTTAATGAATATGTTATAATCAATATATATATATATATATATTGCAGGTCTGTTAAGATTGATGTTGTGTTTTGAATACGCTATCATACATAGTTTTTGTATCTAATATCTCAAGGGGTTACATTCCACCACCACCCATAAATAAAATTTCCCCTCACAATTTTAACATTATCATGATAATTAATGGTTGGAAATTTTAAAATATCTTTTTAAACCCACATCGTAAAAAGGGATAATAAAACACCCTCCTAATAAAATAGAAAAGTATGTATTACAATAATCTAGAATAACACATACTAGGTTACCAAATATGAGAACATAGGACGGATTTGACTATTTGGTCCTCTATGAAAATAATCACTCCCAAATAATGATCTATAGTTACAGAGATAATTGATCACAATAAAGGGAAGGATCAAGTTAATGTTAATAAACACAAAACCATAAACCAAAATGGTGTGATAATGTCATTAATATCTTTAAAAATAATTGTAATAAGACATTTTTTAAATATCCATTTCCTATCATTGAGAAATAATTTTCCATCTTGATTAAAAGAATAATGAAATATAATTACCAAATAATTTTAATTTCATTCATTTATCAATTTCAGCCACAATATCATCTTTTTCTCAAAATGATGAGTATTAATTATATTTTATATACCTTAAGAACTAATATCATATTATAACGGACCACATATCCATAGAAATGATAAAAATATATTCCACCTATCATTACGTATTAATAAAAATATGTCTATCACGTGGTAAGATAATTTCCAAAAAGAATAAATATCCATATCATTAATATCCATAATTGAAAAGTAATACCCAATGTTCAAACTAAATTAATAAATAAAGAAATAACCCTATAACCTAAATGACATTAAAATGTTTTTCAATGAATTTGAACTTATGGTAAATGATAATGTTATAAACCATTGATGGTTTTCATAACTCATATGATAACATCACATGAAAGAATCATACTTTACAATGTCATCTAAACCATTACTCTGATACCAACTATAAAAGCCTTGAACCCTCACTCCTAGATCCAATGATAAAATCAAATATATTAGATTTTTTGATTTTATACCGATGAAGGTGACCAAATTTTTCCAGTAAAAAACATAAAATATAAAAAATAAAATATCATATAACATACATTCTCAATGTCAGTTTTTGATTATTGAATTATGGAATTGGTACTAACTCATTAATAAAAAATTCCAAAGAGTACAATATAGTGACTTTAACATTATACCTAGATATCAATTTTACATATTGGTTCACAAAAATAATCAATATGAATAACTTATATAGATAATTAATTCAGAATCATATATGATAACCTGGGTAAAAGGAAGCATAAAAAGGCAGAGTACAAATTCTTAGTAGGGGTAGAAATAATCACATAAAATTAAATGTCTGTAGTAATTATAAGAGGATCTTAAGGTTAGAATCACAAAAGAATAGTACATGACCAAAAATATGAATATCTATACGAATCAATACCAAGATAATGAAACATGAAGACATGGAAAAAGGATTTGATATATGAAATAGTCAATAGAATAAATAATCATATTCCATGAGACATAAGTATTCATCAAAGGAAATATTATAAACCGATTTTAGGCCCAGATAACACATATTGGAATCTTGTAAAATTATATTCACATCACTTCTTACAAATGAAATTATGATATGGTCAACATCCATCTCTAGAGTAACCAATTCATTAGAGGGATATTAATGACCAAACCATCTTGGGTATATAATTTAACTTCTAGTCCTTGGTTAATAATGTCACATTCTATCCTTGGATTATAGTGATATTTCCCAAAAATAGTTTATATCATAAACACTCATCGTTATAAACAATTTCCAAAAATAGTATCATGAATAATGTACAAAGAGAATTAATTTCATCCTAAAATCATTGAAAAAACATTTATTATTTTCAAAACATGATTAAACCATGGAAAAGAAACTAGTTCCTTGAAAAATCTCTTCGAAACCTGATTTATTCATGGAAAAGAAAAGGTTTCAATAACAATATCTTTGATACTTGATTAACAGGTAGAAAATAATCAGTGTCCATTAAAACCTTATTAAAACAAGTTTAACCGCAAAAAAGAAACCAGTTACAATAAAATAACTATGAAACATGATTAACTAATATAAATGAAATGGGTTCAACAAAAATATATTTCAAATATTTGTAAAGAATGAGGAGGGAATTATTAAAAAATATACCTATTTGATCATAAGTAAAATTAACTGTAGTTCAAATTGATGAATGGAAATACCATTACAAGATAATCCAAAATAATATTGATGAAACGAATATTTTCAAATTAGAAATCACATTAAAAACTAAAAAATAAATAAATACTATTAAATTGTTTTATTTTAAAAAAATTAAAAAATATAAATTACGGTTTATTGGAAATAATTCTCATAATTGCTATAAAATCTATTAATGATGAAAATGTTAAAAGTAAACAATCTTTTCAAACCATATTGTAAAAGGGATTCAGAAGATACTAATTTAGATTATATTTTAATGTTTCCTTTCAAACATTTCACAATATATTTAAATAACATGTAAAATTTCATTATGAAGTCAATATTTTAAGAAATTATTTTTTAAAATTTTAGAAAACACTAATATAGATGAGAATTATACCAATTTTAGAATAAAATACTTGACCGATATTACTTACAAACAACTATCATGATGTTTTATAAATAAATTAGGTAGGAAAGGGAATATTAAACATTTTAACCATGTTAAAAACCAGGTGACAATAAAAAATATGTTGTTCAGGAAAATAATATCATAATATTTCCTCTAAAACATTTGTGAACATAAACATTCCCGAAAAAAATAAAAATGTAACATAATTCCTTTTCCACTTTGGTAACTCTTCAACATTAAGCCCCATATAGTAATAAAATAATATGAAACTTTTAATGTAATGAAAATAATGAGATACATGATATAAAATTACAAAAGATAAATAAATAAACCATTTAATGAAGATATGTGCATATTAGAAACGTTTATCCCAAATAATGAAATTTGAGATGATTAACACTTACAAAGATCATATAACTTAATTATGAATTATTAAATTGATAGGTAATTTGTAATAATTGTAATTCCATTGAAAAAAGTGTTAATGTATAATAAAACAATTTACCATTCAATTCACACATAGTCATTTCATAATAGAATCAGTAATAAATTATTATACCCCAATGAAAATTTATTGATTTAAGATAATATTTACAAAACAATAACATTCATGTTAATACCCATGCATTAATTAATTAAAATTGAAGAATAAAAAACCATGATATATGAAGGATTTGAGATATTACTTTTAAAATTTCTAGTATATATAACACATAATAAAAATAATTTGTGAATATGGAATATGTCACAGAGAAGTAAAAGCAAGATGAGAAAAATAGCTACCATGAGTCTAGAATTTTTTTATATTTATTTTAACACATATTTTGTAAGATTGAATAAATTATTTTATTTCTTAATAAAATTTTCATAATTTTATACATCATAATTAATTAATTATTTAATACATATTTGAATATTTATTCTTTTTACTACACAATGGGTGTTGGAGGATGTTCATTTCATTATTTTGAAACTGAATCAGTGTGTTTACTATGGTCAAAGAGGTCTTCATTTCAAAATATCCATAATAATAAAAAATAAATAATTATCAAATTTATTCATCAGTTATACTTTGAAAATAAATCATTAATAATGGATATGAAAAATAAACTATGTTACGATCATATAGACGTAGGTCATGCATATGAATGAGTTATGTTTCAATTTTTAAATGATAATTTTGGAAAGAAGGTATGTATTATATTATAAATAAATAATTATATTAATTTCTTATGTCACATATTATTTCATTAAATTTACTTATATATATCATTATTATGATGTGGTGATGAAAAAATAATCACATCGCTTTATGGAGGTGGTAGTCAATAAGTACACAAACGATGTTATCATATCAACCACAGAATGGAATGTGAATAGTTATATGTAATATCATAACATTATAGGTATAAATTTGTTAAAAATATCATATATATTCTTTAAATACAAAATTAAAATATGTCATTATAGGTGATGATGAAAAACAAATGGCATTAGTTGACAAAGTGGCAGTCAGACGTACACACGATTATTGATTTCATATACCATATTTCAGGAAGAAAAACAGATTTTAGTAATGCAGTTAATGTAATAAATATAATTATATATTATATACAATTATTATCATATTATAATTTATTTATAATATTTTATAATGGTTGAAGAATAAAAAATTCCTAGATTTAAATTTTTACACTTCTTAGATCACCTATATGAGATTATAGCTAGAGTATTCTTATAATTACTTTATGACTAGAACAATTCCTCTAAGAAGAGTGTATGGAATATGTAGATTTATTTGGTCAGGTATTTTATGAACCAAAATGGTTTTATTATGTGAATATGAGATGAATGGTGGTGGCCTTTTGTATGTGTGGGGAGTGGCATACATGTAATTTTTGAAAAGAAAAAGGTGTAGCCACATTACACTTGAAAAAAGGGTTCCAAATTAATTATTATTGATTAATAAAAATTATTATATAAAAATATTACCATGAAATATATTTTAGAAATTTTTTTGATTATTATTACCCTTATCATTTTTGTATAACTCATAGTTAACATGTTTTGACCTTAGTCGTAGTAAGTTATTCTTTCAGTTTTCACTATTCATTATGGTAAAAAATTAAGTTTAACATATAAGATAATTTCAATTATTATGATTAAAAATATGTAATCAATTATACCAAAATCAAGAAACATAATTTGAAAAATTTACTATAAAATCATACCCATAGACATGATAAAAAAATTGTGTTTTTAGGAAGTGTATTTTTTATGGAAAGAGTTATATTGTTTTAACTCTATGAGTAAAAATATTTATTATATGAATACAAATTAATATTATTCTTTATAATATTAAAATTCCATTTAAATAATTCCACTTTATGGTTTTTTCAATAACTATAAAATAGAAATAGTGTGCACAGTGAAATAGTTTTTTAAACATGCATTTTTTTAAACTAAAAGTCAAAATTAAAATAAAAGACTACCATGAAGATGATTATAACACAATAAAGTGGATTAAATATAAATAATGTATATATATGTTACATTACATCATATAAAAAACATTGTAGGAATTTTAATTTACATAATTTATTGGTAATAAATGATATTTTTAAAAATATCAGTACATTCAATATTCACTGAAAGTTTAATATTTTCCAAAAATTTAATTTTTTTTAAAATTAAATTTATATTATCAGGTTTAATAAATAAATTAAATTTTATGAAGTATTTTTTCTAAAATTTTCAATTTATTTCATGTTAACCAAAAAAAATATTTTTGCTGAAAATATAAGTTTGATGAATAAATTATGTCACTAAAATTGATCTATTATTTACTAATTATTTATAATTAATTTATAATGATTACGAAATATATATATTTCATAAATTATTTAATATTATCAGTACCCTTTATTTTTATTAGATTGGTTATAATTGTTGTATATATCATTGGTCATTTATTCTCGGTGTTTCATGTCAAATACACTATAAAAAATAGTTCTCTATAATAAAATCTCAGGATTTTACAATAAACCCCTATTATATTTCACAATTTCCAATAGATATTAGAATTTTTAATATTCATGTAGAGAGGGGTACCTCCAAAATCCTAATGTTCAGGATTTTGGTTGTAAATGATAGACTAACACTTTTTATATGTTTCCAATATGATTTTATTGTAGCTATTTTCTTCAATACAATGTATACATATTTAACTATGAGTTTGGGAATTCTATTCCCTTTTTCACTTATGATTTCCTTTTATAGTGATTGTTATACCGCATCTATATATATATACCTCTGATGAAAAAACAATGTATATTTCTTCCAAATTCTTTTTCCAATGGTGAAATATTCTCCTGATCTCCCCTTCCTTCATTGTATTATGTTTTATATATCAACTATTTTTTGAGTCATTTCTATCCTTAGGAATTGTCATGAGAATCTCCCTAGGCTGATGTTACGTTGCAGATCCACCTTTCAAATTCACTTAATTCATCTTCATTATTGTAAATGACGTCTATTTCTTCATAATCTTCTAATACTATATATTTTCCATCCACTAGGACTACTAATTTTGAATCATGGTATTCTCTTTGTATGAGATTCATTAAGATTCATTATTTTCCATAAATTCTAAAAATATGTTTCCCATATTAAAATTATTTCTTCTACTATAATTAATTTCTTTGTTTTTATATGAAAATATAAATTCTTTATGAATATTCTTTCTTCTATTATAATATAATTAATAACAATATTACCAAGGGTAGACTATATATATGATATAATATATAAATTATTCCATATATGGCCTCATTTTGGTTGAGATGTTAATGTATTGATTTATATATTACCATTGAGACCTTGGGCTTCATGGAACACAGTCATTGTGTTTTGTAATATTCAATAAAGGTATCATTTTAAACTAACCTTCTCTTATGAGAATTTTATTCAAGAATTGGAGAGATTTATTTTACTTCAAAATCAATTACCAAAACATCAATTCCCTCTATTTGGGGCTATAATGGACAAAATATTCTTATTCTCATAAGTGTTTTCAACCTATACATAATCTCTTTGATATTATAAAACTTTTACATTAACTGGTCTCTTATAACTTTTATTCTTATGGTAGCTTCATCACTATATTTTCTCCTCTCTTCAAGCAATGTATTTAGCGGGATAATTCATTATTTTAATTCTTTCCACTCATTAATTTTTTTCATATTTAATAGGAATGTAATACTAGAAAATATCTTTTCTAATTAGTCATTCATCTGAAATTTTTTATGTCAAAATTTTAGAATAAATAACATTTTCCTATAATTTTACTTTATATGGAAAATATTCTATAAATGAAACATAAATTTTATGAATTAGTATCTATTGAATAATATTTTTTTAAAATGGCCAGATGTCTAATTTTTTTTAATACAAATTATTCTTGATTTTAAGAGCTTATTTTTTTTACTAACTTAACAAATTCAATCCTTTTTAGAAACTTCTTACTTCATGGGATAGAATGATCCTTTTGATGTGTATTCCTCAACCAAACCAAGGTTTGAATCATATATTACAATACCTTCAATATTTTTTAATTCAAATTGTGATTCTATCCTACAATTTGTCATCTTCTTATTCCCCTTCCTATTTATTCTTTACACAATGCATTATTCATAAACATTTTTCACTATATTCTCATCTTGAATATTATTTTAATCTTCCTTCAGCAGGTTATTTATTTCATATAGGGATTTCAGTTTCATACACATATCCTTAGATAAAATTGAGTGGATTATGTTCTAAAGAACATAACCCTTTTTAATATCCATCCGTTCCTTGGTTAAACAAGTATCATTCTCCAAATATCATTTATATTCCTCATGATAAATTTTCTTCAATGTTAATATAACAATTCCATCAAACTAAACATCTTGAGGAAGACCCAAGTGTACTTAAAAAAATTCATAAATTCCTTTATCCAATTATAATTTTTTTCATCATGAAAATGTACTATGACTATTGATTCCATATATTTCATGATATTTTGTTCCATATGTCTAAACAAATCAAAGAGTAGATAATGATATTGAACACTAATTCAGAACTCGGCTTTGATACCACATGTTTAGACTAGAGGAACCAGAGAGTAGGGGGAGTGAATAAAGGTATTTACAATTAAAACATTTCTTTCTTAATAAAATATAATTCATTTAATATATGTTTATACTCTAAGTGGAAATTATATTTTACTGGATGTTGTGATAACTCTCACAGATAGACACACCATATGATAATCAAAAATATAAAAAATTTCAAAGAAACTACAGACATATGTAATTTAATTAGTTCACTAAAATGTGATAATCCATGGATCACAAACTAATAAAGTGTTGATGTACTAGGAGGTATTACTAAAAACTTTATTATTATAATTTTTTTTGAAATTAACACTAATGATCCTTTGGACACACATTGTTTCACCCCTATGCTCATTACATTTATTACGGTATTATAAGATTGGTCACACCACCCTCAAGGATCACTAACTTATCATATACATCATGTACTACTCTCTGAAGATCATTAATATTTTACAGACTTTTGGTTCTATCAATGATACAATTTTTAATTGAATATTGGTTGTATCTTCAATTCTAAATAGATTAATTATTATACTAATATTTTATTTCACTAATTATTCATTATGCTATAATAGATAAAAACTCCCTTGTGAGGCATGAATCCATGTAATCATTAATTATAACCATTAGAAACACATCATCATGATGAGGAAAACATGTACTAGAGTTATATTGTTTCTTTATTCTTTAATATCTGAATGTTTCATTAGAATTATTCTTCCTCTAATATATTTTTTATCACAAATAGTTTACCCTATATAAATGATGGAGTTATTTCATGGATGGTATCTTATTTATCCATATAGTTTTCCAAAATTAATTTGTTTCTATGATCATATAATATCATTTTTAATGAACAATTATGTTAGAGAATGAGAATATGATCAATTCAACCATTTTTCACATTTAATTATACAGTGACTAAAATATCCGCATGTGATTTTATATTTCCTCAATGTTGAATATAGAAAATAACATGGATTTTAATTTCCTAAATGAGGCTATCAACAGATGAAATTATTCACCAAGAGAATTATCACAACACTTGTATTTTAATTACAATGGGAGTATCCCAACTCATGGTTTTTCTCATAGAGTGAAGGATTTGACATAAGGATCTTATCACCATGAAGAGGATCACAAATCAATGATTTTGAAACAATAGTATGATATTTATTTATGTGAATATTGTTTCCAAAACAAGGTTATAAACACATGAAATTTTTTACCAAGAGGAGGATCTAAACTTGAGGAATTTAAGGAGGCCAAAATCACTCTATCATGAGTTAGAGTATATAATTAAGGATACTTTGTATCAAGATAACGAAAATTATCATGGTGAATATATTGGGACTAATATATAATTATACCTATCACCATACCAATGGTGATGTGTTTAGGAGAATTGATGAACCCATTACCATTTTTCATGAATCGTATTGGTTGATGTGGATCACAAAAACTAACTAGAATTTTAGGGGATGTTATTCTTGAACTATGAAAATTTTATTGGTGGATACATTGTAGTGCATAGGTAATTGTACAATTTCTGAACTTAGGAGAGTCCATTTAGATAGTTTATGACTATATTTATAGTATTTATTAATGGGTTAGTTTTTTATAACCTACAAATCAAGTATATGAAGTTGATTTTATAGAAAATTCTTTTTAAAGAATGGTTTGACATCCCTAATGGTTACAACACAATAAATTGAAAATATTACAGTATTGAACTGGTAGGATATGGAAGAAATAAGGTTATGATGAATATGATCTTAATAACAATGCCCACCCTATCTTAGGAAGAAACCACATTATGAATTTTTTAAAATAGTGTAATGGATTTTCCATAGGGGAACCAGGTAATGGTTAAACTTATGTGTGGGGAGAAATGATGACATTCATTAAATTTGTATAAGACTAGTGTGTCTAATAAGCATCGAGTTAATTTTCTAAAAGACAAAATAGAGAACAATGATATAGGTCCCATTTGATAATTTGTCCTGGGATATTATGATTTCTTGATATGTTAAATATTGAAAAATAATCTTGAGAAAATAATTGATGACTCAGGTCTTGGCTATCCTAAGTTTGAGGGTAACTGTGTAGGATATATGTTCTCCAATGTTTCATCTACAAGATTATATGGCCTTATATAGAAATGTTCATGTGAATATAATCAAGAGAATATGTGAAACACACTGATGGTAGTTTTTGATAATGTGTTAGAATTAAAATATCATCACAGATACTGATTCAATATATGGAAACACTATTGTATAGTAGGTAGTCATGAAAATATATATAAATGAGACTCTTATGGGTCACATTTTGAGATGAAAAATGATACTCATGGTTAACCCAAGTGTTCCACGTTATAAAATCCATCCATTTGGATGAATTCTATGATTCATAGAGACGTAGTGAACCATAATCTATCATCCCAATAGAAATAAATGATTCCAAAACTAAAATTTTAAAAGACTAAATTTCAATATAATAATATGTGGTGATTCCACTACATAGATATTATTTGGAGATCTTAGAATGAATTCTTTGAGTTGGTTCCATAGAACCAAATTATATTTACATTATGACAACTTATATTAACTTTTTAATAAAAATAAACTTATTATCACAACATGATTTTTCTTGTGTAAAAAATACTATGTGATAATGTACTGTGAGAAGATGTTGCGTTAATAGATCATAGTTGTTCTCTGATTTGATGAGAAAATCTAGGTACTATGAAAATATTATTAAATATATGTTCTTTAGTTAGATGATATCATTTGAGGGATATAAATGAAACATGTCATCCGAGGTGGAGACTCATAGGACCTTGAAGCATCTTCTCACGATGCACATTGTTGTGAATATCTAGTGCAGGATGTTATGACAATCAGACCTACTAGTAGAAAATCCACATTTAAATGTTTCAACGGATCTTAATATCTTCATACATGTGAATTGATCCTTAAAATTTAATATTATTTTTTAATAGTATTATATGTCACGTACATTGATGTATTGATGAAAACTGTGATGTAATATGTTCAAGGTGAGGTAGGAAATGTTGGGTGAATTATGAGTAATATTCCACTAATTAATAATGTGAGAAGGTATGTATTCCTTCTAATCTATAATATAAGATAATATTTCAAAAAAATTGATGGAAATTATGTTTCCAAAATAAATCCAATGACGTGGTGTTTTATATGAAGGTTTTAATTTTGGGAAACCCAAGAAAGTGAAATCAAGAACATAGGTTTATGTCACCAACATGCAACCTTCATTATTGGAGATATCACATTAAAGTGATTATATTACGTAGTAGGTTACTATATGAGGTATTATTTCATTTCAGCACTAACTTCCTTCTCAATGTGTGTCGTGGAAAGTTTCTAGATGAACTCCATGGAATATAGGCAGCAATGCCAAATGAAACTAAGAAAAATGCCTAGGTGGTCACACACTATGTGTATCCAAAATATCAGTTAAATTATATATTTTTATTAATTACATAACATGTTGAATAAATAGTATTCCCTCGTGAGTGTTAATAAATATTCATGTTATCTTTATCTCATATACTTTGTGTCTATTTATTTGAGAGAATATAATGTGAGGAAAATATTTAATAATTACTTATTTTCTATTTAGTGAATATAATATTTATTTATTTACTCTAGAATAATATAGTGGTATTTATTGGATAATTAAATAATCCTTAGTCCATGCTTAATAAATATTTTTGAAAAATGGAGGAAAATATTTAATGGTCCATTGATAAATAACATATA
This sequence comes from Viscum album, assembly GCA_963277665.1. NCBI lineage: Eukaryota > Viridiplantae > Streptophyta > Magnoliopsida > Santalales > Viscaceae > Viscum > Viscum album. The sequence goes on from OY728138.1 coordinate 1,452,057,953, forward strand.
TTGAATATTTTTTGAATAAATTATATTAAATTTTAAATTACAAGTTATTCACTATTCGATGAATAATAAAATTATTATTGTTATAAACATGGGGTTTTGCAAGGGGTTTAACAAAAAATAAGGGGCACCTGTTTCACTGATTATTTCATAGGAAAGTGATATATAAACCCAATTATATTGTTTTCTTACAGATCCAAATAATTTTTTTCGGTTTTACACAATTAATTGGAGAACCCTATAATTCCAAAGAGAGCACCCTTCTACCATAACACTCACAAGAAAGTTGTGTGACCTTCCTCCACATTCCACTCTCAGGTCTATAGTGATCAATTAGAATCAATTGGATTTTATTATCATAGTTAACAAAGGTGTACGACACAAGTAATGTGATATTCTGTGCTAGAACCAAGAGGTCAATATGGCGATGATTGGAGATTTATTGAAAACATATGGATCACTTCTAGATCAATTATATTCTTGATGGATTTAACTGAACAATGATATAACAATGACATTTTTTTCAAATCCATAAAAAATGAACGTATTGAAAAAATTAAATTAATTAATTAATTAAATTAATTAGAAAATACAATTGATGATCATGCAGTTGGTTTCGAATTTATATCCCTTGTCTGTTTTTATTTTATTCAATTTTATTGGTAGAAAAATTTATCATTGTGTAAATCACTAATTGATCATTGATCATGAAAACAAATCATTATTGGGAAGGACCCATCATTGTCTTTTGCTCTGCCCAGAACCTACAAGTTGTATCAAGGTGGTCATGTAATTATTTATAATTATTTGAAAATCATTGATTGATTTACCCATTATTTCATTTCTTCTTCAATTAATGTTAAAATTTTCATTAAATAATATTTTTGGGATACTCATCTTCCTTATTAATTTATCATAGATCTAATAAAAATATAATTTTATGAAAAAAATAAAATAGAATAAATAATATATTGCTGTCAATGATTTTTTTGATAACACCAGAGTAAACATCATCTAACCAATGATACAATAATTGTAATTGTCTTCAATTCACCAGTAATTAATTTTAAATTCATTAAAGTTGATTACATTGATAACACATGCTGCATTTAACATCTCATATCTCATGTTGACTAGGCTAGCCTAGTTTAATATCAGTCGGAGTGCACACAGTGTTTCCCATGTTAATAGTATTTAGTCCTTTTATCTCATAGACATGAAATGTATTTAAATACATGGCCTACCTAACTAGTGATAGTGTAAATTGGAGCCACTTTTATGTAATAATTTTACTTGTCTTGCACTCCAATTATTCTGAGTCATGGTTTATATGCCTAATCCCTCATCGTGTGCCTCAGATAGATAGTGAGAGACATACATGCCATGTAGAACATAAATACATGGATTGTACTTATTCCAAATCATACAGAATTTAAATTTATTTATTATTTTGTATTAACCATATTGACATGGTCATTTTTGTGGTGATCATGTTTATAGGACATTCCATGTCATGGGTTATAATATATATATATAATTATTTTATGTGTACTATTGAAATCATCATTGTCATGTGTGAGTTATATTAGATATATTAATCTACGAGTATTGAACCATAACATGTTACAAAAAAATCAAGAAACTCATATAGTCATCAAGATGATAATACATGTCATAAAAGTATGTGATAAATTTTTTATTCTTTATTTCATAAGATAAAAATTTATAGGATTATAATACATGTAGGGTATAATTTGATGTATATTAACTATGTTTCCAACACGGTAAATTTATTTACAAAATTAATTTCAATTTTTTTTTTAATATTTTTAAAATTACCATGGATTATAATCTCATTATAATTAGGATGAGAATTAAGATAAAAAAATTGATTATTTAAATAAGATAATTATTTTTTTGAGCTTAATTAATCAAAAAATAAGAACGATTAAGAATTGAATTCTAATTTTATTAAATGTCTAATTATTTTCATTTATGTTGGTGATCATGAGAAAAAAAATACTACCGTATGTGCTTGGTTAAATTTAATTTATTATTAAATTGAATTTTAGTAAAAGTTATTATCTCTCATCTCATTATGCACGGGCCTACATTTCTATGATTTCATTTATATAATCCCCTTTTATCTGTCACCTACATGTTAGTAAATTAATATGTAGTGGATGGATCTCCCAACCTAGTTGGGGTGGGTCATTTTTGGGGTTAAGATGAAACCAATCCAAGTAAGGTACATTGGTGTAAAAGTGGAAAGCTGTAAAAAGAACCTCAATTGGTTCGTGGTGTTTTTCTATAGGTCAATGGTTAGTCTATCATCTATTAGATAAGAAAAAAATCATTTAAAGATCACAATTTTACCGATTTATTATTTTATTTTTGTTAAAGTTTTAGGGTTATTTCATTGTAGTTTTTTTCCTGATCACGTTAATTAAGGAAATTGATATGATTTCATGATATAACAAAAATAAATTGGATTATTCCGAAATATTATCTAAGACATGTTTAATCACTTATATAAATCCACATATTATTTAAAATTAGGTGCTAATGAAAATAATTTTAGATTTACACATACATGGATAAAGTCCCTATAAAAAATTGATTTAGTTAGTATAGACCTCTAATAGCTCAATTAAAATTAAACTGTAGTTAAAAGTGACTCACCAGCCAATTTAGGGGAGATTTACAATATCATATAATTATAACATAAAGTTTTTTGGTTGAGTTAACATAGTTCACATCAAGGGTTGACTGCTAAAGAAGGACATGGCATACCAATGAAAAAAAATTTAAGGAAATCCCATTTATGTTTTTTTGATTAGAGAGCCCACTCCACAAATCAAAGAACTATGAGTTAATGTATTTTACATTTGTAATTTCTTTTAAAAACATTAATTTTGCCTGAAAAATCATGTTTGGGGTATTTATAAGGGGGGTGAAGATCTTTTTTAATAGAATATACAATAAAAATTATACTTCAAAGTCAATATTTGGGGCTATTGGGTATTGAATAAAAATAAGAGATCAAAAAAATATAATATTTTTTTATTGGTCAAAATTTTATAAGATAAATAACTAAAATTATTAACATATTATTTTTAGAAACAATAACAATGTTACCTCAAATATATCACTATGATCCATACTTGTTATGGAAAACATCTCACTGTAATAAATTCCCAAGAGTATAAGAGGTGCATACGTGATATCCTCCACCATGAAAGGAAATTTTATGTACTAGAATAACATATTCATTATGTTCTTGGTAATGAGGGATGTTATAGAAAGTTATCACTCTATGGGAAAAAATTAAATGATTACATAAATTTTCTATGGTCTATGCTACCATTTATGTCAAATGGTATTTTGAATCAACATGAGGATAGATATTCATATACAATGATGTCTCACCTTCCATATCTATATCAACTGAAGGAAATAAAAAATACTTATAAGATCTCCAATTCTTTTTTACAACTAATCATGGGGAATATATGATAGTTGGACCTCATGTAGTCATTATTATTAGATTTATTGAATGATTAGACATATTATTGATTAAATTCCCAAACAAGTTGCATATAAATCCATCAATTTCCAATACCTTCTAGAGTTTTATTGTAATTTTAATGTTACCAAAAATGAGAAGAGTCTTTTAGTTCATCTTAATTTGATTATCCCATTGGATAAGGATGTGGTATGTGATAAACCAATGTTACTTATGGTGAATAAGAGAATGAGGAAAAACGAAAAGTGTCCCAAGACTAATAAAAATTCTAAAGCTCCTAAGAAACATCCTTCCAAGAAGAGGAAGACCGAGAGGCAAGGTAGAGAAAAGAAGGATATATGTTTCCCATGTTGTAAGGAAGTCCATTGGAGGAATATATTTTCCCAAAAGAATGGGAGTGCAATATGTGTATTCATTCTTTAGTGTGATACTGAAATATATAGACATTGGGTATTAGATACATCTATTTCTTCTCACATATATATATATATATTCAAATTTAGGAACCATGTAAATTCATAATGATTTCAAGAGTAGATAGGTATTTTAAATATTCTAATGTTCTCAGGATTGGTTCTCTAGACATTTATAACTACCACATTTCATTACCTACGAGAAGGATTTTGGTTTTAAAATATTGATATTATATACAAACTGTTACAAAGAAATAAAATGTGTATCATGCCTAAATGTAGATGGGTTTATGTTCAATTTTAGAAATAAATGTTGTTTATTTTATAAAGACAACATATTTTATGGTATAACACATTTAAATAACTGTACACACCATAGGGTAATGGTGTTAGGGAATGGAAGAACCGTAATTTATTAAACATGGGATGGTCAATAATGATTCATGAAAATATTCCACTTTCCTATTGGGAATATTCATTATAGTCTATGGAATATAAAATAAACCGAGTACCAACTATAGATGAAAATTGAATTCCATTTGAGTTAAGGGTTAGAAACAAACTTTTTTTATTTTTTAAACATGTATATGGTTGTGTGGTGTTTTTAAGGGACTATTAGGCAATAATCTAGAACCCCAATGTTCAAATCATATCTTTATAGGGTATCCCAACGAAATAAAGGGATACTAAATATAAAACCTCTCTTACAAGAAATTGATTTTCACTAGTCAATCTTTATTTCTTGAGAGGGAAAAAATTTTAAAAAGTGATAGTGGGAGAATGATTGAATTTGATAAAGAGTATTCCTATTAAACATAATAGTTGGTTTTAGAATAGATTCATCGTGCCCCGTGGAAAAGTAGTTCATGAAAAACTAGTACTGTTTAGTATCACAAGAAATTATGAGAACATAAGAGATATGATTTTGTTGTCACTAAATAATGTTACTCATTATTAGTTTAATGGATGAACCTATATTCAATAAAGAACCATTATCGAGCACGTAAGAAACAAAATTGATGGAATCCATGAATTCTAAAATGCATTCCATGTATCATAAATGTGTTTGGATTCTAGTTTATGTTCCTATTTATGTAAATCCCATTAGGTAAAAATATGTATTATAGAGAAAAAAGGTGTGGATAGTAAATAAAATACCTATAAATAATGGCTTTTTAATAAACGGTAATAAACAGTTCCTGGAATTGAATATGATGAAACATTTTCACCATTTCCATGTTTAACTCTATAGGAATTATACTTTATATAGAATCATACCATGGCTATGATATTTGGAAGATGTATTTCAAAACCATATTCCTTAATGGGAACCTTCAAGAAGATATATATAAGAAAAATATAGATGGGTTTGTGACTATAGAGGATTCCAAACATGTTTTCAAGTTGCATAGATCCATTTATGGATTGATGAAAGCATCCAAGTTTTGGAAAATTTAATTCGATGAAGCTATAAAAAATTTGATTTTATTAAAAATGAATATAATCCATGTGTTTACAAGTGGTATTGTGGAAATGAATATTTTATACTAGTATTATGTATTGGTGAAATATTACTTATTTGAAACAACATACTTGTCTTATAGTATATTAATGAATGATAAAAAAAAAATTTCTCCACGAGGGACTTAGGTGGTGCAACTTATATTATAATAATCATGCTCATTCATGATATATCAAAGAGGCTACATGGAAAAAGTCAAAGAACATTTTTTGAATTGACACTAAAGATAATTATTATGGAATAATCTAAAAGGGGATTGGTTCTAGTGTCACATGGTTTACATATTTCCTAGAAAATTCACCTTCAATCACAATATGAGAAATAAAGAATGAGTAAGATCCCATATGCTTCAGAAATATGATCAATCATGTATGTCATGTTATGTACTGTAATTTATGTCAACTATGAATTGAGCATGGGAGGTGAATTTCAAGAAGACCCCAGAGAATAGAATTGGTCTACTGTTAAGGTTATCCTTTTGTATTTGATAAGAAATAAGGATATGGTTCATGTTGTATCGAGGATATGATGATATAGTTATAAAATGTTATATTAATTCTCATTTTCAAATGATCAAATGGATATGATGTTGTATAAATGATATTTTTTTGTCTCAATAGTGGGGATGGGAGCCAGGAGAGATCAAAGTAGTCTGTTATTGTTGATTCTATAAGGGATTATAAGTATATAAAAGGTTATAATATAGCCATGGAATCCATTTGGGTATTGAAATTTGTATAGAATATTGATGTGGTATGTAAGAACCCGAATCTTCTTTTCAGGTACACCTTTCCTTTTTCTAAAGTTTTTAAGAAAAATGGAGTTTCGGGAAATTTTTTAAGTACAAGATGTGTACTTCCTGAGTACACACCGTGTACTCTTCTGCGGCTCGAAGCTGTGTGCTGGCCATGCTGGGCCGCACACACGGTGTGTAGGGGTGACGTGGATGCCAATTTTGGCGGAGTACGGAAAAAACTAGTACAAGCCCTGTACTCTAAAATTACATGATGTGTACTTTTCTTTTTTATTAAATGAACCGGGGTCACGCCTTATAAAGACACATACTTTACATACATTGTTATTACTTCAGAATTGAAGCTCACGTATTACAACATATAACAAAACCAGGAAAGGACCGTATAGGTATAGTGTCTTTAGAAACTGGGAAACATAAACAACTGGTTCATAAAGCGTCTACACTGTCTCCCATTTATTTAATCATATCTATAGTCTCTTTTGGCATATATTACTTAATAAACTTCTTCCTGACCTGGGGAAAGAAAAAATACAGAAGGGTGAGCTCAAATTCTTAGTAATGGTAAACAAAAGAAATCATAATCTCATAACATGGGATAAATCATAGTAGTGAAATGTAATCATAACTTAAAACATGAATATTTTTCTCATACACACATAATCATAGAGAATCATTTCTTATTAGTCAAGGCTCATTTCCAAGACTATCTTAGTGGACAAAGTCCATTTCTGAACCGAGTTCACTCCTCGTTTTAGTCCTGTTTCACTGAACCAGTTTAACCATCCCTTCCAGCCATGTCTATATCATGAGATATATAATCTTTACCCAATGCATTAGAGGGAGATATAGGTCCCACAGATCTCATAATTATACCATTCTTATGTGTGCCACAAAATCAGAAACCATACATCATAGCATAACCCATGTAATAAAAATGGGAATCTTAAACATCGTGACATCATAAAACAATACATATAAGATAAAGGAATTAATATAAAAATATTTCCATCACAACATAATCAAATAAATGTAATAATAGGGATAGAAACAGAACCCTATATTATCTTAGATGGAAAATAATTTTGATAAAACACTTGAACTCCATTCTTGAGGAAAATATCCTTTCTATTACAAAAAAATTTTCCTTTATGAAAATGTCATACAATTTTAAACTAAAATATGTCGATTAAAAATAAAATTGAAAACTTATAAAGGATTCTTCTTGGAAATAATGTTTCATAAATCCATTCATGCAGTATATGTTAAAAAAACATTCTTCTCGTACTTTTGTCGGAAAAGTCAAACGGTACCTCGTACGAAAATACGACAAAATATTCCTTTCATATCTTTTACTAGAAACTCACCGAAGGGTAAAATTGGATATAAAATATTGTATAATGATGTAAATATTACATATTGAGGAAACATGGATGTGGATGATAAAATACACCCCAGTAAATCCCAAAGTATAAACAACCTCGGATAAGAATGAGATTGTGATATTTCCCTTACCTTAGGTCCGATATGATTTGTACGTGTCCGAACCTCCTGTATAATGATTTAAATAATGTTATTGACTTATTCCAGAATCATACTCATTGTTATGATATCGCATATGGTCATATTCTTAGCTTCTTATTAGTAATATTTCATTACAACTTTTTATTCGGGTGTTTATTACTTTTTGTTCTTATGCGTGTTTTGTCAAAACAATTCTTATTCTTCTCTTTAGGTTATAGATACCTAATTTCCAGAATGTTATTAGTGTAATATATATCATATTAATTAATTCAATTAATTTATATCATCATTATGCAATGAATATCATGTAGAACGAGTCGTATCACATCGTGGAGACGATATTCCGTACGTATGCACGAGCGATGATATCGTTCCCATGATCATGGAATTGTATTGGAGTGTATGTATACTATTTTAGAATCAATATTACATTACAATAATCATATATAGTCATTATTTACACCATTATACCCATCCAATTAAGGTGGTGGTGGAAGATATATTACACCACGGCGTGGAGACGGTATTTCGTATGTACGCATGGGCGGTGATTTCATTTTCCATTGGATGGATAGATGGTGAAATAGGGTTGTTTCATACTTATAATAACATATCTGTATATGACTGATACATATGTTATTACTTAATAATGAAACAACTAAATAAGAAGAAGTGGAGGAAGAAATAAAGATGAAAGAATCGGTAACGGACATTACCTCTTCTTTGAAGTGCTTCTTTGAGACCTCCTTTTAGGGCATGAAAAATGATATTTGAAGAAGACCAGGACCTCTAGGGTGTCTATAGGTATGTTAAGAGGAGAGAGTGGTAGGGGTTGGCCGTGCTTGAAGGCTTATAGTGGTGTGAGGAAGAGGGGGAGGAGGTGCCCTTTTATAAGGGAGGAGAGGGTCTCCTTTGGAAAAACTAAAAATATTATTTTATTATAAAGTCATGTTCGGTTTTAAATAGCTCAAAATTGATTTATTTTGAATCTGAGGTGGGGATGGGTCTAAATCCTCTAATCCGATAGAATTTAGACAAGTTTAGGTTCCTATTGTAACCTTATCATTTAGATTTAACATTATGTTAAATAATTTTACTTTTACCGTGTCTTCTTGTATTCTTATACTATAAGGTTACTAAAACATACTATAACAAGACAAGAGAACCACAAGTTGTTTATTATTAATATATATAACCTTATATAAGTCATTTTTCCAAACCATAGATTTTTAGGAATAAAATAACAATTAATAATATAATATTTGTTTTAAAAACTATTTTATGTCAATTTTGACACTATTTAGTAATTGATTTTTTTGGAAATCATAATAGAATTATTAGTTCTAATAACATAATTAAATAAATAATAACATGTCATATTAACCTATAAAATTAGTGGAATTCATAAAAAGTCTCAAATTACATTTATTTGTGTATTTATAACATCAATTATGTCAATATTTTGTCAATAAGATAATTACTGCATCATCTTTGTGTCATAAATAAATTAAATTATTTAATGTCTAAAAATTAAAAATAAAATACCATTTTGTAGGAAATAATTTTATCTTTCTAATCAATATTTATAGTTGAATTTATCTTATCTATAACCATATATTAAAAATTCATTACTTATTAAACATTGATTTTAACTATTTTAACCCTTCTTTAAATAAATTATTAATAAATGTCCTAATCGAATCCATGTGGGCCTAAATGGTAATATTTTATTCCTAAGATTTCTTTTGGACGAATTACACTTATCCAATAGAATTAGGACATGTTTTAGGGTAATAATAATATCATTTTTACCCTTAATTACCCTATTTACTTTTAACAGTGGTAAATAGAAGTAAAAAGTTACTATTCAGGAAAAATTATTTTCATCTCATTGAACCACATTTTACTTACTGACATCAACTGTGTCTCTAGGATTTTTGAAATTCCACTCATAGAAGCGGTAAAATTATGTTCTATGAAAAATTCAGTTTTTTGACTACCACTTAGTGGTTTCACTATTCATCAAAAATTGAAAGTTTTCAGAAAAATACCAAAATTTCACCCTAGGATAATTTTGATATTCCGAATCCAAAAATGAAGTCCATTTAGAAAAATAGAATTTATAAATTTTCAAAAACAGGTTATTACTATTCATAATGGCTAGTTTTAATAATATTTTATTAGCATATCATTGTTTAGTGAAACTCGGTATTGCGAACGACACAAGCTATCGAGGAAGGTCGCGATTTCGTGTAAAGAAAGCCAAGCAAGTGTTGTGTGTAGAAAAATATTCATTTGATGATTTATATAACATAAAAGTCTTGGGTGTTACATTCTACCCCCTTAAAATGAATTTCGCCCTCAAAATTCGTCACTTTGTGACAAACAGATGAGGATACCTCTCCCTCATCATATCTTCAAGCTCCCATGTAGTGTCTTATAATTGGTGGTTCCTCCATAACACATTCAACAATCGAGTGGTCTTGTTTCGTAGGACTTTTCGCTACGATCCAGAATCTCTATTGGCTATTCTTCATAAGAAAGATTCTGCTTCAGCGGTACAACTTCTGAGCTGAGTACATGTGAAGGATCTGGTATGTACTTCCTCAGGAGAGATATATGGAACACATCGTGAACTTGAGATAGATTCGGTAGAAGTGCCAATTAGTAAGGTACCTTCCCAACACGATCCAGTATTTCGAAAGGACCGATATATCTAGGGCTCAACTTCCCCTTCGATCCAAATCTCATGACCCTCTTCCAGGGAGATATTCATAAGAACACTTTATCACCCACTTCAAACTCTAGGTCTTTTCTTCGGTTGTCGGCATAAATTTTCTGTCGACTCTGAGCTGCTCTTATGTGTTGTTGAATAGATCTGACCTTTTATGCCATTTCATCAACGAGATCGGATCCTAATAGCTTTCTTTCCCCAACTTCCTCCTAGCATGTTGGAGTCCTGCATTTCATTCCATAGAGAGCTTAATAAGGAGCCATCTGAATACTGGAGTGAAATCTATTATTATAAGAAAATTCCACCAAAGTTAGGTGTTGATACCAAACACCTTTTAAATCTATAGAGCAAGCTCTCAACATATCTTATAGAGTTTGAATCGTCCTATTAGACTGGCCGTCTTTCTGAGGATGATAAGCAGTGCTGAAACTCAACACTGTATCCAGAGTATGCTGAAGATTTTTCCAGAACATCGAGGTAAATCTCGTATCCCAATCAGTTATAATTGAAAGTGGTACTCCATGCAATCTTACCACTTCCTTTACATATATCTTGGCAAGCTGATCCATAGACAAATCCTCTCTAATAGCAATGAAGTGTGAAGACTTTGTAAGACTATCCACTATGACCCAGATAGCATTATAGCCTTTGGATGTTTTATGAAGTCCTATGACAAAGTACATAGTGATGTTTTCCCATTTCCATTTGGGTATGGGTAATGGTTGTAACATCCCCTTATACATCTATCTCTCAACATTAACTTGATGACAAACCATGCCTCGAGAGACATATTCAGCAACATCTGTTTTCATGCCATCCCACCAGAAGTACTCTTTCAGGTCCCTATACATCTTCGTGCTTCTAGGATGAATAGAGATTGAAGAACTATGAGCCTCATCCAGAAGCTCCTTCTTTAATTTGGGGATGGAAGGAACACAAAACCGATTCCTGAACATTATTATCCCATCACAATCAAGGTTGAATTTAGGAAAATTTCTCACCTTCTTTTGTTACTCGGCATCTTCTTTTTGTGCCTCTTTAATCTTCACATGTATAGATGGTTGAACATTCATTTGAGAAAGATACGATTTTTCCCCTTTCATTTTAATTCCAAGATCCATCCTTTGTAAATCCATGAATATTTGATCTTTTGTGATCCTCATCATGGATAAACTAGCATGGTCTTGTCGACTTAATGCATCTGCCACCTTGTTTGCTTTCCCAGGGTGGTAATGAATTGATCAGTCATAATCCTTAATCAGCTCCAACCATCTTCTTTGGCACATATTCAGCTCCTTTTTTGTGAAAATATACTTTAAACTTTTATGGTCAGTATAAATATCACACCATTCTCCATAAAGGTAATGCCTCCAAATCTTTAATGCAAAGATTACCGCAGCTAACTCCAAATCATGAGTTGAGTAATTTTTCTCATGTATTTTCAACTGTTGTGAGGCATAAGATATCACCATATCATTTTTCATAAGAACAAACCCCAATCCCTTCTTGGATGCATCACTGTAGATCACAAACCTTTCTCCACTACAAGGCAGTGTGAGCACAGGTGCACTGGATAACCTTCTTTTCACCTCCTTGAGATTCTCTTCACATTCCTCCGTCCAAACAAACTTATCTCCTTTCCGAGTCAACATGGTGAGTGGATTAGATAATCATGAAAAATCTTTCACAAAACGTCGAGAATATCAAGCCAAACCATGAAAACATCGGATCTCAGTTACTGTTGTTGGTCTCGTCCATCTTTCTATAACCTCTGTTTTTGCTGGATCCACAGATATCCCCTCTTTTGAGATTATGTGACCCAAAAATGAAACTTTTTGAAGCCAAAATTCACACTTGGTAAATTTAGCATAAATCTTCTCCTTTCTCAGGGTCTTAAATATAATTCTCAAGTAATCTTCATATTCTTCCTTGATCTTTGAATAGACAAGAATATCGTCTATAAAGACTACCACAAATTGATCAAGATAGTCTCTAATGACTCTATTCATTAGATCCATGAAGATAGCAGGGGCATTAGTAAGAACAAATGGAATCACTATAAATTCATAGTGTCCATACCTTGTACGGAAAGTCGTCTTTGGTATATCATCCCATTTGACCCTTAATTGATGATACCCTGAACGAAGATCAATTTTGGAAAAGTATTGAGCTCCGCGTAGTTGGTCAAATAGGTCATCAATGCGTGGGAGAGGATATTTGTTCTTGATAGTGATCTTGTTGTGTTCTCGATAATCAATGCAGAGTCTCATTGATCCATATTTCTTCTTAACAAACAGAACAGGTGCTCCCCAAGGTGACTCACTAGGGCGTATGAACCCCTTATAAAGATTCTTGTGGAGTTTCTTCTTCAATTCCTGCAACTCAATTGGTGACATTCTATAAGGTGTCTTTGAAATAGGCAAAGCATGCAGTACGAGTTCTATTGAAAACACAACTTCACGATTCGGTGGAAGACCCGGTAATTCCTCCGGAAATACATCACCAAACTCCCGTACAATGGGAATATTCTTAATCGTGTGTTTCTCACCAACCATTTGAGATAAATAACCTTCATTTAGTGGAATCAATACCCATAAAATGGAATAAATTTCCACTGGATGGTTATGTTCATCCTTACATTGATAGACGATCATAGATTGATCTGGAATATGAAATGTGACTTCACTTATTTGGAAATTGATATGAGATCCATGTAGAGAAAGCCAATCCATGCCAAGAATCAAATCAAATTCCACTATAGGAAGGATCACAAGATTTGCAGGAAGCACTTTCCCACAAACTTCAATCGGAGAAGAATTATAAACTTTTGATGCGACTGTTGTGCCATTAGGGGTTGTCACAGCTAACTCAACATCTAACTGTTGAGGTAATACGATGATATCCCTAGAAAATTCTTCAGAAATAAATGTGTGGGTGGATCCAGAATCAAATAAAATATTTTCTACTTTATAGTGGATGGTAAGTGTACCTTTCACCACATCGTTATCGTACTCCACATTGCTGATATAAATTTCATGTGACTTTCCTTTGTCTTTAGCCTTAAGAGTTTGTTGACGTCGACCATCATCATCAACCCTTGGATTTGGGCATCGATTGGCATAATACCCCATCTCCTTGCACTTGAAACATTGAAGTGTATTAGGGTCATTCTGTGTATCCATTCCTTTGTTTTCATCATTAGAAATCTTCTTCCCATCATTGATGCATTCAAATGCCCGATGTCCTTCCTTTCCACATTTGAAACATTTACTTGTCTCTTTAAGACAACTCCCTCCATGTTTCTTTCCACACTTTGAGAATAAGGGAAATCTCATCTTTTTTTTTTCAGTGTGCTCTTTAGATTTTTCTTTGAATTCCATTTTACTCTTCTTATCAAACCCATATGACTGATAGGTTACTCCAATCTCCATCTTGACATTGAGAGCACATCGAACGATTTCCTCGTAGGTATTGAAGTCCCTTCTGGCTAACGCCCTTCGAAGACTTGGTTTTAAGCCACTAAAGAATTGATCGATCTTACTCTCAGGTTGGATAATAATACTAGAAGCGTACCTTGCAAGTCTTGTAAAATTTGCTTCATAAGTACCTACATCTTCATCATCCTTTTGCTTCATTTCAAGAAACTCTTTCTGGATCTTTGTTCAGAGAATACGAGGGAATTACTTATTGAAAAATATGTTTTTGAACTCGTCCCATTCCATGGACTCAATTTCATCCCTTTGCCTCATATTATTAACAAGATTCCACCATTGATCAACATCTCCTTCCAAACGATACACTACTAGGATGACTTTATCATGTTCAGAACATTGAAGAACTGAAAATATCACATCAATAGTACTAATCCATTATTCATCAACTAATGGACCAGTAGACCCGCTGAAAGAAGGTGGACGCTGCCTTATAAAGGATTCAACAAAATGTTTCTCCTTCCTTTTCTTGTTTGGAAGTCCTGCATGATTCATAGCTTGAGAACGTTGTGTGAGCATGGCTAGAAGATTTTTCATTCCGGCTCCCATAACGTTTGGTTGCTCCGGAGGACAATCATTGCATTGCCCGTCACATTCCGCATTAACACGGTTCCTTCGGGTTCCAGCCATTAACTAAAACCAAGAATAATAGTGTGAGAAACACTAATTATATTAGGAAAACCACATAATCAAGAATAAAATTTCACACATAAGGTCCTATCCTTGGTTATTGATGGTCATTTCAAAAACACTAAGATTGTGTTCTATTCTTAGATTTATCCTTAGGGTTCTTACTAAGGCTTTCACATCCTAGTTTCCAAATGTTGACTATACCTTTCCTCTGATACCAACTATAACGACCCTTCCTTTACATAAATTGTTATTACTTCAGAATTTAATCACACTTATTACAACATATAACAAAACCAGGAAAGGACCATATAGGTATAATGTCATTAGAAACTGGGAAACATAAACAACTGGTTCATAATGCGTCTACACTGTCTCCCATTTATTTCATCATATCTATAGTCTCATTTGTATATCATACTTAATAACCTTCTTCCTGGCCTGGGGAAAGAAAACATACAAAAGGGTGAGCTAAAATTCTCAGTAAGGGTAAACAAAAGAAATATCAATCACATCATATACATAAGAACATAACATTTGGAAATCGTAACCTGCAAAAGAAATCATAATCTCATAACATGGGATAAATCATAGTAGTGAAATGTAATCATAACATAAAAAATGAATATTTGTGGCATACAAACATAATCATAGAGAATCATTTTTATTAGTCAAGGCTCATTTCCAATACTATCTTAGTGGACAAAGCCCATTTCTGAACCAAGTTCACTCCTCGTTTCAGTCCTGTTTCACTAAACCGGTTTAACCTGCCGTTCCATCCATGTCTATCTCATGAGATATAAAATCTTTACCCAATGCATTGGAGGGAGATATAGGTCCCACCCATCTCATAATGATACCATTCTTATGTGTTCCACAAAATCAGAAACCATACATCATAGCATATCCCTTGTAATAAAAATGGGAATCTTAAACATCGTGACATCATAAGACAATTCATATAAGATAAAGGAATTATTAAAAATATTTCCATCACAACATAATCAAATAAATGTAATAATAGGTATAGAAACAGAACCCTATATTATCTTAGATGGAAAAAAATTTTGATAAAATAGTTGACCTCCATTCTTGAGGAAAATATCCTTTCTACTTCATAAACATTTTCCTTTCTTAACATGTCATACAATTTTAAACTAAAAGAAGTCGATTAAAAAAAACCTAAAAACCTGTAAAGGAAGCTTCTTGGAAATAATGTTTTAAAAATCCATTCATGCCGTATAAGTTAAAAAAACATTCTTCTCGTACTTTTGTCGGAAAAGTCAAAAAGTACCTCATATGAAAAACGACAAAAGATTGCTTTAATATCTTTTACTAGAAACTCACCGAAGGGTAAAATTGGATATAAACTATTGTAGAATGATGTAAAAATTACATATTGAGGAAACATGGATGTGGATGATAAAATACACCCCAGTAAATGCCAAAGTAAAAACAATCTCAGATAAAAATGAGATTGTGATATTTCCCTTACCTTAGGTCCGATATGCTTTGTACGTGTCTGAACCTCATGTATAATGATTTAAATAATGTTATTGACTTATTCCAGAATCATACACTTTGTTATGATATCACATATGGTCATATTCTTAGCTTCTTATTAGTAATATTTCATTACTACTTGTTATTCGGGTGTTTATTACTTTTTGTTCTTATGCGTGTTTCGTCGAAACAATTATTATTCTTCTCTTTAGGTTATAGATACCTCATTTCCAAAATGTTATTAGTGTAATATATATCATATTCATTCATTCAATTCATTTATATAATCATTATGCAATGAAGATCATGTAGAATGAGTCGCATCACATCGTGGAGACGGTATTCCGTATGTACGCACGAGCGATGATATCGTTCCCATGATCATGGAATTGTATTAGAGTGTATGTATACCATTTCAGAATCAATATCACTTTACAGTAATCATATATAGTCATTATTTACACCATTATAACCATCCAAGTAAGGTGGTGGTGGAAAATAGATTACACCACGGCGTGGAGACGGTATTCTGTACGTACGAACGCGCGGTGATTTCATTTTATGTTGGATGGATAGATGGTGAAAGAGGGTTTTTTCATACTTATAATAACATATCATAATTTTAGTGATACTGATGTTATTATTTCATAATGAAACAACTAATGAATAAGAAGTGGAAGAAGAAATAAAGATGAATGAATCAGTAACAGACATTACCTCTTCTTTGAAGTGCTTCTTTGAGACCTCCTTTTAGGGCACTAAAATTGGTCTTCGAAGAGAACCAGGACCTCTAGGATGTCTATAGGGAAGTGGAGTACAGAAAGTGGCAGGGGATGGCCGAGCTTGAAGGCTCAGAGTGGTGTGAGGAAGAGGGGGAGGAGGTTCCCTTTTATAAGGGATGAGAGGGGCTCCTTTGGAAAAACTAAAAATATTATTTTATTATAAATTCAAGTTCAGTTTTAAATAGCTCCAAATTGATTTATTTCAAAGATAAGGTGGGTATTGGTTGAACTCATCTCATCCAATATAATTTATACATGTTTAGGATCCTATTTTATCCTTATCATTTTGATTTAACATTAAGTTAAATAATTTTACTTTTACCGTGTCTTCTTGTGTTCTTATACTATAAGGTTAATAAACTTACTATATCAAGCCAAACAAACCCCAAGTTGTTTATTATTAATATATATAACCTTATCTAAGTCATTTGTACGAACCTTAGATTGTTAGGAATAAAATAACAATTAATAATATAATATTTGTTTTAAAAACTATTTTATGTCAATTTTGACACTATTTAGTAATTGATTTTTGTGAAAATCATAATAGAATGATTAGTTCGAAAGAACATAATTAAATAAATACTAACATGTCATATTAACCTAGAAAATTAGTAGAACTCATAAAAAGTTTCAAATTACATTTATTTGGGTATTTATAACATCAATTATGTCAATATTTCATTAATAAGATAATTACTGCATCATCTTTGTGTCATAAATAAATTAAATTATTTAATGTCTAAAAATTACAAATAAAATACCATTATGTAGGAAATAGTTTTATCTTTCTAATTAATGTTTATAGTCGAATTTATCTTATATATAACCTTATATTACAAATTATTTACTTATTAAAATTTGATTTTAACTATTTTAACCCTTCTTTAAATAAATTAATAATAAATGTCCTAATCTTATCCAAGTGGGCCTAAATGGACATATTTTATTCCTAATATTTTTTTTGGTCGAGTTAAACTTACCCAATAGAATAATGACATGTGTTAGGGTAATAATTAAATCATTTTTACCCTTAATAACACTATTTACTTTTAATCGTGGTAAATAAAAGTAAAAAAGTTACTATTCACCAAAAATTATTTTCATCTCATTGAACCAAATTTTACTTAATGACTTCAACCATGTCTCTCAGATTTCTGAAATTCTACTCACAGAAGCGGTAAAATTATGTTTTATGAAAAATTCAGTTTTTTAACTACCACTTAGTGGTTTCACTATTCATCAAAAATTGAAAGTTTTCCAAAAAATAACAAAATTTCATCCTAGGATAATTTCGATATTCCGAATCCAAAAATGAAGTCCAATTTGAAAACTAATATTTATAAAATTTCAAAAAGTGGTTATTACTATTCATCATGGCTAGTTTTAATAATATTTTATTAGCATATCATTGTTTAATGAAACTCGGTATTGCGTACGACGCAAGCTATCGAGGAAGGTCACGATTTCGTGTAAAGCAAGCCAAGAAAGTGTTGTGTGTAGAAAAAGATTCCTTTGATGATTTATATGACATAAAAGTCTCAGGTGTTACACACCTGACGCACAGAAACATCTTCTTCTAGGTTTCGTTCATCTGTGAGCGCCAAGGATCCGCGAATCATCGATGAGCTCCCGCCTCTCCGTCCGTTTCCGATTCTAGCACGATCAATTTCGTTGGAATCACAGTAGTGAGTTCTTCCTTATTCTTGATCCTTGTTTTCCCATTCCTCATCTTTCTCAAGATATCATGGTTTATATGTTTCAGATGTTTTCTCAGATCTACGCTGTTCTGAGGAGAATCAGGCATCGTAGTTCAAGTATATCATTTCCCTATAATCAAGGTAGGTGGTTTGTGCCTTATTATAGGAAGTCGTTCAATACTATGTGCAATTTCCACCAATTCCCTTGAACGAGGAATTGTGTGGTCCCTATTTTTCCCATGTTGTTTTCATGCTTTTCTTTATTGCTATAGTAGAAGTTTATTCTTGTGAGGAGAGTAATTTGTTTTGTGCTCAGGTTTCTTTTCCATGCTTATTTTTCCTATTAAGTGTTTTTTCCAGTTTCCAGGCCTAGTTGTAGGATATTGGAACTGTTATACTAATATGATGTTGTGCCCTAGAAAGATATCCAAGCAGTTCTTGAGGTTTACTTGGGTGATACACGCGTGCTGAGCATGTTAATTTCACACAGGACTATGAGAACCTAGTGTAGTAGTTCATAGCGGGAATGGACGTAATGGATTATCCAGAGTGTCTTTTAATACGATGCGAGACCACAAGGGTGAATTGACGATGAGTGCTTCCTCAAAGAGCATGTAGTTCCTCGACGCGAGCCAAAGGGGGAATGAGACTTTGAGTGCTACACCAGAGAACCTTTAGCACAATACGATACTATAGGGGGGAATTGACGGTGAGTGCTTCCTCATAAAGTCTACTCTTAGCTGAACCAGAGGGGTGAGACTATGTGTGCCTCCTAGAGGGTTTTTAGTACTTGTAGTTTAAACCATAGGGGTTAGGCTCTTAGAGCTACCCAGAGGGTTATGTATTTTCTACTTGTGGTTGGTTGTTTACTTGTGTACTTTATATGATAGAACTGTGGATTGTAGCTGCTGTGTGCTTTTCTATTTACTGATTCCTGCAATTTTACTTTCCTTGTATTCATTGACTGTTAGGCACATATATTTGGGTGATTGCCTACTGTGATTTTATCTCACACCCTGTTTGGGCCATGCTTTTGGGCCCAAGAAGACTATGTTGTTGCAGGTATATATAAGGGTAAGCGCCCTTCTTCTTCAGGTTCTTGATTTCATTAGAGCTGGAGAGCATGGGACCGAGCCAAGGCTTGTGATGCTGAGGAGTTTCTCATCAGTTATTCTTTTTCACTTTGGTTTAGATTTTTATGTAGCATTGTGACTTATTTGGATGTTTTTGTAGACATCTATGTATCATACATCATTTTCATATATTTATGCTCTAGTGGTCTATTCATTAGTCTTCTGCTGTTTACTCTTTTATGGTTCTCTATTGTTTCCTCTATTGTTGTTATTGTTTCACTCTTCCAATGTGTACTCTACCAATGAGGGCATAGTTTCCCCACTATCACACCCAAGGCCCTCGCTGCTACTCGGCAGCCTCTGGAATTTGGGGAAATGCGATTGAGGCCATGTGACCAACCGGGCACAGGGCGCCTTCAGGTGGCTTTCAGAACCAGGATGTTACAAAGTGGTATCATAGGAGTTCTTTTCTCTTGATTTACTGTTTGGAGACTTTATCTAGGGATAGGATGGATTTTTTACTTGGTATTAAGCTGTGCTCTGGAGTAGCTAACCCGTGTACAAGGAAAATCCATACTACCCTGTAAATTTCAGTTTCCTGGTTTTGAGATTTTACGGATGATATGATTTCACCTAGAGTGATTCACATGCTTTGTGTTGTTATTTTCATGATGATTTTGGTTCTGTTTCTGTCACAACTTGATGAGATGAGGGTATACCATCTCATTCATCATATAGAAACTTGTAGAAATTACATGCCATGCATTCTTGCCATGTCATCTAGGGTGCATTAGTGATTGCATGTTGTTGTGATAGACTTTGTGTAGATTATGAATGCTGTTGTGATAGATGCATGATAGAATCAATGCTACCTTGTTAGAGGATTGTTTTTTTCTACTTTTCTTAGGTAAAGACCAAATTTTTATTCTTTAGGTGTTATGGGCCCTCACAAATCATAAATTGGCACCTCATTGCCTTGTATTCTGTGTTTTCTGGGCTTCTATACAATTTATATGTTACTTCCTAGAAAAACCCAGAATACACAGAATGTACTTTTTGACTACACACCATGTAGTTTTTAAACCGTGTCACTGACCGTGTGATCAGGGAAACGCTGTTGTAGAAATAAATTCAGGAACACACCATGTACGGTTGGTACACGCGGTGTAGTTCAGAGTCGTGTACACGGCCGTGTCACTACCAACACGGGTCGAGGAAGCTCGAGTAGAACATGTCACGTGTTGTCGGCACACTCCGTGTAAGCATTTCCAGGTACTTGGCCGTGTCACGAACAACACGGGTCGGTGTTACCTTCTCTTAGACACGCCGTGTGTTTTCGGAACAAACCGTGTAGTCTGGTTCAAGTACCCAGTCCTGTCATGAACAACACAGGACGTTGTCACCTTCACCTATACACTCCATGTTTGTTCGGAACACTCCATGTATGTTTCATCCATGTATACGGTCGTTTATTTAACAACACGGGCCGCCGAAGCCTTGTCTCATACATGCTGTGGTTTTTCAGAACATGCCGTGTAGTCTCGGTTTAAGTAAACTGTGTGGGTTAGCCGTGTAAGGATACTCGGGCAGGGGTACAGTTTCCATGTACACTCCGTATGTTGGGACAACACGCCATGTAGTTCGAGGTGTTACACAACCTGTAGGTAAGGGGTACATGCTCATGTTAGTGGCTTAAGAAGACATGCCGTATAGTTTTTATACACATCGTGTAGTTGTTGTACACGCCATGTAGTCATGTTTTGAAAACTTCTGTTTTTTCATTTACCTATTCCCATTTTGTACTCTTCTGTTCTCTATCCTTGTTTTTCTAATCTAAGGTGTGCTTTTGTTCTTTCAGAGTTATGCCTCCGAGACGTCCTCCGGTTGTACGTCTGTCGTCAGGTAGTGATCAGACGCCAGATATTTCTGATCAGGGACTTCCTGCCGATCCTCCAGTTGGCCTAGCCTTGGCACTGACTTTCATACCAGTTGAAGGAATCGATGCACATATCAAGTATGGTTTTATGAGGATGATTCAGACCTTTCAGGGAGCACCGCCTTTTGTCTCAACTATGGTATAATTGACGCGGGTTTTTCAGCAGCAGCATCCTCCTGGGTTCTCATGGGAAGGAGGACCACAGGCTGTATAGTCCTGGCTGGAATCCATGTTTCCCATCATTAAGCATATGGAGACGCCTCCAGAGAGGATGGTCAAGCTCTCTACCTACATGCTCTGAGACTCTGCCAAGAGGTGGTGGGACGTGATGTCATAGGCGGGTAATCAGCAGGTTATGGCTTGGGAGGAGTTCCCACGCGTGTTCTACGACTACTTCTACCTGGAGACCTTGAGGACTAACTGAGCCCAGAAGTTCATGAGGATAGAGTAGGGTACTCTATCTGTCATGGAGTATTTCTCTCGTTTCACCGACTTGTAGAATTTCACACCCCTTCGGGATAGAAGTGGGGTGTTTTTAGCAAGGATGTTTGAGGATGGACTCAGGCAGGAGATCCACTTACAGGTGAATATCATTCAGTTGACTTCACTTCCATCATCAACTAGAAAATGATTGAAGAATGCAATCTGAGAGACTCTGGTGCTGTGAGCCATGGAGGTTCTACTTCCATATCTAGTGTTCATCCTGATGACATCAAGAAGCATCATAGGGAGTCTACGCATGGTGATCTGAGGAAGCGAGATGCATCGTCAGGCTTCCAGGTGATATGTTACAATTGTGGCTGATTAGGGCGCATGAGGTTGCAGTGCCAGAGGGACCCCTTGGAGTGCCGATATTGCGGAAATATTGGCCACCTTCATCATTTCTGCCAGGTTTTCTCACCAGTAGCTGGTGACTGGGGTTCTTCCATGACTCCTCGTTCAAGATATACACCACCAGTTTCTCACCAGTAGGGGAACTGGAGTTTTTCTGGCCATTTGGGATGAGGTGAAGGTTGGGGACATGGATGTCAGTCACCAATCATTCAGCTCCAGTAGGTAGGATCTGCTCAGAGTGGCCATGTAGGGTCACATGACCATGGGGTCGGCCAGACATTCACTATGGTGAAGACCTATCAGGAACTAGATCCCGACCCTTCTACAGTTCGAGGTATAATTTTAGTAGCCACAGTTTTTTACTTTAGCTCTTTTCAATACTGGTGTTACGCATACCTTTATCTCTATTACTATTTTGGTGAGCCTTGGGCTCTACATATTTGCTTCTGCCAACTCGTTGACACTAGACACACCTTTGGGGACAAGGACATCAAGTGTACGTCAGTGTCGAGAGTTCCCTCTCGAGGTTGGAGGGTATCATTTGTTATGGGATCTATCTGTCCAAGAGATGATAGGCTATGATTTCATCCTCAGGATAGACTGGTTGGTTCCCTTCCAGGCAGTCTTTGACTGTTATCACCGCAGAGTGAGTTTCATTTCACTAGAGGGTGAGTCTTTTCTTCATAGAGGAGAATGGGATGATTAGGTGAGTCGAACATGACTCAAGCATCATGGGCTAGGAAGGGTGATGGACCAGATTGCTAGTCTTTGTCTGGATGATCAAGGGACATCACAGTTGAACTTTCCACCAGTGGTGGATCGTTTCAGTGTTGTCTTTCCAGTGGACTTTTCAGGTTTTCCTCCGGAGTGTGAGGTAGAATTCTCGATCGAGCTCATTCTAGGAGCGGCACCAGTGTCCATTCCTCCTTATATGATGGATACACCTGAGTTGAAAGACCTCAAGAAGCAGTTGGAGGAGTTACAGGAAAAGGGTTTCATCTAACCCCTTACTTCTCCTTGGGGTTCACCTACCTATTTGCAAAGAAGGCATACTGTACCCTTCGACCGTGTGTGGATTATCAGAAGCTAAAACAGTTGACGGTCAAGAACCAATATCACTTGCCGAGGATTGATGACCTCTTTGATCAACTTCGAGGAGCTCGGGTGTTCTTGAAGATCGACTTGAGGTCCGATTATTATCAGTTGCGCATTAGACCATCAGAAATACCTTTGACATCCTTTAGGAGCAATTATGGTCTATAAGTGTATACAGTAATGCCGTTTGGTCTCATGAATGTGCCTGAAGTTTTCATGGAACTGATAAATCGAGTGTTCCATCCTTACATGGACTCATTCTCCGTGGTCATCGTGGATGATATCTTGGTGTACTATCACACTCGACACGACCATTCCACACATCTTGAGATCGTTCTGATTACACTGAGTGAGAATTGACATTATGCTAAACTCTCGAAGTGCCTCTTCTGGATGGATCAGATTCACATTTTGGGTCATGTCATCTAAGAGACAAGAGTATCATTGTAGAGACCCTAAGCTTGATGTACCTGGAAATTACATTACTTTATCAGAACACTTAATACATAACAAAAATATACACACAAGGACCGTAATAGTTTAGTGTCTTTGGAAACATGGAACAAAATGTTCTAATCATGTTGAATGATCTTCAACATCTATCATAAAGATCTTCCCCTTCTTTTTTCTTACCTAAAACCTTTCATTATATCCTGGGGAAAAGAAAACATAAAAGGGTGAGCTCAAATGCTCAGTAAGGGTAAACAAAATAAATATCAATCACATCATATTCATAAGAACATAACAATTTGGAAATCTTACCCTGCAAAAGAGATCATAATTTGATAACATGGGATAAATCATGGTAGTGAAACGTAATCACAATAATCATAACTCAAAACATGAAGCTTTTTGGAATACAAACATAATCATAGAGAATATGTTTTTATTAGTCAAGACTCATTTCCAAGACTATCTTAGTGGACAAAGTCCATTTCTAAACCTAGTACATTCCTCGTTTCAGTCCTGTTTCACTGAACCGGTTTAACCTGCCGTTCCAGCCATGTCTATCTCAAGAGATATAAAATCTTCACCCAATGCATTGGATGTAAATATAGTTCCCACCCATCTCATAATGATACCATTCTTATGTGTGCCACAAAATCGTAACCCATACATCATAGAATAACCCATGTAATAAAAATGGGAATCTTAAACATCGTGACATCATAAAACAATTCATATAAGATAAAGGAATTCATAAAAATAATTACATCACAACATAATAAAATCAATGTAATAATAGGGATAGAAACAGAACCCTTTATTAACTTATATGGAAAATAATTTTGACAAAACACTTGAACTCCATTCTTGAGGAAAATATCCTTTCTACTTCAAAAACACTTTAACTTTCTTAACATGTCATACAATTCTAAACTAAAAGAAGTTGATTAAAAATAAACTTGAAAACATTTAAGGGAATCTTCTTGGAAATAATGTTTTAAAAAATCCATTCATGCAGTATAAGTTAAAAAAACATTCTTCTTGTACTTTGGTCGGAAAAGTCAAAAAGTACCTTGTACGAAAAACGACAAAAGATTCCATTCATATCTTTTACTAAAAACTCACCGAAGGGTAAAATTGGATTTCAAAAATTGTAGTTGGATTGAAATAATATTATATATTGAGGAAACATGGAGGTGGATGATAAAATACACACCAGTAAATTCCAATGTATAAACAATCTCGGATAAAAACGAGTTTGTGATATTTCCCTTACCTTAGGTCAGATTTTCTTCGTAAGTGTCCAAACCTCTTGTATAATGATTTAAATAATGTCATTTACTTATTACAGAATCATAATCATTGTAATGATATCGTATATGGTCATATTCTTAGCTTCTTATTAGTAATATTTCATTGTTACTTGTTATTCTGGTGTTTATTGCCTTTTGTTCTTATGCGTGTTTTGTCGAATAAAGTCTTATTCTACTTTTAGGTTATAGATAACTCATTTCCAGAATGGTATTAGTGTAATATATATCATATTAATTCACTCAATTCATTTATTAAATAATTATGTAATGAAAATCATGTAGAACGAGTCGCATCACATCGTGGAGACGATATTTCGTACGTACGCACGAGCGATGATATCATTCCCATGATCGTGGAATTGTATTGGGGTGTATGTATACTTTTTCAGAATCAATATCACTTTAAAATAATCATATATATTCATTCTTTACAGCATTATACCCATCCATGTAAGGTGGTCATGGAAAATAGATTACACCATGGCGTGGAGATGGTATTCCATACGTACACACGCGCGGTGATTTCGTTTTCCGTATGATGGATAGATGGTGAAATAGGGTTGTTTCATACTTATAATAACATATCATAATATGAGTGATACTGATTTTATTACTTCATAATGAAACAACTAAATAAGAAGAAGTGGGAGAGGAAATAAATTTGAAAGAATCGGAAACGGACATTACCTATTCTTTGAAGCGCTTCTTTGAGCCCTCCTTTTAGGGCACTAAAATTGGTCTTTGAAGAAGAACAGAATCTCTAGGATGTATCTAGGGAAGTGGAGAGAAGAAATTTTCAGGGGTTTTCCAAGCTTGAAGGCTCAAAGTGGTGTGAGGAAGAGAGGGATGAGGTGCCCTTTTATAAGGGAGGAGAGTGGCACCTTTGGAAAAATTAATAATATTATTTTATTATAAAGACATATTCGGTTTTAAATAGCTTAAAATTGATTTATTTCAAATATAAGGGGGGTATGGGTAGAAAGCCTCTCATACAATATAATTTCGACATGTTTAGTTTACTACTGTAACCTTATCATTTAGATTTAACTTTAAGTTAGATAATTTTACTTTTACTGTGTCTTTTTGTGTTCTTATACTATAATTTAATAAACATATTATAAGAAGCCAAACGAACCCCAAGTTGTTTATTATTAATATATATAACTTTATCTAATTCATTTGTCTGAAACTTAGATATTTAAGAATAAAATAACAATTAATAATATAATATTTGTTTTAAAACTTATTTTATTACAATTTTGACACTATTTAGTAATTGATATTTGTGAAAATCATAACAGAATTATTTGTTCAAACAAAGTTAATAAAATGAATACTAAAATGTCATATTAACATAATAAATTATTGGAATTCATAAAAAGTCTCAAATTACATTTATTTGGGTATTTATAACATCAATTATGTCAATATTTCATTAATAAGGTAATTACTACATCATCATTATGTCATAAATAAATTAAATTATTTAATGTCTAAAGATTAAAAATAAAATATCATTATGTAGGAAATATTTTTAGATTTCTATGGAATATTTATAGTCGAATTTATCTTATGTATAACCCTATATTAAAAATGATTTACTTATTAAACTTTGATTTTAACTATTGTAACCCTTCTTTAAATAAATTAATAATAAATGTCTTAATCTAATCCAAGTGGGCCTAAATTGTCATATTTTATTACTAAGGTTGTTTTTTTAGAATTACAATATCTAATAGAATGTGGACTTGTTTTAGGGTAATAATAATATCATTTTTACCCTTAATTACCCTATTTACTTTTAACCATGGTAAAAAAAAGTAAAAAGCTACTATTCAGCAAAAATTATTTTCTTCTCATTGAACCACATATTACCTACTGACATCAACTGTGTCTCTCAGATTTTTGAAATTCCATTCACAAAAGCGGTAAAATTATGTTTTATGTAAATTTGAAAATTCTCATAGGAGGTGGGTAAAAGACGGTGAAAAGTTAAATGATTTTTTTATATATCTAAAATTATTATAAAATTACTCCAATGAATTACATTGAACATATATAGGTATTATGTATTAATTATGACCTAAAATAAATTTAAATAAAATAAATAATTATTTAAATAAAAAGTTAGGTTTTAAATAGTAACCCAATGTTTTCACTATTCATAAAAAATTGAATGTTTTCAGAAAAATACCAAAATTTCACCCTAGGCTAATTTCGATATTCTGAATCCAAAAATGAATTCCATTTTCAAAAATAAAATATATAAAATTTCAAAAAGTGGGTATTACTATTCATAACAGCTAATTTTAATAATATTTTAATATCATATCATTGTTTGGCTAAACTCGGTATTGCGTAGAACACACTCTATCATGGAAAGTCGTGATTGCTTGTAATGCAAGCCAAGTCAGGGATGCGTGTTGTGAAAGCTCCTTTTGGTGTATCGTACAACACAAGACATTAATGAAATTAAAAAGAATATTTTTCTTAAAATCTTGGGGTGTTACATTCTACCCCCCTTAAAATGAATTTCGTCCTCGAAATTCATCGTGGTTATAAATGGTTTACTACTCGAAAGTTTCAATAATAGAAACCCACATCATAAAAAGGAATACAAAAACTTGGCTTAAAAAACTAAATTATGAAACGTAACGGTTACCCAAATTAACTAATCACTGTGTTTCCACATAAGAGAACATAGGTGAAAATATGGATATGGAAGAGAAATCTAACTGTCATGTTCTGATGGAAAGTGGTAGAGAACATGGCTATGAAAAATCCAACAATCACAAAGCCATAAATTTGTGATGATCTAGGGAACCATCTGATTCATCAGATATAAGGGCAGTAGGACAACATTTTTTGGTTTTCAAGATCATTTCTCTAATGTTGAAGAATTTTAATTAGAATAAATACTTACTTTATTTTGATACAATCTCACTGTTGTTCTCACATTGAACAATTTCCAATTCATCTCTTAAAGAAATGAAGTTGAATTTGTTATTCATGAAGTTTTAATAGATCATGTGATAGAATGATGGGTCATTCCATCTGTTTCAAACAAAAGGTTTGCAAAAGTTATCAAATATACATAAGTCCATCAATGGTGAGGTTAATCATATACGATTCCAAGAATGAACTTATACTTCATATAAAATACTGTGTAATAAAATAAAATAGTTTCTACTAACCAGGGACTTCTTGTAAGCCAGTGGTAGACGATAAAGGCCAGTCACAATTCAGTTGTGGGTTCGATTCCCACAGCCTTGTCTGACGCGATGGGATGTCGCCCATCCTGCAGGTTGTCCTTTTTCTAAAACTATATTACTATAACTTCCCATCAATAATATCAAAAAAAGTTCTATCCTTAAACAACACTAACTTATGTCCAACATAATCCAATATAATCTTTAGGTTTACCTAAAATAATTTGGTCCATGCTCATAGTATAAAGAAAATGATTACTTGAAATGTCACATAACAATCACGTGAACGCCATCATTTATCCCCCATATAACATAAGATATATCATGTTGATCAAATTACAATCTTGTGAATACCTTAATCATGTATTCTCTTTAAGAATGAATCCCCATTGAACATTAGTGAAAACATGAATGCAGTTAAAAGTTAACACTTTCCACAAACCAAAATACTCAAAATTCTTTATACTCAAACCATGATATCACTTAGTCCTTATATCAATCATTAGCTCATGAATACAATCAATCATCTCATAGTCTTCTTATCCCTTCATTATGCGCATATCATCTTCTTACCAAAAATATCTCAATCACTTTCCATGGTTACTGGTACCATAAAATTATTGAAAACCATAATAGACCAATACATAAATATTCCAATATTCCATGACATTATTTTGGAATCTCATTACATAAACACTTAATCATTCCACCACATCA
Organism: Viscum album; assembly: GCA_963277665.1. Classification (NCBI taxonomy): domain Eukaryota; kingdom Viridiplantae; phylum Streptophyta; class Magnoliopsida; order Santalales; family Viscaceae; genus Viscum; species Viscum album. Next base: position 1,452,087,153 of record OY728138.1, read on the forward strand.
TTTTCATATTCAACATCTCCAATAGTGATCACATGTGTCTTCCCTTTGTCCTTTTCCTTAAGTGTTTGCTCATGTCGATCATCATTAACCATTGTTTTAGGGCATTGATTAGCATAATGCCCCATTTCATTGCACCTGAATCATTGAAGTGTTGTTGGTGCGTTCTCTGCAGTCTTTTCTTTATTCACACCATTAGAAACCCTTTTTTCATTACATTGACACTCAGTTATTCTATGACCTTATTTTCCACACTTAAAACATTTTCTTGTCCCTTTAAGAAAATCTCCACCATGCTTCTTTCCACACTTTGAGCATAAGGAAACATTCATCTTCTTTTCACCATTATTCTGAGATTTCTCCTTGAACTCCATCTTTCGTTTATTTTCATAACCATGAGATGGATATGTAACACCAACGTCCATTTATACTTTAATATCATAGTGCACAATTTCTTCATAGCTACTGTAGTCTCTTATAGCTAATGCCCTTCGATTATTTGGTTTTAAACCACTAAATAATCGATCAACTTTTCTTTCAGGTTGGATGATAAATACAGATGCATACCTTGCAAGCCTTGTAAAATTATCTTCGTATATACCAGCAGATTCATCATCCTTTTTCTTTAGTTCAAGAAACTACCTCTCCATCTTTTTTTGGAGAATACGAGGGAATTACTTATTGAAAAATAAGTTCTTGAACTCGTCCCATTCCATGGACTCAATTTCATCTATTAGCCTCATATTCTTGATAATGTTCCACCATTGATCAGCATCACCTTCCAAATGATATACTGCTAAGATGACTTTATCATGTTCTGAACATTGAAGAAATGAAAATATCTTTTAGTGGTACTGATCCGTTGTTCATCGACAAGTGGATCGGAAGACCCACTGAAAGAAGGTGGGCGTTGCTTCAGGAAGGACTCAATAGAATATTGTTCCCTTCTCTTCTCATTTGGAAGTCCAGAATGATTCATAGCTTGTGTAAGTATAGAAAAAATATTTTTCAATCCATCTCCCATAACGTTGGTTTGTTTAGGAGGACAATAATTGCATCGTCCATTACATTGATCAATACGGTTCCTTCGGGTTCCAACCATCGTCTAAAACCCAAAAAAAATATTGTGAGAGGCAAAAATCATGCTAGGTAAAACAACATAATAAAGGGGGAGTACCATAAATATCTAACATCTTAGGTTTAATTATAAGATGGTTAGTGCAATTCGAGGACTATAACGTATACTTAACCTTAGGGACATCCCTAGACATACCTTAAAATTATCTCTAGGGATATCATTAAAGTTCTCGCATCCTAGTTTCAAAGGTTGACTAAACTTTTCCTCTTATACCAACTATAGAGACCCTAAGCTTGACGTACATGTACATTACATTACTTTAGCGGAATACTTAATACATAACAAAAACACACATACAAGGAGCGTAATAGTTTACCATCTTTGCAAACTTGGAACATAATCTTCTAATCATGTTGAAAGATCATCAACATCTTCCATAAAGATCTTCCCCTTTTTTTCTTACCTAAAACCATTCTTTATATCCTGGGGAAAAGAAAACATAAAAGGGTGAGCTCAAATGCTCAGTAAGGGTAAACAAATGAAATATCAATCACATCATATTTATAAGAACATAAAAATTTGGAAATCTTACCCTACAAAAGAGATCATAATTTCATAACATGGGATAAATCATGGTAGTGAAATGTAATCACAATAATCATAACATAAAACAAGAAGCTATTTTTCATACACACACAATCATAGAGAATCATTTCTTATTAGTCAAGACACATTTCCAATACTATCTTAGTGGACAAATTCCATTTCTGAACTGAGTTCATTCCTCGTTTCAGTCCTGTTTCACTAAACCGGTTTAACCTTCCGTTCCATCCATGTCTATCTCATGAGATATAAAATATTTACCCACTGCATTGGAGGGAGATATAGGTCCCACCCATCTCAAAATTATACCATTCTTATGTGTGCCACAAAATCATAGGCCTTACATCATAACATAACCCATGTAATAAAAATTGGAATCTTAAACATCGTGACATCATAAAACAATTCATATAAGATAAAGGAATTCATAAAATTAATTCCATCACAATAGAATAAAATCAATTTAATAATAGGGATATAAACATAACCCTTTATTATCTTATATGGAAAATAATTTTGATAAAACAATTGAACTCCATTATTGAGGAAAATATCATTTCTACTTAAAAAACACTTTTCCTTTCTTAACATGTCATAAAATTCTAAAATAAAAGAAGTTGATTAAAAATAAACTTGAAAACTTGTAAGAGTAGCTCATTGGAAATATTGTTTTAAAAAATCCATTCATGCCGTATAAGTTAAAAAACATTCTTCTCGTACTTTTCTCAGAAATGTCAAAAAGTACCTCGTACAAGAAACGACAAAATATTCATTTCATATCTTTTACTAAATACTAACCGAAGGGTAAATTTGGATTTAAAAAATTGTAGGTGGATGGAAATAATATTACATATTAAGGAAACATGGATGTGGATGATAAAATACACCCCACTAAATTCCAAGGTATAAACAATATCAGATAAAAATGAGATTGTGATATTTCCATTACCTTAGGTCCGATTTGCTTCGTAAGTGTCTGAAACTCCTGTATAATGATTTAAATAATGTAATTGACTTATTCCAGAATCATACTCAATGTTATGATAAAATATATGGTCATATTCTTAGCTTTTTATTAGTAATATTTCATTGTTACTTGTTATTCGGGTGTTTATTGCTTTTTGTTCTTTTACGTGTTTTGTCTAATAAATTCTTATTCTTCTTTTAGGTTATAGATACGTCATTTACAGAATGGTATTAGTGTAATATATATAATATTCATTCCCTCAATTCATTTATGTAATAAATATGCAATGAAAATCACGTAGAACGAGTCGCATCACATCGTGGAGACGATATTCCTTACGTACGCACGAGCAATGATATCATTCCCATGATCATGGAATTGTATTGGAGTGTATTTATACTATTTCAGAATCAATATCACTTTACAATAATAATAAATATTCATTATTTACACCATTATACCCATCCAAGTAAGGTGGTGGTGGAAAATAGATTACACCACGGCGTGGAGACGGTATTTCGTACGTACACACGCGCGGTGATTTCGTATTCCGTAGGATGGATAGATGGTGAAATAGGGTTGTTTCATACTTATAATAACATATCCGTATATGAGTGATACTGATGTTATTACTTCATAATGAATCAACTAAAGAAGTATAAGTGGAAGAAGAAATAAATTTTAATGAATCGGTAATGGACATTACCTCTTCTTTGAAGCGCTTCTTTGAGACCTCCTTTTTGGGCACTAAAATTGGTCTTTGAAGAAGAACATAACCTTTAGGATGTCTCTAGGAAAGTGGAGAGAAGAAATTAGTAGGGGTTGGCCGATATTGAAGGCTCAAATTGGTGTGAGGAAGAGAGGAATGAGGAGCCCTTTTATAAGGGAGGAGAGGGGCACCTTTCGAAGAACTAAAAATATTATTTTATTATAAAGACATATTTGGTTTTAAATAGCTCCAAATTGTTTTATTTCGAATCTAAGGTGGGGATGGGTCGAAATAATCTCATCCAATAGAATTTTGACAAGTTTAGTTTACTATTTTAACCTTATCATTGAGATTTAACTTTAATTTAAATAATTTTACTTTTACCGTGTCTTTTTGTGTTCTTATACTATAAGGTTAATAAACTTACAATAAGAATCCAAACGAACCCCAAGTTGTTTATTATTAATATATATAACCTTATATAAGTCATTTGGCCGAGCCTTAAATATTTAATAATAAAATAACAAACAATAATATAATATTTGTTTTAAAAACTATTTTATGTCAATTTTGACAATATTTAGTAATTGATTTTTGTGAAAATCATAACAGAATGATTAGTTCGAGAACAGTTAATTAAATTAATACTAACATGTCATATTAACCTAGAAAATTAGTGGAATTCATAAAAAGTCTCATATTACATTTATTTGGGTATTTATAACATCAATTATGTCAATATATCATTAATAAGATAATTACTGCATCATCTTTGTGTCATAAATAAATTAAATTATATAATGTCTAAAGATTAAAAATAATCTACCATTATGTAGGAAATCATTTTATATTTGTAATGAATATTTATAGTCGAATTTATCTTATGTATAACCCTATATTAAAAATGATTTACTTATTAAACTTTGATTTTAACTATTTTAACCCTTCTTTAAATAAATTAATAATAAATGTACTAATCTAATACAAGCGGTCCTAAATGGTCATATTTTATTCCTAAGGTTGTTTTTGTTCGAATTACACTTATCCAATAGAATTAGGACTTATGTTATGGTAATAATAATATTATTTGTACCCTTAATTACCCAATTTACTTTTAACCGCGAAAAAAAGTAAAAAGTTACTATTCAAAAAAAATTATTTTCATCTAATTGAACCACATTTTACTTACTGACATCAATTGTGTCTCTCATATTTTTGAAATTACATTCACAAAAGCTGTAAAATTAAGATTTATTTAAATTTGAAAATTCTCCTAGGAGGTGCGTAAAAGACGGTGAAAAGTTCAATGAAATTTTTATATATCTAAAATTATTATAAAATTAATCCAATAAATTATATTGAACTATTATAGGTATTATGTATCTATTTTGACCTAAGATAAATTTAAATAAAATAAATAATTATTTAAATAAAAAGTCGGTTTTTAAATAGTAACCCAGTGTTTTCAGTATTCATCAAAAATTGAATGTTTTCTGAAAAATACCAAAATTTCACCCTAGGATAATTTCAATATTCCAAATCAAAAAATGAAGACTATTTTCAAAAATAAAATTTATAAAATTTCAAAAAGTTGGTATTACTATTCATAAAGGCTAGTTTTAATTATATTTTAATAGAATATTGTTGTTTAGCGAAACTCAGTATTGCGTACAACACACGCTATCGTGGAAGGTCACACTTGCGTGTAATGCAAGCCAAGTCAGGGATGTGTGTTGTGAAAGCTCCTTTTTGTGTATCATACAAACGAAGACATTAATGAAATTAAAAAGAATATTTTTCGTAAAATCTTGGGGTGTTACAATCAGTGGACCCATAAAAAGTGAGAGCTGTAGTTTTTGGGGAGCAGCAGAAGAGCGTTTTTGAGGTAATGAGTTTCTTAGGGCTGGCTACATACTATAGATGATTCATTCAAGAATTTTCACTCCTAGAAGCACCTTTGACAAGTCTGACCAAGAAGGAGGGAAAATTCTTATGGTCGGATTCTTGTGAGTCATCCTTTCAGGAGCTGAAGGGAAAGTTGACGTCAGCACCGATACTAGTCTTGCCAGTGCCAGGCAAGGGCTACACTGTTGATTGAGATGATTTGGTTATCATAATAGGCTCTGTGCTTATTAAAGGAGATGGTGTTGTCTCGTACGGGTCACGGTAGTTGAGGCCACATGAGAGGCACTACCCGACACACGATCTGGAGTTGGCGGTTGTTGTTCATGCCTTACGCTGTTGGAGAAACTGTACTTTGGGAGAGAACTTTATGGTCCTTACTGACCACAAGAGTATCAAGTATTCTCCACTCATCATGTTCTAAATCTGAGGCAGCGCAGGTGGGTCGAGTATCTTCAGTCTTTTGATTTCGAGCTTATCTATAAGCCAGGAAAGGGCAGCGTAGTGGAAGATGCGTTGAGCAGAAGAACTCAGATTCATGCAGTTCAGGAGGCCAGTAGTGAGTGGAAGCTTATAGCTATGTTCTCTGAGATGCATCCGGAGGTGCACGATAGAGAGGGATAGAATTTCCTCTCTTCTGTAGGTGTTACCTCTACACTAATTTATTGGGTATGAATGAGGCAGCTATCAGACTCAGAAGGCTTAGTCCTGTGGGAGAGTGTGTCAGGAGAGGACCATCTTCCGGGACGGACAGTGGGAAAGGATCAGATCTTTCATTTTTGGGTATGCGTATGGGTGCCGGCAGACATACACGAGGAGCTGATGCGGGATTTTCATTCCTATGTTTGGGAAGTTCATCTTGGAATTACCAAGATGTATCGAGATCTTCATCGCTAGTACTGGTGGCCAAGTAAGAAGAGGGATGTTGCTGGTTTTTTCATGAGATGCTCAACTTGTCAGCATGTGAAGGTGGAGAATCAACGAACAACTTGCCTTTTACAGTAGTTACCCATTCTGGAGTGTAAGTGGAACGATGTTGCGAGGGACTTCATGACCGGGTTGCCGAGGTCGCCTTGGGGGAATGATGTTGTTTGGGTTGTCGTCGACAACCTCATGAAAGTTTCTCATATATTTCTGATCAAGGAGGCCTTCAGTGTTGATAAGCTAGGACGACTGTACATCAGAGATATCATTCGTCTGCATGGAGTTCAATACTCTATTGTTTCAGACAAGGATGCACTCTTTACTTCTCGGTTTTGGCAGGGACTTCAAAAGGCTTTGGGTACCCAGGTACTTCTGAGTACAACATACCATCCCCAGATTGATGGCAAGTCCGAGCACACGATCCCGGTGCATGAGGATATGCTCCGAGATTGCATCCTAGACCTCGGCGGTTCTTGAGAGAAGTATATTCCTCTGGTGGAGTTCACCTACAACAACAGTTTTCAGGAAACTATTCAAATGGAACCATAAGAGGATTTGTACGATAGGCCATGCCGATCACCATTATGCTGGATGGAGGTAGGAGAGGCAGCTTTGCTGGGTCCTCTTCTTATTCAGGAGACTTCAGAGTAGATAGAGCTGATTCAGAAGAGGATGGCTAAAACATAGTCTCAGTAGAAGTCGTATGCTGATCAGCGAAGGAGACCTCTGGAGTTCATGGTCGGGGATTAGTTTTTTCTGCGTGTCGCACCGAGTTAGGGACACAAGAGGATTCAGAGACAGGGTAAGCTTTCACCGCAGTACGTCAGGCTTTTTGAGTTCTCGGAGAGAGTTGGGCCGGTCGCCTATCGGTTGCAACAACCCAGAGGTACCGGGCCATGCATGACGTTTTCCACATCTCTTAGCTTCGATGTTACTTTTCAGACTCATCTCATGTCTTTCAGCCTGAGGAGGTGAGCTTGAAGCGGATGCATCATTTGAGGAGCAGCCTATCCAGATTGTCGATCGCAGTACAAAGGTTATCTGTGGGTGGTTTTCCCCTCTTGTACGGGGGCTATGGCAGCATGGGTGAGTACGAGAAGAGAAATGGGAGAGGGAGGTCGATGTATGATTGCAGTGGCCGGAGCTGTTTGGGGATTCTTCTTCTACGCCTTGCTAGGGAAATTCGGGGAATAATTTCTTTAAGGGGAGGAGTTTGTATGAACCTGGATCTTTGTTTCAGGTACACCATTCCTTTTTGTGGAGTTTTTTAGAAAAATGGAGTTTCTAGAAGTTTTTGAAGTACACGTCGTGTAATTACTCAGTACATGTCATGTACTCTTCTCAGGCTCGAAGCCGTGTGCTGGTCATGCCGGGCAACACACACGGTGTGTAGGGGTGACGTGGAGGCCGATTTTGGCGGAGTATAGAAAAACCCGGTACACACCATGTACTCTAAAAGTACACACTGTGTACTTTTCAATTTTTCATTAAATGGACCGAGGTCACACCTGACGCACAGAAATATCTACTTCTAGGTTCCGTTCCTCTGAGAATGCCAAGGATCCACGAATCTTCGACAAGCCCATGCCTCTCCGTCTGTTCTCCGATTCGAGCACGGTCGATTGCGTTGGATTCGTAGTGGTGACTTATTCCTTCTTGTTGAGCCTTTTTTCCAATTCCTCCTCTTTCTCATGTTATCATGGTTTATGTGTTTCAGACATTTTCTCAAATCTATGTCGTTCTGAGGAGAATCATGCATTGTGGTTCAAGTATATAGATCCCCTATCATCAAGGTAGTGGTTTGTGCCTTTCTGTTGGAAGTTGTTGAATACTATTGGCAATTTCAACCAATTCCCTTGAACTGGGAATTGAGTGCTCCCTATTTTTCCCCTTCTGTTTTCCTGATTTGCTTGATTGTTGTAGTAGAGGTTTATGCTTGTGAGGAGAGTAATTTGTTTTGTGCTCAGGTTCCTTTTCCATTCTTGTCTTGCCTGCTAGGTGTTTTTTCCAGTTGCCATGCCTAGTTTTATGATAATGGAACTGTTATACTGTTATGTTGTTGTTCCTTAGAATGAAATCCAAGTATTTCTTTAGGATTACTTGGGCAATACACGCACGATGAGAATTTTAATTTCACACAGGACATTGAGAACCTAGTGTAGTAGACCATAGGGAGAATGTCGTAAGGGCTTCTCCTGAGTGTCTTTTAATAAGATGTGAGACCACATGGGGAATTTAAAATGAGTTCTTCCTCAGAGAGTCTGTAGTTCCTCGATGCAGGCCACAGGGGGAATAGAGACATTTATTGCTTCCCTAGAGATCCTTTAGCACGATACGAAACTATTGGGGGAATTGACAGTGAGTGCTTCCTTAGAAAGTCTACTCTTAGCTGAACTAGAGGGGTGAGACTATGTGTGACTCCTAGAGGGTTGCTAGTACTTGTATGTTGAACCATAGGGGTTAGGCTGTGATTGCTACCCAGAGGGTTACATGTTTTCTACTTGTTGTTGGTTGTTTAAATGTGTACTTTATATGCTAGAACTATTTATTGTAGCTGATGTGTGATTTTCTGTTTACTGCTTACTACAATTTTACATGCCTTGTATTCATTGACTGTTAGGTACAAATATTTGGGTGATTTCCTGCTGGTATTGTTTCTCACACCCTGTTTGGGCCACACTTTTGGCCACAAGAATGCTATATTGTTACAGGTATAGAAAAGGGTAAGCACCCTTCTTCTTCAGGTTCTTTATTGCATTGGAGCAGGAGAGCATGGGACCGATCCATGGCTTGCGATGCTGAGGAGTTTCTCATCTTTTTTTCATTTTCACTATGGTTTATAATTTTATTCATCATTATGATTTTTTGGCTGTTTTCCTAGAAAACTATGTATCATGCATCATTTACATATATTTCATCTCCAGTTTTTTATTCATCAGTCTTCTATTGTTTACTCCTGTATGGTTGTCTATTGTTTCTACTATTGTTGTTATTGTTTCTCTCTTCCTCTATGTACTCCGCCAATGAGGGCATAGTTTCCCCGCTATCACATCTATGTCCCACACTTCTAGTCGGCAACCTCTGGCGTTTGGAGAAATGCGCTTGAGGCCATGTGACCGACTGGGTACGGGGCGCCTTCGGTTGGCCTCCAGAACCGAGACGTTACATGGTACGTAGTAGTAAAGACACTGTCACTCAGTGATGTGATAATATTGCAGTATTGGCTCTTGAAAAACCACCATGGTCACACTAATAGACAATGAATATACTCTAGAAGTATCACTACTTTAGGGATTTTTATCAGAGGGGTAATGTTTTATTAATAAGAGTACCCACATAATAAAACATGGTTGACCCTTGAATAATTACCTATCTCATAATCCTTTTCAATCATATGAAGGATATAAGACTGATGGTTTTAGAAATTGGCTCTTGTGATAGTGCTAGTTTTTTAGAGTTGGTTCCATAGAACAAACTTCTATGTACTTTAAGATAACCTATTTTAATATTTTTTAAAATTAGTAAACTGGTTATAACATAATGACTTTTCATTTTCATAACATAGTATGTCATAATTGCCTAATTTATGTTGTCATTATCAAAATGTCTTAGTAGTTCTCTGCACTGATCATTACATAGAAGTGGTACGAAACTATTCTCAAATATAGGTTCTATATCAAGGTGATATCATTTGAGGGACACAAATGAAGCATGATATCAGGTTTGGAGACTTGTAGGACTTTGATGAACCTTATCATGGTGTAATCTATTTGTAAAATCTAGTGTAGGATATTGTGAGAAAGGGACCCGCCCATATAAAAGCAACCTTTACACGTGTCATTGGATTTTCCAATCCTTAGACATGTTAAATGATCCTAAGACTTATGGATAATTATTAATTGTTATTAAGTGTCTCATACAGTAAGGAATTGTCTAAAAATAAGATGTCATATGTTCATGGTGAGTTAGGATACATCAGGTGTTTCACAAGTAATATTGTATTAATGAATACTGTGGGAAAATATTTTATCTTTATCTTCTTTAACAAAGTTGAGTTCATATGCCCATTTATGGAAATGAGATAGGCAAAACAAATCCATGGAAATTGTGTTTTGTAAGAAATTTCGATTTCCAAGAATTAAATTATAGATACATTGAGCACATAGTTTTATGGCACTAGCATGCAACCTTTTAGATTCAAGATATCAAGTTAAAGTGGTTACATTAAATAGTACGCATCTGTATGAGGTATTTTTTCATTGTGGGATGAAATTATTTCTTAAAGGGTTTCATGGAATGTTTCTATCTTCTTCACTTAATGTCAATGAGAAAGTGGCCTAGAGGATTACACACTATGAAAATAAATAATCTCTGTTAAATAATATATTATTACTTATTAATTAAAAATTTAAAAGAATCTTATTACTAGACATGGATTTATAATTATTCTTGTTTCCATGATCACATGTTTTGTCCCACCAGTTATCTGAGGGGATATAATGTGAGTGGAATATTTAATAAATTTTCTTTTTATTTTGTGAATATAAATACTATTAATTATTGGTCAATAATGTAGTGATATTTATTTAGTTGATAAATTGTCATTATTTAAGGATCAATAAATATTGTTGAATAATGGAGGAGTAGATTTAATGATCTAGTGAGAAATAATATACATTGAATATTATTTGTATAAATAATATTTAATTTTAATTTTCATGCTAAGAAGATGTTATGAAATAATATTTTTAATCATATTATATTCATGGGGCCACATAAAGGAATGCATAAAAATAAGACTAATTTGTTCAGTTATTTATTTCTAACCATAGAGATATATAAACCCAATTATATTTTTTTAATTGAGATCCAATTCATTTTGTTTGTTTGTTAACAACATATTTGGGAAATCCACTTAATCCTTAGAGAGATCTTTCCTCCAACAATGCTGCCATGAATAATGAGTGTTCTTCCTCCAACACCCACTCTCAATGACAGAGGAATCAACAAGACTAATTTATATGTGATTCTTATGGAGAACAAAGTAATATCAGGCATGTGATGGGATATGATGTGATACCAACAACGGATTCCAATAGTGATGTTTGGTGATTTGTGGAACATGTAGGGATAACCACTAAAGGAAATATGTTCTTGATTCCTACAATAGAAAGAATGTAAAATGTAGATATTTTTTCATATCCATAAACAAATATATAATTTCGACATTGTAATTCATTAATTAATTATATGAATAATAAATAATATGTTATGATCATGATCATTGTTTTTTGTTATATCCCTTTCCTTTTTTTGTTTATTCAATTATATTGATCATGATGTTTATCATTTTCTAAACATCATATTGGTCATTGATCCGGACCAAAAGAAATGTTGGGAATGACGCATCACATGCTTCTGCTGCACCCAAAGCCTATATGAATTTTATAGAGATTTTTTTCATGTAGGGGTTTATTATGTTGTGGTTTATTCATAACTCACAAAAGAATGGAATCATCTAAAAAAGTGAAGATGATTTTACTGATCGAAAAATAAGGAATAAGGGACCCCGTGACCAATATATTGATGGGGGTATGATGTTCATTGTGTTGAAATAACGTGGGAGGTATTTTCCATCATAATTAAATACTACTCATGAATTTCTAATTCAATTATCAAGGATAATATTTTTTATGCTCATAAATTATTTAGTCAAAATATTGAAAAATATTAGAAGGGAAATTATGGAAATGTAATTATGAATGGTAATAGGTAAATCTTAATCAATAAAAATATGATCAATCATGGAAGGATATCCCTTGATACATTGGTTAATAAATACTTCATAGAAAGATATTGTCCTCATTGTTGGGAATCACATTACTAAGAGAAGAATAATTCCCTATTGATCATGTAATGACCTTACGTCTTGAAATTTTATATTTTAATAAAATAACAACCATTCATGAATACATAACATCATTATGGTTATGAGATCATTTTATCCATTGGGATAGTGGCACTTCACCACCAGAAGACATTCCCAATTTTTAAAAATATGTTGAAGATCATTCAGTACCACGTAGTTTTTTTTTGAGATTTTCATTCTGGTATCTTCATTGTAATTTTACATGATGATATAAATATTATGAAACATCACATATTAATATGGATGTTATAATGAAATCCATATAAATACATTGACATGAATTATTAAAAGGAAATGTTATAAAGATGGAAAATAATTTTTTTATATGTATAGTGTTTATGGAGTTCATTTGATCTATTTCATGCAATAAAAGAGAGAAACAACATCATTTAAAATTAATTTTATACGACAAATCATTCAAATAAAAGTCACATCAAATCTATAATTTAGGAATGGAGACAAGATGGGTGGATAATTTCACAATTAATTCACAGTAATGATCCGCTAATCGAATAAATTTATGAGGTTCCATATATAAATCAAAATAAATAAATACTCCCACTATGTTCCATTATTGAGTGTTGCCCATATAAGTTTGTTCATGAATGAAATCCATTAAGAACTAGATTCTGTGTACTATGCCTACTCACAGAAAAATACAACATCAATTAAGATTTGTGTTCTTAAAAGTATGTATTTTTCTCTTAATAATATACATTGTCCATAAAATATTAGATTTAAGGTTGTTTAATGTTATAAGGAATCCAATTATGGTGTTTTGGAAAACATTTACACCCCTTATTTCACACAAGGAAAATATCTAGGATTAGATCATGTAAATTACCTCATTGGATTCCTTTCTCTGAGGTAAATGTTATGAAAATACCATTAAATAAATTCCTCCTCCATGAACACCAAACACACATGACCAGTTTGTGTTTGCTATAATTATACCCTTTAATCATATATTTCATTAATAATAGGTATTCATCATCCCTTGAAATATTGTTCCCAATCTTTTCTCTCAAACTGATAAGACTATTCTGGTGAAACAAATCATCCATTACCTTGATAATGAGGGTCCATATTGTTATGTACATAATGAAGCCTCCATTGGAACATTATTCTCATACTGTCATCTAAGGAATCCATTTCACCATCATGTTCCACTCAATGATCCATATACCTCATAACAAGCATCCTATTTTCTGTGGCTATAGCCAATTTTCACTAAGATATTTTCCCCATGATTCTAATCTATTTATTAAATTTTAAATAGATTGGAGGTGTGCATATATATCATGGGCCACCTACGTAGTGTAATACCCAAACCATATTCATTGGTACATATTCTCTATTAGTCCAATATTCCTTCCACGTATAGTTTCTAATGATAAATAAGTGTAAAACATAATCATACGACTCAAACATTGGAAAAACCCAATTCTATCCACACTGGGCCACATTCCATGTGGTTCCATTCTTCCATACTTATCTAGTTGAAAATATAAAGTATTTGGATATCCATATCATGGGCATCATATGTGTTGTAATCTCTAACCCATATTCACTTATCCATATTTCCCAAGAGTCCAATCATCATTCAATATCTAGTATCTTTCAGAAAAGTGGTTAACAACCATATCTCTGGAATCATACGTGGTATAATGCCCAACCTATATACATTAGGACATTTCCACATTAGTCCATCTTCTCTATGAGTTTAGTCTTCCTTCTAAGCCTAGTTACCAATATATATGAGGTATATCATAGAACACTTTCCATGTGTAATACTCAATCAAAAACATCCTCATTTTAGATACTAATAAACAATATAAACTATAAATATATTCTCACATCTAAATCAAACACCAATCATTTTTATACAACTTTCATTTATTAATAAACATTTTATGATATTAAATTTTGTAACATATATCCCATTTCACATTATTCTAAACTGATCAAAATAGGTCCCAGATACATAATTATAAAAGGTATTTTAATAATTTATTGTTTTATGAACATAAATGGAAATATGATGGACTTTTTCACATGCCCTTAATATTTATGATGTTACCCATTAAATGGAATTTAACTATATAGGGTTTGATTCACTTTAAAGGAATACATAAGAAGCCCCTATAATAATCGCCATCTGTACTCCATAACACCTAACTCCTCCCTAAATGGAAAAAAGTTCTAGATAATTCAGTTATTTAGCATTAATCCATATTATAATAACAATAAAATTATATATGATTATCATTTGATAAATATTAATTTTTAAATTGATGTATGGATTTTAATGATCACTTTAATAGAATGAAATATTATTAGTATTATTTCTATAAAGGTTGCTCAAAATTTTCTTATATAATTAAGAGAGTACATGAATAAAAATTAAAACCCCATGAGGGATGACATGACCTCCCATCATCTCAATCAATGTGCATCATATAGTTTCACTGATATGGTCATGGAACTTTCTTCCAAGGGAAAATTGGTATGCATCGACTTTGAAAAAAACAATGTGTATGGTGTCATGTTAGAAACATATATACAAACTATTTAAACAGATTTATAGGCTATTTTGTACCTAGTGAAAGTAGACATGTTTAAACATTGAACCTATTATAACCCTTTTTATTATCCATGAATGGGTAGGTCATATCAAATGACCCATATCTGTTATACCTGATTTTCTTTCTACCCAAAAGGAATGGGTTCCATGCCCAAACATCCTTATGAAGGGACGAGTATTAAACCAATATATTAGTATTCATTTCGGATAAAATTATATATTTTTGACATGAAGTAATTAGTATATGTATCAATCCTCACAATTTTTGGGTTTACATGTAGTTGGATTTTGATTATCCTTCCATTATTTGTGTGATATCAATTCTGTGAAAAGAACTATATATTCAGTATCATGTTGTGGTATATTGGTTATGATATACTATGTATGTAAATCATTTATGTTCACCAAAGTGGGCATGTATTATAACATGTTTTATTATTATTTTAGTTATATACCAATTAGAAATAATTTTTTATATCTTGGTTTATTTATAAGGTTGTATGGTTCATGGATCCTAGACTATAGAATGAGTATTTTCAAGGCTATGGGGGTCATATGGAGTAGTTGGATAAAGGATTTCTAGAACATCCATTTTTGGTGTTTCCCTATTTGAATCCAACATTATTTCCATAAGATAAGTTTATATTTTAATTTTAATGTATATAATTTTATTCCCTCATTTTCTGTTTTTGATTATCTTTGTATATTCTTGACATAGTTTTTATATATATAAATGATCATGTGTTTTCTATTTATTTTGGTGTTAGTCTGGTCTATTGATTTTGTATATAGGATGGGTACCCATGAATTTTTAGTTATAACATCCATAAATTCGAAGGGGAATTCTAAATTCATTGCTGGGTTTTTAGACTTAGATCCATTCATTTTCTAAAATAGATTAAAAATTCCACTTTATTTGTAGTAAACCCCCTTAATTTAAGTAAACCATAAAAAAGCATAAAAATGATCCTAAGGTCATGGAGAAGCCTAGAATGGTACAATTTTTTTAGTTGAGTCGCAGCTGTTTGATAATTGTTGAAGTGATAAATTTTGAGGTTATCTAGGATTTGGGATTTCATGGTTTACATATGATATAGTACGTTGATAATTAAAAGGATATGTTATGTGTATGCCAATTTAACATGGATAATACAGAGAAAGAATTTACTGGAGATGTTTGGTATGTGTTTAAGGGACTATATGTTTGGGTGAGTTATTATTCCATGAATTTAAATATTTTTTAGGATGATTTGTATCATACACTCTAAGGATCAACCAGAATCCACTCCATTTATTTCTTCATGAATCTTCCTATGCTTTGATAGGTAGACACATGTATTTGTCATTCTATATTGCCTAGTATCTTTTTTCTATCATATTGTAATTATAATATACTATCATTTTTCATCAATAAAAACATAAATAATATATATAAATAGTGTTTTTATATATATTTATGTTGTCAGGTTTAAGAGAAACTAATGAATTATTCTTTTGGTTGTAATGATATCATTTTTAGTATTTTCTTATTGAGCATGTCATTAATCTATAAGTATAACTTAATTTATCATGCATCATTTTACTAATATAGCATGTTATTTTTTATTATTGATAATGATGTTATTTATCATTTATATTATATTTAAATACATGCTACTAATTTATTTCAAATATTTTCATTAATAGAATGACAGATTTCCCCTATTTAATAAGATAATTATTAAAATATTTTACATCTAGTAACTAAACAAACTAAATTTCCTTTGAATTTTGATTATTTTAATGAGAATTATACATATCATCTATTCAAAAATGAGTGTACAAATCAATATTATAAATTATTTATGTCATGTAAATGGTAATAACTAATTAAAATATATAATAAAATAAATTAAAACTAACTATAATGGTGAATTTTTGAAGGAATGTTTTATCTTTTTATAAAATATGTTGGAAAATGTATTAATAATTCAAACATATAATTTTTTTTGTAAAACCTCTTGGTTTAGGAGATATGGCCACTTCATTGTATTGTATAACTGGGATGGGGTTTTAACATTTCAATTTACAAACCGTACTTGTTCATTAATGTTTTATGATTTTGTGAAATGAATATAAGTTTTATTTTGATATTTGAATTCATTATTGGTAAAATAGTGTTCGGTAAGGGGATATTTCTGAAAATCACAAGTCAATAGTAAATTATTCATTGATAATTCGAAGACAATCTTTTTGGTGAATATCTCTCTAAAGTGGTGGTAGTTTGGTTATCCATGTTTTAGTGATTTTATAATTTTTCATAATACTTATAATTTAGTATCCTAGAATAAATAATGGAATGTATTGATGTTATAGATTTCATATTTAGATTTTGGGTAATCAATTAAAATATGTTCAAATATTTATAATGGTTTTTCCTTTTTGGTAATATAATATACACTGATTTGAAAACCATTCTTTTGGAAACATGATGATAAATGAGATATGTTCTACAATGATAATAGTCGGTATTCTAATTGGAAAACAAAATTGTGGATTTAGAAATTTACAGTTGGATTTTAGAGTATTGAATTGGGTTCCTGATGGATAACTCATTATTTTTTTCAGGGTGTTGTTGACATCATCCCATATAGATTCTAGAATTAGGTGTTATTAAGTTGATTTTTTTGTAATTAAAACCATTGGTTAGATGTTTTTGGTATACATTATAATAGACATTGAGATAATTTAATTTTTTTTAGGATTATGTGAGGTATTGATTATTCGTGTGAACATAAAGTGTCGATTTCACGGATAAAATTATTAATGGTGGAGATAATTATAACATCATTGTTCATTTGGATCTAATTTAAGGTGTAATTTATATATTTTTCTCAATGAGAGTGCATAACTTTTGGGACATTTAATTTTTGTTTCAGGTTTATCTTTCAATTTGTTATTTAGTCATAATTTTATGTGTTTAGGGAAGGAATACTTGGTGCTTCTAAGATTGTATGAAGTTCAATTGGTGAGATAAGGGTTTTAGAAGAATGTATGTGTTTATCACTTGCATCATTTTTGTATAGATGACACATGGTACCCTATAGGGTTCCATTGGGTACTCGATGAGATTAATAGAGATTTAGTTTTCTAAGTTGTAGAATCACATACTCAAAGGGTTTTGGGGATGTTCCTGGTATCCCCAGGATAAGAAATTTATAAAAAAAGAGCATTTTGTTCTTTTTTATCTTTCTCTTTTACCCTAAATATGGTTTATTAAATCTCATTTCACCTCTATCAGGTATGTAGCCATATTTGTATCCCTCATTATATTTGATTATCGTCCTCCATTCCCTAAGGATCATGTTGGATTCAATTATGATTTTCATGTAATATATATTGAAATATGTTTACTTTATTCTCGTCTCCCCTTTTCATTTAATCATTATTGTAACCTTTTATATTTAATAGAAATTTTAATATTTAATTCCACTATATCATGGTAAAATCTGTTCTAAATATGGATCTTCCTATTTACTTAATCAATGGATATCCTTATGGTTTGGTAGATATTTCTTGTTGGTTGTTTTTTTTCTGTGCAATTCGTGTATGTTTCATTGTAGGGTTTCTCCAGATAATCAATTTAAATTGAAATTTCATTGGGAAAATATTTTTGGATTTTGTTTAGTATTTAATATATTTTAAAAGTATTCTTGATAGGTTTTCTTTTAGGATTATATTTCTATGATTATGGTAATTAGATATTTTAATTTTTTGTTATTAATTTTATTCAAATAATTTGTAGGTTATGTTTGGTGGTATTCAAAGAATACCATGATGATCAGTGGGATATTAATGGTCACCTATAGTTATGAAATTTATTTTTTAACACATTGGTGAATTGTACAAATTAAAAAGATTAACATGAAACACGTTTTTTATGGTTGATAAAAATTCCAAAAAAATATTTTGAAATTATGAAGTTAGTGGTTTCCTTTAATGTATTTCATTATACTAATACAAATACATTAAATGGTACTTCATGGACAATTTTAAATTGTTTAAATTATTATTTGATGATACTGTCAGTATTTTTTTGTAAATATAAGTGTTTGGAAATGTAATAAATTTTGAAAACCATAATTATTTAGAAGAATACCATTTTTTGATTCTATATATAGTGGCTAAGAAAAGTTCATTTCTTTATTTATAAAATTTCATAAACATAAGATCAATTTTTTTCTAGTAAGTTATAGTCATACATTAGTCTAGAAGAGTTCATACCTATGAATATTTTATGCTTATAATGGGAATATTTTCATTAATGGTGTTAACTACGTTATGTTATCCCATATTACAAATTATAAATAAGTTATGAACTGGAAATTAATGAATACATTTTTCAACCCTAATTTAATTAGGTATTACCTTGTGTGCCTTTCTAATTCCTCCTTTATCTTATCACAACCTTTCTCCATTTTCCAAATAAGTTATATGTATTTATCTAAATATAAGATCAGTTTAGAAATTAATTAAATGTGACATAAGGACTCAAATTTATATGTTAAAGAAAGTGACATGGACCCTATTTAAAAATTGATTTACTATAATTAAATTTTACATTAAGAAACCTTTATAATTTCAAAAAATAATTAAATGAATTTTTGACATATTATAATATTATTTTAACCAATTTATAAAATGTTTCAGTTAGTTTTTTTGGAATTACATAAACACTTAACTCATAAAAACATAATCTCATTTAATTTTAAAATAAAGACCACCATTAATGGAAACAAATATATTTCTATTAATTAATAAAAAAAATTCGATAAATGATTCATAAATTTCATACGCCTTTCTAAAAATAATATATCTATTAGTTTATGTGATGTATGAGATTTAAAAAAAATTTATAAATTAGGTCTTTCTTGAAAATAGTCAAATTTCTTAAAAAAGGATATCAAATATGGAAATATTATTTTTAAAATAATATTAATTTTAAAATAGTAAATTATACACTATTATTAAACAATGTCGTACCCTTTATTAGGGATATACCCATGTAATCAGTGGTTAGAAAAAGTGCCATAATTAAAACCTAAATAGATTATCCACAGTGCACACTTATGAATTTATTATTATACATGGTGCCTTGTTGGAAAAGAAGTAAATAAATCATAGAATATCAAGAATTACATTGCCTAAATTATTGGATTTTTAACTCCCTTTTTAATAATTTTTTCTTGTTTTATTCTATAATGGTATAATGTATAATTTTTTAGAGTTTATGATATATTAATTTTTTGAGACAAATAATTTATTTTATGTAAATATGAAACTTATAAACATACCATGTTGTTAGGAGAGTTATCCCTTATTGAGAAACTTGTCTGTATTACATATTGATAAACATGATAATTGTTATGTTTTTCATATAATTGGATCATTATTGTTACTTTATATTATATGGGATTTGTATGAGGGGTATGTGAACATATACTCTTATTAAATATAAATATTCTAAACAAGTTCGTTTACCAATCATGTGCAAGGTTTAATGGGGCCAATTTTGACCGTGAACTTATTATAACCATTCCCTTATCAATAAATTGGAATATAACCTAAGATAACATGAATATCTTATACATGATCACATTACCCCTAGACGGGATAAGTTTTTCACCCTAACATCACTATTACATGATGATTTTTGAACAATGACTTCACTATTTGGTTCATCCTAAATTCTAGTTATTTACATGATGTAGGTAGTATAGGTATAGGACCAAATATTTTATGGTTTTATTTATAATTACTATTTAATTAAACTTTAATTACACAAATATTATGAATTCCATGTTTACATTGTATCTAATTGTAGTATGTTTTATTATACTAATGTAAATGAGTATTCATGTTCACACATATACCTTTATATTCACTACAATGATGAGGATTATTAATGCTTTCATATATAGTATGTATATTTTCACACCCTAAAAGATGACCACAAGGGACATATAGTCTTTAAGGATTTTTTTTGGTTTTGATATTTACCAATAATAGATGGAGATTTGTATCTAGGTTGGCTTGGAAAGTTGTTTAGTGACTTTAGTTTGGATCCCAGATGGGATTTTTTTATGAATGTGATAGTATCATGGAGATTTATCATAGGGAATTTCTAGGAAATAAATTGTGGGAGTTTATATTAATGAATAATCCAATTTTAGTCTTCATGTAGTATTTGTTGTGTAATTTGTTTCTATATTGGGTTTTTGTGTTATTTTGCATTTTTTTAAACTGTGTGGATATTCTATACTTGGTTATGGTTTTTAAGCCTATTACTGTAGTCTTTGTAACTTTAATATTTTATGGGGTATTTTGGTGAAATATTAATTATGGGTATTGATGCATTTTGGGTTGAAACGTTTATAGAGCCTAAGGGTTATGTTTGATATTTATTGGGTTACTGGACTTTGTTTCCTTAATTTTATTTTGGAAAAAGACATATTAAAGTTGATTTTCGAAAAACTAATATCATTTCAACCATTCTATACAAAGTAAAAGTCAATACTACGGTCTTTGAGTGTCCCCGAATGATTCTTTGTGGGTATTAGTGCAATTAACTTTACAAAACCATAATTCAATAAAATCCATATTGATCTTAACATAGGGAAGACAAACTGTATAAATGGTGAAGTGATGAAAACAACATCTAACCATTAAATTATATATTTCAATTACAAAGTGGGAATATATTATTCCCTATCCTAAATTATAATTAATATATTAGTTGTATCCATTAGATAAAAATTTATTTCTATATTCATATAATTTATGAAGGTAATATTGTAAGTCCCCTACTGTTTCTAACATGTGTGTGTGTGTGTGTATACTCATTTGGGAACCACCAATGATGTCCCAAATCTATATTTAATAAATGGTTTTAATCAATATATGACCTATATATTCACATAAATATAAATGAAAATTATTTGGATGTACCAACAAAGTATAAGAAAATATATTCATAGAACAAATATATGGATTCATTAAAACTATCACTAGTAACTTTATATAACAATAGTGTCCATAAAAACATTGCCTAATTCTTCACAACACCCAAAATCTAAGATTACTGATTTATAATAATCAATTTGAATCAAACATATCATTTTGGGGTAAATAAAATTATATAAATATAGTGAAAATCATACAAGATATCCATCCTATTCTAGGATTGGGGAATGAGTATACAAGAGATAGGGCATTGTGAGCCTATCTTGTTCCCTCAAACATTTCATAAAATAAATGTGTACATAATCACAATATATACATGAATATAATACTACATGAAAATACAATATAGAAACTATAATACTCAACATTCTTGATATGATAATTAATAAAATTATAAATATACTAAAATTGTATCCATGTTTAAAATAAATTTGGAGACCAAGAGGTTGTGGTTTGTGTTTCAGAAAAATGAATTTTGTTAATAGGAATCAAGTTCAATTTTATGATGTTAGATTTTTCCAATACATAAATAAATAAGTTATAAAAGGAATTGTTTCCTACTTTTTAATAATAATGATCTAGTCTTAATGTCTCAAACAAGTGACTTGATATTAGAGAATCTCATTTGTTAAATACATTATGATATTTCTAGATGGAATGTTATAGATATAGAATCATGGGTCTAATAGATAGAAGATGGAGCTAAATGTTTGTTTGAATACATTGATTATTACATTTATTATATTAAATTAGACTAAGGAGACATGAAATGGGATATTGGAAAATGTTTTCTAGAAAAACTTATACTAGTGATTTGTTATTGTCCATGAATACCTCTAGCATCATGATTCATAAATGTTTTTCATGGTTCAAAAAAAGTTTATACAGATTAGAAAAAAATTTATAAGATATAAATGTGTATGAAGTCTATAATATGAACATTTAAATATCATACGGTAGGTGATTCTCAAGATCGAATAGAGGAAAATATGTAATCATACATAGGCTTCCATGAAAATGCATCTGATGGAGTTTCTCCATGATGAGTTTAGAAAATATAGTTACTCACTGTCATTAGATACATTTGATAAATGTCATCATATGGAGTATTAGTAGGTCTATCAAGTTGAGAAAATCATAGTCATTGGAAAACCCATTGAAATTTCCACAAAAAGGATGTTGTGAAGTGACCATAAATGGTATTTCAAAGTATTAAGATATAGGTTTTTGAATATGTATCAGATAAAGGTTATGGGAAATTTATAATGTTTTTTAATTTCCAGGACTAGGAAGATGATGAGAATTAATTTTAATATTCATAAATAATGTTGAGATTAATGGATGTTTTGATAAGGTTGTTGACACCGAGATATAAGGAAGATCCAATGAATATAGTTATCCAATATGATTTGGATAAATGGGAAAACTTCCATTGACGAATCTTATCGAGAATAATTATTATCACCATCCAAAACATATAACCATCATTACCAAAAAAGGGAGGAGGAATTTACCGTTTAGATCTTGTAATGAATGGATCTACAACAAATTGTATAGATGTATTGATTAAGAGGTGTGGTATGATACTATATGTTTTGAGGATTTATATTCTCATATGCTAAATCACAGGTTTCCTAAATAAAATATGAAATAATATATTAAAGAAGTATTTTTCTCATTTGATGAGGAGGGTTTTCCTCAATAAAAGTATTTGAGGATCTTCAAAATAGTCTTAGTGTGTTATTTTAAACTAACCAATGCAACAAGGAGGAGGAAATATCAATGTAGATAAAAGAAAAAATCTATCTAAGGTAGGTATATTTCGAGGAATCCTTCAAAATTAAATAGTAGAAGGAAGGCTATATAAATTCTGGATTTTTCATTATATTAAATAAAATTAGGAAACAATCTAACAATATTACATATTTTAAGAATTTGAATGACCACATTACATGATTGAAGGTCATTAAAACATAGTTCATTTAATATTTTAAGGATCATTTTTATAGTGGTAGTCCATACAATCTTAATGATTTCTAGAATTTCTCATCTGAGGTTATTAATCACAATGAAAATATCATGCTTACTAGAGAACCTGAGTTGGTGATGGTTAATGTTTAAACTTTCTCTATCAATGTATGATGTTCCCTGGGTCATATGGATTCAATAATCTCTTATTTTAGGAATATTGGTAAATAATTAAAGTGGATATCACAAAAATGATTCCAGTCATCTTTTTGAATGAAAATATCCAAAAGGGAGTTACTTCCTGATTGTAAAACCTCTTTCTAGAATCTTATGTTGGAGGTAACCATAGTTTTTAAAGGATTTTTTCTTCATGTAATTCATTTTATAAAATTTGGAGCCTGATTAATACCATCAAAAATTCAAATATATTTAAAAAGGTGGTTTATCCAAGTCAATAATTAGTTTTTCATGTTATATGGATTGAAGAATGTATTCTAACATCATTTATATATATGAATTTGATTAGGAAGAAAACTAAGGAAGGAAGAATTTTTCATACTATTGATGAGAGGAAATATTTTTTCTCTATTAATTGGGTATTTGTAATAGGGTTTTTCTAAATGTTTTTCTTCATTGGTATCTCATTTTATAGGATTATAGGTTTTTATATTAGTTAATTTCTCTATTCTTCACAATTGAAATCCTAAGGGATATTTCTCTGGTTTTTTTGACATCATATTGGGGTATCATATTTCATATATTATTTTTTGTATAGATAATGACAACATAATTAGATTTCTTCTTGATATGGTGGTTGATGGTTATATCATGGATACCCCATATGAGAGAGTATTAAAGGAACATTCTCATTATTTATATGATGAGGAATTTTTTTATAGAATAAAAAAGTATTATTGTCGTGAAAAAGATTTTTGATCATTAGAGATACATTTGTAATTAGCACATAATTGGGGAAAAATCTAGAATTATTTTTAGATATAATTTCAAAAAACTAAGATGTTGAGATTCTAAATGCACCATTGGGATTCATAATGGAATTATACTACTTAATTACCTGGGATTCCATCACTTATGGTGTTATCATAGTTTATTTTTCTTTAGAGATATCATTAATAATTTTAACGGAAAACTCAACTCATGGAAATGTATTTCTATATCTCTCTCTCTCTCTTGTAGGTATAATCTCTTTTGTTAGAGGAGATTCCATTCCTATGTTGGTGAACTATTTTTTGGTATAAAATATCTCCTCACATTCATCAAGAATCTGAATCGATGTATCTATAAATTTAAATGGAGTAAATATATATCTAAAAGTAATAATATAATTTTTAAAGGGAAAACATATTATAAGTACATATAGGAATGACTACATGGTTTTAAAAAATTATTATATTCATTGAAGCTATCCAGGATCAATTTATATAGATTATGTTGACCATAAAATCTAATAAATTCTTGAAGAAATGATTTAGGAATAGGATTTTATCTGAGGAAAAATATCTTGTTCTTTAATTACAACATACATGAAAAGAAATTTTATAGGTGGTATATGTGATTTTCCTTTACTAACATCTACTAATTATTGAATATATTTATTTAATGATTATTGAGTTGGAACTTCCTTGTTAGATCAATCTCAATCTCCGATCGATGATCTTTTGATTTCAACACTTAAAAGAAAATATAAAATTCCCTCGATAAACTACGTTGAGTTGATAGGGAAGTTATTTTCTCCTATAATATATTTCAAAAAGAGGACACAATAGTCTAGATCATTGTTGGACATGGAACACTTACATGTAGGTTGTATTATAAATTTTATATGGGATTCCCAACAGATATGAATCAAAATATGTGTCCTCTTATTAGACCATTGATTATTTCATATTGTTTTAACTAATTTAAAGGATTCATATATCCAAAAAACCATATAGAAAATATTATAATGAATTATGGATTTTTCCTTTTCTCTATGTATATTGTCAGAAAAGATGGGGAGGAATCCATTGACTATATTTTTTCTGAATGAATTTATTCAAAAATTATTTGGGGATTAATTTCTTATATATATAAATATGTGACCATCAGTTCAACCATAATGTATGAATAATACATCACAGTACAATTCATAATAGATCCACCAAATTATATAATCTATTTCAATCTATAGAGTTTAAACATTAATCTTAATCTATTGGAGGTAGAAAATAGTAAGTCATGTGTAGAAATACATTAATATATGATTTTCAATATGTATCATACTCACTACTATCAGAGCCTCTTTTTTATTGAAACTTGGTGTTAATGGGAACTCCATTAAAGAGCTAACTAATCAGGATAGATTGGGAATATAAGGTAACATTAAAATTTATAAAGACTATTTCCTGTGATTAGAAATCCAATTATTTTAATTTGAATTACGGTTAATACGGATGGTTAATAAAATGGAAATGTATGACCCTTAGTCTATAGAGGAATTTTCAATGATTCTAATTATGTTTCCATTAAATGTTTTTCTGAAGAATGTGGGATGTTTTCTGCTTATTGGTCAGATATAGAGGGGTCATTAAAGAAATCTAGATCACTATATTTGAAAATTGTACGAATATTTGGCTGGATCTGGAATCAATAATTATTGATCTTATGATCAATATTCAATTGTTATCTCCTTCTAAGATGATCATTGAGTCTTGGATAGATTTCATAATGTATTTTAAACAAATAAACATTTTCTTCTGTCACATTTTTATATAGGTGTATTTCATCAGGGATCTTATTTCCAATATGAGTGTTGGATCTGGGAAAAGTAATTGGTATCTGGATATGCTAAATTTTATTGGGTATGGGAACTATTTGGAAATTTTAAAAAAATATTCTTATGATTTTTTATAAATTTTGTGGATTATAGTTTTTATCTTTGGAAGAAACTTATTATTAATTGAATTTCATTTTTGCAATTCTACCTTAGTTTTTAAAAAGATATACCTATTTAAAATGGAGTAGTGGTGTTGAGAATGTTGTTATTATTTGATTTTTGTTGAGGACATTATGTGTTGGCTAGGAATCTGAAGAGTGATTATTTTAGTTTATTTACTGGATGGAGTTACTTCAAACATAGGATATCATATGGAGGATTCTAGATAGTGGGTTTTTTATACATGGTATCATTCTGAGGAAACACGATAGATGATAATATATATAGGATAGTAGAAAGTGTGTTATTGGATGAAAAACACCAGATGAATGGTATCTGATAAAGGTATTCCACATAGAGTATACCACATTGACTATATCATATGTATAACTACATCAAAGAGATTTCATAAGATATAAAATATTCTTAAATGTTTAGAAAGGTTTTATTACTCATTAATTTGATGGAAATTAGATAAGAGGAAGAAGAACTTTCAAAAAGTCAAGTGTGATGAAAGTTCAAAAAGAATAGTGATAGAAAATTGATTCTTATTGGTAGGGATTCTTCTCATGATGAAAAAAAATTCTACTATATTATCAATTCTAGGAGAATAGACAAAGTTAGGGTACAATATTTTTATAAAAGTGATTCATATTACATTATTAAATAACCATAAAAGACTATTGGTCAAGTAAATATGTGGTCTTGTAATATTTATAAACCATGATATTGACGAGATACAATTAATGAGTTGTAAACCGTTTGAATTCCTGGGTTATTTTGGATATTCCAATGTTTTATTTCTTACATGATCTAATTATGGTTTAACAAATTTTTTTTAATCTGAAAATATACAAAGAGAATATAAATGATTCACCCCTCATTCTATTAATGATCAATAGGATAAATATTGTTCCTTTATGTTTGTATCAATGTGAATTTTTCTTTATAGGCTCCCAATGTTGTAGAGCATGATGAAAGGAATGTCTTCTGTGAGTACTCAGATCTTATATATTAATTAGGGTATTCCTATGTTTAATGCAATGACCTATCATGTTTGGAATAATATAATGTTACACTATCTATTATATGATATCAATAAAGGTCTTGAATATTTTAAGATACTATTTTTCTCTTCCAATTGGGGTCCTCCTTTAAAATTAATAAATAATAAGAATCAATAAAATGATAGAAATGAATGAAATGTTATACATTCCACACTCTTTGAATGTTAATTTATAAGGGTTAATGGAATTATAAAAATCAATGTCAACTAAGAAAATATGATGATTTATTATAAAGGAAATATGATAGTGAATAATTAAAAAAATATATCTTTATATTGAAGTATGAATAAGTTAGAGTGGGATATGATGATTCTATTAGAGAGTTCTTTATAATGGTAAATCTTATTGTTATAACAGTTAGTTTTTTTGGTGATAGGTTGATTAATTTTACTACTGTATAAATGATTATAAAATTTATTCCTAATAGGTTTCATTAAAAAATATATTCTTCAGAGTATATATATCTTGAAACAAACTTTCTATACAATTTTCAAATAATTATCATCAAAAATGAAAAGAAGATATAAAATGAAATTGAGAATAAAAAAATGTTCAATAAGAAAATATCTATCAATGATTCCATGAAAGGAAATTATAAGATTGTTTTCCTGGGGGAATACAGTGAGTCTGACAGAAAATATTAATAATATAAATATTTTAATGAGTTTATTTATTTTAATTCTATTAAATTGAAATGATTCACTTCGAATCACAAAAGGATGTTACCGTTGAATTGCTTTAGTAGTATAGTTATTAATCGTTTCATATATAATTTACCATGACTAAAAGAAGAAAAATAAAGTGTTAAAGAATATTAAAGTCAATAAAATTTACTAAAAAATAAGATAAAACATATATATCCTATTAGAAACTAACTAATATGAAGTTCTAAAATTATGAAAAGTGATTTTTTTTTCAAAATCTATGGATTATGATGATAGTGAAAAGGAAGCTAAAAAATCTAGTCATGATAGTGTTGTGATGATTCATATTGAAAAGATGAATGATGATGATTTTACTAATGAAGAAATATTAAATTGTGGAGAATAAAAATCATTGGAAACTCATATAGATTTTATACCTAAAAGAGAGTTTAAATAATTTCAATCAAAGATTGATAAACTGGATAAAGTGAAGTAGATGCTTAATAAATAATTTCTATAAGAAATAAATTAGGAATTGGATCTTGGAGAAAAATATATGGTGTTAAATGAGTTCAATAATCAGAAAAAGTTACTAGATGGAGAGAAAATCCTCAACAACTTGCTTACATAAAAGATAAAATTGATAGAGAGAAAATTTGATATTATTCATTATAAAATTCTTAAATCTAATCATGGATAAAAACATGAAAAACTCTATTTAAAAATACTGTTTTTGTTCTAAGAAGGGTAAACCTCATAAGAATCACAAAATAGCATCCATTGTGGTTAAAAATAAGTTTGGAAATGATTAGAAGAAGAAGGTCTAGAAGACCATGTATATACTTAAAAGAATAAAAAATCAAAAAAATAAAAATAACCAAGGAAGGAAAAGATGATACAACTATAGAGTCTATTTAATATGATAAGAAGAATGTTTATTATAAAAGGATTTCAAGATTTTATCCCATTTTTTGTTTACAAAAAGAATCTAATATTTATGGTCAAGAGTATGATGAAAATAGATATAATGATCTATACAACATGTATGTCACATATGAAAATATGATTTATATGGATATTTAAAATACTATAGAGGAATTAGGTATACACAAAATATGGTTTGGATCAATCATAAACACGATAATTCATCTATGATTTACAATAGGCAGAGTTTGATGGGGATTAAAACCACTACAATAATGAAACCTAAAAAATCCAATTGGAAATTTGAATAAAAACATTTTTTAATCTGTAGAAAATATTTTGTAATGATTTGATCATCTTAGAGATATTTAAATATGTTGTCCCATAATTATTTCATATAAAAATATCTATGTAAAATATTTCAAAAGCTATATGTAAAGGAATAGAATAAAAACAACAGTTCCTAGGTTTTTGAAAATTATCTAAAGGATGAAACTATTGAATAAACATGGATATTAGATAGTTGATGTTTTTTTAAGTAACTAGAGATTTGATATTTTAGATGAATGTAAAATAATACAAATAATGAAAAGTGAATTTAAGAAATGTTGAGTCTCTATAAATAAAATATATTGTATACGTTATCTTTGGAATATAAAATTCATAAAATAGAAGTACCATTAATCACAGATTGATTGAAACTAAATTTTTTTAGTATTTCAAATTTCTGTGATAATGGGAAAAAAATTGTTTCCAAGAAATACCAATTTATTATTAATATTTATATAGATTGGAATATCCTAATTTTCAGACAAAAAACAATGGGAAATATATTTGTGGTTGTATTTTCAAAGATTCAATGATCTTTGTACTTAATAGAAGAAAATCAGTTTTTGAATAAAACATTTAGATATATTTACTATAGGAATATGAACATTTTGATATAGAGAGAAATTATTCACAATATTCCTGACATGATAAGAAGAAGATATTAGTCTCTAAAAATTGTGAATATGTGAAAATTCCTTATTATGTACCTAAGTAGAGATAATTACATATTTCATTTATTTATGATTTTACTCATATTACATCTATTATATTTTCAAAAAATAAACTAGAGGATCTCAAAATGTTTACAAGATTCAAGATATGTGTTGAAAAGGAATGTGGAAATTCCTTAATGAAAATTTGTACTTATAATGGTTTTAAATATAAAACATTTAAGTGTAATTATTATAAAAAATAGATAAATTTATTATGAACATAATGCACCATACACACCATACCAAAATGGTTTTGTATAATAAAAGAATATATGTTTTTTTGAGATGGATTGTACCATATTGATTGAGAATAATACTTATTATTTCATTTGAAGTCATTTTATTAGTGTATCACTTCATAATAAAAATTGGGTTTTCCTTATGCCAAACATTTATATGAATATATATGAGATTTTTTATAATAAAATTCCATATTTTAAAAAATGACGTGTTCTTGGATGTCCCATTTTTATTAAAGAAAATAGTGATATTCTTGGGAGGTTTGATGAAATAGGTGTTGATGTATTTTTCTTAAATACACTCATAATGGTTGAGGATACAAGTGTTATAATAAGGAAAATAGAAGGACTAATGAATCTACAGATCCAAAATTACATGAACATATTGATAGAAATGTTTCACAGTCAACTAAAAATATAATAGAATGTTAAGTTACAGTTCATTATTTTGTACAACATGATATTATTTCTAAAATATTTAACGGTATTGATGTTTTACTAGATGAATATTTTTATTCTTCCATTTAAATCAGTGTTGTAAAAGTGAATTTATATCATACAATGATATAAAAGCATGTGGATACCCAAAATATCATTATAGATATAGGGAGGCAAGTTCAATTTAGAATTACATCAATAGTAGTTTTTCATTAATCATTTTCTTCACAGGTTGAGCCAAGAGATGTTAAATATTTTTTGACAATAAATAAACCATTAATTCTTCAAATGAATAAAAAAATTAGATTTATAAAAATGATAAATGATACTGTGTACCTAAATAAGAATATAAAAATGTTATTTGAATAATATTGGTTTTACGGAACAAGTTCAATTAAATAGGTGAAGTGATATGAAATAATGAAATACAACATTATAAATAAATTGAACAAGTTAAAAAACATATTTAATTGATACATTTACCCAGGTATAAAGATATTAAACCATCATAATATCACCCACCATTAGTACATATTAGAGATATAAGATATTCCAGATGGATTTCAAGTCAAATTTTCTCAATGGATAGTTGGATGGAGAAGTTGATATTGAGAAACCATGTGTCTTAATTCTTGGTCAAGATGAATGATATGTGTAAATGTTGAATAATTATTCCTAATGGTTGAAAAAATATTTAATATGATAACATTGTAATTTGGATACATTATTTAAGAAGTTTAATATCAAATAATGAAGAGTAAACATCAACCTATACAAAAATGAAAATCAAAAGTTCTCCCTCCTTTTCATTTTTTATATTCAGGATTTCATATTCATAATGAATACTGAAGAAATGTTTCAAAATTTTCGTTTGGATGTGAAGAAGTCATTTGAAATTTATATAATATCTGATATGAAATAAATATTTGGTATAAATATATTTCCAAAGAAAAAGTATTTTCTTTCTCAAGAGAAGTGTGTTAAGGACATCCAATATAAATTTGGAATATAACATTCAAATCATGTTACCACATCCATTTCATTGGGAATGATTTTATCAAATGATTGGAAAGGAGATAGTATTGATCCTAAATAATTTATAAAATTTATTAGAAACACATAATATATCATATCTTCATATACCTATTCAGTGTACGTTGTTACAATTTTTGATTGGTATCACTGTGATAAAAAGTTTATTATATTGTGTTCAATAAAATAATTTATAGATTTATTAAAGGATAAATTGATTTTAATGAAATATGATCTCACATGAAAGATTGATCAATTGGAAAACATATATATATATATATATATATATATTAGTCAATTTTTTTGATGAAAAAATATCCATGTCTAGTAGATTTTTCATTTTGAAAAAAAAAATGTGTGAGTTTCCATATAAAGAAACAGATATGTGAATCTCAACACTATTTAAATAGAGAGTGTTGATTCCACTCAAGCGTAACATATTTAATATATATAAAGACATTTATAGAAATAATTTCAGAACACATGATGTTATCCCATACCTTCCTTTGTAATAAAAAAAGTTCTATAAATCTATCCAATAATATATTGTAACATTACCTATCAATGTATATTGATATTAAATATCACTTTATCATAGAACGTGTGGGAAAAATGATCTAAAAATAGAGCTTGTATATTTAAAATAGAATGTATTTTATATCTTCATTAAATCATTATCAGAAGAAAAATTTCAAAACAATGGTTAATTATTGTTGTTCAACATTAATCTTATTAAAGAAAAGTTATAGGATGTCAGTCCCATATCACATCTTGTGTTTTGATGGTTTTATAAATGGGTTAAATTATATGTAACATAAATATATAAATGGATATGTGTTTTACCTACTTGGGGATAATATATTTTTAGGGTGGCATTCTAAAATGGATAATCTTGGATGGCAACATGTGTGAACTATTTTTACAGTTTAGGGAAGTGGATGTCTTAAAATGTTCTTTATTGATGGATGTTTATATTTGTGGTAAATAAATGAGGTTATGATGAAATTTTTATTGTTTACTAATCACTGTATTATGAGAAAATATTTAATTATTATGTAATGATTCTTATTTTAAACACTATGATCACTCAAATATTCTTATATATTATTTATTTTAATATATAGGTTTAGTAATTTATGTTCCATGTATAATAGTAAAATTAAAAGGAAAGAATTCTAAGAAAAATATGTTTTTATTTGAATTATAGAAAAATAAGATTGTTGGTAGATATAAATTTCTATTACAACATTTTATTTTTTTTCCAACATAGAAATTATTAAATTGGATAATGAATAGTTTTTTACTTATGTATATTGCTGAGATGTTATCAGTGTCTCAAAATTGTTCCTTGATAATCGAAGAAACACAATTTATTACGATATTAAAATGTTTCCCTCATATTTTCTCGAATGGAATGTTCTTAATAGAGATGTATGGATATATTGGAAGGAGTATGGATCCCAAATTTTTTTTACATTCATAATTATATCGAATAGATATAGACATAATGGAAAAAATGGAGGTTTTCTACCAGAATAAGATTTCCAAAAAATATTAATCTGTTCATGCCTTTTCCATCCCCGATATTTTTAACTCCATGATTACTAAAAGTATTTCATAGTTACACATATGGATGAAATTATTAGATGAATTTTATTATATGGAATAGTTTATGAGTAATATCAAATGACCAATTAAATTTTATTCGATATAGTTTTCCGAATTAATATATTGATTTTTGGAATAATCACAAAGAAATTTTTTAGAAATGGAATTAGAAACAAATTTTTTTATTAGACTCATGGATATAGTTAAAAATTCAAAATATATAGAATTATAAATTAAATCATACAATGAGATTTAAATTCATTAGATGAATTATTATGATCTCATCAGATCTAATATTATGAAGTCACCATACATAGTGTTACAATGTCTTTAGATAACATATTTTAAAGATTTATCTAATAAATGATTAATGATAATTAAAATTATTTTATAAATTCCAAAAATGTTATGATGTTAAGCTATAATTTCAAAAATCCAAAATCAATCTGAAATTTTGATGATGTTTATTAGAGTATTCTGACTCTAAGATATAAGGATGTTCTTATTAAAATTTTTGACTTCATTTTCGAGGAGGTTTGAATGTGTCCAACTGAATAAATTTCTGAGAAAGATATTCATAGCTTTTGTGTGAAATGATAATTTTATGATTGTGTACCTCCCATAATTTCTGGAGAATCGATGCCTATAAAAATTTGATTAAGTTGACATAGATGACATTCTTTATTTTCATTTTTTGTTTAATAAGTGATGTGTGAACCATGAATTGTGAGTGTGTATTTATTTTGGATGACATACTAGATAGCGTAGAATCATACAATGAATATTGGACAAAGGATACCTTATAAAGGGTATAAAAAAGTGGGTATCAGATATAATAAAGTGGACAAAGGATACCATATGGAAGATACCAAACAAAGTAGAATGAAATATATAGACACTAGAGGGAGGGTTTCATATAGATGTATACAAGATAATGTATACTGTAAAATGTATACCATATAGATTGTTTTAAGATGAATAATTCATTGTATAAAAAGGTTCTTAGAGATGTTTATTTAGATTTTTATTCTCATTTTTGTGAAATAAAATAAATAAGAGGAAGAAGAACATAAAAGATGGAATGTGTGAAGAAATTTCAATTAGAAAAGTTATATTATATTGAAGAATGTTGGTGAAGGGTCATTTTATTGATAAGAAAATTGTTTTATTATAATATATATGAAATGATAACATTAACTTTCATAGGATATAATGTTATATAAGTGATGGACATTCCCTGCATATTAGAGCAATAATAGATTGCTTTCTAGTGGATGTGTGGTCTTGGATTACTTCTAAACCATTACAAGGACTATATACACATATTGTGCATTTAAAATTATAAATTATTACATTCCTATAGATATTAATTTTTTTTATTCCATGGATTCAATCCCCACTAAATAGATTTATTGGCTATTGTTAAATCATAAAACATAAAATAATAAGATAACTAATTCACCCCACCCCTTAACTATGATCACATATATCCTAATTTTCCCTTTCAATTCATATTCAAAATATCAATTGAACATGAAAATAAATACCATGGTACATCAAAATGTCTATGAAATAATCTACATCAATGATAATTTACAATAATATGGTATTCAAACACACAATTTATCAAGGTAATAGATATGGTCAAAGGAACAATACCAACTAAATCGAACAAGCTTATTAATGTTGTAAATTACTATCATGAAGGAAATAATTTTTAAAAAAATTGTTCATAGATTATTTGCAATTCAACACTTAGTCTATATGTACCTTATAATACTAAATCGTACACTAAAAATTAGAACAAAAATCGAATGTAATCATGAAAAATGTAGTAAGACAGTCTATAAATACAATGTTGAGTCAATAATGTTTCCATATGA
Source organism: Viscum album (assembly GCA_963277665.1). Lineage (NCBI taxonomy): Eukaryota > Viridiplantae > Streptophyta > Magnoliopsida > Santalales > Viscaceae > Viscum > Viscum album. Next base: position 1,452,122,629 of record OY728138.1, read on the forward strand.
CTTTTCTATTCGTTCTTGTATGGGGAGATTATTGAGTCAATAAGGTTTCCTTTTTTACATTACCAATCTTCATGTTCAGAAAATCACAAACACCTTATCTCAAGGAAATTTTTTTTACCCTGTGTTTTACTTTCATAAGGAAAATTTTCCTTCCCCAAAGAAATAAATCAATACCATGATTTTCATTATTCATTTTCCTATCTGAGTGTAAAATTCGGTTTCATACCTAAATCTTCAGAATCATATGATACTTAGATAAAGAGAATTCAATTTTCAGGATCTGAATTCGGACTCTGAGTTCTCTAAATTCAGACTCCAAACTTCTTATGTTCTGAAACCTAATTCTCATGAACTCTGACTCTGAACATTGTAAGTTCTGACTCCGAATTCTCATGAACTTTGACTCTAAATGTTGTAAGTTCACGTTCCGAATTCTTGTGAATCCATATTCCAAATTTCCTTGAAAATGAGACTCCAGAATTCTATAGAGTTCTGGATATAAATTCATTAGAAAACTGAATATGAATATCCTTGTATTATAGACAACTAATATATTTTTTGGTTAGACTCCAAACATTTATTTTCTGAAATTATGAATCTTTGATTTTGTTTATGTGACCATATTTTTTCTTACACTGTTTTATTGTTAAAAACAATATCATGAATTAAGTTACTAAATAACCGTTGTTTGAGTTATACATGTACGGGTCCCTCCAAAATTCAAGGAAAAATATGACTGTTGGAGGAGGGAGCTGACTGTTGGATTTGTGCCTATAAATAGGATCTCATTTGAAAGAGCGCAAAACAAGTTGATAAATATAAAGATTATGTGCTACTGAAGTGATTTCTAGATAGTTATACTTTATTGCTTTGTGTGTACTGAACACCTTGTTCAGATTTTCTTCTTGCGACACCAAATTTGACTGAGTACAATTGAGGGCTTCTGGGGATAGGATGACATAGGTGCCCACCACCTTAATGATCGAGGACATCCTTACTGAGGAAGACAGAGGTGCCAAATACCTCGATGTTGAGGGCTTGCAGGGATAACAAGATAGACTCCTATCTTTGTATCGATGTCTTAACCTAGTGTGGGTAATATAGACTTTCTTGAATGTTTAAATCAAGGGACCTTTATCCAACGTTGTTGGATACCATTCTCTTTGGGTTAAAAGACTTAATAAATGTTACATTTTTTTCATGATTTCCTTTAAATTTTGTTTTTTATGGAAATTATAATTATATTATACTTCTTTATGCTTGTATACTATGATTTAGTACGATTCTATATGATTCAAGGTAGAATCCTTATCATTGTAAACATTCATTAAGTTTCATTTTCTGGAACCATCATTTCTAGAATCACTTTCTCAGAATCATATTTCAGGAATCTAGCAAGTGTGTAGAACTAGATGTATTGTGAATTAACGTGTTTAATATTTTTAAACATATTCATCTTTAAAATTTATAAAGGATTTTTTTTAAAGAATACAATTCACCCCTTACTGTATTTAGATAATTATTAGATACTTCATTAAGCATCTATATTATTTCGATCCTATATTTGGTATTATATAGTATATCATACTCCACAAATCATCTCAATAATTGGTATCAATGGATTGGTTCAATCTGAATTAATCTCATGATTAGATTTAGAAGAGAATTATTCTTCTTATTTTTAGAATCAGATTTTCGGTTTCATAAAGTTTAGATTCATATTTTTCTTAGAGATACTCTTGTTCTATATTTTCCTTGTTAAGAAATATTTTCCTTGTTTTCATACTTTTATTACTAACATATTTTTGTGTAATGTTTTCATTAAGATTGGAGGAATCAATGTTGGTTCCATTGAAAACCTAAATCCAACAAGACCACCTATTTTATATGGGAATGATTACGAATATTGGAGCGATCTCAGGAAGACATTTATTATCTATACTGGAGTAGATAATTTTTTCATGCTTACTAGAGGATATAATATTCCGGACAAGGAAGTTAGTACTTTCACAAATCAAGAAAAGCATGAATATCAACAGAATTATAAGGTATGAAATACATTGCATTCTTCCATGACTAGAAACATATATAGAAAAATTTCATCTTGTGAAGAAACAAATTGTATTTGGAAGAAACTTGAAGTTATACACTTTGGAACATCCAATGATATTGAAACTAGAAGTGAAATGCTCAGAGATAAATATCATGGTAGTTTCTTCCTTATGGATAACCCATATGTAAGGTGAAACAAAGATTCATGACTATCGTTAATAATTTACAGTCTATGGGTGAGAAAGGATTAGATGATGAATATATTGTGGATAAAATCATAGACATAATGCCTAATGAGTGGGAATATAGGATAACTACTATTGATGAGAATAGAAAAGTCAGTCAGATTACTCTTGATGAACTTTTTGGAACTCTTCTTTACCCCGAGACTGGAATGCAGAGAGATGCTGATAATGTAAAGATGAAGAATAGAAATTACAGTGTTTGTTTTAATACAACTTTATGTCATATGAAAGCCACCAATCCTGAGAGAGTTACTAGATCTAAATATAACAAGGTTGTTATACAATCCGAAACTAGTGGATTTGAATCTTCAGAAAATGAATTAGCCAATCTTGCTCGAAGGATGAACAAGATAGTTGGACAGGAGATCTTTCAATCTAGATATAAGAAGAAAGATAGGAATGATAAGAATGATTCAGAAGTTACTTGTTATGAATGCCCAAGAGATAGACATATATGTCCTGATTGTCCTATGCTTAAAACAGAGGAATGAAAGGAAAAGCATTATGAGAGAAATATAAAGAAGTACTACAATGCCAATGATAAGAATATATTGATATCTAATAACAATTGGAGTGCCAGTGGTGGTGACTCTTAAGATGAATCATCAGATTACGAATCTTCTGGATAGAAGAATCTTGGTTTAATAGCTAGACTACCTATTGAAAACCATTTCTTAATGGATATGTTACAAAAATCTAAAACAATGAACTATATTTCATTGAATGTAGATTATAGTAATGATGAATACTATGAATCTTCAGATGACGAATCCTGTTCTGATGAAGATGATACTCTACCTACCTATGAAGATGTTTTTAGTTTTTCTAATCTTATTGAGAATGAAAATTCTAAATTCAAAAAAATATTAGTAAAGAAAAAATCTAGGATTTATATACTTACTAAAGAAATATCAGATATTTCTAAAGATCTCGATTAGAAATCCCTTGATTTTAAATGTATTTAATAAAATCTTGAGGATGTACATTCTGAGAAGGATAATCATTTAAAATATCTAGAAAATGTAATTTCATAGAAAAATGTTTTTGAGCCTTAATGTAGTTCTAAAATTAATGTTTTAGATGATAAGAACATAGTAATTATACTGAAGTTTGAATTTTGTTACTTGAGGATGTGTTTGTCAATATTTACCTTAGGTAAATAAAAATCTAATAAGATGTATTCCCAAATCCGACCTCTATGGAATAATTCTGGTTTAGATTGTACAAGTTGTAATCTAATTTTTAGTAAGAATTATTTTTTTCTACAAAGTGCTCCTTTCTACACTATTTTTCAGTGTGGTGGAAACTGGGTAAATTTTTTTACCTTAAACAAAACCCAGTCTTTCGGATTTCATAAAGACCATTTTTCTATGAAAATGGGGGTGCCTAAGATTTTGCTTTCGGAAATTTTCGAATCTATGAATGTTTGGGTTCCAGAAATCTAACATTTTTGTTTTTAAGAAAATAATGAATGTACCAACAACAATACTTAGTAAATGGATATTAGATGTTCCTGACATATGACTGGTAACAAAAAAAATAATTTGAAATGATTATTAAGACGAAAGGATGAAAAGTAACATTCAGAGATAATGATAAGGGAGAAATTATTGGTATAGGTAACATCGTTATTCTTGAACAAACATTGATTTCAATTTTTTTTTGTTTTTTAAGGGTCTTCAGAATAACCTAATTAGCATAAGTCATTTATTTAATGAATGTTACCTTGTTAATTTTGGGAAAAAAACAAGTTCTTAGAACACAACTCCAGGGAAGAGTATATTCTTTCTTACAATAGGCAAGAAAATTTTTACACTCTAAACATAAAAGACCTTATGAGACAAGACATACCTTGGCTTAGTGAAATGTAAGATCATTCGTGGTTGTGGAAAAGAAGGTTAGTCATTTTAATATTAGTTTCCATTGAAAACTCTGAAAGAAATGATTAGTTAAGGACGTACCTGAGCATAGATATGATTCTTTAAAAGTTTGTGATCCTTGCCAATATGGGAAGCAACATAAATCATGTTATAAATTAGTTGGTGATGTCTCAACTACTTAATTTTTATAGTTAGTGCATATGAATCTTTTTGGAACAACAAAAACTGAAAGCATTGGAGGAAGATATTATGTATTTGACTTAGTTTATGATTACACTAGATTTACATGGGTCTATTTTCTAGAAAAGAATCTGAATCTTTTTATTATTTCAAATTTTTTAGATCCCAAGTTAAAAATGTGAAATCCCTTTATTTGATAACTATTCATAGTGATAATTGAGGATAATTTCAAAATTAAGATATTGAAACTTGTTGTAGTAGAAAATGCATTAATCAAAATTTCTCAACACCTAGAAAAACTCAACACAATGGTGTTGTTGAAAGAAGAAACATAATTATTATGGAGATAAAAAACATGTTGAGTGAATATTCTATAGCCAAAGATTTTTGGTCTGAAGCTGTATGTTCTGCTTGTTTTACTATAACTCGAGTTATGATTAGACCTTTTATTAATAAAACTACTTATGAGTTTTGGAATGGTAAAGAACCTTGACTTTCTTAATTTACGATTTTTGGATGCAAAGAATTCTTTCTGAATACTAAATAAAATCTTCACAAATTCACTCCAAAATATGATGAAGGAATTTACTTAAGATAATCCACAACTTCTAAGGCATATAGTGTTTTCAATAAAAACACTTGTACTGTTAAAGAAACAGTTCATGTTAAATTTGATGAAACTGATCCCTTTGTTTTCAGACAACCCCTTCCAATATCTTCTGATGTGTTCTCAAAAAATTATTATCAACCAATGATTGAAGATCCTTCTGACAAAGAAAATGTCCAATAATAAATTTATGAAACATTAACCCAAAAATATTTCCTACCCTATATTGATGAACAAGATTTACAAAACAAAAATCAATTGTTTCTTAAGAATCATCCTAGTGATAATATCATTGGTGATGTGAATCCACCTGTACGGACTAGAAGTTCCTCATGAAAGGATGTAGAACATCTATAATTTTTTTCCCAATTAGAACGAAAAATCACTAATGAAGCTTTAGGTTATGATGAATGGATAAAAGATATTCAAGATGAGCTAAACGAATTCGAAAGGAATAATGTATGGACATTGGTTAAAAGACCTATGGAAACTTCTGTTGTTGGTGAAAAATGGGTCATCAGAAATAAGTGTGAAGAAAATGGAATCATAGTTAGAAATATTGTTATATTTGTTGCTAAAGACTATAATCAACCAGAAGGAATGGACTATGAAGAAACCTATGCTCCAATATCTAGACTTGAATCTATTCATATTTTACTTGCCTTAACATCATTCTTCAATTTTAATCATTTTTTAATGAATGTGAAATGTGCTTTCCTTAATGATTATTTACAAGAGGATTTTTTTATTGAACAACCTCTTGGTTTTGAAGATACAAAACATCTTGAACATGTTTATAAACATACAAAACATTTTTATGAAATTAAGCAAGGCCCTCGATCATGTTATGATAGGATTACATGATTTTTTTTAAAATATAATTATATTAATGGTAATTCTTATCCAACCATTTTTATAAAGAAAAATAAGAAAAATGTTTTCATTGTTCAAATATATGTTTGATGATATTATATTTGGTTCAACTCAGTAATCTTTAATAGATTCCTTTGAGGATTTAATGAAATATGAGTCTGAAATGAGTATGATGGATGAGTTAACATTTTTCATTTGTTTTAAAATTTAACAAAAACCAGAAGAAATCTATATATCCCAACATAATTATATTAAAGTCCTTTTTAAAAAAGTATCGATATGAAAACACTAAAAGTATTAGCACTCCCATTAGAACCTCAAACACACTATATCTTGATGAAGCTGGGAAAGATATAGATCAAACATCTTTTAGAGGTATTATAGGAAGTCTACAATACTCGATAGCTATTCATCCAGACATAATGTTTTTAGTAAGCTTATGTGCAAGATATCAATCCAATACTAAGGAATCACATATAAATACAGTGAAAATAATTTTTCTCTACTTAATGGGAACCATGGTTTTAGGACTCTTTTATACTTCTGGAAATCATTTTATTCCAGAATGTTTTTTCGGATACTAACTTTGGTGGATGTAAAATGGATAAAAATAGAACATCTGGAACTTTTCAATTCTTTGGAGATTCATTAGTTTCTTGGTCATGTAGCAGTTTCCACTGGTAAATTTGAATATTTAGCAGCTGGATGTTGTTGTGGTCAAGTATTTTGGATGCAACACACACTCACAGACTATGGTATGAGTTTTACTGAAACACAAATAGTATCTGATAATACTAGTTCAATTTCCCTAAGTAAAATCCATACACATCACTCTCATGAAAAACACATATATATTATTCATAACTTTCTTAGATATCACACACAAAAAAGATAAATCATTCTTCAATTTATCAGAACAGAAGATCAACTTTATGATATTTTCACAAAAACATTAACCTCTGATAGATTTGAATACATTAAATATAAGTTAGGAATGATAAACATAATGTAATATTCCTTGTTTACTTTCTGTTGAAACCAATCTCTTTTCAGTAATAAACTATTTTTCATAGGGGGAGCACATTTCTTGTTAGTTAAATTTTTTTTCATAATGGAATTTTTTTTCTCGTAGCCAGTTTTTAAAAAATTTCATCATGAAAATTTTCATAGTCAGCCTTTAAAAAATATCATAATGAAAATTTTATTATATATTTTATCAAAAAATTTCTTAATAAAAATTTTCGTAATGAATATTTTTGTACTTCACATTTTTGTAATGATGATTTTCGTACTCAAAATGTTTCGTAATAAGGATTTCAATTTTCAAATTTTTTTCGTAATCAAAATTTTTTAGAATCAAATGTTCTTCAAGATTTTTTTCACTCAATATGAATAATATTCCAGGAAATCTGAAAGTTATGTTTCTTTTCTTATGTTTTCATAATCATCATTTAATTGATAGTATTTTCATTTGGTTTTAAAAATTTTCATATTTATTTTTCCTTAAATCCAAATGTTTTTTCCATAAACCTCAAAGGATCAGATTGTATCAATTTTTCATAGTGGCTATCATATCATCCATCAAATCTGATCAGAAAGATTTTCACCCATTGGATTGAGTTTGAAATATGAATCCTCACTTCCAAAACCAATATAAAGGACCCTCGATGGGTTATCCCACATTGATCTCAGGCTCTCGTGTGCTGAAGTCATGACCCTCTACATAAACCCGTTCCGAATTTCTCTGAGTTTTCTCAATTCCAAAAGTCTGTAGAAGAATCCTCTCAAAAATATATATCTACTTTCAAGCCAATTCTAGAGTGCGAGGTGTATAGTGAAAGGTTGGTGCATCCAAACATCTTCTACAAGTATGATTCTATTATTTCAATGAACATTAAATTGAATAGATGTGAGATTGTTTGCATATCAAATCCAGTGGATCAAGAAATAGTGTATCCAGCTTTTCGTGTTGAGTTTTATGAATCAGTTAGTTTCTTTAAGGAATAAGGTAGAGAGAAGTTTTCCTTCAAATGATATGGATAGACATATTCCTTTTCATATACTAAGCCAGCCTGCTTAGTTGGTGTTCCATATAAAATAGAAGCTGAGTTCTATTCCCACAAGTTTCTGGATGTCGAATGATGATTTGTTATGGTGAATGTTATGGAGTTCCTCGGTCTTACATATGTCAAGACTCCAAAAATTGCTCACCTCTCTACAAATAATCAGATCCTTGAATTATGGGTTTAATTATTTATCATTCCATGAAAAGGTGACAAGGACACTTTGAAAAAGAGTGACAAGTACATACTAGATTTTTTTATGAACCTGAGGAAGCTCAATTTGGTAAATCATATTCTGATTATGATTAGGAATATCAAGAATGGAAATATGAAGGCACAAATTATTAGGTATCCAGCTATTCTATCAGTGGTAAATTTTTGGTGTCTATAATATTTTAAAATCCCTCGTAACATGAATCCCAGGAACTGTAAAGTTATACTATATAGTTATGATACAATGAAAAAGATGAACATTGGTTTTTCCAACGGCTCCATAGAATTTTTTGATCTACCTGAAGGAGAAGTTAACGCCGTTCTAAAAAAACAAGAAGATGTGGAGTAATAAAAAAAGTTTTGAATGAAGAGGAAGTTGAAGGATGTAGAATTTGAAGAGAAAAACCCTAAAAGCTATGGAATCCCAATCCACACAACCTAATCCTAAGAATAAAAAATCATATCCAGATGAGGTTTTATAAAAGTGGAGGGACGATAAGACAAACCCGAATGAAGGAGAGCCATAGTTTGTCTTTGATCCTTTCAAAGAAAGGCTTTGAAAGAGAAGACTATTAATAATATTGAGAAGAAAGATAAAGAAAAGAAACAAAATAATAATATTTCTGAGACAGAAATTGTTCAATCCCTTTTGAGGGTTACTGATAAAGCATCTGAGAGTATCCCAGTACCAAATTATATCACAGTAGAATCATTACCTGAGACACCGGGTAAAAATATAGTCACTTCGGAAAAATTGAAAGGAAAAGAAGAAGAAGTAGTGGAAGAAGTGGAAGAAGGAGAATGTAGTGGTGATACCGAAGATCTCATAAATCAAGATAAAGACTTCCATGAGAAAGAAATTCCATCCGAGAAATTGTCAATCTGAACATCTAAGGCAGAATCTTCAAAGATGGATACCCCTGTGAGAGAGGGAAAACAAGAATATGACAAGGCTGAAGATGAAGTGAATAAGCTCTCTAAGGAAGAATGTTCTAATCATTACTTAATTAATCTTGACGAAGATAGGGTAAGATCTGAGAAATAAGATATTTATGAAGACGGAGTTGTTCAACAATCTTATTGTACACACAAATCTCTGGATGAGGAAGCCATTCCAAGAAGTGATAAGGGAAAACATGTGATAGTTGAGACACCTACCAAAGTCATTGTAAATAATACGAAATTTTGTGGATCATCAAAGAATAAGGAAGATGGGTTAGAAAAAGAAGCCTCACCAAGAAAAATCTCATATTCAGAATCCTCATCCCTTGGACATGATTTCATTGTACAGTCAATGAAGAATCTTGTTGGGACCATTCTGATTTTTCCAAGCATTGAATCGAGATGTCAGATTATTCAACACATCTAAAATAAGAATGCAGATTCGTTATCCATGTAAATTGATAAATGTGTGAAGATGGAGGCTGATTTCAAGACTTTTTTCATTAACAATGAAGCCCAAAATAGATCCTACAATAATATGGACACTTGGTCTAAGAAAACTATATAATATATGATGATTCTTGATGAGTTTCAAGAAAGTGTCAAGGATGATTTTGACACTAAATATAGTAAGATCAAGTACCTCACAAGTAGTTTTGAGGAAAAGCTAACTCTTGAGGAAAATTCTTGGATTCGAGAAGTGAATGATCTGAATGGTAAATTGTATTCTGTTGTCCAAATCTGGAAGAGTGAAATGGATCTTTATATTGAGATTAAAGAAAAGAATTTTAATCAGGAAGAAGTCTAGAAGGCTCAAGAAGAGGCTATCAAGGAACAGGAAGAAAGAATCAAGGCCATAGAGAAGAAATTTGAGGATCATGAACAGATTCTTAAGCGAGAAGAGGAAGATCATAAAGAGCGTAAAAAGATGAAGACTCTTGTAAAAAATTTGAGGCGGAAGAAAAATGAAGGAAAACATTGTTGCAATCTGATCTTTTGTTTTACTTTTATTCCTTGTAAAAATTCTTTCTTATAATTATAGAATTTTATGGTGCTTGTGCTTTGGATGTGTTGTACTAATATTTCAAGTACAATAATTTCTTTTACATTCCCTCAAATTATTTTGGAAAATCACAAAGGGAAAGAAAGGAAAAAAGAATGCTAAGTAAAGAAGAAATATCCTTAATTAAGGGGGAGTTTATCTAAGGGTGAGTTTATATATGGGGGAGTTTTCATTACAGAGATTTCTGTACTCAAGATAATGAAAAATATCATTCCGGAAATCTTGAATACAATCCTTAGTGTTCCAAAGCCTAAGGGGGAGTTAGTCGTATTCATCTATTCCCATATAATAAGGGAGATATGTTTTATTTTCAAAGTCTAGAAAAATATTTTATAGGTCCTTATTTTCTTTTTTTAAAGGATGTTTCTGCTATCCAAAACGGGGGAGATTTTTGAGTCAATAAGGTTTCTTTATGACTATTTTATTCCTTCACGTTTGGGGAGATTATTGAGTCAATAATGTTTCTTTATGAATTTACCAATCCTCATGTTTTGATAATGAAAATAAACTTATGTCAAGGAAAATTTATTTTTACCATGTGTTTTACTTTCATATCGAAAATTTTCCTTCCCCAAGGAAATTTATCCTTACCATGTTGTTCATTATTTATTATCTTGTCTATGTATAATATTCGGTTTCATACCTAAAATATTGGAATCATATAACACTTAGATAAATATCATTCTAATTTTCAGGATCCAAATTCAGACTCCGAGTTCTTTGAATTCAAACACCAAACTTTGTAAGTTCTGACTCCGAATTCTCATGAACACTAACACCGAACATTTTACGTTTTGACTCCAAATTCTCATGAACTCTAACTCCGATCATTGTATGTTCAGGTTCGGAATTATTGTGAATATAGATTCCAAATTTCCTTGAAATATAAACTCCATAATTCTATAGAGTTTGGGATATGAATTCTTTAGATACCAGAATCAAAATATCCTTGTATAATAGACATCAAATATGTTTTTGGTTAGACTCCAAATTTTTATTTTCTTACATTCTGAATATTTGATTTTGGTTATTTAACCACATTATTTCTTACACATGTTTTTTGTTATAAAACGATGTCATGCATTCAGTTACTAACTAATTGTTGTTTGATTGAAACATGTACAGGTCCCTCTGAAATTCAAGGAAAAATATAACCATTAGGAAAAATATAACCATTAGAGGAGGGAGCCGATTGTTGGATCTGTGCGTATAAATAGGATCTCTTTTGAAAGAGCTCAAACAAGTTGATCAATTTATAGATTACATGCTGCTAAAGTGATTTATAGAGAAATAGAGAGACTTTATTGTATTGTGCGTACTAAACACCTTGACCAGATTTGCATCGTGTGACTCCGAAAATTGTTGAGTAAATTCAAGGGCTTCCGGGGATAGGAAGACAGAGGTGCCAACTACATTAAAGTTTGAGGACTTACTTATTGAGGAAGAAAGAGGTGCTGACTAAGTTGAAGTTGAGGGCATGCGAGGATAGCAAGACAGACTCTGATCTTCGTATCGAGGGCTTACCTTGGTGTGGGTAAGACAAAATTTCTAGAAAGTATAAATCATGGGACATTTATCTAAGGTTTTTGGATACTCTTCTCTTTGGGTTAAAAGACATACCACTTGTTACTTGTTTGTTTCAAGTTTTCCATTGTATTTTTTATGTTGAAGAATGTATAATTATCCTATACTTCCTTATACTTTTATTAACTGATTTAGTAAAATTCGATATGCTTTAAGGTAGAATCCTTATATTTGTAAACATTCATTATGTTTCATTTTCTAGAACCACCTTTTCCGTAATCACTTTCTAGGAATCATATTTCTAGAATCTAGAAAGTGTGTATAACTAGAGGTATTGTGAATTACCTTAATTAATCTTGTTTAACATAATCATCTTTAAAAGTTCCAAATGAATTTTTTAAAGAATACAATTTACCCCCTCTTGTATTTTGAGCATTATTAGATACTTCATTCAGTATCTATATGATTTCGATACAACATTTGGTATTATTGAGTATATCATACTCCACATACCTTCTCAACATACTACCTTATAATAGAGTAAGCAAACATGGTTGTCTAATTAAATGAGAATTTCAGGATATAACTCATTCAACATATAATATATATTAGGAAAAATCGAAAACAAACACTAACAAGACCATTCTCATGGAAGTTCATAGAAAATATATGAGAAATTCATAATCAATGAGAAGTATAACTAAAGTAGTAACATAAACCATTTTATTTTAATGTTTCTAATTTAAACCCATAAAAATATGGTTCAACATAAATGAGTTGAGTGAATTTAAAGAAATGTTATAATAAATCATTTCAAATAAATATGAAACTAAACTAGTAGATTGTTTTCAAAAGGAACCATTTTAAAAAAATGGTTTTACCTAAATAATTACCACTTAATATATAATTTGAAAATCATATTCATAACTAATATGTTGATGATTTGGGTTAATGTTGATATTATAGTATTTTCATATAAAATAAGTTCTTCTCACTAACAAATCCATGCCACAACATATCCACTAAATCACTCTATGTGTGAGGGGTATGTGTGGTATGATGACATATATTTCATTTAGGTTTTAGTGGGATGTTTTAATTTAGACTATAAAAGAATAATATGAGACAAAAAATTTAATGATTCTATACTATGATAAATAAAGAATATTTAAACCACTAGAAAATTCATAACATACAATATACCCTCTATATAATTTGAATAAATGGGGACATCAAGATTTCTATATTAGCCCATATTAATAATAAAATTAAGTGTTTAACCCTTTTAGATAATAGGGTTATGTGATATAACGGGACAATGTTTTCCTCCAATCCTATTTCAAGGAAACCTATGATAAATATGAAAACTTTTTTCATTTTTTTAAAACAATACTAAATGGTACCATAAATTTAAAACATGAAAAAAATGGAAATTAATATCTCTATATAGTTCCTTATGAAACCATTTGATACATTTTTTATACCAAATAATATTGGAAAGGTATCCATTCAGTATTTATGAATATAAAGTATGATTTATTATTATTATTAGAATATGAATGTTTGGAATATTATATCCATGTCTATAGAATCACATGGATGGTTGAGATCACATACCATCACAATAAAGGATCAATACCTATCACAATTATAAAAAAACACAAAATAACTATTAAAAAATAATTCCATAACTAAAGGGGCCCAAACACAGAACAACCATAATAATTGGATATCTATGACACAAAATAAAACAATGTTATCAACCTCTAAAATTAACCCAAAAACATAATGGTCTAAATCTATAATTATCTCTAGAATATCATTCTGTAATTTTTTACAAAAGTAAATAATTCCCTAATGAAAATCATACATGAATGAATTCATTAAAAAATGTGATGAACAGATGGAAATTTACCGAAAGAAATTTATTTTATTTAATAAATGATGAATCCATGATCTATTAATTTATTTCTCATTTATTTGATGAAATAAAAATTCAATCTCCATACTCAAATATAATAAAATCTTATTAGAATAGAATATTATGGAAGATATGTTGATTGAGAGATATCTTACCTCAAAACGGTAGAAGAAACTCCATTGATTCATGAGTTACAAGGTAGGAGAATGAAATGTCCATGGATATGTTCTTGTGATGTGTGTCGGAACTATGAGTAATGTGGTTATAGGCTCCCAATTATACATTTTAATGAATTTAGTTCAAAAATATCATTTTCCCTCTTTTTAAAAATCTTCTTAAACTCCACTATAACATTGGTGACATTTATTAAATCACTATTGGTTTCCAACTTTCTACTAGGGTCCCCTATGGATTTATGGTGGTGTCCATCATAGCTACAGTGTTTTACTTCAAAAACACCCATATAAAAATTCTTCCAAAATAAACATCCCCAAATAAAACTTCAGATTTCAAATATCCTAAAAACTATAAAACATATATAAAATTCCAAGACTTATATCTTTAAACACACTAATACATATTATAATCCTAAAAAATGAATACATTCCATTTGACACAAAATATTCAAAATAGACCCACACTACCATTGTTTGAACGCTCATTATAATAGGCAAATTCCCAATTAAATAAAATCACATAAGATATGGTTTTTTAAATGTAACATCACCCACAATAAAAAATCCTAGAGGGGGGGTTATTTTTTAATATATGAGGAATCTTCTAGTTGATGGGTTCTTAGAAATATCATCTCGAACTCTACCAATTCCAAGGTAGTGTAGCATGGAGTGGATGATGATTTATTTTACTCTGTGAGAAATATATTTTTTGGGGAACTCTATGAAGATGTGAACATCCTCATTTTTTGTGATTATTCGCTTGAATAATGGTATATTCCATAATGTAATAAAGTAATACAATTTAATATACTAGAAATGTGTAGCCAGAGGATAATGCTCGGACAATTTATTAAAATAAATGAAACGTTCAGAAAACTAGTACCAACGACCTAAAACAACCACTATAGATCATAAAAACCAAATCCATCACAACCTCTATGGTAAATATTTTCCTCCACAGTGGTTTATTCCCACTCCAAGATTTCATAATGTTTCAAAACAATTTTCCACATCCTTCTAAGATTCACCCTCTCTGGTGAGAGAAAATCATTAGTAGTTTGCATTCCTTTATTGAATCATGAGACTAACCCACCTTCATTCCTAAAAAAGATCTTGTTGATAATGGATTTGGTAGTAGGAGTAATCCATCCTTGGCCTTCTTTGTGGTAAAGAAATCATACCCTCTCTGTTTTCAGACAACATCTTCTTCCACCTGGACAATGTCACTATATAAGGGTCTGTCCATGCCACCGTCATTTTGTTTGTCACAATTAGAAATATCCCCCTATTTTCTAGGGATCTACATCACTTGATACTTCTCTATCCGATTCCTCAGAAATATATTGTTCGTGTCAATGATAGCTAGCCATTGTGGGTGTTCCTCCACTTCTTGACCTGCACATATCCCATTTTCCATTTCATTCGTTGATGCAACATCCTCCTAAGGCTCAGACTTCATGTCGGCACCTTCATGCATTAAAAAAACCTCCTCTACATCCGAATGATCAAATCCTTTAAATCAATTACCCATGTAAACTATAGTCATCATACCACCATCATCATCATCCCATCCACTAGACCCATCAGCAATGACCTATGGAACCCCGCAATTATCCAATCATCAAATACAGTAGATCCTATCATCTCCACAATAATTGATTGCCTCTTGCCTCGGCTGTATCAAAATAAGATCCATGCCTCCCTTTACTCTTGTTTCCATTTCTACTCCAACTCGCCTTTATTTAACTAGCCACAACATCATCTCCCTCATTCCGGTTGATATCAACATGAGAATGAATTTTTTTTCCTATTATACAGGGGCCTATTTATCCAACATATTATCTATTGTAACCATAAGTCTTCTTGAAGGACATGCCACCCCACCATCAGCATCCCCCTTGGAAATAGTTTCCCTTACACCATCCCCCCCGGTTTTGATCCTATCTAAGCTTATTTAACAATGTAGATTCAAGGGGATTTGAAGGAAGCACTATAGTTTGTTTTAGTGTTGGGGAATCCCATGGTCCCATGCCAGTTGCTAAGCCAGTCTGATTCTCTATAGTAGGCCTATTTTCTGTGATTTTACCTAGCCTCTTCACTGAACCTATTGACCTCCGGCACATGGAACCACTATGACTCCTCGATCTAAAGTTCCCCACTCTCTTACAGGTTCAGCAGTAATCAGTCTAGGATTCATACATGAAATCATAATTCCATCTAAATTCTTCCCCCACCAAAATCCAAATCCATTCCACTGGAGGTCTCTAGATATCCATCTTAACACAATACCAAGTGTTGATCGGGTGACTAAAAGTTGACGTATGAACATCAAGACATAGACAATGACCTACCAGGTTCCAAAGAATAAAAATAATAAATAGATTTTTAAAATGTAGGTATATATGAGGAAGAATTACACAAATAGGAATGAATGTTGGGTCACAATTCATATAGAGATCGATCATCCACCAGAGGATAAAAAACATGAATCCTTTGCATCACTAGGGAGTGTTGGACCACACACAAATCATATCTTCTTAAAAAGTAAATAAGAACATTAAATGGAGATTATACAGAAGTCCAAAGATCATATGATCTCGCAAATTCCATTTAGAAAAAACAAACTGATCAAAATCATCAACCAAAGGCCTTCAGAAGTTTAATCGAGCCACCAGAGTTATAACCAGGTAACTCCTCACATCATATATCTCCGACACCGAGATCTGTAGATGAGGATTACCAAGGTGAAGATCAGGAAATTTCGGGATTAATTCAATAATAACTCAAAATGATTTTTAGTGACGGAAAATGGTACAAAGGGAATCTGTGGCCCTAGAGGCGAAAAAACCATATCATCCTCCCCCCTCCCACCTCTAGGAAGGGGTGGGATATTCTTCAGACATGAGCTACAGTTCCATCACTGATAGGTTCGTGCAGAATCCATGGTCTATTCTCAAATTTGAATGATAAACTAGTGTTAGTGACATTCCTTTATCCTTTTCTGACTACATTATATTGGGAGTAGTGACACCCATTTTTTTCTAGTTGTAGAGTAATACATATAGGATACTGATTTCCCCAGCAATGTATATTCATTATTATCATGGGTAGGTCCATCATGGAAGTTATTTATACTAAATGGATTAGGCCTACAAGGTGTTTGTTATTAGATAGAGGAGGAGTGTCAAAGAGTGATGTCATCAATACACTTATAATCAGAAAATGGGAATTTTAAACAAATGGGTACATTGAATAATCCCTACACCACCATATAGATAAATAAATGATTTAAGTGGTTCTAGAAGTAGGGAATGGATAATCCTTTTTCGGAATTGTGGTTTATATTTACCCTGGTAGGTCTCCTCCTTGGCTCTTATTCTCAAATTAAAGAAGTAAGATCATAATCAATAGTTTTTCGAAAAATTGGACTATATAGTTTTGATGATGATAATGGTTAGTGACATCCATGATAGGAAACATATTTATATGAAGTTTGATATAGGTAACAACCTTATCAACCACCATTACATATAAATGGATAAAAAATTTCATTCTTTAGATATACTCTAAAAATGATTTTATGTCCTGATGAGGGATAAGTTCCCTAATTTTCCCTAGGAAAAAACTATCCTACATGGATTCATCCTTTAAAGGTTATATTATTCCATTAATTGAATCATGATGATTACATCCTATAAATACTCTTGTACTACAAGAATTACTACAAAAAAATGTATGAACTAGGCAAGGGAATTTTTCCATTAGAGTCATAAATATGATTTGACTCCAAAACATGTAATTATATATGTGTATTAAATGATGGATTACATATTATGGTTAACACAATCACTAAAAAAATTGATCACAATAATGTTAGGTGGAAGACAAAACTATTTTCATCCCTCTTCTAAATAAAAATTGGATTCATTAGGTATAAATAAATAGAAAACTCATGAATGTTGTATCATAAGTAAGCATGAATTGTTCATTAAATATTCTTTCCTTGTAAGTTAGTTCACATCAGTTTCACTGGTATTTATTTGACAAGTTCCATACTCTATCTATTTTAATAGACCTTCCTCTTTAGTATGGAATGACAATAATGGGATTATTGAGGTTAAAATTCAGAAATTGAGATGATAGGATGTCAACACAACCTATAAAGGAGCTTATTGTCTAATCGTAGAATATGATTCAGAATTAAGCCATGTTGATTAAATCATTCATGGTGAAAATTGATAATTATTTTGAATCTATTTCCACCATAGTGGGGAAAACAATTATCATGAAAATGATTAACTTACTCTAATACCTCTGAAAGGAAATTGCGTGGAATTTAATTCATGTCAATCTAAAGGGATGTGACATCTCATGATCATTTCTAGAGGATATGAATGTGTGTGGTACTATATTGAATTCATCCACATAATAATGCATGATAGTGAATAAAATATAGTATATATCAATTTTGTAAAGAATGAACTGTTACATTTGAGTTTAATATCCTCTTGGAGGACTTAAGGTTATGATTGATTTTAGTACCATTTAGGAAGGTGAATTGGGTTCTGTTACGGTTCAAGGTCACACAATAACAATTAAGGGTATAATAGAGACTAATTATTCCAAATAAGTTGAATTAGGGTTCTATATTATTTAATATATTATAAGAGGACTTAAGGGTAGGCAAGAGTTTTATCCAATTCTAGGAGGTATTAGTATTAAAAGGGTGTTAATGGTTTCATAATGTCAATACTGGGCCTACTGAGGGATTCTTATGTATACCCTATAAGGGAATAGAAAACCCAAATAATTTTATGTTATAATTTAATTATATATAAAAATGAATTAAATTCATCCTCAGCGAATAGTTTTATAAATTATGGCCTACAAAGAAGGCATAATATACTATTTAATACCCTTTTAATATGGTGTTCCATATCTTTTTGTATCCATGAATAATGAATTAGGCTATGAATTATTTGATATTTCAACAAATACAGATATTTTCCCTTTTAAGATCTTGTATCATAGATCATTATATTGAATTCAAAGGACATTTAATTAAATTAAAAAATCTTTTATTTTGAATATTTTCAATAGTTTTTGGTGAGTTTTTCAATCATTTGTTGTTGTTTTGTAGTAGGATATAAAGATAAGATATATTTTGGAAAAAAAAATTTATATGAATCATACATACACTAATTTTAATTCATTCAAGATACATTGTGGAATGTGACTCATTTTTAAAAAATTAGTTATTTAATTTATATGATTTGATACAAGGAATGATGATGTACAAGAAAAAAATAATTTAATGAGAAAATTGATTAAGTTAAAATGTATAGAGTAGATATAGAATCAAGGGAGATAATAATTTGAATTCAGATATTTATTATACATTACCTATCCAATGATCCCTTATCCTAAATCTTAATAATGTTTTATTTTGATAACATTGAATTAGCATAATCCCAGAGGATATTTCTAGGCTCGCATAGCCTGTTTCAAATCGTCAGTACACCCCACCACCTTAATACAGTCTTATATTAATTATTTTGATAGTATGAAATATTATTAATAGATCATGAAATAAAATTATTGAGATAGTGTCTGACACAACATATAATGGGGGAACACCTAAGATTATATTTCTACCGTTGTGAAATGTTATAATAATTTGGATCATGTTCTCCGCTGATACTTATCTTATCCATGATTATAATGCGACCTTAATATTAAAACATAATAGGAATTATGAAGCATTGGTATAAAGAATTTAAAAATTCACACACATAATATTATTAAAACCCTATCAAAATAGCATTTTCAGGACTTATGTAAGTGTTAACACTAGTGGAATATATAACTACCCCTAAGATTAAATCCAAATTAAAACATAAGTTGTGAATTAATTACAATATATATCAGTATTTCATTATATTTTAAGGAATCAAAATTAGTTATAAAATTCCACTCTAACATTTGTTAAGCTCTCAATATAGAAAAATATGGAGCCAATGGATTATTAAGGCTCTAATTTACAAAAAACATTAGAACGACTTCTTTTATTTTTGAAAAGATTTAGTTGTTTTTTTCAACCAATACATTTTGTGGAATGAATATAAACTGTAAATATTGAAGGAATGAAGGGTAATCAACAAAGTATAGTTTTGATGATTTACAAAGATATGTGTAAGACATGCAAAATATTTGGGGTCTATAGGACACCCCATACATTCTGGCCTAATTGAGTTAGGTAATTCATAAAAAAGTTTTAGATTGTGTAAAAATCAAAGGGATAGATATGATTGTATATGTTTGCAAGGATAATGGAGTTTAACTGAGATTTTTCATATAGTCTAAAATGTTGACTGATCTATAATACATGTTACCTATTTTTATTGATATCGATAATGATAATAACAAAATAGAGATACCATGATTATAAATGGAAATATCACACAGTGGGAGTTTTGATAATTAGAGAATCTACACATGAGGATATGAGCCATCACTATTAGTGAATATTTTCATATAATTTTATTATATTATTTTAATATTAGTAAGCTCAACTTGTTTCATAGTAGGGATTAGTTGAGGTGATTTTTAGATTATTTTTTATGATTAGATAATTTTTTTCATGTTAACTTCTTCATTTTTTCTTAATTCTTTACACATTTTATCACTTACTTTTCAAACATATAGGTTTGGGTGATGTAGAGAGATTAAAAGTCTAACCAATGAGTTATATTATGTATACATTAATTTATAGAATTATTGTTTCATAAGAGTGTATGTCAACTCTGATCAAAAAATATAAATTTATTTCTCTTAGTAAATATATAATAAGAAACATTATAAAAACCTATATTAATTATAAGGAATTGAAAAGTTCTCTCATAGGAAACTTAGTAGAATGAGGGAGTTTTTTAGTAATGAAATTAAAAATTTATGAATTGATAGTATGAAAAAATGAAACCAATCCAAAGACCCCCATTACATTGGAATTGATTCATTAAAAACAATCCTCATGTCTCTTGTGCTAATAATCTCCTAAATGTGTTTTTCCAAAAATTTAGTTACCAAATCTCCTGGGTTACATTATCTAAAAAATACACTCCTTTATACATCATTTAGGAACATACAAATAATATACTGGATTTTTTAATTTCTCTTGTAGTCCTTATGAAAATGAAATGTGAATATTCTAATTAATAATCTACTTCAACCTATGAACTTATGGGATGAGATTAGTAGTTACACTATATAGTTTAAAGATAATAATGTAAAAAAATTCCAATAATGTTCCATTTATAGGATTTGAAACTAGTATTATTGGTGTTCCATTAATGTTTATGTCACATGGACCAGTGCTACTTTATGTTTTGGGATTTAAAACAATAACCACTACTTGAAAGGTCCCAATAATTTCTATGATTGTGGGATTTATGCCTGAGAAGCCCTTAGTGTTTACAACTATTGATGAATAATGTAAATATATGCGACTTACAACATGGAGGAAACAATTAATTCACCTTAGTACATAGGAGATTGAAAAGGGTTTATGTGACCCTATAAGGGTAAACATCACTTTTTAAATGGGTATATATAATTATGTTGAAATTTCACTTTATTAGTTGAATATAATGACTTACATATGTTCATAACATCATGTTAAACATTTATATAATTGGTATTTTTTTCATGTTATGACAAATAGGTTTTAAATATTTTTTTTTGTGTTGGTGAAAAAGATAGTGAATTAGAAGTAGGATTTTATATGGTGTTTCCTTTTTTAGCTCATTAATAAGTGCGTTATTAGAGGAAGAGTAATGATATCTGATGATTATTTTTCGATTCATATGATTCAAAACATGTGATAATTACTAGACAGAGAATTTAAATAAGAATAATCTATCATGATCTCTATAGTAACTACAATATATGTGAAGTCATAGTCAATGGTGTTATTGAAAGGAAGAAAGATATGTTTATTGGAAAAGGATTATGTACCAACCACATGAATTAATGTGGGCCTACAATATCAATTAATAAAAAACTACAACAGAAAGGAATTTGTACTGGCCATATGAATAAATTAGAGCATACCACATTGTATGTCAAGTGACTATAGAATCACATGGTAGGTAAATCAACCACAATATAAATCACATTGAAGATAAATAAGTTGAATTTCTAAATTTCTTCAAAGCTGTAAGAATAATATCGACAAAAGTAAGGATCATTAGAATCAATAAAAGCATCATTAATTAAGAACTATGGATATTTTATGCATTTAAATTCATGGAGAGTATATATTGATATTAATTTCATGATTATTTCATGTAATTAATGGTGATTCTCTTGTGATGATCATATTCTATTATTTAAGATACCATGATCGTGATTAAACTAATTATTTGGAAGAAAAATGGATGTCAAGTGAACATTATCAAATCAAATATAATTATGTGAAAAGTATTGAGTTATTGGTGTAGATTATGTGGATTTTCTGAAATTTATGTTCATCACATGACCTTAATACAATCCGTAACTCTCTATTATCATAATGCATAATGTGCATATGAATTTTTGTTTTAGGTGACTAGAAACATAATTCTTTCATGCATGTCACATGACTCTAGTGTTGTACATATGTCTTTATAATGATAATACATAATGATTGTATTATTTCACTAGGGATAAAATAATAATGGTGAAGACATGAGAATAATAATTTTTATGATAATAATATTCCTTTGAAAATTATTTTATTAATTAAACTTATGACTTGAGAATTTGAATTGTTCATATAAGATGAGTGTATGAATTGATCATATGACATGGGCATATGACATAATAATATGACTAGTTTGTATAAATTCAATAAGATAAAAAATTAGAAATGGAAGTTGTGTTGTCCTTGGCTGGTCATATGACTTTTGTATAATCTAATAAGACCCCATGAAATTGAATTTTCTATATATTCAGTTGTATTTTTTTGTGGATGAATGCCTTGATCATAGTTTCCATTGTCACAAGCATTTCATGATGTATAAATTAATTGATTAAGGTGGAATAAATATTGGATTCAATGATTAATAATTAGTAGTTATATTTATATATATTGTAGTTCAATTATAATCAGTTATGGAAGTGGATTCTCATTAAAATTATTGTGTTTACTAGATATAATAATTTTTAATATTTTACTGATAAATTATTTATGTGGTTTTGGATAAATTAGACAAATACGAAAAGTAATTAATAACTGAGACTGTTTGTTATATATTGATATTTTCTTTATATAATGGTTATGTGATCATTGATTATTGTATGATATATTATTTAGAATAATAATAATGTAGATAATGAGTGATGAGGTGGTTCTTTGACACAATGGTGTAAGAAATTGATGTTTGAGAAAAACTGACTTAGAAAAGTGCAAGTGTAAAGAATCCTAGAAGCAGTGTAATTTGATGTTGAAACCTTTTGGCGAAGGTCCACTTCAGGGTTTCAAAGTCTATTTTATTATATTAACTAAGTGAGGAGTGCATGTAGAATAAAAATGCTATAGTGAAACACAAGTTATGGGTATAGCCTAGTTATATGTGAAACATTAAGGAATGTTTTTTATTGGTACATGTAATCTTTGATAGTTTTGATCTCATTCTATGGACTATCTACTCTTATTGAGTAGTGAACCTTATAGATTATTATATTCCTTTAGATTTTATTGAGTGTTTGGTTTAGAAAAATCATTTTTCCAAAGTAGGATGTGATGTTTGCTTAAGAATAATTAAAAATGAAATTTTATTATCATTTATCCCCCCTCTAAATGGTCACACAAATACTTAATGGACCTTAAAATATGTATTGAAGTGATCCTCAAATATTAAAACTAGGATTTTTTATTTTTTAAGTAGAAGAATACAATTTTTGATATTTACAACTTCATTTATTGTAATTTTATTCCTGTCATCGATGGGAAAGACAATCAAATCTAAACAGAATGAATTAAACTCTATCTATCCATTAGTTATAATTTTTTTTTGGGGTGGGTATATATTGTTTCAATCATCTTATTGAACGTGATCCCTTAAAATATATAGATACAAGGAATCTTTATATTGACACATGAGATAGAAATTCTATATTTTTTCCCTCATAAATTGAATTCCTACAGATTAAAGTAAATGGAATAACTTAATTAATTTCAAATATTTCCAAGAATATTTATTAAGGGAACATGAATTTTAATACATACAAGTAATACATTTATATATTGAGGTATTAAGAAATAAAAATTAAATATTATAAATCTTTTTGTCATTTTTATATAGGTTTTAATAATATTGTAAGCACCAGACTAATATTTGGAGACGAATTAGGAAACTCATCAATTGTGTAAAATATATTGAGAATTCTTCTAGAAATATTAGATTATAACGTATCATATTTAGATGATAGATTTCATGAAATAATAATTCTACATGATTTCCATCGTATTTTAATTACATATTTGATGAGAATATAGAACACTTTAAAAAGAAAGGTAATGTTTCATCATAAAATATCCATAGAGGCTGCCAAGAATTAAAATTCATTGAAGGTTCTTATTAGGAATCTAGTTTGCGATTTTGAAGATTAATTGAGTAATATTTCATATTTAATTGTATTTTTATTTACTATAAATTTAAATGGGTAACATGTATGTATAAAGGGAATTTACCACTGGAGTTATTTAACTATTGATCCATTTTAAATACAATAAAAAAATTAAAACCTTAAACAAATATGAAGACAGTGATGAATAAAATGATGTTTATGATGACCATTGAATAAGAAGGTTTAAAAATAAAATTCCCCTTTTTAAGGAAGGAATTAAAATTTCTCTAAATAAAAAATGACATTTTTTCCAAATATAAAGTTGATGATGACAAGGAAGATAGAGTGGATGATACAAAATCTTGTGAACAATCTAATAAAATTATTCTTATTCAAAATTATAATAATGAGAACATTACTAGTGAGTAATGTGGAACCGATGATAAAGAATAATAATTAACTAACATGGTGTTCATTCAAAAAAGAGAATTGATTGAATTTCTATCAAAAATTGTTATGTTGGAGAAAGTGAACTAGAATTTGACGAAAGAGATTCAATAAGCTAAAAATCATTAATGAGTAAATTATGAAGAAAAATATAGATTTTTTAAAATATATTGATAACCTGATAAAGTTAGTTGATGAATAAAAAATTAATCAACCTCATTCATGATGAAAATATAACAGTAAATATTAAATAATTTATCCTTGTACAATATAATTTAGTTGAAGATGAACAAGAAATTTCTAACATAAATTACATTTTTGAATTGGGAGAAAAATATAAGTTGTGTAAATCATAAATTTATTTGTAATAATCTTATGAAAAAATAATGGTTGAGTGGAAAATGTTTTGAACTGTTCTAAAAAAAAGAATCAAGCTAAGTGGATTATATATGTAGCTAAAATAAGAAATTTCCAAAATTTATTAATTTATAAGAAATAATTAATTTAATAAAAAATTACTATAATTAGAGATTCTATTATAGTTGATCAAAATTATAATATGGTGAATAATTATATTATAAAATATATACATTGTTTTTGAAAACAAGTAGGTTTCAATGAAAAATATGTTTTTTGGATATTTTTTGTTTTGTGGAGGCTTTGGGATACAAAAATGATATTAGGATGAATAATAAGAATTAAAATGGATCTAGAAGGTATTAAGGACATATTTTGGGGGATTTAACACAATCAAAGATGACAAATTCGAAATTAATCTATAAAATCTTGTTCAAAACCTGAGAATAGACTCCAACATCTTGAAACTCGTTAGGAAAGGTATAATTATCCTAGAAACCTTAAAACTGTATGTCTCATGATGATAACATAAAAATTAAAGTATTTAAAAAATTAAAATTATTATAATATTAATTAAAAGTCTAAATAAAACACTCTATTTATTGAAAAATAACACAAATCAAAAAAATTAGACGATCATGGATTTTGGACAGTGGTTGTTATAAACATTTTATTTGAGAAATAATGTTGTTAAAAAATTAAAATGAATAAAAAATAATTTATATTAACTTTAGGGAAAGATGATCCACATATAATTAAAGGTATTATATTTTCTATTATTAGAATAGAAAATCAATAATCATAGAGAAAAATATTTTTTCATGGTATGAAATAAAACATGTTAAGTATCTCATCGCTTTATGATTAAGTAAATGAAGTTATCTTCAAAAGATATAAATTTTCATTCAATAGGATTAAATATGGGGAAGTTGTGACCAGAGGAAAATGCAACCCAATAATCATATTTAATCTCAGGGATAAAAAAATATTATTATCAAAGTATGAATAAATGAAATGAATTGTTTCATCAAATGTTAAAACCAATTTCCTAGAGAAATATTATCATGGTTAAAAATTAATTATTATTCCATGATTACCCTATTATGAAAAGAAATTAAAATTGGTCTTGTTCCATATTTATGAATGGGAAATTATGAAATTATTCACATAAGAAGGTTGAGGTACATGCATATCATCCCATGGACAATATTCATTATGATATATAATGTCCTATTCTAATTATAACTACAAGAGGATATAATTATTTAATTTACTCTATTGATTATTTCACTCATATTACATTTATTTTTTAGAACACAAATTCAAGGCTCCCGAGATGTTAGAATGTTTTAATATATGTACTAAAATAAAGTGTTGTTACTCTGTAAATATTATTAGAACTTATTATAATTTTGAATAGAAGAATGATGATTTCATGGTTATATTGAGAAGGATGATTTTTATCATGAACTTAATAAATCATACACACATTAAAAAATTTCATGGGTAAATGATATAATTGAATATTATTTGATATTACTTGAAACATGAAGGATGAACATGATATTTATTTATTCTTCCATAGACAACCTATTAGTGTAGAAGATAAAATTTTAAATTTATGATTCTATATAACAATGGTTATAATTTTCTCCATATCAGGTGTGTTATAGGAATACCATATTAATGAATTTCTTAAGTGTTTTCGGATGTCCCAGTATTATCCAAGTCTAATGTGATAATATTTGGACCTTTGATCAAATATGTGTTCATGGAATCTTTATGGATTCCCTCTACAAATTATAGTACATAAATTATAAAAAATGGAAATAGGAATAACTATTAATTAATATGATGTGAATGTTTAAAAAATTGTAAAAGGAAGAATTATAATATAAAATTTTAGATAAGTTTGGAATGAACGTGTTGTTGTTGTGAAATTGGATAGTTTCATTGGCAGAGATAAATGTAATTTTATATTTCAATGAGGGGTGGAATATTATAATATTTCATGTCATAATAAAAACAATGTATATCTCAACTGATGATGTGATGTATAGTATAGTCTCAAAATATTATTTGTGACTAATAAAAATATATTTAAATCATAAGAATATTGAAGAAATTATGCATACTAAATTATTTCTATAGGTTGAGAAAAAAAATGTTAAATAAATATTTGAACATAAAATGCGGGATGACATAATGGAAGAGGAAAACGATCAGATTAATAGAAGTGAATCATGATAGATAATAGCTAAACCTAAATGTAAAAATATGATTGGAACAAATTGGGTTTTCTGAAAAAGGTTAAATGATATATGTTAAGTGTTAAGAAGAAACAAATGATATATTTGTAAGAGATTATCACAGGTTAATGAAATTGATATTGATGATACCTTTACAGTCGTTTCAATCCTTAAACAAACAAAAATATTTCATAATATTTCTACAGAAATTAAATTTAATACTTTCCAAAATAAATTTCAAGTCATAGTGTCATAATTTGGAAATAGGAGAAGAATATTATATTGAAAACCAAGTGGTTTCTTACTAAGAAATGAAGTGAAAAATGTCTGTAACATGAAGAAGCATTTATATGGGTTAAAGAAAGACCCACAAGTTTGGTATTCTAATATATAATTCTTCTTAATTAATCCTAACATCACGAATCTATGAGTGGATAACAACCTCTATATAAAGTAAAATCAATTGGTTTCTCTCATTATAACTATTTATGTTAATAACATCATATTTTAAAGAAACAATAAATATGATTGTGAATAATATTCCAAAGAGATGAATATTTTTTTAGTATCAGTTCTAGGGGAAATGAGGGACTTTCATATATAGAAAATCATTCAAGAGAATGATCAAATTTTATTATCATAAGAAATATATGCTAAAGAAATACATAAATTATTTTGAATTAGATATTAATAACTTATTTTGAAATAAATCATAGTGCAAACAGTAATATTTAATAATAAAGTGATATGGTATATTGATCTGAAAAAATTTATAAATATGATTATTAGACTATTATATTTTAAAAAGTATAAACAAACTAATATTATATAGTTACTCATTTTTCTAGATTTAAAATTGTAACAAAAATGCCATATTTTTTAATATGGAAAAATTTCTCAAATACATTAAGGGAACATTAGATTATGGGATAATGTATAAAATTATGGGAAAACTAAAGCTGTATGATTTACAAAATTAAACTGGGTTATTTGAGTTGGTTAATATAAATCCATATATAGTATATCCTTCATTATTGTTGAAATTTTTTTGATTTAGAATACAATAAATAATTGTTTAGTGAGTCTCAGTAGTGTGATTTTTGAGTATGTAGCTGCTACATAAGCAACAAAAATATTAATTTCAACAAAAACAAAATTTTTAGACCTATTAGTTTATGTGAATCTTCCACTATCTTTGGTTTGTGGTAATCAAATTTCTATCAATCTCACAATGAATCATATGAAACCTTAAATATCAAATCCAATTGATATTAATTATTTGTTCATCAAGGATATTAGGGAATAAAATGAAATAAATATAGAGATTTTCTCAATGATGGAGTATAGGGATGATATTTTCACTAATCTATTATAAAATGATACATTTCAAATGCTATGGTTGATTAAGGGTTTTCAAAATCACCCTCATCAATGTTATAGTATATGATTATTATCCACTCTAAATTATATTAGTTGGACAATGTTTTTTAAGGGAGAGAAAAATTAAAAAATTAATTTCTTAATACTTGGTTACTAATAAACATATTTAAGGGAAGAAAAATAATTAAAGGGGTATCCATTGATATGTGCTTAATATATTTATAAGAAAGCATATATTAAGGGGTATTTTTTAAAAAGGGATAAGTTTGTGTGTCAGTATGTGTGATATGTGCGAGCTTTTTTAATAGTGTTTTAATGTGGGTATGTAAACTATTTTTAGAATATGTATTCAATTTTTTGTAATGATATAGTGTTGAGTTTTTAAATGAAAACAAATATTGAGAGTCATTAATGATTATTTATTTATTAAAACAAGGTATAATTGATCAATGATTCTTGTTTCCTACACTGATCTAGAACACATAATATTATAATTATAATATTGTGATCCATAACATCTATTTTATAGATATAGGGATTTATGATACATGGAAGAAAACAAAATACAATTGGGAAATTGTTGAGACAATGTGGCTTTGAGTTATCTTGGGTGTAGTGGAGAATCTAGTGAGATGGAAATGAGATTATTTATTGTGTGTTATATTTATGTTTTCACATAAATTAGTATGATGTGGTAGGAAAAGTGAAGATATCTGATTTTTTTCTTCAATTCATAATGGCTAAAATAGGTTCTAATTAATGGGGAGGCTATATTGCATGATCCAAAGAAGTAGCTGGAATGGTCACTAATGTGATGACATGAAGTGTGAAGTTGTGTTTAATGGACTTACTATATGAAAAAAACATAACTTACCCCATGAATGAATGTGCACCAACCATAAGAATTAAGGAATACCTACCACAT
This sequence comes from Viscum album, assembly GCA_963277665.1. NCBI lineage: Eukaryota > Viridiplantae > Streptophyta > Magnoliopsida > Santalales > Viscaceae > Viscum > Viscum album. Next base: position 1,452,152,334 of record OY728138.1, read on the forward strand.
GCTGGATTGTGGACCTAGAATATAAAGGAGTAAAGAATAACCAAAAAAAGAAATGTGTACCTACTGCAATGTAGATCAAGCGAACATGTGCTCACCTAGTAGGATGATCAACCACATGGAAGATCAAGTCGTGGAAGAATTTATTCCTTTCATAGTTTAAGGAATGATAATGGTCAAAATAAGAATCATTCGTATCAAAATATGAATCATATTTTATTAACAATAAATAATTATTTTACCATATATTGAGTAGTGTAGATAATGATATTTATCACATAAATAATTTAAATAATTCATGGAAATTAATTTTACTGATCTTAATCTATTATAAAACTCACAGAGTTTGTGATAATGGAAGTATTTTTAAAAATGGAAGTCTAATAAACATATCCAAATTGTGGATGATGTTGTGATGAAAACAAAGATGTTGTAGCCCAGAAGGGGATTTCTTATTCATAGAGATAAAAAAAGATGAAAGCAATGAAATCATCAAAGTATTTCTCTCTGAGAAAAGGAAATGAAGGGTGATAATTTAAAAATTGACCTATTTTATTTGAATGTGATACTCTTTCATTATATTATTAAAATGGAAGTCAGAAATCAAAATAAAAAGTAAATTTCATTATAGAGTCGTATGCACAATGTGAAAAAAAATGATTTTATGGTTGATTATGAAAGAAACAATATTTCTTTTTGTTACATAATGATAAGAGAAAAAATTTATTTTTTAATGTTTTCCATATCAGGGTAATGATCCGTCAACCTGCTAGTTCTTTTTTTGAGGCAGAAAAAGTAAAATTTATCCTGGAAGTGGAAGAACTACTAAAACTGTGCAAAACCTTGACACAACATTATATAAAAATAACAGGGAAAGCATTATGGGTTTTATTAGAAGATATAGAAAGTGATGTTTTTATGTTAGTAATAGAAGGCCAAGCTCATGGAATTGTTGATCTAGTAGTAGTTGAATGAATTTTTTTTGGGTATTTACAAAAACACCATGAGTCTTTGTATTTATATCTATATCATTTTCAATTTGATTGATTCTTAGTTTGATAATTCATAATCATGCCGTTAAGATAGATCTAAACCAACTCATTATGGATATGATTCCACATTCCAACTATTAAACAACTTATTAGAAACACAAGACAGCCAATTAGAAATGTAGTGAAATCCCCTGATCTTATGGAATGCACTTAGCATCGAGGAACATGTATGAAGGTGTATGTGCGACTCGTTCAGAACATAGAGTCTGGAAAAATAGAAATGGATTTTCCAATATCAATGATCAGTACCACCAGTGAATCGGATTTCACTCCATTCACTATCTCTACAAATGAATAATGAATCCTTTCCATTGTATGAAATATATGTATTTTTTACGTTTGATCAAATCAATCCATTCAATTGAAGAATTCATTTTCCTCCCATTCGAAGCAAATTGAATTCCATTAAGCAGGGGAAACTATTAATAGTATAGTCAAGTAAATGAAAGTCTATCACACGTGCAATAACAGACTAATAGGGTCAGCTACCTGGTACTAGTTAACCTTCATAATCAAATACTGTCACTCGTATATGATAAGGTAGAACTCATTGTAAATGATCTATTACTATTGGATAATTCCATATGTCGAGCCAATGAATGTGAACTGTACAAGTGACCTATATGTCCTAAAATCAGTGAAAATGGATCTGGTGTATAGAGAGGACTTCACCGTTTCATTTCAATAAGTCTCCATAGAAACGAAGTAATCCACCATAATCCATTTTTTTGGGCACCAATAGTCATAATTTATATTCTTATTCTTATATTTATATATAGTATCATAGTGTCTAGGTTAAAAATGATCATAAAAAAGATCATGTTTGGGAAGGTAATTGTAGAAAAAACTATTGAAATTTATATTTTATACATTGAAAAAATATATTTTGTTATTAGTAGACAGATAAGGGGTAAAAGAATAACTGAAAAAATAAAAGAAACTCAAATTATTCGTTATGCATCAAAGTTTAATTTAGTGAATGACCAGAATTAGACGAGGCTGTATAGCTCTTATGGCGAAACAAAATTCATTTAATTACATCAAGTATTCCATGAGGTCATTCAATACTTACTCGAACATTTAGTCTAAAAAAAATAAGATCTTTGGTTTTGTCTCATCGGGATATACATCGAAAAAAGAGACTTTCATAGTTTGTGGATCGCTCGGATTATGAATTCTTCTTCTTACGAAATACACCATCGAATTTTAAAGTTACACGATCTAATTCAAAAATTTCACCCAATTGAGCACAACTAGAATATTTTCGCACAATAGTTGGATCACTATAACTGACTCCATTGAGTTCACCTCCATAGAAGTCAATAGTTACACCAACTTGTTCGACACTATATTTTGATTCTACCCTTCTAAAAGGAACATCAGCTATAACTATTCCCTCCCTATCTACCAAAATGACTATAAATGTTTCAAAAAATGTAGGAATATGGCGTAAAAAAGTTCACAACCTTATTTATCACTAATGATCGGGTGTCCTAACCATCCAACTGCTATTTCTTCACCGCTGTCCATTGACCCAAATCTGAATAGTCCCCCTTTTGTTGTATTATTGCAGATATAATCAATATTCAAAGAATAATGATTTTTTATTTTGGAAAATTTGGTAAATAAGAATTATATATGAATTTAAAGAAGACAAATCCTTCTATATCTAGAAATCATTTTTCCAAATTCTTTTTTTGGAGTCTGTATGCAGATAGTTATAATAATAAGTATGAATCATAGTTCAAATATTTGTTTTATGGACATATTTTTTATGGACATATTCTATTTTCTATTACATGTTTCAGATAATACTAGAATCAATATCTGACAGAGGTATAACATTTGATAGAAGAAAAATATGACATAACTATTCTATGATATATTGGATTCATTATAACAAGTCGTACACTCATATTCCGGAAATACAGAAACAAAGAAATTCTGTGGTCAAACTACCAAAATAGAATGGACAAATTTTAGTACCTTACAAATTCACATTGTTTTGATAAAGTAATACTTCTCAATTATTAGGGATATATATATAGAAATCTAATTCATTGAAATTCCATCCTGTAAAACTGAAGAATTATAAATTTCCCAAATAATAGATAGAAATATCGCAAATAGAGCCTTTGTAGCACCCATCGAAGGAGTCAATCCCCATCTAGGAGCTAGCTTACCATATTCTGCATTTAATGGTTTTAATAAATCTCCGATGTAAGTTTGTCTTGGAACAGATTATCGATCTTTAATGTTTTTGTAGTCATCCATCCTACTTGTTTGTGTCTTATTAATTTCATTTTGACTTTGTATCCCATTCAGTCGTAAAATAAAAAAAGGATCGTATCATATTGTCTAAATTATACAATGCAAACAGCTACCCTAGTTGCCATCTTTATATCTCATTTACTTGTCAGTTTTACTGGGTATGATTTTTATATCGCATTTGGGAAGCCCTCTCAATATCTCATAGATCCATTTGAAGAAAACAAGGACTAATTGAAGTAAAGAGCCTCCACAGGGGGCTCATTACTTCAATTCCCTCTGAATGTTGTCTTTTTTTAATTAGTTTAGTTGGAACGTTAGGTGGTTCCTGAAAAAATATAGCGAATAAATGATTCCTAGAGTTGAGACTAAAAAGAATGTGTAAACTAATGATCCCATAGTTCGATCATTGTTAAAAATTATATCTTTCATAAGAATATGGAATATTGTTCAATTTGAATATTAGAGTGAGGATTTTTTATGAATCAATATATATGATACTATGTGTATGTATTCATGACTGTTAGAATTGATAAGCGTATGACTTCCCGAGGGATGAAAATAAAATATAAAAGGAATGAGTGTATGATTTTAGAATATGTATGTAGGTATATGAAGATCGGTTTATAACATGAGAATTTGACAAGAGAATATTACATGATTGTATTACTTGTTCAAAAGACTTGAGTTAGAACATTAGTGTATCAAGACTCTTAGATAAAATCATCAAGTGTATTTAGCCTGAGCCTTTGAATATGGGTATATCTTATTTATAATCTATTAAGACAAAATGATTTTGAGTTTTCTGGGGGTCAATGGTATTTATGAGTAATAATTAAAATATTATAGTGTACCTGATTAAATACATGTATTGATGCATTTTAGAGTGATTTAATATTGGGTAAATATTTAATTAAATATGGTTGAATATACTGTGATAATTCTATAAGATTATATATAGTTAAAGTAGTTGTGGATGCTGTTTCTTATGGAAGTTATTATCCAGAGTGGAGGTGAAAATTCTAGAGATATTTACTTGAATTTATTAACATTTTATCATAAATATTTGAATAATGAAAAAAGACAAGTGGTAAATGTTATTGTATGATATATATTTTCCCCTATAAAAGATCATTTTTATGTGTGTGAGAGTGGTTATAAGTGATTATTTAGTGGAATAAAATGGTTAAGAATGTGGGAATAAGTGGTTCTTACTCAATGCTATGAAATAAATCAAAAATAAAAAATAAATACCTTATTCAATCACAAGTGTTATGAATATAAGAAGTGCAGTCACAATGTGTTTAAGCCATTTGGAGAAGGTCCATTAAGTGTTTGTAAAATTTATTTTATTATATAAATTATGTTTGGAACACATTCGATGTCAATAAACTATATTAAAACATAGGTGATGAATAAAGCTTGTTTCTTATAAACCACTAACTATTATATTCTAGGGGATAACGTGATCTCTAATTGTGTCAAAATCATTTTAAGGTCTTTATATTATTTTTTAGTACTGAATCCAATAAATTTCTATATCATTTTGGGTGTCTTATTTATTATAATTAGAAGATACAGTTTCCCCCAAAAAAACTTCAGTTATGTTTTTAAAAAAGAAATCATAAAAATATTTGAACATTAATTCAACCCTTCACTTTTGTCACACAAACTGAACTAGACATTATAGTTTCTCATTTATTATTTGGGTTTATGTTATTTTTATACCTAAATCCTTGGTTCTTAGGAGTGGTCTGTGAAAATTACATGAGGATATTACCATATTACGGGATATTATAATGTACATATGAAGCATAAGTACCTTGATCATTAAATATTTGAGTACCTTGGCCTGACTATGAAATTTTAACTTATTGCCATGGGGTATTAAGAATAATTACAATATTATTAACAAACATATGGGTCTTTTTTGAATGTTTCATTTATTTATGGATGAGTTATAAACCTATAAGAGATTATTTTAGTATTTATTTTCACTCTAATATGTCGAATGTATTTTTTTGAAGAGATTTGGAGGGTTTTACTCATTTAGAGTGTTTCCTGCTTTCCCTAGTGAATGAACCTGACAAATAATGGAATTATAGTGTATTTAAAAGAATTTAGAATGTGTTTTTGTATGTGCATGTTATAGGAGAAAAAATATTCCTCACACATAAAAGTGAATGATGTGATAAAAAAGTCATACATGGAAATGTTGTGTCCATGCATAATTTCTTTCATTCCAAGAAAGATTCATAGTTATTCATGGTACATTGGAAACATGAACATTTCCATTTGTATAGTGCTAAAAAGAACATCAAGGTATTTTTTTCCAGAAACATTCGTTGAAATTGAATTTTAACCATGTTTCACTCTATATTCTTGTGAAAGAACTTCTACGGAACCAAAATTCATGGTGAGTTATTTTAATGTAACACATGTATTTTCATATTCATGTAATTTTTTATTTAATAATTCTTTTACTTTGACTTAATATGTATTCAAAAAATGTTTTCATCTTAAAATATCAATAAAAAATGTTCATGTGGTTTGATTTATCTCTATGAACAACCAAATGAAAGATAACAAATTGATTTATACCTAAATATAACGAATGTATATAAATTTTTTATAGAAAAATCATGTTACAATGACCTTAAAAATGAGTCTAAATATAATATACACCTTTTACTTAATAATTGAATTCATGCTTGTCCTACTTCTAACAGCATGTTCTCCCCATCGCATCACTGGACTGTCATATGTTTTCAATGAATCTCTATCCCTTGGATAGTGTAACACCGCAAGCAAATAAAGAATATGACATTTTTATATTTATACATATTTTTTAATAAAATGACAGTATTAATTTAAAGGGAACTCTTTGCTCGATGTCTTACGCAATACGCAATAATGAGTTCCTTTGAAATCTTACTTTTCACTCTAATAATAAAATAATTTTATTTTAAATGGTAGTTAACACCTTGCCGTTGTATTGACGGGAATGAAAAGAACTAACTATAAAATGATTATATAAGTTTTTCAAATATTTTTACTTTTTACAACAAATTTTAGTGGAATAAAAATGCAAATGAATCCAATTTTAAGCGTAAACATTCTAATATTCTTTAAAAGGTCGATTAACAGCATTTTGATGGAGAACCTCTTTTAAATCCACTTGTTGAAAATTTTATGTGTTATATTTGACAAAATAAAATTCATTTTTAAAATAGGGACATCAAAATTGACTTTGTGTAAATTTTTGGTATTTTTACGATGAAGGTCATTTTCAATGAATAAGTGAAAAATGTTGTATTTTAATTCAAACCCACTTTTTAATCTAATTTATTTATATGATTAGATTATTTTTTGAATTGGTTTTAAAGTGAAATTAGATTATATTTTTACCATTTAATCCAATAGTGGTCATTGGAATTAATTTCACTTTGAAATTGGACTTAAACTAGTGTCAATCTTTTGATATATATTGTTTCATAAAAACACGCTATTTGTTCTGACAGCAGGAATTATTTATTAAAATAATTAATGTAACTTATATGTTTTTCATTATGTAAAATAGAAATCATTTTTGAATTCAGAATATCAAATATATCTTAGGGTGAATTTTTGGTATTTTTATGAAAAACTTCAATTTTTGATGAATAGTGAAACAACTAAGTGGTACTTCAAAAAACAGATTTTTCATTTAAATGAAATTTTACCAACTCTGTGTTTTGAATTTCAAAAATACAACATATATTGTTTCCATTAGGATGTAAAATACAGTTCAATGGTATTAAAATAATTTTTCTGTGAATGGTAACTTTTATGTATTTAATTGCGATTTGAGGTAATTAGTGTAATTTAAGGTAAAAATAATGTTTTAATAATATGAAATGACCTTGAAACATGTATTACCATTATTGGATGTGTCATTTCCGACCATTAAAATCCAGGGGTAAACTTGGGGACCACATAGATCCACTTTGGTAGGAAAATGACATTAATAACTTTTTATTTAAAGTTAAAATTAAAATGTCACAAACATGTGTTGTTTTACAAAAACAATTTTTACATGGTGTTATACAAGTCATATTTTTTACTATAAATATTAATTAGGATGATTATACTATTTCCTACAACAGGATATGTTTTTTATAATTTTTAGACATTAAATAAATTAAATTATTTATGACACCATAATGATGCAGTGATTACCTCATCATTTAACGATTTAAATAAAATGAAATGATAATGTAAAATCTAAGACCTAAAATTGTAAAAAACCTATTGGATGTGCGGATTTTGAACTATTATCACCTTATCCTTGAAATATATAACCGTGGGACCTTTAAAATCCGAAATTCATTTTATAATAATGTTACTTTTGAAGACATTCCAAGAGTGCCCCTCCTCTCCTCTTATAAAAGGCCCCCACCTCTACCACCTTACCCACACCTCACAATCCTTTGGCTCGAACAAACCCTAACCATTTTGTCTTTCTACGTCCCTCTCTTACTCCATGAAGCCTCACATTGGGCAGAAGTCTTTCCAAGGAATCCTTTGAGCTCAAATCAAAAAGAGTTACTCGATTTAAAGGTAGTGTCTTCTCTTGTGTTCTAATGTTTTATTTTGCTTCTCCAACCCCATAAAATCTTTTTATTCCTTAATTTTGTAACAACAACAGTATATTCAATATACTAGCCTGTTTTTATGAGAATTAATATATCTACACATACACACACCTTCATCTAATGGTTAAAAAACATATCGTTTCTGTGGTTGGCGATTTTCTGCCTCAGGAAACGATGATTGTTAAATATTCTTTTAACACCTTTAAAAGTGGCCATTATGATGTCATTCTATTTTATATATGATATATATGTTATTTATGTTTACTATATGCTTATGTATTTTATATTTAAAACATACCTTTATTCTTGGCATGTTGTTCAAATGCGATAATTTCATATGAGGAAGTGTGGACTACCGCCCCCTCAAGTGATGTGACTCGTTCAAGCAATACATTGAATGTATAAAGAATGAAATTAATGAACATATGTAACATAAATAACATATATATTATACTGTAATTATAATATATATATATTTCATTTATTTTTAATTCCATTAATATGACAAAAAAATGAAAGTAGCGTTCATGCGCACGTACGGCCTACCGTCTCCATGAACGGTGCTTTTCATTTTTTATCTCCAAATGTTATGTAATAGTATAAAATGAATATGTACTCGATATATATGAAATTTTAATCATTAATACTATTCTATAAGTAATTTACTAATAACTACATGGGCAATCATTTTCAAACAAGTTCATTTTTTTACTCATGTACCAAACATCGACAAAAACGTCTGATTTGAACTAATATTATTAAACAATTATTATAACATTATAATATGTGATATGAACTAAATAATAATATTTATAGGATGTCCTTAAGAAATTATAAATTTACCAAAGTTTATTATTCTGGATTATAAAAAATGAACAAGACAAGTCGGACATGAGGTAAGGGATCCTACCCCTCTCTTTCTTTTTATGTACACTCTTTTATGTCATTCGTTTTAAGCTCAACTTTATTATGACTGGGATGTTCATTTATATTACTATTACATTAATTATTTATGTTTATATTATGAGAGACCCTATTTTTTCTCATCAATACATTTTGGATGTTTTGTGTGGCGCCATTAGGCTGCCGAATTTTTGTAAGAGATCCAACATGTCTCTTTCTTTTTAAGTAGTCTCCTTTATGTCACTTCTTTTAAAATCCTCTTTGTTATGTTGGGGTATGTTATTTTATATTAATATTTATATAAATTTTATGTTATTATTATGAGATACACTATTTGATCTCATCAATCCATTTTTGGAAGTTTTATGTGGCACCGTTAAGATGCCAAGCTTTTGTAAGGGATTTTTCATCTCACTTTTATTCCCATGAGATTTATGCTACATTTTCCACCATTTATTTTGAGTGGTATATGTACTGCCCATTATTATACTATTTGTGTAATATACATTCATTTATTAGTATTTACATCAATGTTTTATTGTCCTTCTTTCATGGGGTGTATGTTTCGAAAGATATCCAAGTCAGTAAGGGAACCATTCACCCTCCTTTTTTAAAAGACTTCTTTTGTTGGGTCTTTTAATTTACATATAGTAAAGTTTGGATATGATCTTCTATATCCTTATTTATGGAAATTTGATTTCCAAGTGATGAGATACCCTTTTATCTCTCATCAACTCATTTTCTGAATTTTGAAGTGACGCCGTTAGGCTGTCAGATTTTTTTTGCAAGGGAACTTCTTAACCCAATTTTGATTCTTTGTTATAAACATGTACTCCTTGAATATTTGGTTCTATGAATATGTGTGAATGACCTCTGATTATTTTACACATTATATACACCTATATTTGGTGTATTAGTTTTTCACACATAATTATGTAATTGATTTATCCTTAATCCAAGGACACCGTCTTTGTAAGGGACTTCGTATCAATCTCCTTTCATTGAGGGATATTTTGTTCTAATACAAGGATTTCTTTTATATGGTGTATAAACCCCATTGATGTTTAATTTTATACAAAAGAAATATTTTTCTACGAAGCGTTTTACAAAACAACAAAACGGAATGTTTCTTTAACGTACGCGGGGACAACAACCTTTTCCGCCACCGCGTGTATTATTTAGTAATTGGCTTCCTCAACAAGCCGTAATCTATTTAAAATGAAATAAATACCATATAATATTTTACATGTTTTGGTATTGAACATGGTTTTTATAATGGATTTGTTATGTCAATATATTTAAGTGATATATTATGATCAAAGTGTGGAAATGTTTTCTTTCCATTATATTTGTTTTATATCTTATGATTTTATAATGGTAATTGGACATTTGACGGGTTGTTACGTGATAAACCATATGACGGGTGTTGTCATGAATACCAGGATGGGTGGTTATGTTATAACCTCCAATGCATTAGGTATGGAAGTCGGCCTTATGGCTATTCCATTAAGTGATATGTGTGGAAGTCAACCGTATGGTTATTCCATTTAAGTATGTTTATGTCCCAATTTACCTTTATATGTTATGTATATATGGGTTTTATGGTAATCTTTTAGTTAAAAAATGGTAAGTAATGATCTTCTATTCATTGAAGAGTTTATACTACTTCGTAAAGGTGAACATTATTACTTTGGTAAAGTACTCATGGTTTACTTGTTGTTTTGAAAAACTAACAGTTATCCTTCTTTATGTATCCCTTACTGAGCTTTTTATGCTCACCCAACGTTTTTCTAAATGTTTTTCACAGGACTTAATGTGGAATAAGGTCAAGTATGGAAACAAGGAAAAGTCATGCTTTCTTTAACATGGAACTAGAAATGACTTTTTTTTGGAGTTCATGTTTTGATGAAAAAAGAAACTCTGTAGAAGTGTAAATAGTGTAATATTTTGATATTTAATAGTTATGGTCTAATTCTATAAAACTATAAACCCGAAAAGATCCTCTATGTGAATTATTCATTGAATTCAATAATAAGTAATGTTTAAGGCCGGGTCCCTTATAGTTGGTATCAAAGGTTGGTTTAGACATCTTTAGGGATTATGAGTTTACGTTAGACACATGGTTAGTCCCAATATCTATTATTTCAGTTAAATCCTTGTTTTATAACTATTTTTAGGTCATGTAAAGTTAGTTACGAATGTTAGGAGGAGGATATCAAACGACATTCCTATCCCTTCTTGATGACATTCTTGCAATAATTATTGCAAAGTCGTGTTCGGATGATTGTGAAACGTTTTCTAGCATACAACTCACTTGCAAGCAGTTTTTTGAGATATCAAACACCTCCACTATACCTCTTTATCATCTTGGATCATGGGTTGAATTTAGACAAATAATATTTTCACAATATTCTCATATTTTCAAGAAAGGTATATATTATCAAGGTATTTTAAAATATTTTACCTTATCACAAGAATTTAAAGAATATTATGATTTTAAAAATGGTTCTGAGGAAGGAGACCCTTGCGCAACCTATTTATATTTGATTTTAAAATATATTCTCTCAGAACATACTATTGGTATTTTAAAAGGACCACTAATAGAATGTTTCAACTCAAATTCTGTCAGACTATTTTATAGAAACCATGTTTTATCAGATGTTTTGGAATTATATGTCATACATGATTATTTTCAAAAACTATTTTTTCTGTGAACACCCATATGACCCATGTTGTACAAGGTGTATTTGTATGGAGGAAGAAAATGATGTTGAAGGATCTATAAATCATTGTTGTAGTTCACGGGACTTCTACCTACGTGAATGAGATGATGATGAAACCAAGTGGATGCTATGATCAAGGTATGCTATTATTCATTTTGGGAATCATTTTATTTTATGGTGGTGAAATAAGACATAAATAATTAAGATGTTGAGATCATAATGAATATGGATGAAAATGAGAGGTATAAGGAAACTATTGAGGTTTAAACATGTTAGGGTTATTATTGGAGTTTTATAAAAAGGATAACACATAGACCGTGTGACAACCCGTCGTGTCGGACAAAGCTGTGGGAATCGAACCCACAACCAAAGTGCGATTGGTATTTATCTCCTACCACTGGACTACGTCAAGTCCCTAGATAATATGACTTATTCATTTTAGTTAGATGATTTTATTAATTAAGAGTAAGTTTATTTTGGGTTATCTATGGAAATTATTAACCTATCATGGAGGATATGTGATTAGGTTAATTACTTTTCAATATGAGACTTTTAGAGCAACATATGTTTTTTGGAGATAAGTTTTAATTTGTACCTTGGAAAACTATGTGACTAAATCCTTCAAATATTTGGGTTTCAATCTTAGATTGGTTTACTTTGAATAATTTTATGGACAAATTGTTTATCGAATGGTCCTCGTTGAACTTTGGGTTTTGTTGGACAAATTTTGGAGATGATGAATACATTTTCTTTTTATAAAGGGTTATCCTTTTCTGGATTATCTGATCTTGTTCTAAAAATTTTGGTTTTGGTAAGGGTTTAATGTCAAGGGAAATATATAGTTCACTTTTTTTGGATTAGGTGATTCTCTATAAGTTGATTATAGTACTCTTAATGTGAACAAGTCTTCCTATATACTCATCGTTTGGGGAAAGTATGAGATTGTGTAAGAAATCTAGTAAAAGTTGAAAGTCAACATGATAAGAAAGTATGTTACCTTATGATCAAAAATAAATTCCTCAATGAAAAGTAACTTAAAATAAAACTTTTGTCTATTAACTTCTCTTACATGGGAATCAAATACCGTTTAACCCGACATAAGTTTGTGATTTTCTTTTGGTTAAATTTATCATAAACATTATTTACATCACTCTCCCTCAGAACATGACCCTTTGCTTCTTCTTCCATATCCATGTTTTCATACATGGAATCATAATATGGGTTAACTCAGGTGACCTCTGTACTTCTCTTTCTTTCTTAAAATGTGATTTTTTTACCGACTCTTGTTCCGATGTGGGACTTTCAATGATGTTTCTGAGCCCAGTTTTAAAATTGCGGGGACACAATTCCCTAAAAGGGGGGAACGATGTAACACCCCAGGTAAATAAAGAATATGACATTTTTATATTTACCCTTATTTTTGAATAAAATGTTAATATTAATTTAAAGGAAATGCTATGCTCGATTGCTTACCCAATACGCAACAACGAGTTCCTTTGAAATCTAACGTTACACGCTAATAATAAAATAATTTTTTTTAAATGGTAGTTAGCACCTAGACATTATAATGATGGGAATGAACAGAAGTAACTACAAAATTATTATATATGTTTTAATTTTTTTTACCTTTTATGATAAATGAAAGTGGATTAAAAATGCGAATGAATCCAATTTTAAGCATAAACATTCCAATATTCGTTAAAAGGTCGATTAACCGCCTTTTGATGCCGAACCTCTTTTAAATCCACTTTTTGAAAATTTTATGTGTTATATTTGACAAAATAAAATTCTTCTTTAAAATTGGGACATCAAAATTTACTTTGTGTAAATTTTTTGTATTTTTACAATAAAGTTCATTTTTAATAAATAAGTAACAAATGTTGTATTTTAATTCAAAATCTCTTTTTAATATAATTTATTTATATTACTATATTATCTTCTGAATTTGTTTTAAAGTGAAATTATAATATATTTTTACCATTTAATCCAATAGTGGTCATTGGAATTAATTTCAGGTTGAAATTGTACTTAAACTAGTGTCAATCTTTTTATATATATTGTTTTATAAAAACACGGTATTTGTTATGACAGCGGGAATTAATTATTAAATTAATTAATGTAACTTATATGCTTTAAATTGTTCAAAATAGAAATAATTTTTGAATTCGGAATATCAAATATCATTTAGGGCGAATTTTTGGTATTTTTCTGAAAAACATCAACTTTAGATGAATAGTGAAACAACTAAGTGGTACTTAAAAAAACTGATTTTTTTAAATGAAATTTTACCCCCTCTGTGTTTTGGATTTCAAAAATCCTACATACATGGGTTCAATTAAGATGTAAAATGTGGTTCAATTGGATTAAAATAATTTTTTGGTGAATAGTGATTTTTATGTTTTTAATCGCGATTAGATGTAATTAGTGTAATTTATGGTAAAAATAATGTTTTAATAATATGAAATGACCTTGACATATGTCCTACCTTTATTGGATGTGTCATGGACGACAAATAAAATCCATTGGTCAACTTGGGGACCCCATAGAGCCACTTTGGTGGGAAAATGACATTAATAACTTTTTATTTAAAGTTAAAATTAAAATGTCACAAACATGTGTTCTTTTACTAAAACAATTTTTACATGGGGTTATACAAGTCATATTTTCTACTATAAATATTAATTAGAAAGATAAAAATATTTCCTACATCATCATAGTTTTTTTTATAATTTTTAGACATTAAATAAATTAAACTATTTATTACACCATGATGATGCAATGATTACCTCATTATTTAACGATTTAAATAAAATGAAAAGATAATGTAAATTCTAAGAACTAAACTTGTAAACAACCTATTGGATGTGTGGATTTAGAACTATTATAAACTTATCCTCGAAATATATAATTGTGTGACCTTTATAATCCGAGAAACATTTTATAATAATGTAACTTTTCAAGACATTCCAAGAGTGCCCATCCTCTCATCTTATAAAAGGCCACCACCTATACCACCTTACCCACACCTCTCAATACTTTGGATCGGCCAACCCCTGAAAATTTTGTCTCTCCACATCCCTCTATTACTCCTAGAAGCCTCAATTTGGGCAGAAGTCTTTCCAAGGAAGCCTTTGATCTAAAATCAAAAAAATTTACCCGGTTTAAATGTAGTGTCTTCATTTGTGTTCTTATGTTTTATTTTGCTTCTCCAACCGCCTAAACTATTTTTATTCTATTCTTTTAAAAAAACAGTATCTTAAATATAGTAGGATGTTTTTATGAGATGTATTAGAGCTACACCTACACACACCTTCATCTAATGGTTAAAGAACATTCTATTTCTGTGGTTGGTGATATTCTGCCCCACGAAACGATGAATGTTCAATATTCTTTTAACACCTTTAAAGGTGGAAATTATGATGTCACTGTATTTTATATATGATATATATGGTATTTATGTTTAATATATGATTCTTTATTTTATATTTAAAACATTCCTTTAATCCTTTCATGTTGTGCAAATGCGATAATTTCATATGAGGAAGTGTGGACTACCGCCCCCTCAAGTGATGTGACTCGTTCATGCAATACATGGATTGTATAAAGAATGAAATTAATGAACATATGTTACCTATATAAAATATATATTAATATAGAATTATAATATATATATATCTCTCATTTGTTGTTAATTCCATTAATATGACAAAAAAATGAAAGTAGTGTTCATGTGTACGTACGGCCTACCGTCTCCATGAACGGTGCTTTTAATTTTTTATCTCCAAATGTTATAGAATAGTATAAAATTAATATGTAATGGATATATATGATATTTTAATCATTAATACTATTCTGGAAATTATTTAATTATAACTACATGGGCAATCATTTTCAAACAACTTCATTTTTTTACTCATGTGCCAAACATCGGCAAAAACGTCTGATATGAACTAGCTTCATTAAACAATTATTATAACATTATAATATGTGATATTAACTGAATAATAATATTTAAAGGAGGTCCTTAAGAAATTATAAATTGAAAAAAGTTTATTATTCAGGATTATAAAGAAACGAACAAGACAAGTCAAACTTGAGGTAAGAGATCTTACCCCACTCTTTCTTTTTAAGTACACTTTTTTATGTCATTCCTTTTAAGATCATCTTTCTTATTAATTGGATGTTATTTTTTATTAATCTTAATGTATATTTTCTATGTTCATATGATGAGATACCCTATATTCTTTCATCAATCCATTTTGGAAGTTTTGAGTGGGGCCGTTAGGCTGCCTAATTTTCGTAAGAGATCCAACCTCTCTCTTTCTTTTTAAGTACTCTCCTTTGTGTCACTTATTTAAAGCTACTATTTTTTATGTTGGGAGATGTTCTTTTATATTCCTCATTCTGTACATTTTATTTCAATATGATTAGAGATCATATTTGATATCATAAATCCATTTTTGGAAGTTTTAAGTGTTGTCGTTAGGCTACCGAGCTTTCATAAGTGATTTTTCATCTCACTATTATTCCCGTGAGATTTATGCTACATTTTCCACCATTTTCATTAAGTTGTATATGTATTTCCCATTATTCTACTCTTTGTGTTATATAATTTTGTTTATGTGTATTTACATCAATTTTGTATTGTCCTTCTTTCATGGGGTGTATGTTTCGAAAGATACCCAAGTCGGTAAGGGAACCTTTCACCCTCCTTTTTTTAAAAGACTTCTTTTGTTGGGTCTTTTAATTTACATATTTTAATGTTGGGATATTTTCTTCTATATGAATATTTATGTATATTTCATGTCCAAGAGATGAGATACCCTTTTTTATCTCTCATAAACTCATTTTCTAAATTTTGAAGTGACGCCGTTAGGCTGTCAATTTTTTTTCAAGCGAACATCTAAACCCAATTTTGATTCTTTGGGATAAACTTGTACTCCTTGAATATGTTGTTCAATGAATATGTGTGAATTAACTCTTATTTTTTTACACTTAATATCCACTTATATTAAGTGTATTAGTTTTTACACATAATTATGTAATTGATTTATCCTTAATCCAAGGATACCGTCTTTGAAAGGGACTTCGTCTCAATCTCCTTTCATTGAGGAATATTTTCTTCTAATACAATGAATTCTTTTATATGGTATATAAAACCCATTGACTTTTAATTTTATACAAAAAATATATTTTTCTACGAAGAGTATTACAAAAATACAAAAAGGAATGTTTCTTTAACGTACGCGGTGGCAACGACCTTTTCCGCCACCACGAGTATTATTTGGTCTTTGGCTTCCTCAAAAATCTATAATGTTTTTAAAATGAAATAAATACCATGTACTCTTTTATATATTTTGGTATTGAAAATGGTTTTTATAATGGAATTTTTAAGGCAATATATTTAAGTGATATATTGTTATCAACGTGTGGAAATGTTTTCTTTCCATTATATCTGTTTTATGTCTTATGATTTTATAATGGTACTTAGACATTTGACTAGTGGTTACGTGATAAACTATATCATGGGTGTTGCCGTGAATACTAGGACGGGTGGTTACATTATAAACTCCAATGCATTGGGTATGGAAGTCATTTGTATGGCTATTCCATTAAGTGATATGTGTGGAAGTCGACCGTATGATTATTCCATTTAAGTATGTTTTTGTCCCAAGTTACCTTTATAAGATATATATATGGGTTTTATGGAAATCTTTTGGTTAAAAAAGTGTTAGTAATGATATTTTATTCATTGAAGAGTTTATACTACTTCATAAAGGTTAAAAGTATTATTTTGGTAACGTACTCATGGTTTACTTGTTGTTTTGAAAAACTAATAGTTATCCTTCTTTATGTATCCCTTACTAAGATTTTTTTTCTCACCCCAAGTTTTTTTGAAATGTTTTTCACAGGACTTAATGTGGAATAGTTTCAAGGATGGGATCAAGGAAAAGTCATGCTTTCTTAAACATGGAACTAGAAATGACTTTTTTTGGAGATCATGTTTTGAAAAAAAAAGGAAACTTTGTAGAAGTGCCTACTGTGTAATATTTTGAGATGTAATAGTTATGTTTTAATTTCCTAAAACTCTAAACCTGAGAAGATCCTCTATGTGAATTATTCATTTAATTCAATAATAATTAATGATCAAGGTCGGGTCCCTTATAGTTAGTGAGTAATAATCTCTTAAAAAGACATAACCACTATTTATTATTCATGGATTTTCTTGCATAATCTTCTTAATGCCGCCCTAAGGATGGTTTTATTATAGAATTCATGGAAAAGTACGTGGCACATTTTTTGTTAAATAGATTCCTAGATATAAATCAAGTAATATTATTAGATATAGTCAGAAAATTTAATATTCATCAATATTATTAATGGTTCAAAACCCATTTCCCTCCATCCAAACATACCAAATATTCTATATGTAATACGTAAACATATACTCCATCTTTCAAAAAACTTTTTGAGAAAAAACGTTAGCACTAATTCTTCTAGAATTTATATGTATGTATCGTACAGAAATTTAAACAAGACTCATATTTTTTAAAAATGTATGTAAATATAAATTAGAATGATTAATAGTTTTCAATAAATAATTTCAAAGACATCCTAACGGTCAAATTACAACAACATTCATAAAATCATTTCAAAAATTGATAATAATAAAAAACACTCCCATATCCATTGAATAAAAATAATAACATTTAAATGTGCCAAACATTATACTTTTCTAAATCATTAAACTGAAAAAAAACAATCCCATAACCATATATACGTCATCAAAACATGCAATGATTAAAAAAAATTATACAAATAAAATAATGATATATCCATTAGAACCGAAATATTATAATACATTTTTTAAATAAAAATTTATAAAAATACATATTTTTTAGATGAATAAATCATGTTCTAAGAAGTTATTTTTTTCTGTGTAATGTATATTTATTTTCTAATAGTTCTGAAAAGTTATTTTATCAATAAGTTATTTTTTAGTTTTATTGTAATTATTAAAAAATAAGCACATAAAATTTAATAAAGTAATTGATTTTAAAAAAATATACATTAAATATAATTTAAATATTAACTTAAAACATGTATTTTAATATTGTTCTTTTAATAAAAATGTATACTATTTTTATAAACATTTATACAATCATTCATTAAAATGTGTGCATCAATGAAAGATTTTATATCATTATAAAATAAAGTGCTTTTTATAAGTATTATAAATCCAATATTTTATAAATATTTTCATTTATGTCTTAATTAAATATTTTTTATTAAACATTAATTTAAAAACAATTAAAACTAAAAAGATATTATGAATAATATTTTGGACACTTATAAGTTAGAATATTTTTTCCTATCGCTCACTCATTGGGTTTTATTTGTAAAAATGATTAAAATAACTAATTTCATATTAAAACTCTATTTCATAAATGATAAGTTCTAAATAATTATATATAAGTGGTATTCAACATACCCTATGACATAATTGTTATAATAAATAAATCTTAATTATAGTATAATATTTATAAAAATAATAATCTCTCACTGTCATGTTGTATTTGAGTCTATGAAAATAATTATTTAATGGTGCTTCTTGAGTTGACTAATATAAAAAATAATCCAAATCCCATATTAAACATCTAGGGAAATCAGAATCTACATATAAATCTCTAAAATATACTTTCATAAAATTAATATAATTGAAAAAAAATTAATATCACAATAAATGATTCAAAAACACTATATATTATAGTAACATATTTATCAATTTTTAAAAATTCCCCAAATATTATGAAAAAAATAAAAAACATGGGAAAATTTTATTTGAAATATTACAAAAAAAACTAAATTTTAATGAAACTCAATATGGTAGAATTGTTTTGTACTTAGAGAGTGATTTTCATCTAGAAAAATCTTATAACATTAACAAGAATCTAATAAAACAACTGACTATATGATTAATAAATCCAAAATAATCAAAATTTAATACCAGAAGGGATTTATATGGTTAATGGGAAGAGGCTCCTAAAAATAATTTAAAAAATAATATATGAATAAATTTACATATCTGTATTGAAAAAATTATATCACATGAGTAATAATTTAATAAAAAATATACCAAAACTCATAGGGATAGGGTTTTTAAAAAAAAGTTTCATATTATAGTAATCTAGGATCATATAATCATATATGTTAACGAAACATTTATAAAAAAATCATAACTTTTAAGAGAAAATAACGAACTAATAATAAGTAATTAAATTTACCACAAAATTAAAAAGTAAATCATAAGAGATGAATTTTAATGAAAATGAAGGCCTTATGTACATCATGAAATTTCATTCACATAGACAAATGGAGTTGAAATATATAATGACAGATCATGTATGTCATTCTGAGTAACACCCTCCCTAACGATGGGTTGGTAGCCATATTCTAGTGACAATATGTTACAAATCACATCCTTCAGTGGCATCTTCTGTATCAACATAATGCGGGATATGGAACATTCCGACCCTACATAGTTGAATAGATAAACAAAACATTATCATCGTCAACATTCCAGTTACCACCATGTATTTATATTAGTTAATCCTTATAGTGTGAAACATAATTCAAATGGGGTATCAATTCTCACACTCTAATGTGATATCATATATAATAGGGTCATTGGAATGAAACAATGCCCCCATGTGGTCCATAAAATAAAACTAATGATGTTGATAATTATTTCATATAAATCACCCTTGGTATCCTTTACCATGATAGAGATAGTTTATATTGGATTAGTCCATAAATTCCATAATATAATTATCCAAATTCATAATAATTATTATTATATTGATTTCAATATTTTATTAAAATAAATTATTTTTATTGGAAAAATTTAAGAATTCAATTTCACTCATATTCAATTGGAAAACAACATGTACTGTGGATCAAATAAATATACAAACAAATAATTGTAGAAATAGAATTCAATGTCGTCAATCAACCATTATAGAGAACTTACTATGAATATTGATTTTATACAATATTGGTGACCATATTAAGTTTCCATCAATGAAAAATAGTTGAAATATTTCTATGTGTGGAATTAACCACATGATGAGATCCAATTCAAAATTCCATTCAATCAACCATTACTGAAAAAACTACAAAGTCAGTGGTTGAATGCACACTGATTCCAATCAGTGATTGCACTTATTGAAGAAACATAATATATATTTAAAAATTATGGAATCTACCACATAAATAACTCCAAGATAAACTATAAGTGTTGAATAACCATAAGAAAACAAATTGTACTTCTTCCAATCAATGAAATTGACAATGAGAAACTATAAGTATTATTCCTAAGAATGTATTTTTATAAATCTTAATCAATCATGAGTTTTGGGGATTTATATAAAACTTACATATTTTAGAGCATTTAGTAAAAGTTATAGTAGTTTAATATTTTCATATTATATTTCTAGTTCAAGGATATTATTTATTTTTTATTCCTACCAAATACATGGAGAGGAGTAATCTCCCAATAATAAGAAGAATCACATGTGAAAATGTGAAAAAAAGATTTTATAAATTAGTTAAGACCAAATTCTTAAATTTCATACTCACCTCCCTTATTATTTTCATTATAAATTTCATTGGATGAACATAAAGAAATCATGATTGACCACGACATCCACTCTCAAAATTATTGGAAGGTAGTACAAAGATAAGGAAACATTTCTGGTCAACTAACCTCAATTATAAAAGAGTTTCATTATAAAAATTATTATAATTATCTATATATGTAGTTCTATTTTATATTTTATTTCTTCATATTATTTTTTATATAGGTGTTTATTATATACTCCTAGTCCATAATGAATAGTACTACAACACTATTAATTTTCTTTCATTACTTTTATCCTCCATTCATTAATTGTATAAGAGGTTTGGCCATTATAATGGATAGATTGTGTGCAGTTGACCACTTACACTCATGATTCCAGATTTTAAACATCTTAATTTTTTATAAAATCATTGATATATGTAGTACCACAATTGTGTGGATTGGGATAAAATTCATATTAGATCATAACCTCTTATTTATTTCTATTTTGATATTAATTACATTTGGTTAAACTATATGTGCATAATTAATTTGATACTTCATTTATTTATTCTAGTTTCATTAGAAATATTAAAACCCATTTTTTTAAATTTTATCCAATAATTATCATTTTACATTAATATATATACTATTTTGTTGGAGTAAAATATTTTCAGAAGATAATGTAACTTCATTTTTTTAACTAGGTATTGATTGTCCCTTTGAGAAATTGTTTTAAAATAGTTGAATAATATATAACTACAGTATTAAGTAATTGGAATATTTTAAAATGTATGTATTTAAATCAATTTTAAAATAATTTTTTTATTCGAACCTCGATTCTCCCCCTCTAGAGATTTATATTAGGATCATCATTCTATATCATAGTTTCTCTTTCAAGATCTATGCATTTACTTGTTTAATATCATTTATAATTTTGACTTTGATCACTTCATTTGGGTAATATGTCAGTTTTTTTATTCTATATACATCAAGATTATTCTATACTTGTTGATATGAGTCTAATAATGATCCTTACATTAATGTATGAAAATATTCTCAATATAAGATACAAATAAAGTGATTATTTAAGTGTATGATATTTGATATTTGGGGTTAAATATTTGATATATATATATATAACGAAAATATTCTAGGAAGGATTGGAGGATAACAACTATATCTATTCACGATAATAATTATGAATCCACCAATGCCTTATTTTTTCCCATAAGAGAAGATGAATACAATCATGTCTATGTACGAGATATTGACTCCAAAAAATATTATAGTTTCTTTTCATGTCATGAGGGAACAAATAAATAAATGAAATGAATTTGAATAACTATACTACACATTATGAAAAATCTATAAAGAAACATGATTGATATATATCATCAATTTACATTATGTTTCATGAGATTATACTTTCAATGATTTCACTTGGATAGAAAATAGATATTAAAAATTAGGATATACAAATTCCTAGAAGTCAAAATAAAAAATAGATAAATACAATAATTTCTATTATATAATTTTTTTACATTAGTAATATTATAGTTAAGGTGAATGTTACCAAATTGATAGAGTATGAAGAAGGGATTAAATTTAACAATAAGATGTTATACCTTCGAAGAAATCAATTTCCTTCAAAAAAACTGAATATAAATTAAGGGAAGTTATAAAAGATAATATTACAATTTGTAGTGAATATTATTTAGATACTAAAATGGATATGGATCACATTGAAAGGAGATTTAAAATGATTTATAAGATGAAACAGTTTTTCAAATGATTAAATTGTATGGGGATATATGATAAGAAGGGAAACTAGATGAAGGATGACAAATCGGGAGAATTCACATGTTAGGAATATATGATGAAGGGACAGATCAAGGTTTTCATACATATTTGGAAATGAATGAAGAAATTTAATGTTAATGGAATGAAATCAACGATGTATATGAAGAATACATAGAGTGATTCTGACGATAGCTCATGTTATTTATACTTTACTAAGGATGATGGATGTATATAAGCTAATTTATGTTTCATGGCCATTATAATTGTATAACACACCAATATTTTATGTTAGGTATCATCATAAATAACATAAATTCATTCGATATCCTACATTTCCCACAACATGGAGCATAAAAGAATAATTATATACTCTTTGAAACAGTAATGTGACCATTAGAAATAATTATGTGGCCATTATGAATAGTTATATGAACATCAGAAAATTAAACTCTCCAATTAATGAATAAATAAATATATTCATCATAATAATTGTAATATGATATAATTATATCATAATATATGTAAATAAATGTTTTCGAAATTTGTAAATAAGTGTTGATATTTTGTATAAAACATAAATATTTACCCTCAAATTTTTAATTAATATAATGATTAAATGAAAATTTATTTTCATAATATTTATTCAGAAAATAATATATTTTTTTCTTATTATTAGAAGATAATTTTATGAGACCTTAATTAACTTCTCAATGTGATATAAAATCCTTTAAAATTTTAAAATTGGTATTTTCTAAGTATATCATTATTTTAATTAAAAATAAAATAACTCATATATTGAAATTTTTTTAAAAAAATGGAGTTAATTATTGAATTATACATGTTGAAAAATGTTATGAGTGAATGTTTAGGATTTCTCTAAAATAGTTGAAATTTTTTTGAATAGTAATATATGGAAATTTATTGTATATGTACATTTTATGTTCAACAAACTATTCCATGAGTCATCACTTATGTAAGAAACATAATATTGAACTAGACTTTTTATTTATAGTATTTAGTCATGGAATCATCACTATTCCATATCTTATTGCAAAATTATAAACTAATGAATAACATAATCAAAAAACCCCCTCGCCTCCACTATAAATACCACCCATTACCTCCTATTATCCTCTCACCTCTAAATCCTGTAATACAATATAATTTTTATACAATAAACTTATCTATCCACTTATCCATTTATATGAGGTTTTGGTATCAACAAAATATAAAAATAAACTTCCAAAAGGATTTTCTCATGGAGAATAATTCAAGTGGCAAAATCTACTTTTTCTTTCCATGTTTTTTTTCACTTTTTATTCTTTTTTTATACTCTACTCACATGTTATATCAAAGCATGCATGATAAAAACATTATTTTTTATATATTTTATTTTTATTTTGTAATTGTAAAATCCCCCATCATATCTCTTCTCCTCTTCCTTTTATAGTAAAAATGAAAATGTCTCATGTAATGTGTTGATTCCCCACCTTTATGGATGATGATTATTTTGTTTTCCATTAGTTCCCTCATGTCTAAAATTATAAAATTTCTATTTTAAAAAAAATTTAATATATTTATTATATATAATTTAATGTTTGGTAACCCATATAAATATATTATGTTAATTAATAAAACAAAACTAGTTCAGTATGATTGAAAAACAATAAAATAAGAAAAATGATTATCAATAAAATTTTAGCTAATTAATCATCCCCGTTTTATACAACCTAATGAAATATATAAAAATTTCATATTCATTAATTTCATTAATACCATATAATTTTAATTATTTTCGACTATTCTCATTTTACATGATTTTTTGTACAAGTATAAAGTAAACCGAACATGAAAAAAAGGAAACAAATGCTCCCAAATGGTAAAATAGTATCTTATAACTCCAAATGGCCATAAATAAACTTAATAAAATTTAATATAAAAAATACATGTAGAAAAATTATTTAATTATTTAAATAATGTATTGAATCTGATTTTCGAAGACATTAATATCAATTTTAAAACACTTTCAGACATAAAGTAAGGGTTTTCTGGTCTCACTTGTAATTCTGTGAGATTATTCTTATTCTCCACTATTTCTTGTTTTTTTTGGAAGGTCGTTCCTCAGAAAAAGACTAAGGAACAATTTATTTAATAGAGAAAATAAGGGATTACATGAGTCTCAATGACATAATTTTATTACAATTGTTCTCAAAAAGAGGAATCAAATCACCAAGAAAATATTCCTGCCATGTAATGACCTAGTTGAATCCCTTATTAGCAAGACCAACTACAACCATATTCAATTCAAGGAAATATTTCGTAATAATGTAGTTTTTTTCCAAAAGAAAAGCGAGACAATTTATCCAATGAGAAGTAAGCGGTCAATCTAGATGCATCACACCCTTCTAAATACCCTGGACAATAGTGGTTGAATCACTTTCAATCCAAATATTGATACAACGTTTTCATTTAGCAAAGTCAATAGCATAAATGAACCCCTTAATTTTCGCTTCCAGAGATGAAGTTGTACCACATCCACCAAATAAGCATATGAGACATTGGCCAAGATGATCACTAAAATTAGCACCACATCCAGTAGGTCCCGTGTTGCCTTTGGAGGCACTATCGACATTCACATTGATCCATCCTAGAAGCAGGGTTTGATAGAATACCTCAAAGGTACATCTTGGCGGTCGATAAATTCTATCAATCAGAAGATGATGATGGATCTCAAATTATCCCATGGTTTTGTCACAATAGGGTTTTTGAATCGAGGCAGCATCACGAATGGAAATAAATATCCATGCCTGACCTGCATTAATCTTGAATGAGAATTTATTAGAAAGAATATTATTTCTATCATACCGAATCACATGGAGGAGCTTAGCAACAACATCTAAAAAATCTTCTTTATTTGTTGCGAAGATTCAAATCCAGTAAATCATTGAAGCTGGGAGCTGATTGAGTTAATTAGTAACCACCTTCAACCAAAGATATCAAAAATATAGTTCCAATGAGATGAAACTGCAGCACAAGAAATAAATAGATGATCAACAACTTCCTTATGTTGGATTCACATGATACATTTAGAGCAATGTTGGATTCCAAAGGATTGTAAACAAACATCATGGGGGAATATGTTGTGCACATTACTCTAAACAAGAGTAAGTCTCAATGGTTTAATCCGATGTTTGCCAAAGGAATTAAACCAATATAAGTTTGAATCGGTATCAATGAAATTGTGTTTATAGAAACTCCTAGAATCAAGGACACCATTAAAAAAATGTTACCAAATGTAGAAATATTCATATTTATAAAAGGGGTAGTTGTAAATGGAATATATGATTCCCTCCAGACGATATTTGTTGTTTTATTTTTACGTATCCCTTATAGTGGAGTTGGTGTTATCAGGAGGGTAATTTGGAGGCATCGTGGAAATAAGAGAAACCCCTGTCCAGTTTTCAATCCAAGAATTCATGGATGAATCAAAAGTGTACATCCATCTAGATTTGTTCATAATTTTATTATAGGAATTTATAATGGATGGCCAGATTGAAGAGGTGATATAGTTCAAATTTCTATTTCTAATCATAGTAATGAATCATTTTTTGACGAAATAAATAGGGTCAGATATTTTGTTAATAAGCCTCCAAGTGAGCCAAGTATGAAGAGAAATATTAAAAAGGTTCAGATTTTTTATGCCAATACCACACATATCAAAATGTTTACAACATGTGGACCAAGGGATGGTCACAAGATTCCTTTCAAGCGTCCTTCCGGTCGAAACAAAATTTTTATTGCAAACATTAATTTTATTTAGCAGAACAGCAGTAAATTTTTAAACATCATCAAATATACCATTTTGGAAACAATTTTCGATTTGACAAGATAGATTCTATGAGCCATAGAAAGTGATTTACCCTTCTAAGAGGCATGCTGGTTAATAATTTTTCCATGAATGCTAGAGAAGTAGCTGGATTTAGGTCCTCCCAAAAAGATAGGCTTTCCAAGATAATAGAAAGTAAAATACCCTTCTTTTATGCCCAAGAAATTTTTTATTTTATTTTTCCTGATGGAAGGAATGTTTTTTCCAGAAAACACGAAGGATTTGGTCCAATTTATAGATTGACAAAATATTTCATCATAATGAGACAAGGTAGTTTTGAAACATTGGATATTTTATTTAACTCCTTGTAAGAAAAGGGTGATTTCATCTGCATACAAGCAGGGAGTGGGTATATTGGAATTCATGGAAGCCTGACTAGGTTTAATCTTGTTTTAATCCACAAGACGAGTGAGCAGTCTTCTTAAGAAATCCGCTAAAATCGAAAATAAAATTATAGAATGAATATCACCTTTTCTAACCACCTATGTGAATTTATAGAATCCCTTTGGGACACCATAGGCAAGGACATAGATGAAAGCTATGTTGAATAAAGAGTATATCAATATAATGAATGACTCATTAAATCAAAAACTCTGGAGGACTGTGAAGATGAAAATCCAATCAAAGGTGTCAAAATATTTTCTAATATCATGTTTAATGGAAACATTACCTCCCCTAGTGGATCTCTTGAGACTATTAGTGCATTCAGAGTCATTGCAGATTAAATCTTGAATAGAACTACCCATGATAAAACCAAATTGATTTTATTAAACAATTCGATTACATATGTTAGTAAGAATATTAACAATAAGTTTTTAGATAATTTTATA
This sequence comes from Viscum album, assembly GCA_963277665.1. Classification (NCBI taxonomy): domain Eukaryota; kingdom Viridiplantae; phylum Streptophyta; class Magnoliopsida; order Santalales; family Viscaceae; genus Viscum; species Viscum album. Next base: position 1,452,180,049 of record OY728138.1, read on the forward strand.
AAGTGTATTTATCAGAGAAGTAGGCCATAAAAGGTGAATCTCAAAGGAATTATTCAATTTAGGGATTAAAACAAGAAATTTGGCATTTAAACCATGAGGAAGGACCCCAGTGGAGAAGAAATATCTGACAAGCTTGAAAACATTTATATGAATAAACTACCAATAGCACTGGAAAACCCATTATTGAAGCCATCAGGACCCGATGCACTTTTAGGGTTAAGACTCAATATAGTGTATTTAATTTCATTATCAAGAGTAATTCTTAAGAGAATTTTATTTTCCACCACAGTCACCCAAATCGGAATGATATCTTGAATGAGATCTTTATTGACATCCATACCATAGAAAATGTTATGAAAATAAGTGACGACATGGTTCACAATGGTTTCCTCAATATCAATGACTCTTTCCTTGTGTATCAAAAATGAAAAAGGTTGAATGAATTTTCTAATCCTTTGGAGTGAATAATAGGTCTTTGTATTTATATCCCCACATGTAATCCATTTAGCTTTAAAGGATTACTTTTTAATGCCATCCTTAAGGATAAGCAAAGAGTTGAGTTTAATGGATGTATTGATTTCAAGATGAGGCTAAAAACTGAAACCACAACTATTGTTGGTATTTTGGATGTGAATGTGGTATTTCTCAAGAGAGGAGATATTAGTATCAAGTTCCTTCATTTTGGAGTTGCACCAACCATTGAGAGACTGCGTTAGTTGCCTTTGTTTTTTGAAAAAAAGCAAAAGTATCATTGTGATGCATCATTATTTCCCAATATTTTTTTATGAAATTAGTACAATCACGATCCGCTGAACAAGAATTATTGTTATGATATTTTATTGTTATGTTCATTAATTTTCTAGAAAAAATATTTTGACAGTTTGCAAATTGGTAAGGGATTCTCCCCGAACATCCTTTTTTTTTATTCGAGTTACACTATATCTTTATTTACCTCAATGTAATTATTAATTATTATTATTTATGATTCCTATATTATTTTTTATGTTCCAAATATATTTTCATATCTCAAATACTCTTTCTATGATAGGAAACACAGGCTTTATATGGATTTATTTTCAATTACTCTAGATAAGAAAGCCTGGTTAATGAAAAAATCAAAATTTATTACCCATTTTCAAGTAGAATACAAAAACGTTTCTATGAAAAAATATTTCTCTAAAATGTCGGCTTTTATCATAAAAATGTAAATTTATTCATTTTTTGTTTTATCGCATAAAATATTCTTTTTCCATTATAAATTATCTTTTGAATTTTCCGTTAAACTGCATTAATGAGGCTAATTTATAATGTTTTATAAACACTTTTCTTTTCAAGTTTCAATATTAATTTTACTTAATTCATCAAGATATATGAATTTATTAAATTTTTGATGATCAATTATGATTTAAATCCATTATTCTATAGACACTATTATGATATTCCATTTGGTTGTGAATATTTCTCCACTTATTCTTTATGTGTTGTGTATGTATAGTTCCCTTTTCATTTTTCATCATCATTCATTAAATATTTCATTAAATATCTATATTTAATGTATCATGGATATGAATATTTACTTATTCATATTCAATTAATAAATATGATATTGTATTTGAATTTTTTCTAATTGAATCTATGGTGGATGAATTCATTGGAATTGCAATTATGGGTGGGGCTCGTTATAGCATTTTTTATGCATCGATAGGTATCATGAGACAAAATAGTTTGGAATGGAACCTCAATATTTTTTTCCAAGAATAACCAATCATGTTTTACCCATAGACATGAACCTTCTTGAATGTATAATGGTTCATGTTCCATGTACATGACTTCCAATAAATAATTATTTTCTTTATTAAATATTCACTTATTACATTGCATTATATTTAAATATAAAAAAATATGGATTCATTTTCATTATCAGAGTATTTATGTATATTATTTTTATGATTTTTTAACTTACAGTAATTTTATTTCTTATTCAAATTAATAAATGTATCGTTATTTCATCTTTCCTTTTATAATCCTTTGATCTCAACCTTTTATATTTATATTCCCCAAGCTGTGATGATTAAATCCTTGAATAAGTGAAAATAAGTAGTATATTTTCTTTTTTACGTGAAATGCTTAATAACCAATGTAATAAGAGAACCATGTATGTATCTGGTTTCTTTAATACTACTAAACAGGTCAATCCATGGGGATGTAATATCTTGTATCTATACTATTCCAATAAAATGACCAATGAATATTGCCTAATAGGGTTGAGGTTGTTATATGTAAGAACCCAGATCTTCGTTCAGGTATGTTTTTCCTTTTTTCTGGAGTTTTTAAGAAAAAATGGTTTTTCAGGAAATTTTCAATGTACCCGCCATGTACTTTATGAGTACACGCTGTGTACTCTGTTCTAGCTCGAAGTCATGTGTTGGCAGTGTCCTGGCCACACACACAGTGTGTTAGTCTAGGGTCGAGGCTTGTTATTTCGGAGTACGGAAAAAATTGAAGTACACGCCGTGTACTCTAGAAGTACATGCCCTGTACTTTCTTTTTGTTTCATTAAACGGACCGGGGGTCGTGCCTAACCCCCATATTCGTCATCTTCTTAAGTTTTCGACCGTCTGAGAGAGAACATACGACCAGATCTTCGACGGAGTCCTACCTCACCATCCATTCTCCGATTTGAGCACGGTCAATTGCATTGGAATCATAGTGGTGAGTTCTTCGTTCTTCTTTAGGCTCGTTTCACTATTCCTCCTCATTTCCAAGTTTTCGTGGGATGAACGTTTTTTTCATTTTCTCAGATCTACATCATTCTAATGGGAATTTGTCATCGATGTTCATGTATATCGATCTACTAGGATCGAGGTAGGTGTTTTGTGCCTTTCCATAGAAAGTTGTTGAATATTTTGTGCAATTTCCACCAATACCATTGAACGAGGTATTGCATGTTTCCTTTTTTTCCATTGTTACATGCCTTCTTTGCTTGATTGCTTTTTTAGAGGTTATTTCTTATGATTAGAGTATTTTGTTTGTGCTCATATTGCCTTTCCATGCTTGTTCTGCCTGTTTGGCCTTTTGCCAGTTGCCATTCCTAGACGTATGATAGTTGAACTGTTGTTTTATTATTGTTGTTAATACTTAGTTGATAGAAAAGTAGTTCATGAGGTTTACTTGGACGATATACATGAATTGAGCATGTTTAGTTATACTCAGGACTGTGAGAACCTAGAGTAGTAGATCAAAGAGAGAATTGACGGAAGGGCTTCTCCAGAGTGTCTTTTTAATTACGATGCGAGACCAAGGGAAGAATTAATGGAAGGGCTTCTCCAGAGTGTCTTTTAATTATGATGCGGGTCATAGGGCGAATCGACATTGAGTTCTTCCCCATAGAGTTTTAGCACGATACGAGACTATAGGGGGAATTGGCGGTGAGTTCTTCCCCAGAGAGTCTACTTAATTACGTAGCTGAACCAGAGGGGTGAGATTGTGTGTGCCTCCCAGAGGGTTGCTAGTACTATAGGTTGAACCATAGGGGTTAGACTGTGAGAGAAACCCAGAGGGTTACCTGTTTCCTTCTTGTTTCTGGTTGCTTTCTTGTGTACTTTTCGTGTTGGAACTGTAGATTGTAGATGCTTGTGCATTTCTGTTTACTTCTTCTTGTTTATTTACTGCCATGTATTCATTGACTGTTAGGCCCAAATCATTGGGTGATTTCCAACTGAGATTGTATCTCACACCCTGTTTGGGTCATGCTTTTGGGCCCAAGCAGACTATGTTGCTGCAGGTATAGATAAGGGAAAGCACCATTCCACTTCAGGATCTTGACTGCATCAGGAGCTGGGGGAATGGGACCGAGCCGTGGCTTGCGATGCTGAGGATATTTCTTTTTTTTTCATTTAAACTTGGTTTCAGTTGTATTTCAACACCTTTTTGTGTTTTTTGTTTTCCTTAGATACTTGTACCTACTGCATCATTGTCATCATAGTTATATATCTACATTACTTCTGTTGTTTAATTTCTGTTGTTATGCCTGTTGTTTACTACTTCCGCAGTTTATTGGTGTTTTCCTACCTTGTATTCCTTACTGAATGAGGGAATAGTTTCCCCACTGACTCACCAAGGCCCTCACTATTAGTTGGCAGCCTCTGGCATTTGGGGAAATGCACTTGAGGTCATGTGGAGAACCGGGTACGGGGTACCAGTGGAGGGGCTCCGGACGCGGGACGTTACAAAGTGGTATCAGAGGAGTTATTTTCTATTTCTTTACTGTTTGGAGATCTTATCTAGGGATAAGACGGATTCGGTACTTGGCATTAAGTTGTTCACGGGAGTAGCTAACCTATGTACAGGAAAAATCCATACTACCTCGTTAATTGCAGTTTTCTAGTTTTGAGATTTTATGGTTGGTATGTTTTAACCTAGAGTGATTCGTATGGCTTGTGCGGTTATTTTTTTGATATTTCGGTTCTATTTCTGTCACAACCTGATGAGATGAGGGTGTTCAATCTCATTCATCATATAGGAACTTTTAGAAATCACATGTCATGCATTCTTACCATGCCATCTAGGGTGCATTAGAGATTGCATGCTGTTGTGATAGAATTTCTATAGATTATGCATGATCTTGTGATAATTGATTGATAGATTCTCTGCTATTGTATTAGAAATTTTTTCTTTGTTACTTGCTTAAATGAACGCCGAAAGTTTGTTCTTGAGGTATTATGGGCCCTCACAGATCGGAAATTGGAACCTTTTCCCTTATTTTAGTGATTCTGGAATTCTACGCAGTTTCTGAGCTACTGTCCAGAAAAACCCAGAATACACGGCGTGTACTTTTTAGATACACTCCGTGTAGTTTTTAGATCGTGTCACTGACCGTGTGGGCAGAACACGGTGTCGTGGGAGTAACTTTGGGAACTCGTCGTGTACTATTGGTACATTCCATGTGAGTTTGGAACCGTGTACATGGCTGTGTCAGTAACAACACGGGCCGTGGAAGCTTGGGTAGAACACGCCGTGTCCGTAGGGAACACGCTGTGTAGTCCTGTCTAGGTACCCGGCTGTGTCACGAACAACACGGGTCGGCGTGACCTTCCATTATACACGTCGTGTTTGTTCAGAACACACCGTGTATTATTTCCCAGGTAACCGGCCGTGTTAGGAATAACACGGGACGGTGTCGCCTTTGCCTATGCATGCCATGGTTGTTCGGAGCACTCCGTGTAAGGTTCATCCAGGTAGATGTCTGTGTGCTTAACAACACGGGCCACCTAAGCCTTGTCCAGTAAACGCCGTGTTTGTTTCGAACACGCCGTATAGCCTCGGGCTGAGTCGGACCACGTGGGTTAGCCATGTAAGGCGACTCGGGCATGGGAATGGTTTTCAAGTACATGCCGTGTGTGGGCGTCAACACGCCGTGTAGTTTGAAGTGTAAAAAAATTGTATGGCAGGGGTACATGCCCATTTCAGTGGTTTATGTAGACACTCCGTGTAGTTTTTATACACGCCGTGTAGTCATGTTTTTCAATCTTGTGTGTTTTTTCCCTGTTCCCGTTTTGTAATCTTGTGTTCACTGTCCTTGTTTTCCTAATCCAAGGTGTGCTTTTGATATTTCAGAGCTATTCCTAAGAGACGACCTCCGGTCGTATGTCTGTTATCAAGAAGTGATCAGACGCCAGACAGGGCGGATCAGGGACTTCTTGGCTATCCCCTAGCTGAGCCAGCTATGTAACCGGTTGTTGTACCAGTTGCGGGTGTCGATGCACAGTTCAGGGAGGGTTTCATGAGGACGATGACGGCCTTCCAGGGAGCACCGCTTCCTGCCTCGTCTATGACAGACTTGACGCGGGTCTTTCAGCAGCATCATCCTCCCACGTTCTCGGGGGAGGGAGGACCTTAGGATGTAGAGTCATGGATGGAAGCCATGCTGACAATATTCGAGCATCTGGAGACACCACTGGAGAGGCGGGTCGAGCTCGCCACCTACATGCTCCGAGACTCCGCCATGTGGTGGTGGGACGTGATCTCACAGGCGGGTCAGTAGCAGGCTATTGCTTGGGAGGAGTTCCCACGTGTGGTTTACGACTACTTCTACCCGGAGACCCTGAGGGACGATCGAGCCTGGGTGTTCATGAGCTTAGAGAAGGGTACACTATCTGTCATGGAGTATTCCTCTCGTTTCACTGAGCTGCAACGTTTTACACCCCTTCGGGATGGGAGTGGGTCGTTCATGGTGAGGAAGTTTGAGGATGGGTTCAGGCGGGAGATCCACTCGTAGGTGAACATCTTCTAGCTGACATCCATTAATTCCATCGTCAACCAAGAACTGATTGCGGAGCGCAATTTGAGAGACTCTAGAGCTGTGAGTCAGGGTGGTTCATCTTCCAGAGCTAGCTTCCCTTCAGATGACAGCAAGAAGCGCCGTAGGGAGCCTATGCGCGGTGATGTGAGGAAGCGAGGCGCATCATCAGGAAGCCATGTGACATGCTATCAATGTGGCCGGATAGGGAACACGAGGCCGTAGTGCCAGAGAGACCCTGTGGAGTGCCGATCATGCAGCAAGATGGGTCACCTTCGACATTTCTTCCATGTTTTCTCAACAGCAGCTAGTGATCGGGGTTCTTTCATGACTCATCGTTCAGGAGCAGCCCCAACAGTCTCTCACCAGTCAGGGAACTGGAGTTCTTTCGACCGTTCGGACCGAGGTGGAGGTCGAGGCCGTGGCGGTCAGCCACGAGTCCCTCAGCACCAGCAGGGAGGTTCAGCTCAGAGTGGTCAGTCAGGGGCGCAGGGCCATGGTGCAGGCCAGTCTTTCACCATTGAGTAGGCTTATCATGAGAATGATCCCGACCCTTCTACTATTCGAGGTACGATTTTAGTAGCCACAGCTTTATCTTCAGCCCTTTTCGATAATGGTGCTACGCATAGTTTTATCTCTGTTTCCGTTATGGGGAGCCTTGGACTCTGCATCATTTCTTCTTCCGACTCATTGACACTAGACACACCTTTGGGAATGGGAACATCTAGTGTACTTCAGCGTAGAGACTGCCCTCTCGAGTTTGTAGGGTATCACTTATTATAGGATCTCTATGTCCTAGACATGACAGGCTATGATGTCATCCTTGGCATTGACTGGTTGATTCCCTTCCAGGTAGTCATTGACTGTTATTGTTGTAGAGTCAGTTTCATTTCACTAGAGGGTGAATCTTTCCTTCATAGAGGAGAATGGGACGTTCGGGTGAGTCGGGCGAGACTCGAGCATCATGGGCTAGGAGGAGTGACGACCCAGATTTCTAGCCTATACCTGGATGATCGGGGGACTCCACAGTTGGACTTCCCTCCAGTGGTGAATCGCTTTCTGGATATAATTCCAAAGTAGTTTTCAGGTTTTCTTCTGGAGCATGAGGTAGAATTTTCTATTGAGCTCGTGCCAGGAGTGACACTGGTATACATTCGTCCCTATAGGATGGCCACACCTGAGTTGCAGGAGCTCAAGAAGCAGTTGGAGGAGTTACAAGCTAAGGGATTCATCCGACCCAGTACTTCTCCTTGGGGTTCGCCTGTTCTGTTTGCGAAGAAGGAAGATGGTACCCTTTTTCTTTGTGTGGATTATCGGAAGCTGAACCAGTTGATGGTCAGGAACCGATATCCTTTGTTGAGGATTGATGACCTTTTTCATCAGCTTCTAGAAGCCTGGGTGTTCTCAAAGATCGACTTGAGGTCTGGTTATCATCAGTTGCACATTAGACCATTAGATGTACCTCTGACAGCCTTCAGGAGCAGGTATGGTATTTATGAGTATATAGTCATGCTGTTCATTCTCACGAACGCACCTGTATTTTTCATGGAACTGATGAACCGAGTATTCCATCCTTACTTGGATTCCTTCGTCATAGTCTTTGTGGATGATATCATGGTGTACTCTCACACTCGACATGACCATGCCACCCATATTGAGATCGTTCTGAATTCACTAAGAGAGCATCTACTTTATGCTAAACTCTCGAAGTTCCACTTATAGATGGATCCGATTCACTTCTTGGGTCACGTCATCTCAGAGGCAAGAGTATCTGTGGACCCAAAGAAAGTGAGATCTGTAGTTTCCTGGTAGCAGCCAAAGAACGTTTTTGAGGTATGGATCTTCCTAGGGCTGGCTGGATACTATAAACGCTTCATTCATGACTTTTCTTGTCTAGCAGCACATTTGACAGGTCTGACCAAGAAGGGGGCGAAGTTCTTATAGTCAGATTCTTGTGAGTCAGCCTTTCAAGAGCTGAAAGGGAGGTTGACGTCGGCACCGATACTAGTCTTTCCAGAGCTAGGAAAGATCTACACTATTTACTGTGATGCTTCAGGTATTGGGCTGGGAGCTGTGCTTATGTAGGGAGATAGAGTCTTTGCGTACGGGTCTCGGCAATTGAGGCCACATGAGAGGAACTACCCTACGGACGACCTGGAGTTGGCACCTATTGTTCATGCCTTGCGCTGTTGGAGACACTATCTTTTGGGAGAGCACTTTTTGTTCTTCACTAACCATAAGAGTCTCAAGTATATCTTCACTCAGCATGATCTGAATCTGAGGCAGCGCAGGTGGGTTGAGTATCTACAGTCTTTCGATTTCGAGCTTGCCTATATGCCGGGAAAGGGCAACGCTGTGGCTGATACGTTCAGCATGATAACTTAGATTCAGGTAGTTCAGGAGGCCAGTAGTGAGTGGTAGATGATGGCTCTATTCTCTGAGATGTATCTGGAGGTGCATGAAAGATGGGGACATACTTTTCTATCTTCTGTAGCTGTTACCTCCATGCTACTTGATCGGGTACGGATGAGGTAGCTATCAGACACGGAAGGCTAAGTCCTGTGGGAGATTGTGTTAGGAGAGGACCCTCTTCCTGATTGGATAGTGGGAGAGGATGAGATGTTTCATTTCCAAGGACGCGTATGGGTGCCAGCAGACATACGTGAGGAGCTGATGCAGGATTTCCATTCCTCAGTTTGGGTAGTTCATCCTGGCATCACCAAGATGTAACAAGATCATCATCGCCGGTACTAGTGGCCATGTATGAAGAAGGATGTTGCTGGTTTTGTCATGATATAATCTACTTGTCAGCAGGTGAAAGAAGAGCATCAGCGACCAGCATGCCTTTTACAACAGTTACGCATTCCGGAGTGGAAGTGGAACGATGCTACGATGGACTTCGTGACCGGGTTATCGAGGTCACCGTGAGGGAATGATGATGTTTGGGTTGTCTTCGAAAGACTTTCAATGGTTTCTCACTTCTTTCCAATCAAGGAGACCATCAGTGTCGATGATCTGGGAAGACATTACATCAGAGAGATTGTGCGTCTGCATGGAGTTCCGCACTCTATTGATTCAGACACAGATGTGCGTTTTACCTCTCGGTTCTAGGAGGGACTTCAAAAGGCCTTGGGTACACATGTACTTTTGAGTACAACATTCCATCCCCAGACTGATGTCCAGTCCATGCGCATGATCCAGGTACTTGAGGATATGCTCCGAGCTTGTATCCTTGACATTGGTGGTTCATGTGAGAAGCATGTTCCTCTGGTGGAGTTCTCCTACAACAACTGTTTCCAGGAAACCATTCAGATGGAACTATATGAGGATTTGTATGGTAGTCCATGTCGATCACCCTTATGCTAGATGGAGGCAGGAGAGGCAGCTTTGCTGGGACCTCATCTTGTTCAGGAGACTTTAGAGCAGATAGAGCTGATTCAGAAGAGGATGGCTACAGCGCAGTCAAGACAGAAGTCTTATAGTGATCGGCGGAGATGACCTATAGAGTTCGAGGTCAGCGATCAGGTTTTCCAACGTGTCACACAAAGTTTGGGACACAAAAGGATTTGGAGACAGGGTAAGCTTTCACTGCGGTATGTCGGGCTGATGGAGGTCGTAGAGAGAGTGGGGACGGTCGCCTATCGGTTGCAGCTACCTCAGAGGTATCGGGCCATGAAGGACGTCTTCCACGTATCTCAGCTCCGACGTTACTTTTCATACTCGTCTCACGTCTTTCATCCTGAGGAAGTCGAGTTTGAAGTGGATGCATCGTTTGAGGAGCATCCTATCCGGATTGTCGATCGTAGTATGAAGGTTCTCCGCGGGTGGTCTAATCCTCTGGTGCGAGTGTTATGGAAGTACGGGCATGTACAGGACGAGGCCTGGGAGAGGGAGGCTGATGTACGATCGTAGTGGCCGAAGATGTTCGGGGATTCTTCTTCTCCACCTCATTAGGGAAATTTGGGGACAAATTTCGTTAAGGGGGGAAGTTTTTAAGAACCTGGATCTTCGTTCAGGTATGTTTTTCCATTTTTCTAGAGTATTTATGAAAAAATGTTTTTTATGAAAAATTTTAAAGTACACGGCGTGTACTTTCTATGTACACACCCTGTACTCTGTTCCAGCTCGAAGCCATGTGCTAGCCATGTCCGGGCCACACACACGGTGTGTAAGGCTGAGGTGGAGGCCGGTTAATTCGGAGTACAGAAAAAAATGACGTATACACCGTGTACTCTAGAAGTACTTGCCGTTCACTTTCTTTTTTTTCATTAAACGGACCGAGGTCGCGCCTAACCCCCATATTCGTATTCTTCTTTAGTTTTCGACCGTCCAAGAGCGACCATACGACCAGATATTTGACGGAGTCCTACCTCGCCATCCGTTCTCCGATTCAAGCACGGTTAGTTGCATTGGAATCGAAGCGTTGAGTTCTTCCATCTTCTTTAGCCTTGTTTCTTGATTCCTCCTCATTTCCATGTTATCGTGGGATGAATGTTTTGTACTTTTTCTCAGATCTACGTAGTTCTAAGGGGAATTTGTTTTTGAGGTTCATGTAGATCTATCTCCTAGGATCGATGTAGGTGGTTTGTGCCTTTCCGTAGAATCTTGATGAATATTTTGTGCAATTTCCACCAATACCCTTGAATGGGGTATTGCGTGTTTCTTGTTTTTCCCTTGATACTTTCCTGTATTTATTTATTGATTTAGTAGACGTTATTTCTTGTGATTAGAGTATTTTGTTTGTGCTCAGATTTCTTTTCCATGCTTGTTCTGCCTATTTAGCATTTTTCCAGTTACCATGCCTAGTCGTATGATAGTGGAAATATTGTTTTATTATTTCTGTTGAGACTTAGTTGATATCCAAGTAGATCATGAGGTTTACTTGGACGATATACATGCGTTGAGCATGTTCAGTTATGCTCAGGACTGTGAGAGCCTAGAGTAGTAGACCAAAGCGAGAATTTAAGGAAGGGCTTCTCCAGAGTGTGTTATTAATCATGATGCGAGACCAAGGGGAGAATTGACGGAAGGGATTCCCCAGAGTATATTTTAATTATGATGTGGGTCATAGGGGGAATTGACGTTGGGTGCTTCCCTAGAGAGCCTTTAGCACGATACGAGACTATAGAGGGAATTGACGGTGTGTGCTTCCCTAGAGAGTCTGATTAATTACGTAGCTAAACTAGAGCGGTGAGACTATGTGTGCCTCCCAGAGGGTTGCTAGTACTATAGGTTGAACCATAGGGGTTAGACTGTGAGAGCTACCCATAGGGATACATGTTTCCTTCTAGTTGCTGGTTGCTTGCTTGTGTACTTTACGTGTTGGAACTATGGATTGTAGTTGCTTGTGCTTTTCGGTTTACTGCTTCTTGTTTATATACTGCCATGTATTCATTGACTGTTAGGAACAATTCATTGGGTGATTCCCTACTGGGATGTATCTCAGACCATGTTTGGGCCCTGATTTTGGGCCCATGCAGACTATGTTGCTGTAGGTATAGATAATGGAAAGCGCCCTTCCACTTCATGATCTTGACTGCATTAGGAGCTGGGGGCATGGGACTGAGTTGTGGCTCGCGATGCTGAAGTGATTTCATTATTTTCTTTTACACTTGATTTCAGTTTTATTTCAGCACGTTGTTGTGTTTGTTGTTTTCCTTAGATACTTGTACATGATGCATCATTCTCATCATAGTTATTTATCTACATTGTTTTCATTGTTTAATGTCTACTGTTATTCCTGTCGTTTACTGCTTCTGCTGTTTATTATTGTTTTCTTACCTTATATACCGTACCGAATGAGGGCATAGTTTCCCCACCGACTCACCAAGGCCCTCGCTGCTAGTCGGCATCCTCTGGCGTTCAGGGAAACGTGCTTGAGGTCATGTGGCGAACCGGGTATGGGGCACCAGTGGAGGGGCTCCGGACGTGGGACGTTACATTATAGTTGGTATTAGAGAATGTTTAGTTGAATCCTTGGAGATGATATCTAGAAAAAATGTAGTATATATTATAACTATAAGGTATATTTTTTGGATAATCACATAATAACATCATAGAGTTTTGGAATGGATGAGATTTTGTGGGTCTCCTATAAATAAATCCATATCAGGACACTAAAAGTCGATGTGGTGCTTGCATAGATGTATCTTGGGGTAACAAATTCTATAAGGATTGTCGGGCCTGACTCAATGTAACCTGGTACATGACAACAATAATTAATTTACACCTAGATTGACAGTCCCATGTGATATTCATATGAAAATTCCTATTTTATCTCTAATTGTTACAATGTATTTAATAGTAAATATATACCCAATGAAAAAATGTTTATGATTATAAGATTATCTATACATAATTATTTAAAAGTATGTAACATATTTTATTAGTTTTGGGATCATAAATTATGTTTCATAGTGTTATGATCTAAATTAGTCTATAAAATTATTTATAAATTGTCTTTATTGGAAGGAATGTGAACCACATCAATGCACATAATTCGAAGAGTACGAATGATCATTTATTTGTTGGGTTTAATCTAGTAATTTAATTGAAAATAGTCTCCCAAATATTATTATCATATGTGAAAATAATATCATGATTTAACAAGATAAGAAATGAATTTTACAAGCATTAGGTATTCAAATTTAATCAAGAGAAGAAGATGAATGATGTGAAAAGCATAAGTAAAGGGATGACGATAAATATGTATTTTTCCCACATGTGGTAATTGTGGTAAAAAATGCCCTGGCATATTCTTAAGAGGAAAAGGAGTTTTCTTCAAGTGTGGAGAAAAATAACTCCATGCTCATGATTATAATTAATGGAAATATATTTATAGTGTTCTGTTCTTTATCTTCCAAAATATGGGACACTACAGAAATCAATGTCTCAAGAATCAAAGGAATATACATAAAATTAGGATAATAAATTATGGTAAAGACTTTAATTCCAACATAGATGAACAATAATGATTAAATATTCTTGTGTTTGGATTCCTGAATTATTTTATTTGATTATTTTATCAATAATTCTATGGTTATATGAATAATTAAATATATACATATTTTACTACAATTATTCTTATTTAAATAATTTTAATGATGTTATGAATATCACTAGTAATAAAGAAAAGAGATTGTATTGTATTTTAATATTGGTTAAAACACATAATTTTGTAGTTATAAACATAATTATATAATTGATGTAGATATATTAAAAAAAGACTGAGATGGGATAGTATCAGTGACCTTGAAGGTGGTTACGAATCTAATGGTTTACATTTTACTAGAAATATTAGATGTTTGGATTGAAAAAAAATTATACAACTACTTGAGATTTTACTATTGCAAGAATTCATGTTTCATAAAGTATTAATAAAGATTACGGTATTTTTTATTTTGTATGAAACAATAAAAGATACATTATTTGGGGAATCTTATGTCATATCGATTTTAAAATTAAATTGGCCTTCATTCTAAATTTGTTTTGTTTGTTGAATGTGAACAGAAATCTTCTAGCTAAGTCAAAAGATTAAATACTTGTTCATTGGATCAAGATAAACATAAGAAGTTATTTTTGATTTATAAAATATGATAACATTATGCGTTTTAATAAACATTTAAAGGTCGGAGGACTGGCATAAGGAAATATGATTCAATAATAGTTCCATAATCATGAAAACATAATCATGCAATTCATTTATAGGTACAAGAGATAATGTGAAAATAGATCGAATCATAAAAAAGAATAAGATTATGCTTGTAACATGGAATGTAATCATGTATCATTATTTTCTCAGGTTCTAATATGACTATATAAAAAATACCTCAAATCTAGAAAAAATATTTTGGAATGAAATCATTATTTATATACTTTTACTTCTGAAAAATCCAACTTCATTTATTCGATCACAAATTTATGGTTTTTGATGTTTAAAATTCTAAAAAAACATGTTCCCTATCATCTCTATTAAAACATGATGGTTAGATTATTCTTCCATATCTATATTTTCACATCATTCTATTTCATTCATATTTAAATACCATGTTTTTTGGCGTACTCATCATTTCCCACATCCTAGTTTGAAGAAGATATATTATTAACACTATTTCTGTTCTGGGTTTCCTAAAAATGAATATTGATGTATCAACCATCATTTTTTAAAACACAATTTGAAATTGTGAGGATGGAATTTATTAATGGGGGTAGAATATGACACCCCATTATTTTTTTATATGTATATTCTTAAATAAATTCAATTACTTCGATATATTACGTTTCACCCAACATTAGGTATAAACAAACATTTATATGCTATTTGATAATTAATATGACTATTAAGAATAGTATTTTTGCACTTTGGAATAGCAATTTGACCATTAGAATAGTATCCTCACCAATGAAAGTATACATAAAATTTAATCATCTTTTAATTGGTAATATGTTATAACTATATAATATTATAAGTAAATATACTTTTAATTAATTATTAATTAATTACTGATATTAAATATAAAAAATATATTTTTAAATTCAATATAATAATTAGTATTTAGTTTTAGAATAATTTTTTTTCATAAAATATATTTAAAAGTTCATTTTGGGTTGTTTTAATATTATAAGATATATTTATGAGACCATGATTAAATTTTCAAAGTGTTATAAAACTAGTTATAATATTAAAATTCAAATTTTCCATGTAAATGATTAATATAATTAAAAATTAAATTTATCATATATAAAAATATTATTTTTATTAAAGCGAGGTTGTTTTTTAACATTAAACATCAAAATATGGTTATCGAGATTTTTTTGATTTTTCAAAATAATTGAATTTTTCTGAATAGTAAAATATGGCAATTTATAGAATATATAAATTATAAGATAAATACACTATTACATGAGTCATAATTGATGTAATGACCATAATATCCGAATATCCTTTTATATTTATTTTATTTATTCTTATAATCATCACAATTTCTTACCTTAACCCAAAATAATAAACAAATGAACAAAATAATCAAAAAACACCCATATCCTTCACAATTAATTCCACCCCTCAACACTTCTTAATCCGTGATAATTTTTTAATTTATACCAAGTTCTCATAAAAAGATTCTCCCCCATGTTTATGAGGTTCTAGTCTCATTAAATGACCATGTCCAATTTCTTTAACAAGGTTCTCAAGGTGATTAATTCAAGAGGTAAAAGCCTCTTTCACTTTCATTATGTATATTTCACTTTCTTATCCCTTTTTTATACACTCCTAACCACATATTTCCAAACATGAAATAAAAATCCATTATCTTATATATAAAAGAATTTTATTTATCCATTTTAAAAATCCACAATCAAGACTATTATCCTCTTCATTTTGTTCTAAAAATGAAGACATTGTCTGTGAGGTGTAGATTCACCGCCATCATGGTCAATGATTCTTTCATTATCCATTACTTCCATAAATTATGTTAAGATAACCATTTTTGGTTTTAAATATATTAAAATATATATATTATATATGATTTAATTCTATGGAACTTATATATATAAATAAAATTAATTAATAAAACTGAAGTAGTTTGTGATGAGTGAAAAATGCCCAAATTATCTCAATGATTATCACTAATGTTTTATCTAATGATTCATCCTCATACAATAAAACTGAATAACATATGTAACCAATTGATATTATATAATTTAATTAATAAAATATAATTTCAATTATATTCAAGTATTCTTATTTTACATAATTTTAAATTCCTGTATAAAAGTAAATTGATCATGAAAACAATGGAAACAAATTCTCCCAAAAGATAATCATTTATCTTATAACTCATCCAGAAGTACATAAATGATCATAATAAAATTGTAATAAATCAAATAAATATATAAAAGGATATTAATTAATTAATTAATTATTTTTATCATATTATCTAGAACAGTAAGTTCTAGTTCAGAACACATATGGACATAAGGTAAGGGTTTTCTCATCTCACATTAATTTCTATGAGATTTTCTATATTCACAGA
This sequence comes from Viscum album, assembly GCA_963277665.1. Classification (NCBI taxonomy): domain Eukaryota; kingdom Viridiplantae; phylum Streptophyta; class Magnoliopsida; order Santalales; family Viscaceae; genus Viscum; species Viscum album. The sequence continues at coordinate 1,452,196,381 of OY728138.1, forward strand.
CATTTGTTGTGTGTGGAGTAAATATAATTAAATTATATGTATAGTACCATGAATACTATTATCTTCATGGTATCTTATTTTTATTTTTATGTTCATTAATTTTTTGGGACATACTGTTTTACAGTTTGAAAAGTGATAAGGGATTGTCCATGAACTTCCACTTTTTCTATTAAGTTACACTTTATCTATATTTACCTCTTGGAAATTCGTAATTATTCCAATTTAATACAAAAAAGTTATCATTGTATTTTCAAAAGATATTATACTAGATGAAATCATATTTATTTGATGGGAAATAGTTGTTATATAAGTATTATTTTCAATTTTTCCCAATAGGCAAGCCCAATTAACGGGAACATCCAAATTTATTACCAATTTTCAAGATCCATTTAATATTTTATAAGATACCAATATTTTTATATAATAAATCATTTTATCATAAAACATTTCTTAGAAACATTTTTACTAGTTTTCACTTCAATTAGACATAATTTATAACGATATATGCCTATTATACATTATTAAGGTTTATTTATGATTTAAATATATTAATTTAGGAACACCATTATGATATTTCCTTTGGTTATCCATTATTCAATACTTATTTTTTATGTGTGGTGAATGTATACTTCCCTTTCAATTCTTATCATGATTCTGTGATGATTTCATTAAAGATTTATATTTATTAGAAAAACGATGTTATTATTATCCTATCAATATACTATTTTTACATATGGTGTTTTATTATAGGGTTGTTGAATTGAATATATGTATGAAGAATGTGTTGGATAGGCAGTGACAAGTGGGGACTGTTATAACCCCTTGATGCATCAGTAAGTCTCTTGAAAACAATAGTTAGAAAAAACTGGTTCATGTTTATTTCCAAGTAGTATCAGATGTTTTTATACCCACAAACATAAAACATCTTAATTGTTTAGTGTTTTGAGTTCTAGAATCAATATTTCCAATAAATAATAATTTTCTTCATTCATTATTCTATTATTAATTTTGATTATATTTTCACTATTAAAAAACGTCTATGGATGTATTTTCATACTTCCTGAATTGATGGAATACGTCTCCAAAATTATTATATTTAAAATAATGTCTATTACTTATTGATTTCTCTTTAGTTATTATTTTTTAATATAACCCTAACTGAGTGAATCAAATCACCCTTTTATTTTTTTTCCTTCACCATGTTATATAGATAAAATATTTAAATAAGTCACACGAATTTGTTTATTTTATTTTATTGGGTTCTATGATTCCTTAGAAATTTAATAAAGAACATTGTGTGTATTTAATTTCTTTAATACTACTAAACATATCAATCCTAAGTTTTGATCCCTTATCTATGTTCCATTCTAATAATCATTTTTATATGTTTCAAAACATCTAACAAGGAGTTAAAATAATATTTTAATTATATTTAGGAATAAAAGAATTATATTAAAGGTAAATATAATAATTTAAATAAAATACATTCCTTATATGTTATTGATAAAATTCATTTTACTTAAAAAATAAACCAATTTATTAAAAGAGAATAATGATCTGAAATTAGATAATGAATAAACAAAAAGGATATAAAGAGGTTTGGTATAAGAATATCAAACTTTATGAATATGATGGGAAATTATAGGACACCTAAAGATAAAACTAGTTAAGGATATTAATATTTATAGTAAATAATTTTTTATAATTATTATCTTGTTTCTACTTGTAAACATTCTTGTAGGAAATTTATTTTCAATTAATGGGGAACATTTAGACATAGAGAACCCTATTATCTCATGTGAAATTATCATTTTATTATACTAATAAGGTCCATTTATCTAATAAGTTTCTATTAATAAGTCTTTGAAACATATTTTTATACATAAGGATTAATTTTCTAAGAGATTTTAACCCATGAAAGTGTAGGTACCAAAATAATGTTTTTGATAAATGTGTGTAAGTAACGAAATTAATTATTATTTTTAATAGTTTATGGTACTTAAAAAACTAATGGTTATCACATATAACTAGATAATATATTATCCTCATTAATTTGTGAATGGTTTATGGTGTACATGTCACATAATGAGAAAATTCTAAAAGAATAATATTTTTCTTAGGCAGATTTGTGACATTGAATTTATTTTTATTTCCAATGTTTTATATTTTGATGAATTAATGTGTAGCATTATTAATATTTATTAATTAAATGATTATGGTTACCATGTAACATTTGAAAATGATTGCAGAATAATTAATGATTTTGTGCCCCATTTATTTTTCCCTACTATAAGGATTAATTATTTTTATGATATATATATATATATATATATATATTCATAATTTTTATATAATTTTCATTTTTTGGTTAATTTTATAATGAATCGTGGTTAGGGAATAGTATAAAAGGTCCTTATAATGTGCACAAAATTATGAAGCTATTTTATCAATGAGTAGTTAAAGATATCCCCAAACAAGAATTCCTAAAAGAAAATGTGTAAAATCCCTTTCAAAACGGAAAGCAACAAAAAATTTCATTGAAACAAAATAAATTTGTTTTTACCTTCACAACCCTAGAGATGGTTCATGTAGACATGTTTTAATCCTCTAGAGTTTATACTACTCATTGAAAACATTATTCTTATTCCATTATTGATGTATTTTTATGATTCGCTTAGGTTTATTTCTTATCTATCAAAAGTTTGTTTTTGTTTATTAATGTATGAAAAATCAATAGATAACTATAGTTGATATATGATTTAGACATTGAGAGGTTGTCATGGAAGTGAATTAGAGAATCATGATTTTTTGAATATGTGTTTACAACATGGATATAGAAAAAACATCTCAATATTGAAACCTAATCCTTTAAGACTGGTTATTGCACTATTTTTAACATAAAGATTCAATAAATAAAACCAATAGATCACGAGGACTACTAGATTAAGAATATAAAAACATAATACATCAATGAAAACTAAAATTTTCAATAAATATTTTATTCTCTATAATATGATCTTAAAATCCATTTGATCTCATAATTACAAAAATTATAACCTTGGGAATACAATAAATAATGTGGTGAGCTAAAAAACTAGGTAAAGGAAATAACATGGTAAGGAGGCATAACATTTGAGTCACAGATATAACATTATATCATAAAAAAGGCACATGAGATATAAATGGAAGAATAACATAATGGCCATTGTATCACATGATCATGTGAAACATGAAAATGGAGAAATTCCATGAAACATGACATAAACATAAGTTAAGGCTAACTACCAAGATAGTTTCACATAGTGGAAAAGTCCCATAATGGATTAGGATCACTCCCTAATCTCATACATAATGTCTTATGAGGATAAGATATTTCCTAAGTAATTGAATGGATATATAATTATGATTACAACCATCAAATTTATTTCATGTAAATACATATGCAAGGCACATTAGGATATCTATCAAAGAGAAAACAATTACCCATGAAATAAAATTGGTTGCAAAATCTTTTATCAAAAAAAATAAAAATAAATTCCTGGAAGAAGGAATTTGGTAGATGCTCATGAAATATGTATTAAACCATCTAAATAATTTATAAAAAGATAGGTATACATGTGATATATATATATATATAATGTATAATAATTCAATAACATTAAAGGGAGATAAATTTCCTTTGAGAGAGAATGTTCGTAACCCAAAGAAAAGGGTGGGTAATAAAGATCCATTATCTTAAGACTATTTTTTCATGGGTGTTCTTTTTCTGCCCAAATAATAAAAGTTTTAAAATTATTTACCTTTATAAGTACATTTTTCAATTTTTTATTCATTTTATTTCATGTTTTACCATCTCAATTTCAACAACATAACAAATTAATCTCACTTTGGTAAATTGAATAAGGAAAAAAATAAAAAAATTTAGACATCGCTATAAGGTGAATTGTGAAATAAGTATCATTAATATACCAAAATTATACTTATTAACGCAACCAGGTAAAATGATTTTGTAAAATGAATTAGGTTATAATAATTGAGATTGTATCTTGTATATACACATGAGTAACTATTCCTTTTTTTGATGGTCATGTTAGAATGTTGGTAAGTGTTATATTATCTTCTTTTAATTTTAATTATATCATTAATGTAATTTTATTTCATTATTTAAGCATAAATATTCAATCCATGTGGAATGGTAATACAAAATTTAAAAAAATTGAATCTCATTGCTTCGTGAGGTATTTGTCCACCAAACACATAAACGACATTATAATTTATCAATGGATGGTAAGGTAATGAAGTATATGATATATTACATTCTAAAATTGGATAATATTTCTGGATTATTATATATGTACATTAAATTAATGCTTACTTTCTTCCATTTTATATGTAGGATAAAAACAAATCACAGCACTTTTTTAGATGGTATTCTCCCATACACTCGAGTGACATTATTGTATTCTCTATGGAATTGGATGTAAGTAGGTGTATGTTATAATATAATTATAGAATTATAAACATATCATATATCATCCTTGAGGGTTATGAAGGAAAATTCGTCGAATAAAGGATCAAATGATGATAAAAATTATCCAAGATTGTATCTACTTTCATAGGCTTTAATTTGACTGTTCATGGGGCCGAAAAGGACTTACAGATAATACATTTTGGTTTTTTGAAATTAGACTCCTTATAATGACTAGTGGGGGTCGATCATGTTGTTATTTATGGAATTTTTTTCACCTTTAAAAAATTACATGAAACCCTTTCATGGTCATTCAAATGAGTTGTGTCATAAAGGATACATCAAAAACTGAATCACTAAACATACATGATCCAAACACCAAAAACTAATGTACATTTTATTAAACTCTACAATATAGTGTGATATAGGATATGTAGTGTGAAGCAGTCAAAATAAAAATATATATGGCATCAAAATCTCATTTTTAGAGGGTCTACAATGTTTTTGGTTTCTAATAACTCGTTCAAATAACTCGATGTTGTGTGCTTTGTACCAAACCAAAATCACAATCATGTTTGAAATTACCACATTAATTCCCCAAAAACATGGTGTTATGATTCAAATGATTTCATTCAACATTCTCCATGTGGAACCAAATTTCATACAGGGTGAAAACATTTATGCAATACTATTTTTAATTTAATTTGAAGGTTGTGTGACATAGTGTTAACAAAAAAAATCCATCAGATTTCATGCCTCACAAAAACACTTTTTTTCACACCCCACTAATTTTTTTGAAACACAAAACCCAATTGTGTGACCTAATGCTTAGTTTTATGCCATAGTAAATTGTTTCATGAAATATTTTTTCAAAAATAACCTTCTGGTTTATACCATGGTGGTTCCTCACTTGCAAACCCACACATTGGATCTGTGCTAACATGTGATCCTATGCCTCTCATTCCATGAGTTGAGATTATTTCTTTGGATTCCTCATGTACATGTAGTTGAGATACACCCTATAATATTCCAAATACCAAGCCACCTAACACCTATGTCATATTGAACAGAGCATAATTGTAGTCGTATAAACCCCAAAAGGCCATTCATAGGCATCTTCAACCTTGTAATCCTCACTTCATAATATTAAACAATATTTTACCCAATATGAAAATCATATGATACCTCCTGTGACAATAAAAATATTTCTTATGTGTCTAGAATAAGATACCTAATGTAATGGTTATGATATTACCACAAAATAGTACACATCAGCCTCCTCCTCCTTTTTATTCTCTAATAACATTCCTCAGTGAATATGCAGGTTGATATTCCCTCATGGGATGAAATGTGGAAGAAATAATTGAAGTATTAATTCATAATCCCCACACACAATTTTCATTTATATAATGTTAATCTACGACCTTACCCAATTCAATGAACATGGGATACATTAAGAGATACGTGTTGGATTCCTCATACAACAATCATGAGATACCACAGGTGATATGCATGACATGATACCCATATCATCATGGATATCTACCATGCATAAACCACAACAACTCCATCTCTTCTCCTAGTATCACTCGAGAAGTATTCAAGCATAATCTATAATAACACCATCTATATTCCTAGTAACACCCATCAAACATCCATGCATAATCACCAATCAAACCATCTTCACTCCTTATAAATATATGTGCATATCCCACACTGAAGCCCCATTATTTCCATAACTTCTACATGTAGTACCTGAGAATATTCCACACACAATCCCCAATAATACAATCATTTTTTCTAGAATCACCAATTAATCAGTCACATGTAATCCCCAATCATGTAATTGATACTCCTTGAAGCACCATTGAATCCTCCACACATAATTCCTAATCAGGCCATGTGTGTTCCTTGCATCACCGGGGTAGCTACTAAACATAAGACCCAATCACATTAGTGTCATCCTAGAATCACTTGGTTAGTATCCATACCTTGTTGTTGCTCCTTACATGATGTCAGCTTCTTTATCACCTGATGTAAAACTACATGGAGGGTCTCATTATAAGTCCTTAAACAATTTAATAAAAATATATGGGATTTGATCCCTTTCTCTTAGTAGGGTACTTAAAAACTCTTGATGATGATTAATCCCAACATTAAAAAAACCAAGGATATCTCCCTAATGATCAATTCTAACACACCCACATTCCAATCAATTCTGAATTCCATCCCCTTATAATATTGAAACTCATAATCTTGATCGTCTTCCCCAGATGGACACACATAACCAAACCCTAATGTGTGATCATATTCCCCCATGAAGAAACAATTAACTAAACCCTCATATTTGATCATATTCCCCCTTAGGGATATACATAATAAAAACCTAATTTGTGATCATATTCCCCCTAATAATGCACTTAACCAAACCCACATGCTTGAAAATATTCTCCCTGGTGAAACATGGAGTCGAACCCTAAAGATTTATCATCTTACCACTTACGGACATGCATAACCATAACCCCTTCTCCATGAGATGTTAATCATTTGAAAAAATTGTACCCATAAGACATTAAACCTATTATCCACCCTTCCTAAAAATAAGTTAATCTTGAAGTTGTAAAAATAAACATCAGATTTTAAACCTAGGGCCCACCTAAAATATCAACCTCATACAATAAAAATGAGATGCTATGGGTAATTATATCAAGTTGCCTTATGCCAATGGAATCATATAACATGTGGCTAACCTTTTATCCCATCGTTTTTGCATCGAAGATTCTTGACACATGTGATTTTCCAGACATTAAAAGAGGAAGACTGTATAGGTTCCCAATACACCCAACATCCATAAATTCATAGATATTGCCTTCATTTAAATCCACTACAACAACAATTGGATACCCTATGGAGAAATAAGTAGTCTAATTTACTAGTGTCCATCTTGATATATTAACAAGAATGATTTTCAAAGACATGAACTGAATTTTTTAGGGAGACTCAGGCTAAAAACTGATATCCATTAAATAATCCATTAAAGGAGGAACTAACTTTCCATCATCTTGTTCAATCAATGTTCCAACATTACCAACCATTTTAGAAGATACTAATAACCTTTGGAATGAGGGAATGTTGGGATAAAAATTTCATAGTTAAAGTACCTATTGAAAATAATCATTATTAATAATAAAATGTATCATTATATCTAGTCTTATGAAGTGATGATGGAAAAAAAATTACATCGGTTCACCAGGTGGTATATCTTTGTACACACAATAAATTGTATCATTTATCATTTGTTAGAGGAGAAGATCATTATAGGTCAGTATAGTAAAAAAAAATCTAATTATATGTATGATAGTGAGGTTATTATATCACTATTTTTATGGGGGTGTAATAAGAAATTAAATTGAACTCTTTCAATGATGTTATCTCTTCTTCTAACTACTTCTTTAGGTTTTCACCAAAAGCCTACCTTTGTTAAATTTACGATTAAAAAATCATTTTAGGATAATAGTATGGAATTAATGAATTTATTTGGGTAGGTATAATTAAACTAATGGGTTTCTGAAGTGTGAAAAAAAAAATCAAAAATTAGGTGGCCTTTTACATGTTTGGAATTGTACACACTGGGAAATTTTGAAAAAAATAACTTTCAACCAATGTTTTTTAGAAGCAACAAGGACCTATAAATGAACTATTTGAAAACATTAGATGAGATAATGTTGAAATATAAGCATAAAATAGTAATTTTAAAATTTATCTGTCATTTTTAACCCTTATGGTTTATTTTACCACCTGGTAAACCCATTTTTACCTTATGTACAGTAAAGTATTTTTACTATTTTTACTATTCATTATTCTCAAGTTTTTTGTTGAACGTATTAGATGATATATAATATGTTGATTAAAAAAATTGAACCCATAATTTTCAAATTAAACTCATATAAATGGTATAAATTAATATAAAAATAAACCCACAAAAAGGTTGAAAAATCGGTTTTCAAGGAAGAATTATTTGTGGATAAGATGATGTCATATTAACTAAATGAAATATAATAACTGTTAAATAAATTTAAATTTATAATTTTAATTATATATATATATATATTACATATTTCATTTAATTCATTCTTCATTTTGGTTTATTATAGTTATTTACAATGGAGAAACTTTATAAATTTTCAAAATAATTTTCCGAAGAAGAAAGCAGTGTTTTGAATCTTAAAGATAATCATATAACCTAATGTAACATAAAGTTAATTTAAATGTAAATAATTTGATTCAATATATCCACATAATAATTTTTTTAAATTGAAATCAATTTAAAAAATAATGGTACTTAATTTATTAAAAATAATTGATAATTTTATAAAAGTAGGTATTTTCCATTATTCATTGAAAAATAAATATTTTTCAAAAATAATCCAAGAAAATTTCACTTATTTAATATCTATATAATGATTTAAAATATATTATAAATGTTTTAAAATAAAATCTGTATTATTACCTCAATAAATTATAATATTTTCTCATAAAAATAAATAATTTTTTTTTAAAAAAAAATTTTTTGTTGAAAAATATATTCTTATTAAAGTTGATTGATTATTTGTTAATAATTTTTAAAATAATATATATTTTTTAAGACCATTATATATTTTTCATATTGTATTTAATAATATTAACAAGAACAAATTTAATGTCTAGTTCATATGAGTAACATTAAAATAATAATAATGTAATATTATAACGCGGTTAGTTCAAACATAATGTTGTGCATCAGAAACACTATAAAAAATGTTTTCCCTCTTAGAAACATAATGTGATAAAATAATCTACCTAGAAATAATTTAACCATTAAAAATTTATATTATAATCTATGGTGAAAAATTTTTAGGGTGCTTCTACTTTATCACCTCTTCTGGTTCCCATGCGGCTTCCTCAAACATTTTGATTATCCATAGCACTTCGACTATGTGAGTTTTCATGTTTGGAAAATTTTTATCTCTATGATCTATGATCTTCACCAGATACTCCTCATAGTAAGATTTATTCTCCAAATGTACAACCTCAATATTTAGTCAATGTGGGGGGTCTGATATGTGCTTTCTAAAGAGGGATACATAGAACACATCATCTACAAGTGATAGGTTAGGCGAAGTAATAATCAATTTTTCATTACTCTAATATGATTAGGGGTCTAAAAGAGGTTGATATATCTATGACATTGATTTTCTTTATTCCCTAACCTCTTCAATTTTTTTTATTATGAAATATTTTGGATCACCATGTCTTCTACCTCAAACTATAGGTCTCATCGATTGTTGCATTCATTGATTTCTTGTTGACTTTTTGTGGATATCATGTGAGGCTGAATGGTTTAGACCTTATCTATCACCTCTTGGGAAAGATCAGGTCCCATCCTATTATTCTATATAAATTCATCCCAACATGTCATAGTCGGAAAATAATTAAAATATATATCCTCATAAGGTTTCAGTTGAATGCTATAATGGATGTTTTTGTTATATGAGAAATTTATTTTGGAATGGTGTTGATCCCAACATCGTTTGGAATCCATTGAAAAATATATCTCCATATCATCTAGAGTTTTTATAGTTCTATCAGATTAAAAATTCATCCTATATTGATAGGAATTACTAAATCTGAGATATTTATCTAATAATTATTAATGGATTCTCCCTAAATATGAGTTAAACCTGGGATGTCGATGAGACTCAGTGGACTGTGTAACTTCATTGAATATTACCACTTAAAATATTTATATCATAGTAAGTTAGTTTGGATAGGAATATTTTTTAATGTAAATGATGTGTTTTGACTTTTTTAGAGGATAGAATACCACCCATATTGTGTTATTTCCATTAGGTGTCACGTGGAGTCCTACGACCAAATACATGGATATAATAACATCTCTACTTGAATCAATAGGTCTGATAAAGAATAAAAAATAACCTCATCTATTCCTCTATATATTCAAGAGGCTACCAACAAGAAACGAGGGTCTGATTCCAACAGTGAAAAGATTATACCATCACTATCATGATATTGGATCAAAATTAAATTATTATTAACATAATAAATACTCACAATAAATATGCAGAATAACAAAATAAATTGAATACATGTCAAATAAATGAAATAAGTCACAAATGTGTAAGACTATCCATAGTAAATATAGTATACAAAAATATAAATAATGAACTACAGGTCCCATGTATGTTCATCGTATCTCACCACTAGCTCCCTACTCTTCAACTCAGTTATCCACCACTGGGCCATTTCCCTTCATCAGATCCCTCATGAAATCTACTAGCACACCAAAATTCCTAAATATGGTGTGAGTAAAAGACCAGGTAGGAAAAAACCATTGAATATTAAAGCTGGTTTTCTAATGTATAATAGTGATATGTATAATAATAATAAATCCAAAACAAGAATAAACATATAATCCAAATCCAAGTGGTCATGTGATAACCAAGACACAGAAATCAATCGTCTATACATTCTTCGACCCCATGAAAGAATGATAATCTTGAATCATTGTAGGGATCAATGTATATCCATAAGGTTATAAGCATGCCACTTGAAATCCACAAGGCATCATGTGACTATAGACTTATCTGAATCCAGATTTCATTGAGTAATACACATAGTCTAAAATGTATCAAGTGTCTATAACATACTCAGAATCCCAAAAGAAAAAAGTAATGCTTAGAATCTGTAAGGTATCAAGTATTGACCAATTACATGAACACATAAGGCATTAAGTATTTCCCTACCCACAAGTCTATTATTCTCTTTCGTCGTCTTCATCATACATCATGCGTAGTCCCCCTCTAAGGGAAAAACCAATCCGGATGGTCACCTATCACATGTACCACACAGAAAACCTCCAAGGAAAAATAATAAATAATACGAGTGACCAGGATAAATACATCAAGAGATCATGAAGAATATAGTATAAATACAGAATCATGTGAAACATTAAATCATAGAATGCTACTACTCTAATATATCTTATAAAAATAATTATCCCAATAGTCTCATGTGCTACACACACACACACATGTGATCACAAGTCAAGAACATATATCAATAAATCCACACATTAATTATAATAAGTAAATATACTTGTGATGATCACTTGTTAAGGTATGTAATTTCCTAACTCAAACTCATCGATATTCAGGAAAACAATAATCCACCAATTTTTGGTTTCAAAGCTATAGTGGAATCCGCTACAGTCAAGAACACCTCCTCACGGGCCTTATTATCTTAGTTTTTGACACATCCTCGATCACGGTTCATCAAAATATCTTAGAACCAAAACCATTTATATTATTTAAAAATGAAATAAAATATTTCATGTGATGATACTCTCTCTCTCTCCAATATAATTTTAAAATTTTTATTTAAATGAAAGGTGAATTTATATTTTATGTCACATATATAAAATTCAAAATACCATCTTCAATAACGAATGTTCTTGCTATATTATCCTCATGAATAATAATCAATGCCCATGTGATAGAACATAAATCATTATATGTTAGTTAGTGACCATATGTGGTTGTTCTTAATAATTACTTGTGATAAAACCATGAAACTATCATTGATAATTTACCTAATTATACACTAATAATTTGATATCATAGTCAATTCAAAATTCACATACAATTATATTTAGATAATTTGTATAATTAATTTCTAATAATTTTCATTCTAATTTGTCATTTCAAAATTATATTATGATAATTTTTCCCCTAATGTTATCCACTGATAGTTGTTTTCCAATAATTATAATTTGATAATTTGATACAATTTTCCCATAAGAATTCTTGATAATTATTTTTTAATTTTTCACATAATTATCCATTTATAGTTCATAATTAATTTTCCATTGGAAATTATTCAATGATAATGTTTCATAAATTATATAACAATAATCTTATAAAACCATTTTCTGACAATTTATTTTATAATTATCTTCTGAAAATCTTAATTAATTTTCATTTGATAAATTTAATTAATTATACATTAAACCTTCAATGTGTATATTATTTTGTAATTATCTTCATGTAATTCAACAAAAGTATTATTTCGTAGTTATTATAAATATTTTTTGAATAATTTCATAATAATTAACTTTTGATAATAATTTTTGTATATAATAACCTTTGCTAATCCCATCCAATTACCATTGGATTCCTCATTACTTTTATCTTTTGAAAATATTTAAATAATTCTTCTTTTAATAATTTGTAATAAATTATCCATGTTAATTTTAAAAAATTATCCATTTAAAATTTTAGGAATTATCCCATGAAAATCATTGGTTTTTTTATAAAACCAACCAAATTTCAGGATTTTGAAATAAATAAATATTTGAAGAATAATAAATAAAAATAAATAATAATAAAAACCATTTCCTCCTACATGCACCTAGGGAAGAGAAATCCATCCACACCCATGTCGACAAATAAAAACCACATCCTAGATTAGAGTCATACATAGGAGTTTCAATGTATCCTTAACTCGATAGGAACATCAAACTCTGAAGAAATTTAATAATTTAGTTATTTTCAAACCCAAAGCGTTTAACCCTTATTAAAAAACTAAAAAACCAAATTAATTTACCATTTCAACCAATACATATTGGTAGTGTCATTTAAATCATTACCTTAAGGTGTTGGTAATTTTAGTGGTTAAAGAAATAAGTTTTTAGGATTTTGTTTCAATGTGTGATAAAGAATCGAGGAAAAATGGTTTAATTCATGGGATGTGGAATAATATCAAGAAAATAAGAAATAATATTAAATAATAACAATTTAATAAAATGGGTAAAAATAGTTAAACTTGTGTGTGATGTTACCGAACACCCAACACACATACTGGTTATACTGTGACTTGGGTGAAAACCATATTCTTGACCTATGGGTGGTCTTATAGTTCCTATATGATAAACCACTCAGGAGATAAATAATTTCATTTTTAAAAAATAATATAATTATAATATAACAAAAATTACATTAACATGTGATGTTTCTAAACACACGATGTTCGCAAATTTAAAGTCACAACCAAAGTAATTCATACATCCCAGGTATAACAGTGGTCTCATATTTCATATACAATGCACCATTTGAAAGATATTAGACTATTTTTAGAAAAATATAATAAAAATAGTAAATGAGTTATCCTGGTGTGAAATCTAACTAACATACTATTGTATAGAAATATTATATCGCACCAATGGTAAAAAACACATCCAGAAACTAACGGTTGATTAATATTTCCCATAGGACATACTATAATAGAGACATAAAAGTTTATAGTAAAATATTTTGTGTGTTATATAATATTTTTTTAATTTTTGTTCTTCCAGCACTAAGGCTATATAAAAACTGAAATTTCATTCTATCTCAGCACCTAAGTCCTAAATTATTCCATAATATATGACAATGTATTAATTTTGATTTCACACTTACATAAATCCTTTAAATCTTCTATTATGTGATTTTTATTGAAAAAACATTTTCACATAAAAATAATCCTAAATTATTATAAATGATGAATTTTATTACCTTAAATTTTTATGATTTTATAATTCTTTCACTCTATTGACATCTCATCATGGAGAATAATCTCTGGTGGTCTTTCTTAAAAAAATATAGTCATTATGAATGGAAATCATATTCATTCTCCCACATCTCCACATTAATTATTTCATGATGCAATTAATTTGAAATAGTGGTATTGTATTCCCTTTAAAAACTTCCTCACGTAGTTCTATGATCTGTATCAGATGCCTCTCATAAGATGCACCAGTCTATAGTTGAACGTCCATGTAACCCACAATGTCCATAGAGTCAGTTATGATCCTTTGAAGCTGTGACACGTGGAACATGTCGTGTACACCTTGATAGTAATAAGGGAGGTCCAGTTGGTACACCACTTCCCATATCCACTTTATGATCTCAAAGATACAAAAAAACAAGTTGATAGCTTACCCTTTTTCTCCAGATTATTATCAATTAACTATGTATTATCTCTTAAGAAACATGTCTCCTATTTCAAACTCCAAGGGTATCTTGAAATAGTCTTAATAAAATATCTTTCTACTCTGAGGAGAGATAAACCTATCCAATTTTTCCTACACTGTCTCATAGGTATCTCGATCCCTGTTGGTTCTAATAACCATTTTCTCACCCACCTCATGCCAACATAGAGGTGATGGATGTAGCCTCCCATAAAGGGCCTCATTTGGATCCATCTAAATCAAATCCTGATAATAGTTGTTTTATGAAAACTAAATTATCGCTAGGTGATCATCCCATGTTATAAATAAGTCGTTGCATGAATGCTGGAAGAATATCCACCAATATGTGTATAGACCATTAGATTTTTTTGTCAGTTTAAGGATGCTTCAATGTGATCAATATAGTCTTAATCCATTGGGATTTCTAAAATCCCAAACAGTAATGTGATGTAATTCTTGAATATATGTTTGAAATAATTCTCAAGGTAACTAGATTTAAGAATATGATCTCACGAATGTAGGGATTTACCATCTCCTCCACTGAGTGAGTTTCTTTGATTTATAAGAACTGAAAAGACTTCATTATTCATTCTACAGTCACACATAATATGACATAACTCCTCTAATACTATGGTAACACCAATCATAATTACATTGTGGAATCCTCCAACATACACAAAGGGGTTTGGAGTGTCTCCAACAACCCACAAGGATATTGGTGCTCAGCATTCACCATATGACATGTAAGGCATCATGATATACAGCCAAAAATGTCTCTATTAATCCATTCCCACCAAAATTGGTACACGAATTCCTGTTACATCTGGGTTGCACTATAATGTACTTCACTACAAGATTTACTGTATTCCCCCATCAACTCCTCTTTGATTGAAGTTGGGATAACTACTCTCCCATATACCATGATCATATCATCATCATCCATCAACCAACTGGTTAGTGAGTCAGCACCAGCTCATTACTTACTCATTACAGAACACTCGGTGTGTGACTTCTATTTAGTATATACTTATAAGAAAAGTGAATATGTCACTAAAAATGGAGAAAAATTACTAAAACTCTGTTTCTCTAACGTATCCATCCTCATATAATCATGTTCCACTGCTTCTTTGAGGTACTCTTACTAATATCCTCCCCATATTTGGTCTTATGATTAAAAGAAGTGACAAGGGCATTACCTTTTATAGGTGTATACATCTTCTCAATACAAAAAATTGATAGATACTCATCCCAGAACCTCTAAAATATATTTTGGTACCTCTATGTGAATATATAGTGTCAGATTTTGTAGTTTTTATTAATAAAAAATCTCCCACAAGAAAGATTGTGATTTAAAAAATCATAGCATAGAACAAATCATCCATCTCCATGTCATGTGTATGGTAGTTCTTCTAATAGGTTGATAGTTGGTGAGACCCAAAGGAAACTACCTTCACTATCTATATAAGTACCTCTCCCCAACCAATTATTGATGAAAAAAAATACACTAAATAACGAATCCCATGAACATGAAGTGTCAGTATTGCAATTTTCATAAACCTTCTATTTAACTCATAGAGCACCTTTTCCCATTGATATAACCAATGGAACCTCAGTCTATTATCTTTTCATGTTGGACGATTAGTAACATTGAATTTTAGGGTAATTTATTTCTAATTTTATTATAATTTCTTCAGCATTGAGGTTTTTTGGATCAGGAATCCTTTGTCATGTCAGCATCTGACATAAAAAATATTTCATTAAATATTCCCAGGTTTTAAATGTTTTTTCACCATCCTAAATATCCAATAAATCATCTATTATTTTATTTTTATTGAATTGTAACATTTTCACATAAGTGTAATAATAAATTATGATCAATTTTGTTTTTTACTATCTTAAATATTTTTCTATATTACAGTTATTCATTCACATTTCCATACTAGAATAGAAATGGTTGCATCATACCCAAATACATTTATCATTCAACTTTGACTTGTTGTCATACCAATAATGTAGATACAAATTTCGCAATATCCATCTTCATGATAACCAACCATATACTTTTCATCTGATTGTTGTACATTTTAGCAATTTCTAGAGGAATGGAGATCGATGGTATGTGTGAAACATCCTGAATTTCCATCTTAAACTCTAGTATTGATTATATATATTCAGGTTACAAACCATAGAAATCCATCTATATCACTGTTTATCTTTTGGATATTCAGTACCTTTTTCTATACCACCTCAACAACATTTCTAGGCATCCTTGATACTCTCGAGAATGGATTATTGAACAGTTATTTAAGAATGGTAGGATAAATATCCTTTTAATATCCCATATTCTTAATTTTAATTTCAATGAATATTGTATAATTTTTAATTATCATCATTGAAAATAGTTTTAGAACCTTTATACTTAGATAATCCTCCACTTTTCATTCATTCCGTAGATGGTAAGGTTGAGCATTCATTGTTCTGGATAATCTCTAACCATCTTCACTGGTGCATGTTGTCCTACTTCTATGTGAAAATATATTTCAGAATCTTGTGATATTTATATATTTCAAAATTCTAATCATATAGATAACTTCCCTAGGTATTAAATGTAGTGATCACTGTAGCTAACTCTAGATTTTGTGTCATATAGTTATTCTCATTTAGTTTCATATTCTTTAATGCATATACTATCACCTTATCATTATGGAATAGTAATCAACAAAAACCCTTATATTAAGCATCACTGTATACAAAAAAAACTACCACTTTAGATTATCCTGAGTATTGGTGTATTGATAATCCTAATTTTCAACTCCTTAAACCTCTCATTACATTCACTGGACTAGTAATACATTACCCCTTTTGAGTTTTCCTGGTTAGCGGGTTTTATAATCATGAGAATGTTTTTACAGTTCACCAGTTGTAGCTAGTTAATCCATGAAGTCTACAAACCTCATTTACATATGCTATTCTAGGACACACTTAGGTCACCATTTTCATATATGTGTCAAGAAATATTTGTTTTTTGCTTATAAATTTTCCCACGAATGATACATCCTTTATCCAGAACTAACATTTACTATACTTTACATATAGATTCTCATTTCACAATGCCTTTATTGTGGAGACCCAAATCATAACGTACATGGACATTACATTACTTTTTCGGTATACTTAGTATATAATAAAAACATACACACAAGGACCGTAATAGTTTAGTGTCTTTGGAAACTCGGAATATAATCTTCTAATCGTGGTGAAAGATCTTCAACATCTACAATAAAGATCTTCCTTTTTTTACCTAAAACCATTATTTATATCCTGGGGAAATGAAAACATAAAAGAGTGAGCTCAAATTCTCAGTAAGGGTAATCAAAAGAAATATCAATCACATCATATTCATAAGAAAATAACATTTTGGAAATCTTAACCTGCAAAAGAGATCATAATATCATTACATGGGATAAATCATAGTAGTGAAATGTAATCCCAATAATCATAACATAAAACATGAAACATTGTGGAATACACACATAATAATAGATAATCATTTCATGTTAGTCAAGACTCATTTCCAAGACTATCTTAGCGGACAAAGTCCATTTCTGAACCGAGTTCACTCCTTGTTTCAGTCGTGTTTCACTGAACCGGTTTAACCTGCCGTTCCAGCCATGTCTATCTAATGAGATATAAAATCTTTACCCAATGCATTGGAGGGAGATATAGGTCCCACCCATCTCATAATGATACCATTCTTATGTGTGCCACAAAATAATAAACCATACATCATAGCATAACCCATGTAATAAAAATGTGAATCTTAAACATCGTGACATCATAAAACAATTCAAATAAGATAATAGAATTCATAAAAATATAATTCCATCACAACATAATCAAATAAATATAATAATAGGGATATAAACATAACCCTTTATTATCTTAGATGGAAAATAATTTTTAAAAAACACTTGAACTCCATTCTTGAGGAAAATATCCTTTCTCCTTCAAAAACACTCATCCTTTCGTAACATGTCGTACAATTTTAAACTAAAAGATGTTGATTAAAAATAAAATTGAAAACTTGTAAAGGATGAATCTTGGAAATAATGTTTTAAAAATCCATTCATGCAGTATAAGTTAATAAAACATTCTTCGTACTTTTATCGGAAAAGTCAAAAAGTACCTCATACGAAAAATAACAAAAGATTCCTTTCATATCCTTTACTAAAAACTCACCGAAGGGTAAAATTGGATATAAAAAATTGTAGGTGGATGGAAATAATATTACATATTTAGGAAAAATGGATGTGGATGATAAAATACACCTCAGTAAATACTAATGTATAAACAATCTCGGATAAAAATGAGATTGTGATATTTCCCTTACCTTAGGTCCAATTTGCATAATAATTGTCCGAAACTCCTGTATAATGATTTAAATAATGTAATTGAATTATTCCATAATCATAATCATTGTTATGATATCATATATGGTTCACTTATGACTTTATATTACCCATTCTTTTGTAAGTTCCATGTTAAAGGGCGTTTTCGGTAAAATCGTTTCATTTGTCATCCGTGTTTTGAATTGTAATTATTCATATGATTACATAGATCATGATTAATTAATTCCAGAATATAAAACATGATTTATATATAATATATATTAATAATATTCATATATATAATAAATTAGTGAACGGAATGAATTACACTGTTCATGGAGACCGTAGACCGTACGTACGCATGAATGCTGTTTTCTTTTCCTTATTGAGTTGAATGGAATTAAGTAGATGAAATACATATATATACACATAAATACAGTATCATTATTATGTCATATATTTCATGATTACTTATTATATATACTTTATAATCATTCATGAATGGTTAACGTGGAGAATGTATCTCATCGCGTCGTGGAGACGGTAGTCCGTACGTACGAACGAGCGATGATATCGTTCTCATGATCGTGGAATTGTATTGGAGTGTATGTATACTATATCATAATCAATATAACATTAGAATAATCATATATAGTTATTATTTTCACCATTATACCCATCCCAGTAAGGTGGTGGTGGAAAATAGATTACACCACGGCGTGGAGACGGTATTCCGTGTGTACGCACGCGCGATGATTTCGTTTTCCATAGGATGGATAGATGGTGAGATAGGGATGTTTCATACTTATAATAACACATCATTATACTAGTGATACTGATATTATTACTTCATAATGAAACAACCTATGAAGAATAAGTGGAAGAAGAAATAATGTTGAAAGAATCGGTAACGGTCATTACCTCTTCTTTGAAGCGCCTCTTTGAGATCTACTTTTAGGGCACTAAAATTGGTTTTTGAGGAAGACCAGAACCACTAGGATGTTTATATGGAAGTGGATAATGGAATTTGAAAGGGTTTGTCCGAGAATGATGTCTCAACGTGGTGTGAGGAAGAGAGGGAGGAGGTTCCCTTTTATAAGGGATGAGAGGGGCTCCTTTGGAAAAACTAAAAATATTATTTTATTATAAAGACAAATTCGGTTTTAAATAGTACCAAATTGATTTATTTCGAAGCTAAGGTGGGGATTGGTCTAAATACTCTCATCCAATAGAATTTAGATAAGTCTATGTTCCTATTTTTACCTTATCATTTAGATTTAACATTAAGTAAAATAATTTTACTTTTACCGTGTCGTCTTGGGTTCTTATACTATAAGGTAAATAAACTTACTATAAGCAGAAAAACGAACCCAATGTTGTTTATTATTAATATATATAACCTTATCTATGTCAGTTTTCTGAACCATAGATTTTTAGGAATAAAATAACAATTACTAATATAATATTTGTTTTAAAAACTATTTTATGTCAATTTTGACACTATATAGTAATTGATTTTTGTGAAAATCATAACAGAATGATTAGTTCGAAAAAAATTATTTAAATCAATACTAATATGTCATAGTAACCTATAAAATTAGTTTAAATCATAAAAAGTATCAAATTATATTTATTTGGGTATTTATAATATCAATTATTCTAATTTTTCACTATTATTGTAATTACTCTATCATCATTGTGTCATAAATAAATTAATTTATTTAATGTCTAAAAATTATAAATAAAATATAATTATGTAGGAACTATTATTAGATTTCTAATGAATATTTAAAATCGAATTTATCTTATGTATAACTATATATTAAAAATGTTGTAGTAAATAAACATTGATTTTAACTCTTTTAACTCTTCTTTGAATTAAATAATAATAAATGTCCTAATCTAATCCAAGTGGACCAAAATGGTCATATATTATTCCTAAGGTTGTTTTTGGTATAATTACACTTATCCAATATAATTAGGACATGTGTTAGGGTAATAATAATATCATTTTTACCCTTAATTACCCTATTTACTTTTAACCGTGGTAAAAAAAGTACAAAGTTACTATTCACCAAAAATTATTTTCGTCTCATTAAACCACATTTTACTTAATGACATCAACCGTGTCTCTCGGATTTTTTAAATTCCACTCACAAAAGCAGTAAAATTATGTTTTATGAACAATTCATTTTTTAACTACCACTTAGTGGTTTCACTATTAATCAAAAAATGAAAGTTTCCAGAAAAATACCAAAAATTAGGCCTAAGATATATTTGATATTATGAATTCAAAAATGATGTCTATTTTACCAAATTAAAAACATATCAGTTTCATTAATTAATTTAAAAATTAATTCCTATCGTCAAAACAAATAGTGTGTTCTTAAGAGATAATAACTATCAAAAGATTGAAATTTGTTTATGTCTGGTTTAAATGTGAAATTACATCCAATGACCAAAATTGTATTAAATTGTGAAAATATATTCTAAATATTCTTTAAACCAACTCAAATTAATAATTTATTACTATTAATTAATTCGATTAAAAAGGTTGTTTTTAATTAAAATTTAGTAATTTTCACTATTTATCAGAAAATGGAAGTTATCCGAAAAGTACCAAAATTTCACCCTAAGCTAATTTCGTTATTCCGAATCCAAAAATGAAGTCCATTTTAAAAAATAAAATTTACAAAATTTCAAAAAAGTGGTTATTACTATTCATAACAGCTAGTTTTAAAAATAATTTAATAGCATATCATTGTTTAGCGAAACTCGGTATTGCCTACAACACACGCTATCGCGGAAGGTCGCGCTTGCGTGTAATGAAAGGAAAGTCAATGATGTTTTTTGCAAGATTCTTTTGGTGTAGCATACAACACAAGACATTAATGAAATTAAAAAGAATATTTTTCATAAAATCATAGGGTGTTACATTCTACCCCCCTTAAAATGAATTTCGCCCTCAAAATTCGTTGGGGTTATAAATGGTATACTACTCGAAAGTTTGTTTAATAGAAACCCACTTCGTAAAAAGGAATACTAAAACTTGGCTTTAAAAACTAATGTATGAAATTTAACGGTTACCTAAATTAACTCATCATTGGGATTCCACGTAGGAGAACATAGGTGAAAATATGGATATGGAAGAAAATTCTAACCATCAAGTTCTGATGAAGTGTGGAAGAGAACATGGATATGAAGTAGCCAACAATCACAAAGCCATAGATTTGCGATGATCTAAGGAACCATCTGATTCATCAGTTATAAGGGAACTAGGACAACATTTTTGGTTTTCAATATCATTTCCCTAAAGATGGTGAATTAAAAGAAATACTTACATGATTTTGGTACAATTTCACTATTGTTCGTGCTTTGAAAAATTTACACTTCATCTCTTAAAGAGATGAATTTGAATTTGTTATTCATGAAGTGTTAATAGATCATGTGATAGAATGATGGGTCATTCCATCTGTTTCAAGCAAAAGGTTAGCAAAAGTTATCAAATATACATAAGTCCATCGATGGTGAGGTTAATCGTATACAATTCCAAAAATGAACTTATACTTCATATATCATACCACGTAATAAAATGAAACTAGTTTCTACTAACCAGGGACTTCCTGTAGGTAAGTGGTACGAAATAAAGGCCAGTCGCACTTCGGTTGTCGGTTCGATTCCCACAGCCTTTTCCGACACGATGGGTTGTCGCCCGTCCTGCAGGTTGTTCATTTTCTAAAGCTATATTACTATAACATCCCATATATAATATCAAAAAAAGTTCTATCCTAACTTATGTCCATCATAATCCATTCCAATCTTTTAGCTTTTCTAAAATACATCGGTCCAAGCTCATAGAATAAAGAAAATTATTACTTGAAATGTCACATAACAATCACGTGAATGCCATCATTTATCCCCCATATATCATAAGATAACTTGTTGGTCAAATTACAAACATGTGAATACATTAATCATATATTCTATTGAAAAATGAATACCCATTAATTGAACCATAGTGAAAACATAAATGCAGTCAAAAGTTAACTCTTTTCACATACAAAAATCCAAAAAATCTATATACTCAAACCATGATATAACTTTATCCTTATATCAGTCATGAGCTCATGAATACGGTCAAACATTTCATTTTCTTGTTTTCCTTTCATTATGCGCATATCATCTTTTTTTTCAAATATATATCAATCACATTCTATGGTTACCGGTACCATTGAAAACCACAATAGAACAATACATAAATATTCCAGTATTCCAGGATACTATATACAAAATTATTTTGAAATCCCATTACATAAAAAATTAACCATTCCACCACATCGTTTTCATATTCAACATCGCCAATAGTGATCGCATGTGACTTCCCTTTGTCCTTTGCCTTAATTGGTTGCTCATGTCAATCATCACTAACCCTTGGATTAGGGAATTTATTATCATAATTCCCCATTTCCTTGCACTTGAAGCATTGAAGTGTTGGTGGTGCATTCTCTGTAGTCTTTTCTTTATTCACATCATTAGAAACCCTTTTCCATTACTTCAACACTCAGCTTTTCGATGACCTTATTTTCCACACTTAAAACATTTTCTAGTCCCTTTAAGACAATCTCCACCATGCTTCTTTCCACACTTTGAGCATAAGGAAACATTCATCATTATTCACCATTATTCTGAGATTTCTCCTTGAACTCCATCTTTTGTTTCTTGTCAAAACTATGAGGTGGATAAGTAACACCAACTTCCATTTCTACCATGATAGCACAACGCACAATTTATTCATTGCTACTGAAGTTTATTATATATAATTCCCTTTGAAGAATTGGTTTTAAGTCACTGAAGAATTTATCAACTTTACTTTCAGGTTGGATGATAAATCCCAATGCATTCCTTGAAAGCCTTGTAAAATTTGCTTCGTATATACCAACAGATTCATCATCCTTTTTCTTTAGTTCAAGAAACTCCTTCTCCATCTTTGTTCTAAGAATACGAGGGAAGTACTTATTAAAAAATAAGTTCATGAACTCGTCCCATTCCATGGACTCAATTTCATCTCTTGGCATTGAATTCTTGATAAGATTCCACCATTGATCAGCATCACCTTCCAAACGATACATTGCTATGATGACTTTATCATGTTCAGAACATTGAAGTACTGAAAATATCTTTTCAGTGGTACTGATCCATTGTTTAGAAACAAGTGGATCAGAAGACCCACTGAAAGAAGGTGGACGTTGCCTCATGAAGGACTCAATAGAATATTGTTCCCTTCTCTGCTCATTTGGAAGTCCATAATGATTCATAGCTTGTGTAAGTATAGCTATAAGATTTAGCACTCCATCTCCCATAACATTTGTCTATTCATGAGGAAAATCATTGCATTGTCCATTGCATTGATCAACACGGTTCCTTCGGGTTCCAGCCATCGTCTAAAACCCAAAAGAATAGTGTGAGAGGAAAAAATCATGTTAGGGAAAACAACATAATAAAGGGGGAGTACCTTCAATATCTAAAATCTTAGGTTTAATTCTAAGATGGCTAGCGCAATTCTAGGACTATAACATATACTTATACTTAACCTTAAGGACATCCCTAGACATACCTTAGAAATATATCTAGGGATATCACTAAAGTTCTCACATCCTAGTTTCCAATGGTTGACTAAGACTTTCCTTTGATACCAACTGTAGAGACCTGAGTCTTAATGTACATTGACATTACATTACTTTTGTGGAATACTTAGTGTATAACCAAAACACACACGCAAGGACCGTAATAGTTTAGTGTCTATGGAAACTCGGAATATAATCATCTAATCGTGGTGAAAGATCTTCAACATCTCCCATAAAGATATTCCTTTTTTAACTAAAACCATTCTTTATATCCTGGGGAAAAGAAAACATAAAAGGGAGAGCTCAAATGCTCAATAAGGGTAAACAAAAGAAATATCAGTCACATCATATTCATAATAACATAACAATTTGGAAATCTTAACTTGAAAAAGAGATCATAATATCATTACATGGGATAAATCATAGTAGTGAAATGTAATCCCAATAATCATAACTTAAAACATGAAAATTTGTGACATACACACATAATCATAGAGAATCATTTCTTGTTAGTCAAGACACATTTCCAAGACTATCTTAGTGGACAAAGTCGATTTCTGAACCGAGTTCACTCCTCGTTTCAGTCCTGTTTCACTTAACTGGTTTAACCTGCCGTTCCAGCCATGTCTATCTCATGAGATATAAAATCTTTACACAATTCATTGGAGGGAGATATTGGTCCCACCCATCTCATAATGATATCATTCTTATGTGTTCCACAAAATCATAAAGCATACATCATAGCATAACCCATGTAATAAAAATGGGAATCTTAAACATCGTGACATCATAAAACAATTCATATAAGATAATGGAATTCATAAAAATATAATTCCATCACAACATATTCAAATCAATGTAATAATAGGGATAGAAACAGAACCCTTTATTCTCTTAGATGGAAAATAATTTTGATAAAACACTTGAACTCCATTCTTGAGGAAAATATCGTTTCTGCATGAAAAACACTTTTCCTTTCATAACATGTCGTACAATTCTAAACTAAAAGAAGTTAATTAAAAATAAACTTGAAAACTTGTAAAGGATGCTTCCTGGAAATAATGTTTTAAAAATCCATTCATGTCGTATAAGTTAAAAAACATTCTTCGTACGTTTGTCGGAAAAGTCAAAACGTACCTCATATGAAAAACGACAAATGATTCCTTTCATATCCTTTACTAAAAAATCACCGAAGGGTAAAATTGGATTTAAAAAATTTTAGGTGGATGGAAATAATATTACATATTGAGGAAACATGGATGTGGATGATAAAATAAACCCCAGTAAATATTAAAGTATAAACAATCTCGGATAAAAATGAGATTGTGACATTTCCCTTACCTTAAGCCTAATTTGAATCGTAAGTGTCCGAACCTCCTGTATAATGATTTAAATTATGTCATTGAATTATTCCATAATCATACTCATTGTTATGATATCATATATGGTTCACTTATGACTTTATATTATTCATTCTTTTGTAAATTCCATGTTAAAGAGCGTTTTGGGTAAAATCTTTTCATTTGTCATCCGTGTTTTGACTTGTAATTATTCATATGATTACTTAGATCATGATTACTTAATTACAGAATATAATACATGATTTATATATAATATATATTAATAATATACATATATATAATAAATCAGTAAATTGAAATAAATACACCGTTCATAGAGACGGTAGACCGTACGTACGCATGAACACTGTTTTCTTTTCCTTATTGAGACGAATGGAATTAAGTAGATGACATACATATATATACACATAAATCAAGTATCATTATTATTTCATATATTTCATGATTACTTATTATATATACTTTATAATCATTCATGAATGGTTAACGTGGAGAATGTATCTCATCACGTCGTGGAGACGGTAGTCCGTACGTACGCAGGAGCGATGATATCGTTCTCATGATCGTGGAATTGTATTAGAGTGTATGTATAATATATAAGAATAAATATCACTTTAAAATAATCATATATAGTTATTATTTACACCATTAAACCCATACAAGTAAGGTGGTGGTGGAAAATAGATTACACCACGGCGTGGAGACTGTATTCCGTACGTACGCACGCGCAGGGATTTCATTTTCCATCGGATGGATAGATGGTGAAATATGGTTGTTTCATTCTTATAATAACATATCATTATATTAGTGATACTTATGTTATTACTTCATAATTAAAAACCCTTTTAAGAAGAAGTGGAAGAAAAAATAAAGTTGAAAGAATCGGTAATGGACATTACCTCTTCTTTGAAGCGCCTCTTTGAGATCTACTTTTAGGGCACTAAAATTTGTCTTTGAGAAAGACCATAACCTCTAGGATGTTTCTATGGAAGTGGAGAATAGAATTTGGTAGGGTGTGGCCGAGCATGACGGATCAAAGTGGTGTGAGGAAGAGAGGGAGGAGGTGCCCTTTTATAAGGGAGGAGAGGGGCTCATTTGGAAAAACTAAAAATATTATTTTATTATAAAGAAAAATTCGGTTTTAAATAGCTCCAAATTGATTTATTTCGAAGATGAGGTGGGTATGGGTATAACTCCACTCATAAAATAGAATTTATACAAGTTTAGGTTCCTATTGTACCCTTATCATTTATATTTAACATTAAGTAAAATAATTTTACTTTTAACATGTCTTCTTGTGTTCTTATACTATAAGGTTAATAAACTTACTATAATCAGACAAAAGAACCCCAAGTTGTTTATTATTAATATATATAACCTTATCTAAGTCATTTGGCCGAACCTTATATTTTTAGGAATAACATAACAATTACTAATATAATATTGTTTCTAAAAACAATTTTATGTCAATTTTGACACTATTTAGTAATTGATTTTTGTGAAAATCATAACAGAATGATTAGTTCCAAAAAAAGGTAATTAAATAATTACTAAAATTTTATATTAACCTATAAAATTAGTGGAATTCATAAAAAGTCTCAAATTATATTTATTTGGGCATTTATAATATCAATTATTCAAATTTTCCACTATTATGGTAATTACTACATCATCATTGTGTCATAAATAAATTAATTTATTTAATGTCTAAATATTATAAATAAAGTATCATTATGTAGGAAATCGTATTATATTTCTAATGAATATTTACAATTGAATTTATCTTATGTATAACCCTATATTAAAAATGTTTTAGTAAATAAAATTTGATTTTAACTCTTTTAACTCTTCTTTGAATTAAAGAATAATAAATGTCCTAATCTAATCCAAGTGTGCCTAAATGGTAATATTTTGTTCCTAAGGTTTTTTTGGTCAAATTAAACTTATCCAAGAGAATTAGGACATGTGTTAGGCTAATAATAATATCATTTTTACCCTTAACTACCCTTTTTACTTTTAACCGTGGTAAAAAAAGTAAAAAGTTACTATTCACCAAAAATTATTTTCATCTCATTGAACCTCATTTTACTTACTGATATCAACCGTGTCTCTCGAATTTGAGAAATTCCACTCACAGAAGCGGTAAAATTATGTTTTATGAAAAATTTATTTTTTAACTACCACTTAGTGTTTTCACTATTCATCAAAAATTGAAAGTTTCCAGAAAAATACCAAAAATTAGGCCTAAGATATATTTGATATTATGAATTCAAAAATGATGCCTATTTTACCAAATTCAAAACATATCAATTGCATTAATTAATTTAAAAATTAATTCCCGTCGTCAAAACAAATAGCGTGTTCTTAAGAGATAATAAATATCAAATGATTGACATTTGTTTATGTCTGGTTTAAATGTGAAATTACATCTAATGACCGACATTGTATTAAATTGTAAAAATATATTCTAAATATACTTTAAAACCACTCAAATTAATAATTTATCACTGTTAATTATTTTGATTAAAAAGGTTGTTTTTAATTAAAATTTAGTAATTTTCACTATTCATTAGAAAATGAAATTTATCCGAAAAGTACCAAAATTTCACCTTAAGCTAATTTTGATATTCCGAATTAAAAAATGAAGTCCATTTTGAAAAATAAAATTTAAAAAAAATACAAAAAGTGGTTATTTCTATTTCTAATGACTAGTTTTAATAATATTTTAATAGCATATCATTGATTAGCGAAACTCGGTATTGCATACAACACATGCTATCACGGAAGGTCGCGCTTGCGTGTAATGAAAGACAAGTCAAGGATGCATGTTGTGCAAGATTCTTTTGGTGTAGAGTACAACACAATACATTAATGAAATTAAAAAGAATATTTTTCATAAAATCTCAGGGTGTTACATTTATCATTACATTCAAATTCTCCTCATGCACCTCTATACATTTGGATAAAATAAGAATATTAGTTATAAATACAATCACAAATTTTTTAACATAATCTCTAAAGTCTCTATTCATTATTTCATTTAATATTTTTAGATAATTAGTGATTCATAATGGCATCACTAAGAATTAATAATTTCGTTACCTTATTTGAAGGTAGGTTTTCATAATATCTCGCTTCTCACTCTTTGCTGGGGATATCTATATTTATGGTGAAACTTATAAAAATATAAAGCTCCACATAGTTGATAAAAAAAACTCAATCCATGTAAGAGGAAACATGTTCTTTAATGTTATTTTATTGAGTTCATCATTATCAATGTAGAGGTGCATTGATCTTTTCTTCTTCTGAATGGGGAGGACCGGTGCACCCCATGGGGTCACACATGTGTGTATAATCCCTTTATCTAATATTTCATATATATATTTCTTCTAAAAAAGTTCAACAATGGACATTCAATATAGAGTATTGGATATCTGAAAATATCCAGCTGTAATCTTGAATGAAAACTCAATCTATAAACTAGAAGGATAACTAGAAAATTCATTATGAAATATATATGTATAATCTCTCACCAATGGAAAATGTTAAACAATTATTCAATCCTTAGCCTCAATTATTTAAGCCTAATACTAATGATCATAATGAAAAAAATATTCAGACTTAAGACGATGATACAAAAAAAGATTCATCAACATCCTTTCACTTTTGTAGAATCAATGGTTGATTTTTGATTCAGAGGGTGATTTTATTATATTTTACTTTTATATTATCTATGTATAAAATATTCCAATCCATGCCCATAATTTCTCTAAATTCCACTAAAATATGTGTCACATGGAATTCTGGGATGCTCAATCCAAAAATATAAAAAAGGGATATGTTATATGAATTGGATGATATAACTGACCCATATGTTGTCTTATCTAATAACTCATCATACAAGTTTTGAGTTGGAAATTGAATAGTTTTACTGAAAATGTATTAAAAATATATAATTTATAAAATGAGAATAAAAAATTACATTCCCAATTTTTGAATGAATAACTATTGTACATGTCACCACTTCATTAATAGGATCCACCTTTGCAGCTCTGATGGCATAAGATAACCCTTTTATCTAGTCCTTCGAGGTTGTTGTAATCAGCTATCACTGATAAAACTTTTCTTTTTTTATTTTTTCACAAAGTATCATTTGTCCATATAGTTATAACATTCGAAAAAATATTTAGGGTTTACATGAACGTTCTTTTTTTCTATCATAATGGTGGAATTATCCCAATTGAAAATCATTAGATAGGTTACCTTCTTCCTCTCACCTAAATACCTTCCAAGCCCCCTTTTGATTATTTCTATGATGCTTACATACACAATTTTTATTGGCAGTTTGTTGGAAATTTATTGCACAATTAGTTTTATCAATCATACAACCACATATAAAATTTATTTTATGTTCCTTATCCCCATGAAAACATTAATATTTTATGAAAAAAATTTCAAATTTGAGGGAACATAGAGAAATTTATTCATATATTATGATGTCTTGAACTTTCTAATCCATTCACTGACATAAATTTATCCATCCAAAGAAGTGAAAAATTTACATACATGGGAGTTGACAATGATTGAGTTTTGTTGTGAAAGTATAATGAATTTTACTTCATACCACCCAACAGATTCATCATCCTTTTTCTTGATGCAAATGAAAACCCTCTATATATTAAATTGGAGTGTTCAAGAAAATTAATTTTTTAAAAAATGGAATTACATCAACTTAGTCTCTTTTATCTCATCCTTAGTCTTTGTATTTTTGATCGACATCTACCGTTGATTAGCTACTCCAACCATACAATAAAGAGAAAGGATACCCTTATCTTTCTTATAGAATTGATGGAAAGATAATACAATTTCCATAGAATTGATACATTATTTAATAATAAATGTTTCATAAGATCCAGTAAAATTTGGAGGGTTTTTCTCATGATATACTCAATTGAAACATTCCCTTTATTAGATGGAATCATGTGTTCTACCTAATTTATGTTTTGGTTAAAAATATGAGTTAGTTCTGAATGTATTTACTTGAAGTTATTGTCTTCTTAATTCATTAAGATGGTCATATCATATATATAGTCATCACATTTTCGCTCACAGTGGTTGTTGATTTGTCTTATTATATTTCTATTCATTTGACTGAAAATATGAGAGTTAGGGGTGAAGATTATCAAAATTATAAACACATAAAGTAGAAACCATGAACATTAAATGGATAATTAATAAATGAAATATATTCAATAACATATGAATTTGAAGGTTTCAATATATTTTATCCATTATCTATTTACTAAAATAAAATATCATGGTAATTTCTATTACCTTTATAATGGCTCAAATAGAGTTTATGAATTTCCAAAACATATATCCCCAGAGTGATAAACTAGGAATGTAGTAGGGCTCGTAGTTGTGTACTAGGTTATGCTCGACTCAAACCTGATACACATATTTCATATTTATTATCACTAGTTATATCTACACCAAAACCACATCCAATGATAATATCAAGAAAGGGATTCAATTTCTCAAAAACCACATGTTCAGTACATCTCAATTATTCCATGATGTTTTTATTTACATATAATTGTCTTTATAATTATCCATAGTGTTCTATATAATTTTATATCATTCTAATTTCGAAATGTTATCTAAAAAATTAATATAATACCAAATATAGCTACCCCTTCCTTTTAAACGTAATTATACAATATTTTTTACATAGACATCCATTAATTAAAACCCAAAAATCATGAGGCCTAGTGTCATTTGAATTCTCGGATCATTACACATCAAATAAAACTAAAACATTTAATCCTTATTTTATACTCAATAGCGAGTTCCTAGTATCCATTTTAGCTCCTAAATATGTATAGGATAACCTATGGAATTAACGAATGAATGGGATGAGCTAAAATACTACTAATGGAGTAAATATTATAAGAAGTCCTAACATGTGAGTTAGTGGTATAACTTGATGTCAAAAAAGGGAAGGAACATGTGAAATCATTGGAATAATAAAAAAAAGATAATGGTTTTGTATGATCATGAAAACATGAGAATGTTGAATGTTCTTTAAAAATGAAAAAAAACAAGTCAAGACTAGTTACTAAGAAAACACTGCATGGTGGGAAGACTCCCACAATGGATTAGGTTTACTCACAAATATCATATATAAAATATCATGACACTAAAATGATATCCAATTAATTAAAAGGATATATAGTTTTACGCCAAACCATATGTATATTTTCATGTACATGCATATGAATTCCACAACATGATTTCAATTGAAATAAATTAACATAAGAATTATCCATCAAAAGAAATGTGTTTGATAATATTATTTCACAACATAAATAAAATAGATTCTATAAAAATAAAATTTAAGGGATAGTCATAAGTAATTTATTACACCCTCAAAGGGAGAATAATCTAGGAATACATGTTAGAGAAAAATATATACAATTTATAAGAATTCTATATCATTAATGTGTGATAAAGTGAGTTAGGGAGAAAATGACCATAACATAAAGAAAAGGGTTGGTTAAAAATATCACTGACGTTGAGACTGGGTAATCATTTGTGATCATAATGTACATGAATGATAATATTATGTTAATTATTTACATAATTAATAACATTTTTCAATTATATTAATACATTTAAATTAATTTTCACCAGGTCATATTCAATTATTTATCTAATTAATTTCACTGTCATTTTAATGAAAAACATCTAATATGCCTAAAATCGGATTGGTAAATTTACTAAGGTAAATGATATTATTATTTAACAAAAACCAAAATGGTAATTGTGAAAAAATTATAATTTTCATAAAAAATTATTGTTTTTAAAACATCCTTGAAATTGGGCAATAAAAATGAAATATGTTACAATCATCGAGATGATAGGTTCGGCATATGGAAGAGTAGCATTTCAATTTGTTTTTGTTCATGATAGAAAAAATGTAAGTGTTATTTTAAAATTATATAATGAAAATTTAATCATAAATATCATATATTTTTTATTCACTTATATATAAAATTAATGTGATGCGGTAATAATAAAATATAAAAATATGAATCGCATCGCTTCATGAGGAGGTAGTCTACCGTACATACGAATGTCAATGTCATTTTAAAATTGATTGTAAGGTAAGAAATTATATGATATTTTAATTTAAAATAAATATTATTATTTCGTTGTTATCTTTTATAAATAATAAATTACTTCTTACTACCTTCCACATAAAAAGAATGTGAAAAGATAATCTCATCGATTTGAGATGTGGTAGTGTAACACCCCAGGTAAACAAAGAATATGACATTTTTATATTTATCCCTATTTTTGAATAAAATTTTAATATTAATTTAAAGGGAACGCTATGCTCGATGGCTTACCCAATACGCAACAACGAGTTCCGTTGAAATCTTACGTTGCACTCTAATAATAAAAAAATTTTATTTTAAATGGTAGTAAACACCTAACTTTTGAAATGACGGGAATGAATAGAATTAACTAAAAAATGATTATATATGTTTGTCAAATATTTTTACTTTTTACGATAAATGTTAGTGGATTAAAAGTGTGAATGAATCCAATTTTATGTGTAAACATTCTAATATTCATTAAAAGGTCGATTAATCGCCTTTTGATGGCGAACAACATTTAAATACACTTTTTGACAATTTTATGTGTTATATTTGACCAAATAAAATTCTTCTTTAGAATCAGGATATCAAAATTTACTTTTTGTAAATTTTTGGTAGTTTTCCGATAAAGTTCGTTTTTACTGAATAGTGAAAAATGTTGTATTTTAATTCAAAACCTCTTTTTAATATAATTTATTTATATGATTAGATTATCTTTTGAATTGGTTTTAAAGTGAAATTAGAATATATTTTTACCATTTATTCCAATTTCTGTCATTTAAATTAATATCACTTTGAGATTGGACATAAACGCGTGTCAATCTTTTAATATATATAGTTTCTTAAAAACACGCTATTTGATTTAACAGTGGGAATTAATTATTAAATTAATTAATGAAACTTAAATGTTTTGAATTTTGTAAAATATACATCATTTTTAAATTCGTAATATCAAATATAGCTTAGGGTGAAGTTTTGGTATTTTTCTGAAAAACCTTAATTTTTTATGATTAGTGAAACCACAAAGTGGTAGTTACAAAAACTGATTTTTCGTTAAAATGGAACTTTACCACATCTGTGATTTGAATTTCAAAAATAAAATATAAATAATTTTCGATATTAAGTAAAATTTGGTTCAACGGGATGAAAATAATTTTTGATGAAAAGTAACATTAAAGTTTTATTAATCGCGATTAAAGGTAATCAGTGTGATTTAAGGTAAAAATGATATTATAATAAAATGAAAATATCTTGACACTTTTATTAACCCTATTGGATGACTCATTTCCTACCAAGACAACCCATGGGTTCGATTTTTGGATCCCCATGGAGCCACTTGGGTAAGATAATAACATTAATTCCTTTTATTTAAAGTAAAAGAAAAAATTACACAAACATGTATTGGTTTACTAAAACAATTATTACATGGGGTTATACAAGT
Source organism: Viscum album (assembly GCA_963277665.1). Lineage (NCBI taxonomy): Eukaryota > Viridiplantae > Streptophyta > Magnoliopsida > Santalales > Viscaceae > Viscum > Viscum album. Next base: position 1,452,230,889 of record OY728138.1, read on the forward strand.
CAGATTTCTGACTATAAATAGTCATTGTGAAGATAAATAATTTTCTACATCATAGTAATTTGTTATAATTTTTAGACATTAAATAAATTAAATTATTTATGACACCATGATGATGCATCGATTACCTCATTATTTAACAATTTAAATAAAATGGAACGATAATGTAAAATCTAAGACCTACACATGTCAAAAACCCATTATATGGGTGGATTTCGAACCCTTATCACCTTATCCTTGAAACACATCATTGTGGGACAATTAAAATCCGAGACTCATTTGAAAATAAAGTAACAATTTATACCTTTCCAAGAGTGCCCCATCCTCTCTTCTTATAAAAGGCCCCCACCTCTACCTCCTTACCCACACTTCTCAAGCCTTTAGATCGGCCAAGATCTGATATTTTGTCTCTCCACATCCCTATCCTCATCCTAGAAGCCTTACCTTAGGCAGTAATCTCTTCAAGAAACCCTTTTGGTTCAATCCAAAGGGAGTTACCCGATTTTAAGATAAAGTCTTCTATAATGTTCTTTTGTTTTATTTTGATTCTACAACCCTAGAAACTCATTTTATTATTTTCTTTTTTAACAACACCAGTATCTTCAATATACTAGGATGTTTTTATTTGAAGTATTATAGCTAAACTTTCACACACCTTATTCTAATGGTAAAACAACATACTGTTTTTGTGAATGGCGAATTTCTGCCTCACAAAACGATGATTATTCAATATTCTCTTAACACCTTTCATGGTGGCCATTATGATGTAACTATATTTTATATATGATATATATGGTATTTTTTTCTATATTATTCTGAATTTTATATTTAAGACATTCCTTTATGCTTTTCATGTTGTGCAAATGCGATAATTTCATACGAGGAAGTGTGGACTACCGCCCCCTCAAGTGAAGTGACTCGTTCATGCAATACATATAATGTATAAAGAATGAAATTAATGAACATATGTGACCAATATAAAATATATATTATACTGTAATTATAATATATATATCTCTCAATTATTTTTAATTCTATTAATATGACAAAGAAATGAATGTAGCGTCCATGCGTACGTACGACCTACCATCTCCATGAACGGTGTATTTCATTTATTTTTGTATCCAAATGTTATGGAGTAGTATAAAATGAATATGTACTCGATATATATGATATTTAAATCATTAATACTATTCTGGATATGATTTACTTATAACTACATGGACAATCATTTTCATACAAGTTCATTTTTTACGCATGTACCAAACATCGACAAAAACGTCTCATATGAACTCACATTATTAACCAATTATTATAAAATTATAATATTTGATACGAACTGAATAATAATATTTAAAAGTGGTCCTTAAGAAATTAGAAATTTACATAAGTTTATTATTCAGGAATATAATGAAACAAACAAGACAAGTCATACTTGAGGTAAGGGATCCAACCCCTCTCTTTCTTTTTAAATACTCTATTTTATGTCATTTATTTTAATCTAATATTTCTTATGTTTGGGGATGTTATTTTATATTCATCATACTGTAATTTATATTTTCATATTATTAGATACCCTATTTGATCTTATAAATACATTTTTTTAAGTTTTAAGTGGCACCGTTAGGCTGCCGAGTTTTCGTAAGGTATTTTTCATCTCACTTTTATTCCCGTGAGATTTATGCTACAGTTGCCACCATTTCCTTTGAGTGGTGTATTTAAATACCATTATTATACTCCTTGTGTAATATAACTTCATTTATGGGTATTTTAATATTCATTGTATGACCCTTCTTCAATGGGGTGTAGGTTTTGAAAGTTACCCAAATCGGTAAGGGGAGCTTTCACCCTCCTCTTCTTTAAATAGGCTTCCTTTGTTATATCTTTTAAATTCCATATTATTATGTTGATATATGTTATTTTATATCCTTATTTATATAAATTTAGTTTACAAGTGATTAGATACCCTTTTTATCTCTCATCAACTCATTTTTGGAATTTTTAAGTGACTCCGTTAGGCTGTCGAATTTTTGCAGGGGAACTTCTTAACCCAATATTGATTCTTTTGGATAAACTTGTACCCCTTGAATATGTAGTTTTATGTATATATGTAAATAAAATCTGATTTTTTACACTTAATATTCACTTATATTTGCGGTATTTATATTTTTCACACATAATCATGTAATTGATTTATCCTTAATCTAAGGATACCGACTTTGTAAGGGACTTCGTCTCAATCTCCTTTCATTGAGGCATATTTTGTTTTATACACAAATTTCTTTTATACGGTGTATAAAACCCTTTTACTTCTACTTTTATTCTAAAGGAATCTTTTCTATATGAATCATTTTACTAAACGACAAAAAGTATGTATCTTTTTAATGAACGCGGTGACAACAACCTTTTCCGTCACCGCGAGTATTATTTTGTCTTTGGCTTCCTCAACAAGCCGTAATGTTTTTAAATTGAAATAAATACCATATACTCTTTTATGTATTTTGGTATTTAAAATGGTTTTTTATAATGGATTTGTTATTTCAATATATTTAAGTGATTTATTGTGATCAAAGTGTGGAAATTTCTTCTTTCCATTATATTTGTTTTATGTCTTATGATTTTATAAAGATACTTTGACATTTAATGGGTGGTTACATGATAAACCATGTGACAGGTGGTGTCGTGAATACCAGGAGATGAGGTTACATTATATCCTCCAATGCATTGGGTATGGAAGTCAGCCGTATGGCTATTCCATTAAGTGATATGTGTGGAAGTCAACCAGAGGGTTATTCCACTTAAGTATGTTTGTGTCCCAAGTTACCTTTTTATATTAAGTGTTCATTATATGGGTTTTATGGTAATATTTTGGTTGAAATAGGGTATGTAATGGTCTTTTATTCAGTGAAGTGTTTTTACTACTTCATGAAGGTGAAAAGTATTACTTTGGTAAAGTATTCATGGTTTACTTGTTGTTTTGAAAAAATAACAGTTTTCCTTCCTTGTGTATCCTTTACTGGGATTTTTATGCTCATCCCATGTTTTTGAAATGTTTTTCACAGGACTTAAAGATGAATAGGGTCAAGGATGGGATCATGGAACGACATTCTATCTAAAGCGTGGAACTAGACATGTTCCTTTTTAAGTGTTTTTTTATGGAAACTTAGTAGAAGTGTCTACTATGTAATATTTCGAGATGTAATAGTTATGAAATAATTCTCTAAAACTCTAATCCTGAAAAGATCCTCAATGTTAATTATTCATTTAATTCAATATTAATTAAGGTTTAAGGATGGGGCCTTATAAGTGGTCCTCTATACACACGAGTTGTGTTATAATATTTCCAAAATAATGGAAGGTAAAAAATAGTTTATGAGATATTATAATTACATTTGAATAATTTTATAAAAATGATCATATATCATTATAAATTAAATCATTATATAAGGACCTGAGAAGTTTTTATGGAAAAAATTATGTTGGTTCATATGGTTGTAGTCCTCTGTACACATGGTTAATTGTTTTGTTTCACATTTGAGTGATGAGGAGACGATTATAGATTGTTACATTAACATAAACACATAAAATTATAAATAATATTGTTATGTTATTATGTAATCATAATTTAATATGGTTTGAATGAGGTTGAATTGGAAATAAAAAAATTCTCTATTTAGTACATTTCCGCTTCTTTAGATAATTTTTTCAATTTTTCACCAAAATCCATGCAAGGTTTCTTTTTTGGGAAAAAAATAATTCTATGATTAGCGAATGCAATTGATTAAGTTATTTGGGTTGTTATTTTCTAAACCAATGGGCTTTGTAAGTGTTAAATATAGTAAGAAGGGGGTAACCATTTATAAGTTATGGACATGACATGGATGGAATTTTTGAAATGAAAGTATTGCGTAAATGTTTCTGTAATGACAAAAGTCTCCAAAATTGACCATTTTTACCATTTTAAGATATAATTTCAAAATTCGACAAGAAAATATTAATTAGATATTATTTATTTATTTTTAACCCTTATCATATTAATTTAACCCCCAGTAAACCAATAATTTCCATAACTATGGTAAATAATGTTTATAATTGTCAAAATTCATTTGCTCAAAAATTAATTAGAAATTTTAACAAAATATAAATAATTTTAATTCAAAAATATATATTTTTCCAAATTCAAGTGACATATTTTGAAGTTTTACATTTAAATTTAAACCTACAGACGTGTGAGAAGATATATTTTTCATGAAATTTATTTTTTTTAAATATAGAACTCATATTAACTATGATGTAACTAATAATTGTAAAATTAATTTAAATTTAATATAAATCATTCTTAAATTGGGGATATTTTAATTATTTAAAATGGAGACACATTATTCCCTTTAGAAGTGTTCTCAAAAAAATCAAACCCTTAAGATAAACATATAATCAAATAAAGTATAATGATATTATAAATACAATTACTTGGATTCAATATAAATTAAAATTATTAATGTCAATTTAAAATTAAATTAAATTATTAATTGTTCAACAATTATAAAAAATAAAAGAGATTTTATAAAAATTATTATTTTTTAGTGTTTATTGAAAAAATCAATTATTTCAACAAAATCACAAAATTTTATCCAAAGTTAATATCTATATTCAAATTTAAAAATAATTTTCATTTTATAAAACAAATTTTCTGAAATTTAAAAAATTATTTATAATATTTTTTCACAAAAATAAATAAATATCATTTTTGAATGATACTTAATTTTTTGTAATAAAATATATTTAGTACACATGAATTTATATTTATTAATAATTTTTAAATAAATTGACATTTAACTGGAACTTAATATATATTTCATATGTTATCTAATAATATTTATACACAATAATTCAATAGTTAGTTTATATCAGTCACATTTAATGAATAATAGTTTAATTATAAATCATGGATCATTTAAGCATAGTGTTGTGAATCACATTGGTATAAAACTCTACTCCAAGAATAAATCAAAAAAATTTGGTTGATGAAAGGATAAAAATAAAACTCCAAGAAGTATCTTAGACCATGGTAATGGAGTATACCTTACATGTTAATGTTTTTTAGAATATTTGAAATAAGTTTGTTATGTAATTAATAAGGTTCTGATAAAACATCAGTTAAATAGGACCCCATCTAAATTGTGTTAAAGTTGAAAACTAAAGGTTAATTGATTTATTATTTTTTGAGGTAATGTATTTATAAAAAATAAAAATAAAAATTTAAAAACATTTTACTACAAATTTATACCAAATATTTTGAAGTTTATAAACCTTCAATAATTCTTATAATGTTTTTAATAAATGAACCACGATTATAGATGAAAATTTTAATTAAATATTTGATGAAATAGAACCTCATTATCATAGGGTTCAATTTGTAGACCATTGAGATTATATTCCTGTTAAAAATATAAATATTTCCCATAATACCAACGAACATGCTACTTTTTTACGTCATAAATCTCTAAGAATAGTGCAAACTAGACTCCTTTACATTGAACATGCATATGACGTACCACGAAAATCAGCTCCCAGATCTATTATGGATTAAAATTTATATCCTTTGGATATTTTTATTGGTGATCATGATATATGTACTCAACTATATCATCACATAGAAAAAATCTTGAACATTAAGCCTAATTGTCTTAAATTTAATCTAAGAACATTATATATGAATTTTTAAATTAATATACGGTAGTGGATATGAAAAAAATAAAGGAACGATGTTAAAATATCATTATATATTTGAATTAGTTGAATGACACAAAGTCTACCTTACTGTTGTAAAAAAGAGGGTGTTAAAAAACAAGGTTCATGATTTATGCATGATAGTTATATATAAAGAAATAATTGTTGAAAAAGGTCATAACCAAGAGTTATGAGTTGATTATGAAGAGACATAGCCACCTAATGCTGGACATGAAGAGTCATTAGAATATCATATATGAATATTACATCATTAATGGTGAAATTTTAATATATTTTACATTAATACATGCATGGGGATTATAAAAGTGTGGATTATTTTAATACTAGGAACATTATAATATTATTTCATTAATGATATTCAATGTATCACACAATGTTCTTATCACATAGTAATATCCATCAAACTACCCTATTTAATCCATACATGAAAATATTCAGAATATATACATAAGAAACACTGACATTAGGGTCTCGATATGGGTAAAAATAAGAGATATCAATCAATTAATATAAGTGGCCATAATAGATCAATTAGTCCAAGAGAGGAATATCATAACATATGTAAATCAAACACATTGATTCAACTATATTTAATCATAAATTATGGAAAAATTATTTTCATAATAAAATAAATTAGTTTTAAGTGTATGGAATAATTAATAATAAATCATCAGCCATGAGGAAATGTCATAAGAAAAATATATATTTTTTGGGATAAACATAAGCATGGAAATTCATTTCCACTGTTAAGGCTCACAACATGAAAAATCATTGTAGATGGAGTTACCTCCCCAATTCATCATTTTTAGAGTCATTCATCACTACCAGGAAAATCTTATTGGTTGGAGTCCCTTAAAAATATGTGTTCACTCTGCATTGCAGACATTATAATCACAATAAATATCTAGATTTACTAAATTAATTGGGAGGATATATTATAATGGGATCACATGTCACATAATGAAAATCATATATTTTTGATCTATGTGGTCATAACACATTCATAATATCATTATGTCATTACACATGTATTGGAAGTGGGTTTCATAGACATTTCATCATTTTATCTTACTATAACTTATTAAAAATTAATTGGTTTGATAAAGGTTTCATCTTAACAAAATTACCCTAAGGGATAGAAATAGGTTTCCTAAAATCATCCTAAAATAATCAGCATTATAAGCCATCATGATAAATAAATTTGAAGGTAACATATGATAATATCCCTGGTTATGTATAACAACCGTTAAAATATGTTTTCATAGATTAAAATACCATTAAAAGACCATTAATACATTTATTTGAAAACAAATCCTAATATTTTGAATTCTTTTTAAATAATAATAACCATAACATTGATAAAATCATTTTATATGAATAAAACCTTAGAACTAATGGTCATTAATTGTGACATAATGATTTCATTCCATATATGTTAAAAGAAACTGTTCTATTAACACATTTATAAGAAGTCAAAAATAATATGTTCAATAAAATTTATGGAATATTAATTTTTAAAACGATATAAATAAATTCAAAGTTATTGAATTGAATTTTCCAAAATACCTAAATTTTAGGTAATAAATTTTATTACAAAAATTAAATCATGTATATTGATGAAATATTTTGATGGCCAAATAAAAAATATTTTTAAATTTTCCATCAAAATTCTTTCTCAATATTTTTAAGTAACAAATTGAGAAAAATGTATCAATGCATAAAAACTCAAGTAATAAACCTAGGAGCAGAAAATATACGATGTGTTGTAGGATAATATACATATAATTTTCTAGAATCCTAAATTTAAAATATACAATCTTCAAAAGAAATGACATTTTGACATAAACCTCATAACTCAAGTCATATCATGGTTCATACATGTAAAAATATCACATATAATAAATATATTTTTATATATAAACATATTATATAGCTATATTCATATATAAATTACAATTTATCATTAATTTATAATTTCGAATTGTCCTTTTATTAAAATTTCTTCAAGAAAGTGAACATTATTGTAAAAACTAGTATGTTTTCTATACTTGTTTTGTTTTAATGGTTTTGTTTCAAGCAATATGATCATGTTTTAGCCATATTTAAAACTATAGTCATGAAATAAGTATCATATTTATTATTTATATATACATTTATAACCATTCATATAATGTGGTTAGGAAAAAATAATTACATCAATTCAGAGGGATGGTACTCTGTACGTGTGCATGAGTGATTTTTTCACATTTTGATGGATGGAATGAAAAAATGTTAAATATTTATATACCATGAAAAAAATCACTAATGTATCCTAAATATCATATATATTCATTAATTATGTTTTAATTACTATCCATGTAATGTAGAATGAAATGAATCACATCTCTTCATTAAGGTGGAACTACACATTTAATTAAAGAATAAATATGACATAAATATCATATATAAATATTATATAAATCATAATAACAAAACCTGAATAATGGTTGTGTAAAATGAATCTTATATCTACATGGAAGATTTAGTCCACATGTTTGAAAATGAGATACATTAATTTCTTATTTTAAAGGAATGAAGTATAAAATAAATGATAAATAATCAGGAAAAAAGTAATCACATTTCACATAATTAATTTATACTCTTATAATGAATAACATAGTTTTATATTAGGTAAAATATTAAAAAAAAATTACTGTTCTCGGTTATGTGTCATATCTCTTCATTGATAAACCTCTTTTGGTTTACAAACTATTCCTTAAAAGAAGGATTTTATGATATATAGAATGACCTCTACGACATGAGGATGGGTTTAAGGAATTGGTTTGGGTTAGTATTCACTGTGAGAAGAGGCTTCTGATGTGTAAGGGGGAGGAGTGAGATAGTGTCCTTTTATAAAGAAGAGAGAGGATACACTTGGAATGTTTCCAAAATACTAATATATATTTTGGACTAACATAGACCAATTGGATATAAAAAGACTCATATGAAATTATTTTATGATATAGGGTCTAAATATGACTATAAAATATGATTTAGGAAAACATTATTTATTTTAACCCTTATCTCTTTTGATTAACCCCACATTGATCCGTTTTAACATTAACCTTTGAAATGAATTTTCCTCAGTTATTATTATTAATTACCAAAATTTATTTTGACACTGTTATATAATATTTCTAATGAAAAATACAAATATAGAATCTATTTTATAAAATTAAATGACTATAATTAGGGAAAAATATCATCTTAAAATAAACTATAAAATGTGATAAAAAACACGTTAAAAAAATGAATTTTTACATATAAAAATGTTCGTATAAAAAAATTAAAATAATATATATTAAATAAACTTAATTGAATAGTGGTTAATAAAAGATTAAATAAATTTAATATTATATTAATAAAATTATTATAATTTTTTAAGACATGAAAAAATGATAGTTTTCATATAAAATTATTATTTTCTACTATTCGCCGAAAAATCATATTTTCCAAATAAATCAATAAAATTCACCAAAGGTTATAATTTATGTGCTAACAAAAGATATTATGTTAATTTAATCAAAAATATTTTCTAAAAATTATAGAAATTAATAATAACTTTTATTCCCAAAATGCAATAAAACCCAATTTCGATGAAAATAGCATTTAATAAATTTATGAAAAATTATGTACTTATTTATTATTATTTAATTAATAAATTTTAATTATATAAATGTTTTGAATATTTTTTCATAATTTAGTATTCTGATTCAGATTTTTAATTTAACATGTGGCTTATAGTGGTCACATGTAAATAACAATAAGTCAATAGTATAACCTGGTTCATTTAAACACAATGTTGCGTGTAAAGAAATAAATTAAAAAAATTAAATTTATATAAAGGGAGATATATCATAAAATATTGGTGTATGACATTCAACCCTAGAAAAGAACCTAGTTCTAAAAATTCTATCATTTTGATACAAAAAAGGATTATTCTTCCACAACATATCTTCTCTTTACCAAATAGATTCCTCAAATTTATGGTTTCACCACACAAAAATTGACCATGTGAGTGGTCTTATTTCACCAAATAGTCTCTATTCAATCTAGAATCTGTAATGGGTTTTCCTTATAAGAGAGATATTTCTACAGTTGTATGACCATTAGGTTTAGTATATTTGAATGATCTTGTCACGACCCGACCTAATGGGGCTTGAGCCGTAACTCCCCAAGCCTGATTTAATAGGTCAGGGGTTGGAGACTAGATCTGTGTAGGCTATCACACACATGGAAGGAATTATCCTAAGTTATATATATAGATGAACCCACAAACACATCCATGCAACACCACAAATATAAATATAAATATATATATATATATATAAAAATATATAAACTGAAAAGAAATGCATGCATACATCTAACCCACAACCACAATGCAACAAAAGTACCAAAGTGAAAATACATGGCCCACCAAAAGAAAACTATAAATATGTCTATATTTCTTAGAAGTAGGGGATCTCTATCAAAATCACTCACCAGAAAGCTCCTCGGCAGAACTCTAGTAAACACCCCAGTCGGTCGAGCTCACTAAGCTCTGCCTGCTACGGGTCCTATTGGGACTCTGTCCAAAGGAATATGATCTTCAAAAGACACAAATCATGTGTCGGAAAATCCCATGAAGTTATGAATATGAAGATACTCAGTATTCTTCCTAAAACCACCAAAAATAAAAGTGAGGAACAGAAAGGCATCAGTCTACCCATCCAATCCACAGGGTTACTAAATTAGAGAGAAACTCTATCTCAAGACCGTCCTCGACTAAACCCAATTAGAAATCTCAAATAGGTATATACGCATACATATAAAAAAACATATAGATAGAATTGTATCAGGAACCAAACATCAATAGGTTCTGACCTCATCCCCAAGGTCAGATTCTACACTAGGTTCTAAGGGAACATATAACCAAGAGAACACGATCATCAAGCTCTGTTATCCCAGATGAAACATGTTTGTGAGATACACTCCATCAGATATCATAATTAAATATGTCACTCAAAATCTCAGTATAAACACCAAAATCCTTCGATAGGAGATCACTGCTTGGGTCTGCTAGGGGATACAAGAACCCAAGATGGTAACATGGAAGTCTCTAAGAAAGAAGATCATTACAAGGATCCACAGGGCTATAATATAACTTAATATGACTTTCCACACAACACAACACACAGATAGAGGGTTGTCACCCATATAAATTTAGTCTCAATGATACCGAGAACCCCATCTAGTATAACTCACAAAGTAGGGGATCGAACTGATGATACCACAAACCCCACTGAAACTACACACTTAGTGAGGGATTGTATACGATACGATTATGTAACCCAAATAATATCCCCCACTATATAGGGGATCATAATTCTGATGATGCATTATATCCTACGGGTTTTTCCTTCTAGATAAGGGATCACTGCCTATCGAAAAGCGGTCACAACGATACCAAGAACCAGATCTACGGAAGCGAAGCTAGAAGATCCTACCATGGACTCACTAGAGGGATTCCATAAATATATATGAAATTCATCCTATCGAGGGAATCAAAATCCTCTACTGGGTTTGAAATTCCATGCAAGCCATCATAGGAAAAAACAAAGGGATTTCACTCAACCACTATAGGTCTAAACATTGGTAATCCTAGGGACACCCACCATCGACACATTATGCACCTCCTAGGCCCAAACTGAGGCTATCATTGCATTCTTCGTGAAAAAACATGCAGGATAGGCTATTTACTCACCTAAAATGAACAACCGGTGAAAATCTATTATTCACCATAGTATGTCCCAGTCAGGCCCACACCTAAATATCGAAACTCAATATGAAAATCAATCCATTGAGGTCCACTTGGAAAAATTCACTAGGTTGACTACTCATTCATCTAAAACGAACATCATACAAAAAAGTCACGTTTCTCTATAAAGGACAAAACCCAGCTTCATGGTGCCCACACCATGATCTATGTCCCATCACCCAAAATCTATCAGGAAATTCCTACTTTATAATTAGGATCACAACTCTAAATACAACACGTCAATTAGACACACCATGAAGAAGTTATGGTGGGTAGAAGCTGAATAATAATAAAATATTAATATTATTTCATTGTATCGTAGCCTCGGTCCACAAACCAAATTCATAAAATTACTTAAACAATACCAAAGATCTCATCTTGATTCTTGGATCACATCTCCGTAAATGACTCACAAATAAGACTTATGGTTTGTGAGTTATAGGGGACTAAAGAACCTCCAAAAAAATCTAGCCGGACCACCACCAACGCCTGACCAGATGCCCGCGTCACCCATGTCGGAGTCACCATGCCACCTTGCTCTTTTCCAGAATCCACCACGCTCTTTCGCACTCTGCTATTCCATTACCAGATTCTTCCATTGTCACCACTGGAATCCAGTTACACCACCGAAATACTTCCACAAACCACCGGAAGCACCCCTGTGCTCCAAATTTAGATATGAAACATGTTTTGGAAAACGTGAGAAAAAAATACACAACCATTATGATCATTCGAATAAAAAGCATATAAACTATATCTGGGATTTTAAAACACAAACCGCCAACCTCACAGGAGAAACGCTAACGTTCGAGCCTGGGTTTTAGCTCCAAACCATCCCTTTCATGATCTAGGAGCATCTGACATTGGAATTGGTGCTCACTGGCACTTCTTTTGCTCCATTCTCCAGATTTTCATCTAATAATGGATAAGGATTCCCCAAATGTGAATCAAATGTGAGGGGGAATTATTCATTTATTTTATTTTCAATTAATTAATTAATTAATTCAACAATTATCTATGCCCACATACAAAACTACAATTTTGGAATAGATTAGCTCATCCCTAGGGTAAATGAGGAATAAAAAACTCGTCGGTGAAATCATAATTTTTTTTAATTTTCCTCTCAATAGTTATTCAATTCGATGCCCATAAATAAATATATTTATTTATTTATGAAAACACCAATGCTCATATATTTAAATAGTAGGCCCACACCCGCAAAGAATAAACCCCTCCTAAGATAAATGACACACTCTGAATGCAATTGTGACCTTGGATTTTGGATACGAGCTTCCATTTAGTAAAAATACGATCTAATCTATGTTTCTAGTATAAAAATACTTAATATTTTTATAAAATTAATTCTAAGCAAACCCGGCCTTAGAATCGTATGTTTTCTGCGCACCTAGCTCTGGAATTATATTTAGGAATATTCCAAAGTCTAACAGGGCTAACACCCAAGTATCAACATCCACACCATGATTGTACATTTCATCCCTGAAAATCCATAAGCACGAGGGAATGAAACTGAACTCTAAATCGGGTTTCTCACTCTAGTGATTTAACCCAAAAATAACCACAACAAAGCCACTAAGGGTTCCCCCGCTTCTAATGAGAACACACTCTACAGAACCCAAGTCCTTTTTCACAAACTCCCCAACACATAGCTCTATCCCCAAGAAGGAGGAAGGATTCATTTTCATAATACATTCGAGGCACGTTGAACAACATCATCACAGGGTCTTACCAATGCCCTGAATGCACCGCGAGCAAGCAATGAAAAGAGAAGAGTATCACCTAACAGTTTCTAGAAAAAACTACTATAAAATGAATAAAATACATACATTGTACCAATATAAATTCATGGAGCCTTAGTTTCAACAAAATTTAAAGACTGTATTTGTCCTCGCCCCCATCCTACAGCTCCCTTAGCGCAGTGTGGACAACCTTGGGGAGGTGGTGGTGGAAACTCATACCACCTTCCACCACCCACTACTACAACTATTTTGTCTGCACATACACCACTATGTGGACCTCAAAACTCAGGATGATTCTTCTTATAAGGTGTCATGTCGATCTGCTCCCTCTCTACTACATAGTTGGTCAGAAAATCTCTAGCAAGATACCCTCAGCTGTCAGAAGAAAAAGACTGCCTCTCATGTGGCTAAAAAAACCAGTTAGAGATACCTGAGAACCCTTAGCCTTGGATACTCCCTCATGGGGTCTCCTCTTAAATGTTTGAGCACGTTCGGTCCCCTACTCATGTCATCAGCTACAAGATACAGAACCAGCTAATGAGGTTTCATCTCCAATGTTCCCAACACAAACATGAGGAATCTGCTCAGCTAGAAATCTCTCCACCACCAATGCCCACTCTAGCACTCCAGCATAGGGGGGTAGGCATAAGGAATCCACACCTTCCAGGATGTTTCAAAATAGTCTATGTTCGAGGCTCTGAACCCTAAATAATGGGTCTCGAACCATATACAATGAGTAGCGTGACAGGTCTATAAACCTCAATGAGTACTCCGACATAGTCATGCCCTACTGCGAAAGCTGAAAAATCACCTAAATCTACGCTGAACTCACTGTAATTTGATAGAAATATTCCTTGAAGATCTACTCAAACTCTATACACAAGAGAATCTCCTCTTCAAGGGACTATGTCACCATAGTTCACCATCGCCTAGCCGAACCATGCAGAAGGCTCACCGCTAGGACCACCATCAGATCCAGAGGTGTCCTCACCAAGTGAAAAACTCAAGAGACTGCTTCAAACCTGTAATTAGCTACCCAGATTATAGATCCCATGGTACCTCAAAGGTTACTACCTTTGGAACTCATGCATCTCACTCTACTTGAGCACATTCCCGCCCTTCACTACAGGGAAAAAACAACTTCTTGAAAAGTGGTGGTTCAACTGGCAGAACACGTGGAGGTATGGCCTCAGAACCAGTGTCCCACACCAAAGCCTCTACTCGGGGTGGTTCATCACCACAATCCCACTGTGAAACCCTAACTGGATTTCATCATGGTGGAATCCTAAAAACCAATCAAGACCCACAACAGGCAAAGAGTATATCTGGGAATATAACTCAATAAGGATAAGGGAAATCCAAAACACGGTCTCATATTATGTGTGTACCATTATTTCCCTACAACCAGTGTACTAATATACTATGTCTAAAGGTAGGTTATCAGAGTCCTGGTTAATGGATATGTTGACCGATGTACAAACATTGGAGTCCTTGGTCTGAAATTTGAACTCAAAACATCCTAAAACAATCATAATGATCCAGAACCAAAACTCCTTGATAGACCAACTAGACTCATATATCTCAAAGGTGGAACCTCATATGATACCACTCTATCATTACCCAGCACAATAGTGCTCGATATGCGTCTCACCAAGCCCACCTCTAATAGGCCAGGGGATGGCGACAAGTGCCGAGTTGGATATCACAAACATGGGAGGCATTAGCCTAATGTATATATACACACACACCCACATAAACATATATGTAACAGGTCATAGATATATATGAAAACAAAAAATAAGTGCATGCATACATCTAATCCACAACTATAGTAGAAAAAAGTACAAAAGGGAAAATACATGCCCTATAAAAAAATTTCTCTAGCATCCAATCTTCTCAGAAGTTGGGGATTGCTGTCAAAAGAAGCCACTAGATAGATTCTCAGTACAGCTCCGGCAAACAACTTGATCAGTCTATCTCACTATTCTATGCCTAATTCGGGTCCTCCTGGGACACCGTCAAAAGGTATGTGGTCTCTACAAGACACAAAACATATAGAGGATAATCCCTTGTAGTGGTGTGTATAAAAATACTAAGTAGGAACCCCAAAAACCCCAAACAAAAAGTGACCAACTGAAAGTCATCAATCTATGTAACCCAGCTAGAGGGAACTCAAAACAGAGAGAAACTCTATCTCGAGACCATCCTTGGGTAAAATCAACTATAAAGATCAAACAGGTATATTCTCATAAATATACTTTGAACATCTAGATATATCTATACCAGGAATCGAACATCACGAAGTTCTAAACTCATCACCAATGTCAAATTCTACAGAAGGATCCAAGGAAACACATAACCAAGAGAACCGACTCGTAAAGCTCTGTAATCCTAGAAGACACCCATCCATATGATACTATCTATCAGATATCATCGTTAACTATGTTACACTAAAACTCAGTGGAAACACCAAACTCCTCAGATAGGGGATTAATCGTTGGGTCTAATAAAGGATACACGAACCCAAGCCAGTAACTCAAAGGTCTCTAAGATATGGGATAACTCCCATGATCCACTAAGGGATACTACGTCCAGATCCGAAGTTCCACATAAAACACCACTAAAATAGAGGATATTTTCCATATTAAATGTGGGATAAATGATTCTAGAACACCATCTAGTATAACTCACAATGTTGGGGATTGAACCGATGATACCACAAACCCCACCAAAATTGCACGCTAAGTAGGAGATCCTTTACTTGATGATTCTGCAACCCTACTAATACCACCCACTGCATAGGAGATCATACTCTCGATGATGCCTCAAACCCTATAGGGTTCTCTTTATAGATAGGGGATCACCTCCCATGGATAAGCAGTCACAACGATACTAAGAACGTGATCTAGGGAAGAGAATCTAGAGGATACTACCCCAGACTAACCAGAGGGATTCCACAACTCTATTTGAAATTTATTCTATCGAGGGGATCACAAACCTGTATTGGGGTTGTAATTCTACATGAAACCTCATAGGAACAAACCAAGGGAGTTCACTCAACCACTGGTGTTCCAAACATCACAAACCCAAGTGACCCTCAACACCAATACACTATACATCTCCTAGTTGTTGACTGATTCTACAATTGTGTTCTATGTCGAAAAACATGGAGGATAGGCTATTTACTCGCCTGAAACAGAAAACCATAGAAAATGTGATATTCACTATTTCATGTATGAGTGGGGACCACACCTAAATTCTGAAACTCATCAACCGGATGAACCAGTTTCGATCCCCTTGGAAAAATTCATGACATCGACTACACACTCATCCAAAATGGATACTATATGAAAAAACCATGTTTCTAAGTAAATGTCATTACCTTGCCTCGTGTGGCCCACACCCTAGTATTAGTCCCATATCCTTAAATATATCTTGAAAAGTCAAATTTACCATCAGTATCACAATACAACTGATGTCACATCAATCAGACACTCTGTGCAGAAGTTATGGCGGGTCGAAGCTGAATAATAATAAAATATTATTGTTATTTCAATGTTATATAGCCCCTAGACATGAACAAAATTCATAAAATTCCATTAAAAGTCACAAATGTTTGGTATTGATTTAAGGATAAATTCACTAAAAATGGCTTGCAAATCAGACTTCTAGTTTGGGAGTTTCGTGTTTTTAACGATCCCCGGGAAAAATCTGTCCGGACCACCGTTGGGTCGCCAGAAACCGCCAGAAACCGCCTGACTAGACCGTCGTGCCTCCTCTGCCAAATCGTACTTGTATCCTAACAACCTCCTTGACCCCACCGTACCTGCTATTACATCACTATATTCTTCCATTGTTGCCGCCAGAATCCAGCCACGCCGTAAGAAAACATCCACAGACCACTAGGAGCACCCACATGCTCCAAATTTAGATCTGAAATATGTTTCTGAAATCTTAGAATGCAAAATGATATAAATGATATAGGATATTAAAACACAAACCACCTACCTCGTAAGAGAAACACAGATGTTCGAGCCTAGATCAGTGCTCCAAACCTACCATTGTACGATTCATGAGAGTCCGCCGTAGGAATTGGAGCACGTTTGCGCTTTGTTTTCTTGATTCTCTAGTTAATAATTAATGAATAGAGGAGGATTCCACTGATGAAAAACTAACATGAGAGGGGAGGATGATAGATTTATTTTCTTTTTAATTAATTAATTAATTAATTCAACAATATTTTACGCCCCCAACCAATTCTTCCCACCAAAATATTATGTCACCCCTAGGGTAAACGCGGCATTCAGAACTCAATGATGCACACATAATTTTTATGTGAGGCTCCACTCAGAAGTTATTCATGTCAACGTCTATAAATAAATTTATTTATTTTATTATGATAATTCCATTGGTCACCTTTTTCTAGAGCAGGGCCGCGCCAGCTAAGGTTACACCCAATCTAGGGTAAACGACACTCTCCAGACACAATTGTGACCTCAGATTTCTGCTCCGAGCTACTACTTAGGAGATAACTAGTATCCTCCACGTTCATATTATAAAAATACTTAATATTTTTATAAAATTAATTTCAGACACACTGGGCCTCAAAATCACATGTTGTCTTCGTACCAAGCTCTAGAATTATTCGTAGGAATATTCCAATGCCCCACAGTGCCAAAACCCAAGTTGCTACAGATCATGTGTGTTCTTCTGAAGGATAGATACATGGACCCCATTGTGAAATTGAGATGGATTAAGTGTAAGTGATAAATTATAAGCACTCACCCTTATACGGTCGTGATTTTTAAAGGGTCCAATATATTTAGGGATTAATATTACCCTTATTCCAATTCTAGTATCCTTCTTCTAGCTAGATATTTATAGGAATACATTTTTACCAACATCAAAATCAATATCTCAAAATAGATTATCAAAATTTCTTTTTATAGAATCTAAGATAGAATTATGTCATATAGGATGGATCAATAAATATATTAAATTTCCCAAGTTAGTGATGGTCCCAATAGCTTCCTTTATTTAACCTCATCATCACATGTTTGGTTTCCATACTTCCAACCATATTGGATTACTAAGGCGACATATGAATTCTAAAATGAAAGTTATTAATGTAATAAAAATCAACCAAAGGAAGGTGTTGATCCAAAACAGCTTTGAGATCCATAGAATATGATCAGATCTTATCATTACAGATTCAATAGTCATATCAAATAATAAATCAATTTGAGAATGACATGCAATAATAATGATCAGCACTATACTCAAATATTTTTTAAGGAATATCCATATAATTTAGGTATACCTCACATCAAAATATATTAAAAAGGAATGTTGAATTTAATGAAAACAAAAAACTTTGTTAATGTATATCCACAATAGTTTAATAGAAGATAAGTATTATTTCCTAGAAATAAAAGGTGCGGATTTTCTAAAGTGATTGACTACAACCCAAATATAATTATACCTTTTATATGTTTTGGGTGTTTGTTGATGAAATATGTGGTAATTTTTTCCATTTTTCATTGTGTTTGGGTAATGTTAATAACACCCCCTTAGATTTTTTCTATCATGCATATCTTTTTTACACACCATTCATCCATATACTTACTCTGAAACATCATAGTTCATTTTATGCAGACAAAAATACTATTTAATATCACTATAAATATTCATACATGAAATATCTATTGTTAATGGTGAGCTAGTATCTCTATCAAATAGAACTTTCTTAAAATATCATATTTATGGGAAACATACTCATTTCATGAAACATATTATTCCATTATAATCACAATTGTTCTTAGGAATCTTTCTCACCAACTTCTATAATTCCACATACTCCTTATGTATCTCTCTAATCATCACATGGATTGATGGTTGAATAATCATCTAATAAAGATATGAAATATCCCCATTTATTGTGATTTCAGGATCTATATTATGAAAATAGGTCAATATTGGGTATCATTTAATTATCAACATGAAAAATCTTGCATGGTCTTTCTAACTCAGAGAGTCATCCACATTATTCAGCTTCTCATTGTAGTAATGTATATAGAAATCAAAATATTAATTTAATTAAATTTGTCTTATTTTGATAATATTCTACTATTTCAACTTGAATACATAATTAAATATTTAGTGGTGAATATCTATATCACTAATTTCAAAATTGTGATAAAGCCTCCATATTTTCAATGAAAAAATAAATACAACCAACTCCCAATAATGGGTTCAATAATTTTTCTCACAAACATTCAATTAGTGTGAGGTATAAGATTAAAAAATATAATTTTCCATGATGATGAATCTCATTCATTTATTTGATGCATCACTCTAGATAAAAATACCATCTACACTTCATGGAAGTGTATTCATAGGTGTTATATCCAAATTTAAATCTCTTCCAAGAAATCATTCCCACAGTTATCAGTCCAATGTATCATGAATCCCAAAAAGGTCAATTACTTTTTTAGATTATATAACATTGTTAAAATTCTATCAAATAACAAGTATTATGAAAAAACCCCAAAAAAATATGGATCTATATTACCATTATTTGTCTAATCATTTATTTAATAAGTTCTATCTCGGATGAATCCACTAATATACCCTCACATTAAATTATACAACATAAGAATGAAAATTTGTATAGCCAAAATTCAAACATGTTATATATATATTATGTCTTCTTTATACCACAGGAATAAAAATAAAATAATTAAATGAATTTCATTCTCTCCCTTACTCTTGGAATATATAAGAATTTTGTCTATAAATACTACCACAAACTAATCAATGAAATCACTGAAGTCACTATTCATTAGATCCAAGAAGATAGTAGTCCATTCATAATTACAAATTGAATAACTAAAAATTCATAATGACCATACCTTGTACTAAATTCTATATTTAGTATATCCTCTTTATTGAACCTTATTTAATGATATCTATATTGGTATCCCAAACTCTAGATTTGAAGATATATGTGGTTTTTCTGTATTGATACACTCAAATTATTTACATATAATTGTAAGATACTTTTCCTAGGAGCTATCCAATTTTTTTGGGAAATGATTTAGATAATTCCCATCTTCCCAACATATAATAAATTTTACTACAAATGGTATATTTGGGTGTGCATTGTTTTGCTCCATTGATCCCAACTTTTTTCTCAATAACTACTTTCCCTATAACCTCATTTTTTACCCAAAATATTTTTCCATTCATTTGAATCGTATTCCAAGGTTCTTCTTCCCTTGTTTTTACAATATAGGAATCTAAATTTCATTTCCTCCAAGGTATTAATCAACTTAACTCCAATGAAAACCCATTTTTCTCTTATTATGAAACTTAAGAAACCCACTCATGTTAATGTTCTTAATTATATATGGATATAGTTGGTTTGGTATTATTGTATGTTTTCTCATTCCTTATCCCACTAAATTTGGTTTCAAATAACTAATATCATTGCATTTATTACAACATATAGTTAAAACAGGACCCCTCTTGGTTTTAGGCGTTGAATTGAAAAAAATAATAAAGTGAGTAACCATTTTCAATGTGATCTGTAACATAATCATTAAAATTCAATCATATTATTTCTAAATAATGACTCTCTCTTTTCAATCTATATATCCTTGTATTTAACCTAGGTCATTTAGTGTTATCATCTATTAAAACCCTTTATAATAGTTTATATATAAAATGTTAATTTACCCAATTATATATTCCAGTATTTTCCAGAAAGGTGTGAAGTATTAATCCCAGTCATCATACATCATAGAGAATTGAGTTAATATCCAATTTGGAACATATGGATATTTTACACCTATGGACATCTATGCCACATACAAATCAACATTCCTAAATCCAAATAGGGATGTATTTTGTAGTAACACCACATAATAACTACATTACCTAGCATTCAGTATGATATCGTACACATATAATAATCCATAGGTATTTCTATAAATATATCTATTCAAAAAATCTAAAAATAACTAAACCCGAACAATGATCCCAACCAAATATGTCTCATAATTTCATACACAATTATTTCATTATTATATATTAATATTCAATGCATTTTTCAATTATACAAATGTAAAGATCACAAAGGATTAATGTCCTTATATACTATATAAATTTGTAATTTATTTTCTTAAATATCATAAAAACCTGAAAAATATTTCTAATCTCATAGCACACCTCATGACTTATCCAACATAATACATTCTTAATAACCTTGGGAAAGGAATAATTAAAAAATGTGAGCTCAGATGCGCAAATATATTAATGATAGAAGATACCAATCAATGATCATGAGTGATAATAATTTTAAAATAGCTTTAAAAAACATGGTCATAACATAAAAATATCATATGTAATCATTCAAGCATCATTAATCCTAAATCATATTTATAAGACTTTTCAAAAAAAATATCATAATCCATAATTTGTGGAAACATCAATATTCAATTTTAATCCAGGGGAATATATCCTAAGCATAAGATATAAATTTATTCCATTAAAATGAGAATAGGGAATAATCTTCTTGGTTGATCCTCATTATTAATCTTATCATAGTGTATTTGGTTCTAATGTTTATTAGGAATGTAATAACCATGAGACGGTGGTTAATTAGGGGAAATATTTTACATTTTCTTCTCTCATTCAAATTAACCCCTATAAATTTTCATTGTTTTTTATCCTTTCAACAATATAAAACACAAAGACACTTTATATTTTACATTATTAATGTAAAATATTACACAAAAGACGTATTAGTTTTTCCCCCACTGTGTGAGACTACATCCTTGCCATGGTGACTCATATCGGTCTATGATATATACTACAACAGAAAGAGAATACAACTAAGATAAATCATTTTAGTATCCTTAAACAACCTAGTAGGATGTTATAATAAATAAATTTATTTATAATGTTTTATAATGTTTATAATACAACAAAATAATGAGAAACCTTGTAAAAAGCTATCACAACATTATCGTTTGTCACATTTTCTCTATATGGTAAGAGATTTTCTGGTGTACTCAACCAAAATTTAAAAACTCAACATATGATATGCATGAGTATATTGAACCTTTGAATTATTCTATATCTGAAGAAAAAAAACAATTTTCCTCAAAATATATTTAGAATATTTCTGGTATCGTTAAATGATGTCATTTCCAGATTTCTTTAATCGACAACACTATTCAGTACCACTTATCACTACACCAATGTCCAGTTTACTTTTACTTTGTCCAGGTTTTACCTAGATTGGATACCCATCCTTATTGTAATTCACTATTTAATTACCTTTTCATGTACTAATAATGTTAGTATGATATGTATACACACCCCTCTATAATGGGGCACACTCATGGTAAATGGTGGGTAACTCAAATGTATTTTCAAACTCATACAAAATTTAAATTTCATGAATCCCACTCAAATAAACATCACTGGATACCTCTATAATATTATATAAATTTTTTGAATCTTATTACAATCATAACTCCATATTAATTATGTTAAACATACATAAACACAATGTTATAAAACCTAATCAATCTTCCTTAACCATGGAATGATAGAAAATGTTGAATGAACAGCTTTAGCATAATCATTCATCTTGAAATTTATAATGATCTGTAAATATCATTAGTACATCAAATGGTATATAATTTTCTAGTTCCACTTTGAAGAGATTCACTATATGGATCTACTATATATTCATTCTTTCATTTAGTTCTTCACAGATTAGTAGAATTAATCTAATAGATTCAGTACTTATTTGAACATTGATCATCAAATTCTCTTACTAACTGAGTATATTAAATTTATTTTTCTGAAAAAAATGTTATGATGAGTTATCATCTCTCTATATGAGCCATACATATTAATATTAGGACAACATAAATATCTTCTAACATAATACTCGATCTGATAAAACTCTAAAAATCAATCTGTTGTTGAAATTATATTGATTGTATGATGATCATTCATTCTATGAATCTTTCTACAATGTGTGATCCATTAAACTATTAAAAAAGTGGAACTATGATTGGTGAATTTGATATGATAGAATATATATTGCATCACCTATAATATATTAATTATGTTAAACAAATTACATCACGTGAAAAAATATATCACCTTTCTTAATGTATTCTCCTATCTGATATGACTCTGACCATTGGTCTTCAACATGAAAATCATATGCATATGAGATTCCATCAATCCAATGCACTTCATAATGATCTATACGAACTCTTTTTTACATGGAGTAGTCATGACTCTAATACAAAAACTCAATCTAATGGATATTCATCTGATGGACTTGATTTGATAACCATTATTTTTTTGTGTATAACTTCAACTTTATATCACTTTCACCTTCAACTATGTTTACCCATGTAACCATAACATAATCATGAAAATTTATCAACTGGTTCAACATTAACATTGTTTACTTTATAAATATCTCAATTATTAATTAATCATACAAATTTAGTGATGTAGACTACTTATAAATCTACACCTAATAACATCATTTCTTATCTATCGAATAACAATTGCTCCTGTATGTACAAAAACAATTTCAGTATTAAGTGTTTTAATTCTCCCCCTTTCTTGTGAAGGAGTATAAATATATATTGGACAATGAATTTCTTCATGTAGTTAATACATTTAAGTATCAACATAACATCATTCATAATAAGTAAATATTACTAATGTGATTTAGGTGACATTATTATATACCACCAACACATCATAACAATAATTTCTTAATGACTCCAACAACTCATTATTATATAAGATATAAAAATATTAAGAAAATGATATGAAAAAATTAATAAAAAAACAAAAATATATTCCCCAATGATCTTTAATCTCCTCATTAGGATTATTTTGAAACATTCCCAAAAAATGTTAGTTTTTTTAAATAACCTTTTTTATTTAACATTATATAAAACCAAATCATTTATTGTATTGAATTTCATAACAACATAGTACTAGAAAAATAATTTTTTTGATTGAATTCTTTTCCGCAGTGAAAAGTAATTTTGTAGACATGATAAGATAAATTCCCCAAAATATTTTCCTCTTCTTACTTTTAATATAGCATCTTCAGATTATGTAAATATATAGTTGTACACCTTCTTAAATTTTTTTACATTATCTCCCTATTTGAAAACGTAATCAAACTAAATGTTGGGTTTTTCTTAGGAGAATAATAATGTTATTGGTGGTGGATGAACTTGTATTTTGAGAATAAATTTCTCTAATATTTCCCTTAGTATATAGTTTGTGAAAATATAAAAAATGTGATACTTTTTTGAAATTAAAAAAATAATAACATATCACAAAAAAATTTATCATTGATGAAATTATTCAAAATATCAATGTTCTTTGATTAGTAATTTCAAAAAATAAATTGGGAATGATCAAAGGAACTTTGATTAACATAAATAATATTCAATGTTTTACAGACATTCACTCTAAAATATTATATCTAACCTTTTCATCTAAAAAAAATTCTATGAATAGATGATGGAAATATATTTTTCTTCAACTATTATCAACGTAATAGAACATCATTTCCAACTATTGAAGCTCACATAATATTCTATCAAATAGAATTTTCATCATAATTATTATTTCCAATCATTAAAGTATATATCGCAATCAGTATTAGTTATCCCATGTATAAACATCTCATTACGTGTTTTATATGTTTGTCCATAGACTAGTAATCCTTTAATATACTATAATATTCTTTTAGCTGAAAAATGTTTTCTTCCTTTGGACCACTCTGATATTTTTTACAAAATGTAACATTATATATAATGTTTTTACATAAAGAAATAAGATAATGTAATATACCAATTAACTTTCAAAATCATTTATGATTCACAAAATTGTTGATGTATTATTTACTCAACATCATTCCAGTAAAGATAGGTGTATAATCCTCCTGGGAATCTTCCTTGTGAAACTTCTGAAAAAACTATGTGGCATCCTTTTCAAGAGATTAAAAGATAACTCTCTCCCCTTTAAGAAATTTTAATCTCAAAAACAGTGATAACACTCCATAAATATACATTTCATGTTTCTTATATATTTTCTAAAAATATTATTCAAAATTTTTATCCCTATCTCCAGCAGAAATTATATCAACAGTGTATAAAATAAAAAATAAGTACCTTTTAACATATCCATAACATAAAGGCTTCTATCAACTTTTTCATTAGAATATTTCTAATACATCTAGCAACTATCAAGTTTATAGTTCCATTAATTATGAGTTTTTTAAAAAAATAAAATGATTTCATTAAATTATACTCAATGGTTAAATATTTTTCAAATAAAAACCCAATTGGATTCTCAATATAAAAATCTTATTAAATGTATTCATTTATTATTGTTGAATTAATATCTATATGATAGATTTTTTTTAAAAATATGTACAATAAAATATGATAACATTACTCTAGTGTAATATACTGTAATAGGGGGATAGGTTTCTTTAATGTAAACACATTTCACCTTTGAATAACCTTTTCATCATTTTTGAGATTTATTTAGAAAAAAATATATAGGTTCATTGATCTTATTTATAATAACCGATTTTCCCTTATAAAATTCTTCCTTACATTTCAAGAAACATGTTACCATGTCTCATTTTTCTCTATTTGATCTAACTATTGATTCATAAAATTTAACAACAAATTATTTTGAACTTCTTCTGAATCTAATTCTAGTTCCACCTATGAAATAAGTGATGTATGATTCTCTAATCTCAATTTTCATCTAGTCTGAATGGTATAATTTTGATTTCTAATGATTTTCTTTGACTTAACCAATTTGTATAACGTATAAAATCTTATATCATTTCTTACTGCCAAAATTTCTTCTTACCAATATTCATCAAAGTCATCTTGTACACATTTTTATCACATTCATTTTCTCTTTTAGTATCTTCATTGGATGTATTTAGTTTATCATTCATAAAATCATGAACATATATATTTAAGGATTTTCGATTCTAAAAAACATTCATGTCCTTGGAATCAACCAACTTATGAATTTTTTTATTTTCAAAATATTATATTCCTCCATCTAGTGTGTATCACTTGAAAATTACTTCCTCATCTTTCTATTCAGTCATTCCATGATCTGATTTTTTTCCTAAGTAGTTCGATAAAAATTGAATTATTTCACCATTTTCCTTTTATTATACCCAATAAAATGATGAGTCCTTTTTTATTCCATTTCAGAAGAATATTTTTTTTTTAATTTTGAACATCTATTTTTAAAGCCTATATCTTGAATAATTATTAATTATTATATTCATAATGTATAATTATACCCTTTCCAATTAAAATTCGATTTTTCCTTTTTACTACTCTATTTTGTTTTAGAGTTTTGGGAGATATATATTGGTGGTTAATTTATGTTTTCCAGACATATTAATCTAAGTAATTGTTTTCTTACCAAAATTGATTTTCAGTAATTAGATTTATTTTCTAGAGAACAATTTAATTCTCAACATCCTTTCTAAAACTTCTAGACATCTCAATAGACTTTATTCTATTTTTCATAAAAATTATGTTTGTAATATGAGTGACGTAATTAATTAAAATTATAAATTTCAAACAACCTTGTTTAATTTATATCTGATTTTCACACAAATATTTGGGGGAATGAGCTTTAGTGGTCTAGTGGATTGGACTTCTACTTTCTTATGTCTATTACTCGCAATCCTTCCATACATAAAAAATGAAAAAACAATGTCACATTACTTTTCAATTAATTTTGGTTTATTAAAAAATATTTCTTATAAATTTCATTCATAATTTTTGGTTCCAGGATTCCCATGTCTTCCTACATGTACTTAATTTCATCTTCACTGCTTAAGTAGCATTAGTTACATGTATCTCAAATATTGAATAGATTCTCATAGCTTATTTATCTGTTACTATTATCTTTTACCTCATTAAAAAAAAGTAATGAAACACGAATATTTTATAAATATAAACTCCCAAACATCATCATAATATTTGATAATAATATGATTGTTTTTATTAGTCCCATAAACTAACAAAACTTCCTTCTATTTTAGTATATAATCTTCAGTCTTAGTTGTTCACAATCCTCCGTGGTTATAGAAATTGTCCTTTACAAATATAAATCCTCTTACATACCATTATTTAACATATTTAATGATTGTTATACCACCATTCATATGTAAAGAACATCCCATGTCAATAATCTATGGTTTTTCCATTTTCTTAATTTTATATAAGTTACAAAATCAAAATTACTTTCCAAAATTTTCTTCTTTTTAGTATCCTGTAATTTCATAGCACAGAAAACTTGTCCTGAATTTTTTTAATTATAGTCTTCATAATAGTGAATGTAATTGTGAGAAAATATATAAACATCCTCCAATTAATCAAATAATTTTTTTTGTGAAATTTATAGAATCTAATGACTTTTATTTCTATTCTTCATGTTAATTAAAAAAAGTCTCTCTTTTATTCTTCTATTTACCTCTCAACCCAATTTTTTTTCATGTTTATAGTAATATAAATGTTGTGAAAATAGTTATATACATTTTACCAACATATAAAAAACACAAAAAACATCCACAAAACCTTTATATTTTATATAAATTAGATATTTCTCTACAGTTAGTTTGTTAATGTTCAAAAAAATGACCAATACCTATTTTCCGCAGACTTGTTGAAACCTTTCCTATAAGGTCATTTCCTAATTCTGTAAATGTGAAGTGTTTCTAACATTCCATAATAATATAATATTTCTTATTATTTTCTTCCAATACCTATACGATTAGTATAATCATTTGAAATTTTATATATAGTGGGGTAGATTTTACATGATTCATTGAATGGGTTTTATTAGCATCTTGACATGTTTCATCCATTACCTAGAAAGCCTAGTTAAATGTATTAATCATCTTAATTAAGTAAAATTCAACCATATTAAATCAATTTTGAGTTTTAAAAACCTCATATTTTATAATATAATGTTTCTTACTATGAACATCCACATCCATTCATTATTCTACAAATTTTAGTTTGATGTTCTAAATCTTCTAAATGTACACATCATTAGTTTTTTGCTGATATTTATTTCTGAAATTCCTTTCCACACCATAATTATTTATTATTCTAGTCAATTTATTGAGTTTTTCAACACATAAAATTTAATATGTTTTGATCATGACTGATATTATCTATTGGTTTATTGACCTTATTCTTCCCTATTTTTGGATTCTTCAATTTACTCAACCTTAGAAAAACTATTTTAATACTATCTAGATTATTATCATATACAAAAATATTGTATGTATAGGTGTGTTCAACTATATTACTCAATATACTTATTTAATTTTATCATGTATCATTTGTATACATCTAATGCAATTATTATCTTACTTATATATTTTCCCTCAGATCTTATATCTAGGATTTATTTAGAGTCATTTTTATAATCTTAAAAAAAATATGGATAATTCATAAAAAATTTCAAATTCCTACACACTAAAATAATTTAATTTTGAGTTTTTATTTTTTAATTTATTATATCCTTCCAAAAAAATTATACATAAGTAAATTGATTCTATAATATTATTCAACTGAAAATTCTTTATCATCTGATTCACTATTATTGGCCCATATAAAATGATGACCACTATCTCTAACTATTTTAATTATAAAAAATCATGTCATATATTAACATATATATTACCTTATGTTAATGATTCTACGTCTTGTCACATCATTATATTGAATACAAGATTAGTTCGTGTATATATCTTTTTGTGTCAGTTTTAGTCTTTTAAAGATTAAAATAGATTATCTA
This sequence comes from Viscum album, assembly GCA_963277665.1. Lineage (NCBI taxonomy): Eukaryota > Viridiplantae > Streptophyta > Magnoliopsida > Santalales > Viscaceae > Viscum > Viscum album. The sequence goes on from OY728138.1 coordinate 1,452,260,151, forward strand.
TGTGTTTATGAGTTATAAAACTCTCTAAATTTTCTGAAATGTAAGAAAGAATGAACATATAAAATTATCTATGTATGAGTCTCTAACACCAACAAATAGGAGAAATATAGACAGGCATATAACTCACTGACAGATAGATTAAAGAGGTGTATGTTCATTGTATGAGAAGCTGAAACTGTTGGAAGGACTCATTGTTGGTAGGAAACTGATGTACAAAAGAATTTCCATTGAATATGGATCACTAACAGATATATCCAATAGGAATATGTTCTTATGTATGTGAAGATAACACCATTGGAACGACTCACTGTTGGTATGACACCGACAGATAGATGACTCACTATTGTATATGACTCACCGATACAGAAGACCAACTGTTAGTCCAAGTTACCTACCATTTCATGATTCTACTAATGCAAGGACTCACCATCAGTTGAAATGAGTCAAATATAGATCAATTGTCTCACCGAAATTTCAATTGTCTCACCGATAGAAGGAAAGAGACAATAATATAGAGAGACATCGATTGACGAATAACCGATAGACTGTTTAAATCTAAATTTATTAATATTATTTCGAATTTTCATATTTTTTTATTTAATTACACAAAAATAATTAATTTTTTTACTTTCATACCTGAATGTAGATAGTGCGATGTATGAGTTATCTCCACATGCACATTTTGAGGATAAATGAATAAAGGGTAAAACATGCATGTGAAAAATTAAAATAAAGATAAGTGTAGTGGACTGGTAGAAGTGAATGATGTGTGAAAAAAGAGGAAAAACTAAAGAATATAAACTCTCATGAGATTTCTATGATCCTGATAACTCAAAAGGAAGAACATAAAGGGAGATCACGAAATGAAGCTAATACTACAGAGTTGACCCTGAACCTATTTTGAGGAAAAGTTAAACATCCCATACTCTTGGAAGCAAGAACATAGGGGTTATGAAACTATGCTTTGGATTCAACATCTAGAGGAGGACAACAAAATAAAACCCACTTCATCAAATGAGCCCATAACTTCAATGCATAACACATAGAGCCTTCTAAACCTATCTCTACATCTTTAAACTATGTTGAGTTCATTTATTTATATTTTTTTATCAATCCTTATATCTGTATGTTACACACACTAACTCTTTTTTAAAACTAGAGGATACATGATATATATAAACTGACATTCCATTTATCCATATGGATTCTCACATAGAATAGTGGAATGGGCCATGTGTTACATGATTGATTTTTCCCATGAGGAAATGTGTTAGAGTTCAACTATGACCTGGATAGACCTATATACTGTTGTGATCCTCGATCCAGGGTATGGATCAAACTATATATTAATTTAAACTACTTGGTGGTAGGTGATCACTACGTGATGAGAAAAATGTCTCATCTTGAGACTGAACCTCTTGTTTTTACACCTTGTTTTTACTCTTTAGTTTTACTCAGATTTATCACGTATTTCATTAAACTAAATTGAACTCTGATGGTTAGTTTTAAAAGTGTTTATAAATTTTTTATACCAGTAGGTTAGTTTCAAATACCATATTAATCTTGGGATTAATATAGATGAGAACTATTTAATATTTTGAGAAATTAAATGAACATTTAGTACTCTTATAAGTTAACTATTAATTGGATTACATTATATTTTGAATTGGAAGATATTTTAAAAGAACCAACTTTTAATATAAATTTTTATATATATTAAATCCCCCACCTATTTATTAATCTACTCTAATAAACATTTAGTATCATATTAATGTTGAAATTTTCAGTTTTCAATGTCATTGTCAATCTTTATCAACTGTGATTTTAGTTGGATTTCAAAATCTTAAAATTTCTGTGAATACTAATTTTTTATCTCTTTAAATTCTTATTCAAATTTTTTTATTATGGATAATAGGAAAGAAGGTACTACTTCCAACAAACTTCAGTTATTTAATGAAACCAATTATGCACAATGGAATATTGAGATCAAATAGCACTTAGAATGTATAGGTTTTGAAATTTGGTCCTCAATCATAGATGAGTATAATAATCCAGCTACAGCTAGAACTAAAAGGGATTAAGCAACTAAGACTGCTTATGAGAAAAAATATAATTTTAAGTGATGATGAATTTAACAGAATTACTACATGTAAAACATCCCATGAATTTCAGGTACATTGTATGTTTCACATGAAGGAACATCTAATGTTATGTAAATGAGACTTAATATATGTATTGTTAAATATGATATCTTCAAGGTGTAGTCTGACGATCCAATTTCTGACATGTATCTTAGGTTCAATGAAATATTGAATACATCGATCTCTCTAGGAAGAGATGTTAACACAAAACAAAAAATCCTGAGGATTTTAAGATGCTAACCTGATATATAGAGAGTAAATTATTTATCATTTAGAGAATCATGTGATATCATCAAATTAACTATCAAAGAAATCCTTGGAAAACTGGGGATGTAAGAACATGAGTTGAAAGTAAACAAAGAATAAGAGAATGATCCTAAGAAAAAATCTTGAGAATTCAATACTACTATCTCTAAGAATAAAAAATGGATGGTGGAAGCCTCTATTTAATGATCCAGAAATGATGAATCAACATATGATAGTGATGAAGATATGGATCTATTGGCCAAAAGATTTAGGAAGAATTCTTGAAATAATAAGTTCAAGAAGCCCAATTATAAATGAAGTTATGATAATAAGTGAAATAGTAAAAAGGACTGGAAAAGAAATTGAACATCGAAGGATATTATTATATGTGAATGCAAGAGGAGAGGACATGTAAAATCTGACAATCCAAAGTTAAAATACAAAATACGTAGGAAAATAAAGATGATAAGTATAATAAATCTATAAAGGTTTCCTGGAGTGCTTCTGAGGATAGATCCATTGAATCAACATCATCTCCTGATGAGAAAGATGACATGAAAAATATTTTTTTATGAAAAACACACTTGAGGTTACTTTAGATTCACATACACACAATTCATATTATTTATAAAATTAAAGTGAGTTTGAGAATATAAAAAGTGATGAACTATATGAATATTGTACCATGCTATAAGAGACTTGTAATGAACTAAGAGATAAATATAAATGTTTAATGAAACAACATTCTCGCACTATAACAATTAAATCTGAACTTACTATTGAAATTGAATAGTGTTCTCAACTGATCAAATAAAAAATGAACTAAAAATGTCTACTGAGAAATCGACAAATGATTTTGAAAATTTTACCAATAAATAATATTATGTTTCTCAAATTCATGGTAAACATATAACTCCTATGTAATCTTCTATTATTTGATATTAATCAGGATAGAGAAACTTATCTAAAACACACTTTGTAACTAAATGTAGAAAATCAGTTCTTTTACCAAAAAAAGCAAAACTCTTCTACTAGTACTATTTCTGAAAAATATTTTACAACCATTAGTTTTTTTGACCAAATAGATTTTATTTTTATGAAATGTTTCATAATTATTATAAAATACCCATAATGAAAATGTGGGAAACTAAATCATTGATTAATAATGTCATTACACCCAAAAATTTCTGGGTACCAAAGTGAGTTTTTGTTAGATTATTCTGTAGGAAATATTTTTACGAGACCAATAAAGAGTCAATGGTACTTGGACAATGGATGTTCAAGACACATGACATGAGATTATTCATTCTTCAAGAATATAATCAATATTTATGGTGCATATGTCACCTTTGGTGACAATACTAATGGAAAAATAATTGGAGTAGTCCATATTGGTAACTCTAACTCAGTTTTAATTTCTAATGTTATTTTTGTTGATGGACTGGAATATAATTTTCATTGAATTTCTAAATTATGTGATGATGGATTTTATGTTAAATTTGAAAAATATTCTTTCTATATTTTTAAAGCTAAAAATGATATAGTATTTTTCTACATTTTGAAATGAACATTTATATTCTGTTAACATGGATTTTTTTGTTTCCCAAAATTTTTCTTGTTTAAGTGAATTTCATAATGAGTCTTCACCTTGGAATAGAAGATTATTACACTCTAATATTCACTCCCCTATAAGGATTTCTACAAATGGTCAATTCATGGATCTTCCCAAACATGATATTCCAAAAAACAAAGTATGTAATCCTAGTCAAAGGGAAAACAAAAAAATATATCATTCAAATAAAAAATTAAGTTTCATCTTCTCAACCTTTAGAGTTGGTTTGCATGGATTTATTTGGACCATCTCGAGTTACTAGTTAAAATGGGAATCACTATTTCTATATTCTAATAGATGACTATTATAGGTATAATTTGACTTATTTTTTATATATAGAAGTGAATAATGTACTAACTTTACCGTGTATACTAACACAGTTGAAAATAATAGTGTACTTAGAATTAATTCCTTAAGAAGTTACCATGTTCAGGAGTTTGAAAATCAAGAAATTGAATCATTTTTCTCACAAAATGGCTATAGTCATAACTTCTCTCCTCCTTAGACACCTCAAAAAAAAATTGAGTTGTAGAAATAATATATAGAACATTTGAAGAGATGGCTCAAACATAGCTTAATGAATATGATCTACCTATTTACTTTTCGGTTGAGGCTGTGAATACAAAATATTACATCATTAACAGAGTGTTAATTAGACCTATCCTCAAGAAGACTCTTTATGAATACAAAGGACAGTGATGGAAAATTTCTCATACAAATAGGATGAAGAAATATTCCTAGGTTACACTACCTCTTGTAAAGCCTATAGACTCTTTAATAAGTGAACCAAGTGTTCAGAAAAATCATTGCATATCAAATTTAATGAAATAGATCGATGTGACCCTAAGATCTCTATAAACAACCATGAAGATGATATATCAATCATAGACAAAAATGAAAAATCATCAAATCTTCTTGTCGAGAAATCTATTAAATCATGCAGTTCTTAAGGTTATTCTGAATCTGAACCTGATGAACATGAACCTCTATATTAACCTAATGTTACAATCCCTTATATTTCTAGATCAACTAGAAATCTTAAAACCCATCCTTTAGATGTTTTTTTTGGAGACATAGACAATGGGACACAAACTAGAGATTCTATTAGAAATCAGGATGAAGATCAAGACTTATTTTCACTACTTGAACCTAAATGTATCAATGATGAAATTAAAGATGAATTTTGGGTGATGGCTATGCAAGAAGAACATAATCAATTTGAATGAAGTAATGTCTGAAAACTTGTGGATATAAACAATGACACTTTGATCATAGGAAATAAATGGGTGTTTAGGAATAAAGTAAATGAATTAGATAATATTATTATAAATAAATATTGTTTAGTTGCACAGGATTATAGTCAAGGTAAAGGAATAGAATATAAAGAAACTCTTTCACCAATTGCTAGAATAGAAGCCATCAGAATCCTGCTTTTTATGCTACCCATCACAATATCAAACTGTATCAAATGGATTTCAAAAGTGAATTCTTAAATTTCAATGTACCTAAGGATGTTTTTTTTGGAAATCCCCTAGTTTTGTAGAGCATCATTTTCAAAATTAAGTTTTTAAATAAACAAAAGTATGATATCGTTTAAAACAAGCTCCAAGATATTGGTATGATAGATCAAGTGGTTTTAATTTTTCAAAAGGTTTTACAATAGGAATTGATGGTCCTAAACTTTTTATAAAGTGAATTTCTAAATATGTTTTAGTATGTCATGTATATGTTGATAATATTATTTTTGGATCCTCAAAGAATTCATTATGTATTGAATTTTCAATGATGATGCAATATTAATTTTAAATGAGTTTAATGGGTGAACTCAAATTCTTTCTTGGATTTATGAATTTTTAAAATAAATATGGTATAATTTTAAATAAAATGAAATATACTAAAGATCATTTTAAAATATTTGGATTTGATAAAATAAAATGTAGTGACTCTAATGAGTACTACTTGTAAGCTAGATCTTGATGAAGATGATAAATTTGTTGATCAAACCACTTATAGAAGAATGATTGGATTATTTCTCTATGTGACTATTTGTAGACCAGATATAATTTTTAGTTTGTGTATGTGTGCCTGTTTTCCATCAAATCTAAAATACTCTAACTTTAATGTTGATATATGAATATTCAAATGCATCAAATATACTAGAAATTTTTGGTTTTTAACCCAAAAGGACAATCATTTGATATAGTGAGTTATCCTAAAGCATATTTTGGTGGATAAAAGTTAGATAGAATGATAACCACTAGGACATTCCACTTTTTGGGAAAGTAATTGGTTATAAAATGTATTAAGAAAACAAAATTATGTTGTATTATCTACTACTGAAGCCGAATACATAACAGCTGGTAGTTTTTATGCACAATTTTTTTTGGATTAAACACACTCTTCTAGACAATGGATATCGATTTAGACATGTACCCATAAAATCTGACAACATAAGTGCTATTATCTTATCTATGAACCCAGTTTCTCACTCTAGGAAAAAAATATTGATTTAAGACTAAAAATTTTGAGAGATCGTTATCAAAATGGTGATATCACTTTAGAATTTAATGGAAATTAGTATCATCTTGAGGATATATTCACGTATCTATTGAATAATAAAATAATAAATTACATCAGACGTGAGTTTGGAATGATCAATCTGTAAGACATTGTGTTTTCCTTTCCATTAATCTTTTTCAGTGAGGTTGTTAGGCTGACACTATTGTCATGCTGACAGTGTTTTATGGATAAAATTGTTTTCATGCTGACATTGTTTTCATGATGACACCATTAGTATTCTACCGAGTCTATCATGCCGATATCGAGGAATCATTTTTTTCCTATGGGTTATTGTTTTATCAAAATGACCCTATTTCATTAATTCCAACAAAACCAGTTCACAATTTTGCAATTGTGAAACTTTAAAAGACCTAAAGGATATAAATTTGAATCGATCAACTTGAATTTTTTACCATGACATTCTCTCTCTTGGACACAACAAAATTTCATTACTCTAAAACATTCACCTTCTAACATCTTTACAAAAATGATAAAAATGATACGAGTGAGGCGAGCTCTAGAGGAGGGTGAGTCTCATGCGTCTAAGAAATAGAAAGGTGAATTGATCAAACCATTAGGTCCTATAAAAACTAGTATATTAAAATGTGATATAACCTTGATGAAATAAGATTTTGTGGAATTTATGTTGGAAAGAAGGCCTTTGTTTTTGAGAGAGGTACAAGGTAAAAGATTTTTTTAGTGGTTTGTAATCAATGATAGAGTATTCTATTTGAAGATGGTTTGTGAATTCTACATTAATACATAACTCCTGTAGGAAGTAAGTGATGTTTCATTGGTGAATTCGATTTCTAATGGGAATAAAATATCTTTCTCGTAAGGGCATAGGGTTTAGTGTCTTAAGGTACCTCATGAGGGAAGGTTTGATGATTACCAAGGTACTTCTCCTTCTAAAAGTGATTTGTTTTTCTATGAGACAACTCTATAAGATGTAACTAGAAATGAGCATCACAAGAGACCCATTTCCTCAAAATTGAATTGTGAATTCCATATTTTATTCATGATTATTCACCACCAGATCTATCCCTAGAAAGGGTACATTTCTTCACTAAAGTATTAGGATATATACTTAGTGTATTTGATATAGATAGGAGTCAAATGCAATCTGTGTAGTTACCTGATGGTTCAAATAAATAAGATTATAAATCATGGGTGTTATTCAATTTCACTTTTATATTCTAGAATGATTTTAGATATGATAATGGAAAAAGTTTTTGTAAGTGAATATGATGATGTGTAGTGAGTGAATATAGTGGAATATTCTTAAGATGTGACATCTGTAAGAGAATTAAAATTAATTGGAAACCATGGAGGGAGAAATGGGTTAGTTATGAAGATAGTTTGTATCAGATGTTCAATCCTATATATCATACAGTTAGACCAAGGGATTTAGTGGATCTGGGAATCAGTCCAAATGAACAAGTATCATATTCTTATAACGAGGAAGAGGAGCATGCTACTCCTATCAGAGATTTGGGATCACTAGTTGATGATACAATTGACCCAAACACTACTGGACCAACAAAAGGGTATCTATTGGACTTGAAATTCCACCTCTGGAAAGACCCTCTCATAAATCTATCCTTAAATCTACTATCTATGATGAAATATAATATGAGTGTTGAGAAAATGATTTTAGTGAATCCAATGAAGAGGAAGATGAAGAGGAAAAAGCTGCTAGTGGTAAAAGTGGTTCAGAATCAGGAAGGGAATAAGATGATGATCAAGATGATGATGAATCTGGAGATGGAAAGGATGAATATGGTGATAATGAAGAATGTGTTGAAATTTGTAGTGACAGTGAATTCGATCATCCTAATGAGTATCCAGATACAGTTAGTATGGAAGGTGTTGAAGCTAATAATGGTGTATCTATTGAGGGTGTTGTTCAAGAAGAAAAGGTTTCTCCAGATGAACCGATTACTCAATTTTTTATAATAGGAAAAGAACTATACATAAGGAAAATAAACCTATCCATGAAGCCTTGGCTGAGTGTGAGAAATCATTCCTTAGAGATGACACTAAGGGAGTGCCTCAAGGACTAGTTTCTCACGCTGATTAAGAGCATCAAACTAGAAGGGTATGTTTTGTTACTCTAACTCCTTTGAAATTTGATATTTTTGTTGAATGGGTGAGAAATATTGGGAATGTGGCCCTTGGATTGAATTATGAATATAATTATGATGATTTTTTTCACATTATATCGGGGAACTTGTGGATGAGAACACTTATTCTGAATATGTCACTCAGGCCAGTTTTGAACAATTCAAGCAAGAGATATCTGCCTCCATAAGACACTAAGTGAAATATCAAATTAGGTATGCTATTGATTAATCTATGAGAGATAATACTGAGGTGAATAAGAATTTAAATGCAATTTTATCTACGGTTGATGGTATAAATCTAGATGGTGTTTCAAGTTGTACTTCTTCTTCAACTAGTTTGTCTCAAGATGATGTTGTTTTAGTTTTAAAGATGGTGAAGAAAGAAATTCATTAAAATATAATCACAACAACAGAAACAGTTGTGACAAGCATCCCCAAGCTCAGGAATGATATGAAGAAGTTAACCACATGAATCAATGCCACGACAACTAATTATAAAAATAAAATAGAAATTATCATGAATGTACTTGATAATATTTTTTCTCATTATAAAGAACATTAGTTTTCCAATATAAGAAATGATGTTCCGGATTTTACCTCTTCTACCCTTGCTTCAACCTCTACTCTACATACTTAGTCCTCCCAATCAGCAGATCTTGCTACTGTTATCTTAGTTTTGAAAGAGGAGGTGCAAGTTATAATTGATTGTATGGCAAATGTTGAGGACGACTCACATATGGTTCATGATCATGTGATTTATTTTACATGGAGTGATTCAAAGACTCAAGAATATATAACCAAAATGATTAATGTGTTTTTCTCCAAACTCATTACAAGGCATCAAATTAATAGTCTGTTTAAGTATTTGGCCACAAATCATACCCTTCCTCTAGTGAAAAAGTACTTTAAGGATCAGATTCAAAGCTCAAATAATTTACTCTCAGGTTTAAAAAAATTATAGATAAAAAAGATGATTTTGAAAAGGATGTGAAATATGGTGCGTAGATCATTAAAGAGTTCATCAAGATATTAAAACCATATCTCCATGTCCAAATTTATGCCAATGTGGTACCTCATGCTGCACAACTAGGATCTTCTAGTTATGTGCATGCTCAACCTAAATTGTCATTTACTTAATATTTATCTGAGATCACAGTAGTCATTGGATAAACGTTTCTTCCATTGGGTCTTTCAAAGCAGATACATACCCATGATTCTGTAGTTCATAAAGGATTTCACCTCCCTCCTCCCAAAATATGTTCAAACCCTCATGATTCTTAACCTCATCCCCCTTATGAACGTTCCATTGATCATTCTGATAAGAGGAAGGAACCCCTTGATCCTACCTGGTAGTGTGGAGTGATTTTTTATAGGGCTTCATCATTGTACTTTTTCATTTTTAGTGTACTATGTTAATGAATTCTATTTCATTGTTTCTACTTTTCTGTTGTTAGTGTTCTTTTCACCTTCCACTTTTTTAATCACAAAAGGGGGAGAGTTTTATTCAGAATTATTGAACATTATTAAGTGTTTATGATTCTTGGATATTTTATTATAGTACGTAATAATTCCATTATTTGTGATCATCAATATGGGGGAGATTTTGTGCTAAAAAATGTTGTGGGCCACTAGCTATTACAATAATGGTTTTAATAATAAAAAACCATGTCATATATTAACATATATCTTAGAACGTGTTAAATTTTATATGTTATATCAAAACATTATATTGAATACCAGATCAGTTAATTTATAAAACTATTTGTGTGTAATTAAGTATTTTCATCCTTATAGTCGATTATCTATGTGTCTATGAGTTTTAACACTCCCTGACTTTCCTAAAAAGTAAGACATACATAACATCTAAAATTATCTATATATGAGTCACTAACACCGACAGACATGTGACTAACCGACATGAATATGACACACTGACATACATATCAAATAGGTATATGTTCTATGTATGTGAAGATGACACTATTGGAATGACTCGCCATTGGTTTGGCACTGACAAATAGATGAATAATTGTTGCATATGAATCACTGACAGACAGATCAAATAGGAAAATGTTCTAAGTATGTGAAGTTGAAAATTTTGGTAAAAATCATTGTAGTTATGAAACTGATAGAAAGAAGACGCATTGTTACATATGACTCATCGATGCAGATGACCTACCGTTGGGTCAAGTGACCTATTGTTGCATGATTCTACTGATGAAAGAACTCACCATTAGTTAAATCGAGTCATCATTAGATCATCTGTCTGACCAATAGTTCCACGGTCTCATCGACATAAGGAAAGAGGAACAAATAAAAAGAGACACATATAGATAGAGTCACCGATAGAAAGATCCATATATTGATGAGTCACTGATAGATTGTTTAAATCATCATTTATTAATATTATTTCTAACGGTCATATTTGTGTTATTTAATGACAGTAACATAATTACTGCCTACATGAATACTTGATAGTAAACAGTATGATTTATGAGGTATCTCTACATGAACATTGTCAGGCTAATGTTTTTAAAGATGCAAAAAAGCATGTTAAACAGAAAAGAAAGTGAAGTGTAGTGTATTGGAAGTAGTTCATGTTGTGTGAAAAGATAGTAATGACTAAAGAACATTAACTCTCATGAAACTATTGTGAACCTGACAAATCAAAAAGAAAAAATATGGGGAGATCAAGAAAACAAGATAATCATACTGATATGACCTTGAACATCTTTAAACAAAAATCAGAACATCTCATACTCATGGAAGCCAAAACATAGGGGATATGAAACTCTATTTTGGAATCCAAGTCCAAAAGGGTATCTGAAAATCAAATCCAACACATCAAACGAGTACATTACATTAATGAATAACACACATGGCCTTGTAAACCTAACTATACTTATGTGAGCACTATTTTGTTCATTTATGTACATATCTGAGCAGTGTGTGTATCTGTTTGTTACATACACGCTGACTTCTATACAAAACAAATTGATATATGATATCCTCAATATCACATTCTTTTTATCATTTTTTATCCCACATAGCATACTGGAAGAGTTAAAGTGTGAAATGATTAATGTTTTCCCATAAAAATGGTTGTAGAGTTCAAGTGTAACCCGGACAGCCCTATGAGCTATTTTGAACCCCGAACTAGGGTGTGGATCAAACTATTTATAAATTTAAACTTGTTTGTAGAAGGTTATCACCATATGGAGTGGAATAAGTCTCAGATTGAGACAGAACCTCTTCTTTTTTCTGATGCATTCTTATACAGTATCTTTACATTGTTTTATCATGTATTTCATAAAACTATATTGAACTCTGATAGTTAGTTTAGCTATTTTTTATAACTATTTTGAACCAGTAGATTTGTTTCAAAATTAATATTAATAATTGGATTAGGATAGATTAAAACTAATAAATATTTTTAGAAATTTATTATACATATTGGGCTCGAATAAATTCACTAAAAAATAGCTTATATTATATTTTTAATTGGGGGAAATTTTCAAAGAACCATCTTTAATAAATATATTTTTATAGAAACTCAATTAACCCCCCACCCCATTTAGTAATCTACTCCAAACAACAACTATGTTTAACTTACTCATGTTTTGGTACATGAAATTTTATCATCTACATGGCCTGAAAATCCATTTGATCCATAATATAATTTTTAATGTCTGACATTTTCTCCTCTCAAAAGAAGTAAGAATTTTATTTAATTCATCATGTTATAATCCAGATTTATCTTCTAAGGTGAGAATAATTAGATACATATTGTCATAATTTTTTCATAATTGTTTATTAATAACAGAAAAATCATCCAAGACACATATGAATCTTATAATGTAACTAAAACCATCATTAACTATGGTTTATTACGCATAAATATATTCATGATCTTCAATTTTTATATCATCAGACATTACAAAAATTGTAGTTTTTCTTACTTCACTCTAATATTGCAGTCAAATATACTTTTGTGTTTTTCAGAAGTTTCCTTATTTTTATTGAGACTCATAACCATTATATAACCATTTTTAAATAAATAAATTAGAATATAATTTATATCACTCCCATATAACTCAATAACTTTTTGACACTAAATTCCATAGCAGCATTTATTTCAATAGGTGGAAACCCAACTTTAGCTAGATGAATTGTCTCCATTCTAAGTGGAAAAAATAGGGTATCATTTTGTTTTAAATAAAATGATTATTTTTTACATAAAAGGTAGAAATACCTCTAATATTAAATGAGTTTAGATTTTTTATAATAATGTTCAAATATGTGTAGCCTCATCTGAAAAAACATGATATTCCTTATCATCATAAGAACCATTTAGAATGGAGTCGAATCAGAGATAATATTTTATAATTTCTTACCAATTTTTAATTAACACCAAAAACATGTTACTATTTTCTTTCCTTTTGAAATTTATCAAACTCAACCAATATTTTCATGCTTTTTTAAAAAACAAAATACATCACACATGATTTACAATGTTTTCCATCAGTGTGGGAGATGAAATACATGTTTTGGTGACTCTCATTAGACAATGTAAATCCACTATAATATAAATTTAATACAACCGAGTTAACTCCCATTAATCTATTTCCATCTCAGGATTTGAAATCACTCCAATACTACAATTTAAAAATATTTATTATGTTTTTTATCCAACACAACAATGGAAAAATTTGGACAATATCTCACAACTATATCAACTAGAAATCATCCACCTGATTTTCTCTATCTAGTAAGACTTAATTTCGGTTAGTCTACCATTGTGATGGGAAATTTCTATTAAATATCTTGGTACATAATCACAAATATATTCTATATTTGATGAATAAAAAATGCACCATTCCTGCAATTCAAAAACTCTATTTGATACAACATCTTTTTCGAATCTCTAATTGATGTCTTTTATTGACACCTCTATCCATTATAACATCTAACTACACTTCTATTTGGTATACTTCATCATTAAACACCTTTTCCACTAGTTTTACTCTTATCTTAATTGGAAGAATTCATAACTACACTGTTTCACCTATGATCATTGTCAGTATGAGTTATAAGTACAACCGTTTATATAGGCACAGACATGGGGTAAAGTAGTGGAAACCCATTTTTTTCCCACTCAATCAAAACATAATGGGATCCTAAATGACTTAAAATAATTAGACGTGTCTATAAAATTCTAATCCATTCTTACAATTTTACATATACTTTACACTCATTAAATTTATTTAAATATCCATAAATTCATCATTAAAGGACATCTTCAGTAATCCTAAACAATGGAAATTTAGTAAACATTTAATAAAAATATTTAACTTCATCATTATTATGTTATATTTTAATGATTTGTAAAGCAGTTAAGATCTTTATTTTCTACATGTATTTTGATTAATTATCTAAGGTGATTATCCATCTAGATATAATTTGTATGTCTTAATTGTAGCCATTATACATTGACAAATTGACTCGCTCCAAATGATTCAATTCTTCTTTTATTTATTCTAATTATTTGAATCTTCTTAAATGATGCACTCTCTTTTTTCCCTCAATTTGTCAATATGATGTGTCCAAATTTCTCAATCTAGTCGAACAAGAATGATCGTAAGTGGACATTTATGTCTTGCAACATTTGAAGTAGTTTGACAGAATTTAATAAAAATTTATATACGATGACATAATCAATATTGTCTGATGCAAATCCTTTTGATGAATCATTCTTCAACATCTGACTAATTAACGTGTTCAACTAATGAAACTATGATAATTGGATTTTATCTGATATCATAAAAATTGAATCTACAGTCATGACTTTCTGATATTAAATTATTTATATCATTTAACAAAACATTTCACCTTTAACACTGTCTGCTTTTTTCTAATAAGACTCTAACGGTTTCTATTCAATCATGGTGGGAAGAAGAAAATGAGATTTTTCTTATCCTAAGTTATTCATAAATATTTTTAAAAGCTTATATTCATGGGGTGTATTGATGCCTATATCAACAAAAACATGTTCCAATGTATCTTTATCCATCATAATTGAATTGAAGTAATTTATTCATCAGTTTTTAGGTTGAACATTATAACACCTTCACCATATAGTATGTTTAACTTGTGCTTCCATAACTTCATATTGAACCTTTCTATTCCACTTAAAAATCATCCACTCACAATTTTTTTGTTTCCCCTTTCTAAAAATTCATAAATATTTCAGCAACTCATACTACATGAAAATTTCTTTTCAGTAACATCATCTCTAATTCATCTTGTAAAAACATATCTTTTCTATATATAAATAACGTGTAACATGAAATGTTGGATGTTAATAAAAGCATAAAAAATATGTGTGGATCACGTGTTTCTTCATATAGATATGAACATTTAAGATATAAAAAATATTATCTATTATTTAATGTTTCATAAACACATTAAAGAAATGTTCTTATCCTCCGCCTGTATATGATAACAAGGAATTCTTAACAACACCATCAACTATATCTTATGTTATATAAAAAAACATTAAAACGAATATATATTAATAATAAATAAAAAAGGATTCAAAATATCCTAAAGGATTTTTATATTCATGCCCCATTCCATTAATTTCTTTAGTAAAGGTTCACAGCCAAGCCTATCACATTGGATAGATTCTATTTCTGAATTGGGTTCACTCATCATTATAGACTATATTATCAAATGAGATATCCATCATAATCCAATGTATTATAGGGATTCATATTTCTGATATCACCCCTCACATAATGAAAACCAAACATATTTGTATCACAAGTGTATGAAACATTCATCATATGATTATATCATAACCCGTGGAATGAAAAAATATTTGATAAAAATTTCATAATTTCACCATAACATAAACCGTAGAAAAAATATAATTTATAAAGGATTCATAATAACTTATTTATCCCATGGGGATGAAAAACTTTCCATATAAACATCCTTATATCTTCATCATAATAATATCTCTTGACAAATAAAGTGAATGGTATCATAAGATATTATCCCTTATGAAGGATAATATTCCTTAAGGATTTTAACATCAATGAAAAAATATTTAAAACATCATTAAAACAATTCTCTAATATAATGAGAAAAAATTACATTTTTTTATTATATTTTAACTAAATATTTCTAAAATTTTAAGATGTTTTTAAGTTGAAAATAAAAAAGGTATCATGAAATGTAAAATTCAAATAACATAATGGTCATAATGGTAGGAAAATCTATTCATGTCGTATTTCTTAAAAGATAACATTCATTTCATACCTTTATAAAATGTCAAGAATGAAATGTTCAAAAAACGTTTAAATATATTGAATTTTAAACCATTGAAAATATTTTCACAGGTAGTTTAAATTATCTTAAAAAAAATTATGTAAAAAATTTCATAAATAAATTTTTTATAACATAGATATGGAAGAAAATGAATGATAACCAAATAAAAAATAAGGTTGGCATTTATTTGAAAATATTATTTTCCATTTTATGTAACAAATTGGGGAAAATATTGCTAATAAAAAAAATATTATAGGAATAAATGTAAAAGATGAAAATAAATATGTTTTAAAAGATAATATTCATAAAATATTCCAATAATGGAAATTTAGCATAGAAAATCTCGAAAATAAATGAGATTATACTACAAAGCCCTTAGCACATGAATCATATTTCTCCATACATGTCAAAATATAATATATAATAAATATCTGTTAATTATAATTATATTATATAACCATATTCATACATAACACAATATTTATCATTATTTAATAATTTATAATGATCATTTTTTTAGTATTTTCTTCTATAAAATGAACATTTGGATAAAATATTGCATGTTTTCCCAATATATTTTGGTTCAATAGTCTTTATTCATGTAACTAGTTCACTGTATCATTATATACCGAATATTAATCATAACATAAGTGTGATATTTATTTATTATATACACATTTATTACAATTCATATAAAGCGGCCATGGAAAATAAACTACATTACCTTGTTTTGATGGTACTCCATAAATACCCATAGGTGATGTATTCACTTTTCAAATGATGTATTATACGAAAGATAAATTACAATTGAATTTTATAAAATAATATTTATTCCCAAATATTATATATTTTCATTATATATATCTTTAATATCATCCATGTGAAGGAGAAATGATAAAATTATCTCATCTCTTGGGTGAGGTGGTAGTCCACATGTACAGTTGAACGACTTTATCACATTACAATAGATGGAATGGATTGAAGGTATATATTATAGAATAATTAAATAATTATTAATGTTTTTAAATTAATATATATAAATATTAAATCAATAATAATAACCAACCATGATATTTTGTGATGGAAAATGATTCATAAAACACAGTGGAGGTTGTATTACACACTATATCAAAAGAGATACTATCATTTTCAATTGTTAGAAAAGGGGTTGAAATTTGTTTAAAAATCATCATAATAAAAAAATTAGTATAATTAATATTATGATTCAATTATTTAAAATGGATAACATATATTTAAAAAAATTAGAGGAAGAAGTAAAATTAAAAGTACTTAGTAATGATTTATACCTATTTTTGAGAAGCCACTATTATCCTATACATGAATCCCTTAAACGTATATATTACAATCAGAATATGACATATAATACAAGGGTTTTGGAGTTATCAATGTTTTTTGGATGGTCTTGGATAATGTAATTGGACTTTAAGTGTTAGTAATAATGGTGATATTGTTTCCTTTTATAAGTGGTAGAGATGACACACTTCAAATTTTTCAGAATATTAAAATATATTAATGTATTACTCAAAAACATGTCCCCAAAATAAACCAGCATAAAATACTAGATGATATATTTTCAAATTATGACAATAAAATAGAATTTAGACAAGTTTATCAGTCATTTTTACCCTTGTCTGTTTATATTAACCCATATTAACCCCCGTTATCTTTTACCATAGTAATGACTTATTACCTCACTTACAATTCATAACGACCAAAAATTATGTTGAAATTATTGTAAAATATTAAATATATGATGAATAATATTGAAATAATTTTATAAAATTCATAATATATAAGTATTAAAATTTAATTTTAAAATAAACTTGCAAAATTTGATGAATTATGGGTTCAAAAAAATTATATGGTTACAATGACAACAAATTATTCCAAAAATAGAATAATTTTTTTTTGAATGAAATTAATGTATTTTTTAATAAAAAAATATTAATTTTTTTTTTAAAAATAATACATAATGTTAAACTGTTAATACATTAATGGATAAGAAAATTTTAATATAATATCAGTTTTTTTGTTTTCACAGAAAACTATATTTTTTCAAAAGGTCCAAAAAATTAACCCATAGATAATATTGATATTTTTATTTCAAATATGATATTAATTTACAAAAAAATAAAATAATGATATAAATTAATAATAATGTCTATGTACAAAAAGGAAAAACGAATTTGAGGAAAACATTTTTATGGATCATAAAATGGATATACTGAAAACAATGAACTTATATATTTTTAATTAATTTATAATATTTAATTATATGAAGACATTATAAATATTATTATGTTTGGGTTATTCATATCCATACAAGTAATATTACATCTAGGTTATAATGGTAACATTTAAATAATATTCCAATTGTATATCATTGTTTGTTTAAACTCAGTGTATGATAAAAAAAGAAACTATTACTAATATTAAATTTTTATTAGAGGAAATATATAAAAAAATATTGGCATGTTACATGAGATAAATTCATTATAATAATTTTATCATTCTCCAGATCACTTGAATATTAAACTATATCAAATGGATGTTAATAGTATATTTTTAATTGTTATACTATTGAAAAAAAATTTCTAAAGTACTTTATAGTTTAAAATAGGATCCTAGAGATTGATATGATATGATAGAATATTTATAGATTTAAATTTATTTTTCATAAATAACTCTCATATCATATAAATTTTGTGAGAAAGGTTTCAAAAGTTGTTTTGGTTTTGAATTTTTTTGATGACATTATATTTGGTTCATCTAAATATTTATTATTAATTGAATTCACTAAGCTGATTAGAAATGTATTTGAAATGAGTTTAATTGTATATTTGATGTTCTTTTATGGTTTTAAAATTTTTAAAAATAATGGGGTAAGTCTTTAAAATCAATTTAAATACACAGTAGATCTTATAAAGTGTTATGTTACAGATATGACTAATAATAGTGATACTTCATCGAGTACTAATTTTTAATTAGAAACAGATAAAAATAGGAAACCATTTTAATAAACAATTTATAGAGGCAGGATTTTATGTTTAATATATACAACTAATAGTCATCCAAATACTGTGTTTAGTGTGTGTTTGTGCCCTCATGTCCAAAAAACCCCTCAGAATCATATTATAAATGTGTTAAAATTATATTCAAAACCTATAAGAAATATCTAATTTGGGGGTTATCTACTCCAAATTTATTGAAATTTATTTTTTAGTTATTCTATTGAATTTGGTGGTTTTAAGACATATAAGGATAACCACTAAAACATGTCACTCTTTGGGTGAGACACTAATATCAAGGTATATAATGAAAAATAATTTAGATTAATTTTTACAGCTGAAGTTGAATATATTTCTATAGGTAGCTATTATTCACTCATTCTATGGATGAAACAATATTTAATAGACAATTATTATCAATTTAGACGTGTACCTATAATCTGTAGAAACAAAAGTGCTATTATCATTTCTAAATTTTATTCATACTTTAGGAAAAAACACTTTGATTTTTGAAAACACTTTATGATATATCATTTTTACAATGGTGATATCGCTTCAAAATGCAATATCACTAAGAAAAATATGATGGTAAATTTATAAATCCTTGAATGTAGAGAGACTCAGTTATATCATAGATGAATTTGAAGTCATAAACTTATAATACCTCACCCCTCCATCATGGTATGATCCCTATTTTTTTAAAATACTTAAATATTTCCTTTAATAATTTGTTCATTAGAGTATGGGAGTTCTCAAGTGTGCATCATGGGTTTGGGATTAAGAATTTCATATTTTTTGAGTTTTAACATAATGTATCTGATTAGGAAATGTATAGTGTTAACCATGAACCCCATTAATATGACCTTTCTTTTAAAGACGATCATTTTCATAATTTTGATTAGGGATTTAGATAACCATGAAAATTTCTACACATATTTTTTTATAAATTTCCATGGTTGGGACATGCGGTGTTAACTATGTTTTATAACCATGATAAATGGTGTGTTTTGGATTGTGGATGAAAATACTATTAGAACCCAAATTGGATATCTATATAGCTGAATCATTATCCCCTTGAAAAAAATAAAAAATTGAAAAAGAAATTTACAAACGTTTGATCCTCAATCCTATTTTTTATCCCCCTTTTGGGAATAATATTCTCCTTGGTGGGACCTATATTATAAATGGGTTCATAATTATTTATTATTACTTTGTGATCATTTAGAGTTCCATTAGTTATGATTAATTTCTATAGGTTAGGCTACAACTCATCTTCCTTCATTTCATCTTTTTTCCCATAGTCCATGGTTTTCCTAGAATTTGAGGATAATATACCATATTTTGAGGTATTTTTTCTCCCATCTCAAACTGCATCATTTTTCATTTAACCAAATAATAACACTTGATATATTGAAGTCTACTAACCTATTGTAAGTTTAATTAGAACTATCAGATAGTTTTAATGAATTTAATAATAAATTACATGTATATCATCACGTAATTTTCAATGTGTCCAACATGAAAATATAATTCATTTATTTTGTTCACAAAACTAAAACATGAACCGTTTTATTTTTTTGAATCAATGATGGTTGATTTTAAATTAGAACATCATATTTACCTTATGGTGAGTTATAATTATGTAATGGTTTAGTTATATTAAAGAAACACACTGAATGGTTCCATGGACATCAGAGTGGACAATAGGTATAATGTTGGGGTATTGTGGATGATTGATAGATCCCGTAAATATAATTAATAATGAAAACTCGTATAAATTATTTAAATGTTAATTTTCACTTGTGGAATTTAATAAATGAAAAATTTTAAAAGGATTCTTAGGATTTATTATTAATTGGAAATTAATTGAGTTTCTTTTGAAAATTAATGTAATGAGAATTGTATTGAATAGGAAAAAGACCCTTAAGTGGACTAATTGATCATGTAATATCTTATTTAAAACAAATGTGGTGATTAAAGGGAGGATAAAAGTTTTGGTATACTATGATGAATTCATTGGATTCCAATTTACAATATATTATTAGGAGTTCCATGATGAGATCCTTTAATTAAGTATCTTATTAAATTCATAGGAATGTTAGGATGAAAACCATATATTCCACTTGATGTTAAATTATTATGAATTCCAGGATGAGCATCTATATTTCCTAAGATTTATAATGTATGGGAATTCTGGGATGAATTCCTTGGATTCCATATGACATGTGACGTGTGGGAATTATGGGATGAATACCATAATTCCATAAGGAAGATAATTCCTAATAATGTCAGGATGAGTGACTGAATTCCATATTTTATATGAAACTTTGAAATTCATTGATAATAAACTGGATTCCATCTTATATATGATGCTTGTGAATTCAGGTATTAGTTATTTGATTCTATGAGGTTAATATAGTTGGAGTTATCATCCTGACATGTTCGGAGACATCTTTCCCTAGATGATACATGTATATTAATCTGTGGATTCATTATGGATAATGAGGTTCGATGGTTTTTTATTTAATATATAAACTTTTTTAGTTAACATTTTTTATGGAATACATTAGTATGCACTATATTGGATCAAACATGATTTTCATTAAAAAATTGATGGTGGTGGCCCATTGAGTCATCCCCACACACTTCATGGGATAATTTTTGGTACCCAAGAAGAAGTAAGGGATACAGGTTTGGACATTTGAAATCATTCTATATAATATACTTCATAAGTGATGTAATTAAGATGTGAGTTGGGGAGCATTCAAGTACTCATAACTTTTTGAGTGTCTTCTATCTTTTCTGTAATTTTGTTCTTGTGATTATTTTGAAACATTTACTTGGGTCCTTGTGATATTTACAACTCATCACTATTCTATATCCTCTAGCATATACTGAGGCATGCTTGAGTCCTTGTGGTGTCTAACATGTTCCCCAATCATATTAAACTAGGGTAGGATTTTACTAAATTGTATCTATGGTTTCTTTTTCTATTTAATACTATTTTTGGATTGTAAATAAGAATATAGTATGTGTCAGATCATGGAAAGATTCTCTCACATGAGAGTATCGTAACCATGTTTGGGGTAAATCCTAGTCACCTAGAAATGGGAATTTTGCTCATACATTTTTATTTTACAGATGATTGGTTTCAACATTTAGTGGTCCACTTGGGTGTGATGTTATTGATATATGGATATTCACTCAAAGGATGGTATGAAAAGAGGCATGTGTTCATTAAAATTTTCTACATGTATGAATTTGGATTATTATTCTGAACCCTTAACATTATGTATATTATACTAGTCTGTGGTTTAGTTATTTAATGTGTCCAACTCAATTTATATAGTATTTCATATGAATTAATGGTATAATTTTATTTATTAAAATTTTTACATGGGTGAAACATTTACTTATGGACAATTTTATAAATTTTTTGGTTCTAGTTAAATGATTTACCAATCAAAGCTTATAATGATTTGTCTGCTACAAATTTTGGTAGATACATCATAAAACAACACATCAGAATAGAAACTTCATAAAAAATAATCATTTAGGTAAATTGAGAATAATGAAATCCTAAATGGATAAAATTACATAAATACTATTTTTTCTTAAATTAACATTACTATTGGTTCACATAGATAGGAAATGGTCCCACTTTTTTAAATAAAATATTATATGACATGAATAGAATAGAAGGGTATTGTGATTATTACTATTTAACCTTAATTATGATTTCAAGAGTAGTTTTTATTGTAATATGAGACATGTGTTTATAATTGTAGTGTAATTACTCCACAAAAACCCCCAGTTGAGCATCAAAAGAATGGGTATGGGCACCCCCTTGAGGGTGTCTGACAATATTATCCTATGATGTTTGGTATGTTTGTAGATAATCATCTATGAGAAAATTTTTCACAAGTAGTATAAGTGATGTAGTGGAAGGATCCTCAATATATTCCTTCAATGTCTATGATTACTAGGTAAAAATATATATTACATTCACTAATGTTTATGGCGGACAGTGTTCCCCAGACAGTGGAGTAATTGATTTAGTATTTTTAAACAAATGTTTGACAATAAAAATATCCCTCAATACAATAGAGTGATGTTGGGAGTTTTCATGATTCAATTATCTAGGGGGAACTAATGAGAAATTTTAGTCAGTGATTAGTACCATGTGGGAATTTCCTAGATGGGAATTGGGAGGCATTTCATTGTTCATTTCTTCTCGATGACCTTGGGGGATGATAAGACCATTGAGTTTATGCATATAAATTGTAAAAATATGTCATTCATGGAGTATGACGACTAATACACATATATTTAATGATTCTATCCTTTAATAGTAAGGTATAAAGAACCTATGGAAATGATGATTGAGGGTGGGTTGGGATTTGTTATCTATGTACATGTGAACGTA
This sequence comes from Viscum album, assembly GCA_963277665.1. Taxonomy (NCBI): domain Eukaryota; kingdom Viridiplantae; phylum Streptophyta; class Magnoliopsida; order Santalales; family Viscaceae; genus Viscum; species Viscum album. Next base: position 1,452,283,619 of record OY728138.1, read on the forward strand.
TTTCGGCATACCACATTCTATATTGTAGTTATTTTGAAAATTATCACTAAACAGAACATGAGTGAGGTAAATGGATTTGGGTATGATGATTTTTTAGGTACTAGGAGTGTATTTTTTAGAAACAAAATGTAATGATATAATACATCTCTTCAGGTCCTCAATGGACAATGCATGTAGAGTAATAGTAAGATTTTGTGTCACCAGTGTTGCATGTGACGACATATTGTACCTACGTGTGACTAAGAACTAGTGGAATGTTAGGAATTTGGAAATATTTTCCCCATATCAATTTTTGTAGAATGGTGCAGTAGACTTGGAGTGATAGAGGACATGTACTAGTTTAATGTTATGGTGTCAACTCAGCTACGTCACCACAAGAAGGTAGCTTGATCTCTATGGGCTGTTCAAGATGAGGTAGGGGACATGGACCATAGTATTATGAGCTGCAGTGCTAGTATGATGGAACTGGGAAGGAAAGTCATACTAGATCCCATATCCATGTTTTATTAAAATATCATATAGTATATCCTAGTCCCTCAAAAGAGGATTTCAGGTCTTCTACTATGCAGAGTATGATCTTGGTAGCTTAAAATATAGTATATTCTTTGTTTGATACATGAGTATCTCATTCCTTTATATCTTTTTGATCTATGTAAGGCTTTGGAACAGTCATTGATTATATATTTGTTGTTAATTCACATAATACTCCATTTTGAGTGTGGTTAGAGGCTTCTCCTTCTTGTTGGGAGTGTTCCATAGAGAGTGGGGGTTGTTGGGTTTTTAGGATCTATTTTTCATAGAGATGAACGAATTTGATTTGATTCTCAATACGAAATAGATTGTTTTTTATTGGGACCATATTGACTATTACTGTAGGAACGTACCAATAACATATCCTAATGGCCATAAGTATAAATGTGTTATAGAATTGGATATCTAGGAAGGTTGAGTGGGAATAGATCTCCATAAGTTGGGTGAGGTGGCCACCCAGGTCACCAGTATCATATTAGATGATTGATAAATTCAATGGAAGGGGTTTTCATCCCATGGTGGATATGATCAATGATTTATTTATTGAGATATTTTTGGTATTTTTATCAAATAGAGAGATTGATTTCATGAAAATATTATGTCAGGCATGGATACTGTTTTTATTCTAACTTATTGGATAGCTCATGGAGAGCAATTAGATCTAATGGTCCAACTAGATGGATTGTAGGATTATTGATTCATCATGATTATTCCCTCACCATCTAGCTCTATAATCCTTTTTTATAAAAAAGGTATATGGTTCTTTACAATCATGCATTTATTAATGGAATTTGAATCAAATGACTATTAATAACTAGTACCCTCTCCCTCAGATCAGTGGCCTATTTGAACAGTTGATACCACCATAGGTTTTCTATAAAGATGATTTAATGTTGTTCTATCACCAACATTGGGTGAGAACATTGGGCATACCACATATGAACATTGTGATAAGGTATGGATTATATGAGTAGTTGGTTATATCCTTTTACTTGATGAATGTTCAAAATATATACATAGAGCTGATGAACCAGATATTTTTTCAATAATTGGATTAGAACATGGTTCTTTTTATTATTGATATCCACATGTAATCCATGTCATGGGAGGAACACTCTCAACATTTTAAGGATGTTTTAGGAATTTTAAAAGAATAATGGATTAATAAAAATATCTCTAGGGGTAATTTCTTGATGGAATGGGTTCGTTTTCTATCATATGTAATTTCCAAGTTGAGTTTATTTATTGACCCTAGGAATGCTGAAGTCATGGTATCATGAGAGTGAGCCAATAATTTATTTTAATGAAATTTCTTTTTGGGATTATTTGAATGTTACAAATGATTTATCATATACCTCACCCTCATGGAAGTGCCTTTAGCTTGCCTAACCAAAAAGTGATAAATATTTTTGTGGTTTATATCTTGTAAGGATTGTTTTTAGAAATTACTGAAAAGTTTTACAAAAAAAATTGATTAAAAAAATAACTAATACATGTATGGAGTATATTGTATATTTTGATGCATCAGTGGTCTTTGTTGTTGCAGTTTTGATGAAATAAGATCATCTTAGGAATTATAGGTATGGAAAATTTATAACACATGAATGAAATTATCCCACACCTATACATGAATTTTCAATAGGAGTTTATGCTCTATGATTCTAGTAGAATTAATTACTGGGTGAGTGGTTCATAGATAATGTAGACAATAAAATCTATAAATACAAATTTTGACATCAAGATTTGATCCTTTATTTGAAAAGGTTGGTTGAATAGCCATAGTACATTTATTTAGAGTGTTCCTATTCCCCAAGAAATAGAATCGTAGTTATTAAATACTTAAGAAAAAATACAAAGGATTATGTTGTTTGGGGGAATATATGTGATGGTGAGTTAATGGATATATTCATTGAAATGCATTTGGTTCTGATGGAACATCATGGGTGAGTTCCGATCACATTCTTATCTCTTATTCTTTCACCTTTAAATCAGATTAAGTTGAGGTAATTATCTAGTCCAAAGTGTTTAGATGTTACCAAATTAGTTTATTGAAGATGACAAAATTTTTCATTTTTATGGACATATATTGGATCTTACAAGCTTATAAGACATGTTAATGAGAGAGTACCATGATTATAAATGGGTGGTGCACCATTGGATAACCAAACTGAAATTGGGACTATGAATAAAATATTAGTTTGTAGGAATAAAGAAGGAGATAATAGATTGGCCAAAAGTTGTTTCAAATTTCATTATATGATTCTTGATCACCATTTACCCACTAGTCCTCTATAGTAATTTCTTATTCATAAGTTGAAGTGTCGGGATATTATAGTGGTCATTGAGATCGGATTTATGGGAAACCCCAGGGTAATAACTCCACATAAGGAATAGTGGATTATTTATAAAAGTTTTATTATTTATTTATGATTTTAAGACTTTCTCATATTATGATCTTTGGAATCATTATATTTATGATATAGTGAGGTTTTAGGGGATTCATTATACCATATTCCCAAATGATGATATCCATTTTATGTCTGTATTTGAGATGGAGTTATAAAAAACTTGGTACATAGGTGATTCATAGCATAGGATCTGACCCATAAAATAACGAGATGTAAAAGAATCTTATATAGTTCCCCAAGGACATAGTGAGGGAATATTTCCGCTACTCTGGTGGATCATGGGTAAGTGATTATCTCTTGGTGGTATTATCCAGAAATAATAGTGATCAGGTGACCCTAAAGACTATTTCTTATGATGTTTTATATGGAAGAGCATGAAAACCACCATTATAATGGTTGTAGTTTGTCAAGATTGTAATGGTAGGTCTATGTATCATGAAATAGATGATAAATAATGTTTAGTTAATCTATAAGTGAATGGAGACACTATAGAGTTAGAAACATTCTTATACAGATTGATATTTTGTACCTCTTGTGTTGGAGATAGGTGACAAATTTTTCTTATATGAATGGAATAGATTGGTAAATTGTCATTTACAATGGTTGGAAAAGTTTTAACCCATGTTATGGGTATGGTTTAGATCATGGATATGGTTGGACTAGTGGAATACCAACTTTCTCTTCCATAGTGGTTATGTTCTATTCATGAACTATTTCATGTGTCTTAGCATCGACAGTGCTTTACAGTTCTATTACATATAATTGATGTTGATGATATCAATCAGGAGCAATATGTGACCATTGAGGATATCCTAATACATATTGTTGATCAAATTTTGAAGACAGTACATGGCTTTTTTTCCTCTAGTTCATGTGTTGTGGAAATACTATCATTATTAGGATGAAACATGGAAGTGGGAATGGGACATTGATGATTCATAGATGAAATTAATTGTTGATGTATTTGAAATGTTTTTATAGTGAATATCAAAGATGAACTATTGCAAGGAGGTGAAATTTGTAAAACCCATCCCATTAATTGAGGTATGAACCACTTTATTTTTTACAAAACCCCTTAATTTTACCATTAAATAAGTGTTCAAGAGAGTATGGTAGTTCTCAAGATTCTCTTCATATTTTTGGGCTTGGAATATTATATATTTTGAGTTCCAAACTAGGGAACATAGTTACCTATTATTTCCTGCCATCCATGTGCCCAACTATGAGTTTATTATTTTCATTATTAAATGGTATCTTAAAAATAATTTTTGTGAAAAAACCACGAAATGTTTTGAATAATATTGTAAAATCATGTCACGTGGTTGGAACGTAGGTTGTTAATTGTGAATCCTAACCATGTGAAATCGTGTGTCCAAGAAAATGGAAGTTAGAAAAATTAGCTAATTGTTTTCCCAACCATATATCTACACCATACATGCATTTAAAAGTGATTGTTTAAAAAATTCACTTATGATCCCGTGATTGTTAAGCCCTATTTTTGGTCCCCAGTTTTCCATAATCTCTTCCGTTATGAACACCTATATTATCTATTTTTTCTTATTGACTCTACCATATTATTACCTATTTGGAGCACTATCAATTTCAATTGAATGATCTTGGTATATCTTCTACTCATCTTCCTTATTTTATTCATTGATATATTTTTCATTAGTTTTATAAGAATTTAAATCTAGTAAGGCCTATTTTTAGGGATTTTTTCAATAATATCATTTTCTATAATTTATTATTAAATTGAAAAATGATAATCAATGATTGGAATCAGGAAAACTTAATCTTTATGTATTAGATCTATCCCACAAAGTTTTACTATTTTATAGAATATTAAAGAAAATTTCCACATTTTTTATATGAGTTCAACCAAAAAATTGTATTTAATTATTTTAATCATAAAATTAATACTTAAATGCATTAAAGATCATTAGTCAACAATGGATGATTCTATGTTAAATCATTTATCACCACATAGGGTGAACATGATTTTTTTAGTGGTTGGTTTATATTAATGTAACACACTTAGGGGTTTTATGGACATGTGAATGGAAAATATGTATAAAGGGTGGTTTCTTAGGATTCTGGTTAGGACTGTTTAATAAAATTATTTAAGAAAACTCTAATAGATAATTTAAATAAAAAATTGATTGTGGAACATAGTAAATAAAATGCCCCAAGGGGATTGTCTTGATCCTTTATTAATTAGTAATTAAATGTTTTTCATTTCAAATAAAAATTAAAGGGAACTTTCATGAATTTATACTTGACCCTCATAATAATAAGTGGAATAAATGATAAAATAATATCTTATTTAAAATAAATGGTGGTGAATAAAGGGAGAATAAATTTTTATGAATTTTAAGATGAGTTCTCTAGACTCCGCGTGATATTATATACTTAGGTATTCTAGGATGAGCTCCATTAATTCCACTTGGAATGTCAGGATGAAAAATTTAGATGCAAACATAATATTAAATTCTTAGTAATATCTAGAAGGGATCCTTGATTCCATTTTATATTTGATGATTGGAAATTCCTGGATGAATTCCTTGGATAACATATAACACATGATGTGTGGGAATTATAGGATGAGAAACAAGATTCAAAATGGTATATGATGCTTGATAATTCTATGATAAGCACCTAGATTCCATTTTATATATGAAATTTAGGAAAGTCCAGATGATAGATGGTATCCTATATTTTACATTATTATAGGAAATTCATCACTTAATACTTACATTATATGAGGTTAATGTAGTTGTAAAATGAATAATGATGTTCCTAGTGAAATATGGCACTAGTCAAAGAAGGAATGTTCTACCCAGGTGTCATCATGGAGCCTCGAGTTTGAGGGTTTTTAATTTTATTTATTATTGTTCTTTGTTGACCTCATTTTATGGAACACATCTTCATGAACTATATTGACTCAATATTTATATTGTGTTAGGCACTATTAGTTGAGTCCTAGTGAGTCATACTGACACTTATTTTGGGATGTCACTTGGTACCAATGAAAATATTATGGGTAAAATTCAAGACAAGGGAAATACCCCAATGGAAAATTATTTATATGGGATGGGATTGAGCTTCAATATTGAGATTAGGCTAGTACATAGAACATTTGGGGTTCCATATAATTGTTTTTCTTCTTTTTCTCTTTTTATTGTTTTGGGACATGAAAATGTGTCCTTATGACATTTATGACTTTTGGATGTGAATATACATAATTTTTTTATAACATTGTTTTTATGGTTAAATATTACAAACTTAATTCCTTGTATTTTTTTCTAGATTATATTTTTCTTATCGCATTCCCCATTTTATATTTTGATAATGAGGGCATAGTCTCCATTATGTATCCTCAAAGGACCTCACTGATAGTCTCCAACCCCTACTATATATTGAGGTGCTCTTGAGGCCTTGAGACACCTAGTCTAGTCATATTTCATAGTAAACTAGAGTGGGGACACTATATAAAAATTCTTAAACCATTACTATGCAAGTTGTTTAATTTCTCAAATTGATTAATTATTTAACACTTCCCTAATTTTCGTTAATTTCACGTGTTATATTAGTTATTATTTTTTACATACTTGTTTTTATGATAATATTAGTTTTTTAATAAAATAAGGATTCATTAATGATGAAAATCAGCAGACGTACAGACTCGAAGCCAAGTAGGAAAATGGCCTCGCCAGAGCTCGTTGACATCAAATGGGCCAGCTGCCGCCAATTGATGGGCATCATTGTTTCCTTCCCTTTTGTAAAGGAGAACGTGCAGAGAGAAAAGTAGTGGCAACGATAGAGGATATTCCTGATGAGGGACCCAAAGGACTAAAGTCCATTGTCGTTGAGGTTAATGGAATTGATAATGGTGAGGTAGTCTAATTCGATGATGATTTTTTTCCCATCCACGGTCAACAGCGAGCATCATTCTAGCGAAGATGGAGGCAGCCTCGGCAGCCACCGGTTCCCAAAAAATGTGATGAGACTCATATTTGGATATAATGATTTGACCAAGATGGTTCCGGGCCAGTAGTCCAAGGGAAACATAACCTTCCATGGGGAGAGTCGCATACACATTAATCTTAAGAATCCCATCCGGGGGGGATTTAAATGGAGGAAAATGAGGGGGTTGCAAAGGAACAATGTTGTCCATTGTGGTGTTGCCGGCCCACCAACCAGGAAGATGCCCGTTCAATCGCGAAATGGGGTGGCTTTTGAACATGGATGAAAACAGCATCATTGCTGCAGACCCAAATGATCCAGTCCATAATGCACAGAGAGCCTGCTTCAGCCGACGAGAAGGAGGAGCACCATCGCATCAGGAGATAGGGGAAGATAGAGGCCATGATCAATGAGGAGTCTGTGGAAGAGTTCCATTTCCTCAAAATCTCCTTTTACCCCAGACATTGAATCATATCATGAAGGGTATTTTCTGGAACGTTCGGGTCGAAGGGGCAGAACCTTTCACTGGAGATATGTCGGAAGGCGAGAAGGATCATGGTAGGGAGGGTGCCCGTGCACACCTAACTTCAAATGTGTTTTTCACGACCCGTCCTCGGGGGCCATGCCCTGACTACCCCAATCCCGCCTTCCATAGGCCAGGGGCTGGCGACAAGAACCAAAGGCGTAAATCCCGATAACTGGGAAGGCATTGCTTTTATAAAAGTAAACAAAACACCACAAAGTATAAGGGGAAGTAATACACTAAGTACAAATAGAAGTGTTGAAAGGTAAATGGGCCAGAATACAAACCCATATGAAAGTAAAACTATAACTGATCAAAGTACAACATGAAAAGACAACAGCTGTAAGAACAGAAGCGGCTCCTGGGTCATCCTCCTCGGATCCTACCTGAAGGGTAGGTACAGATGGTGCAGCTCCTAGATCGTCCACCGCGGATCCTACATGAAGGTTATGTATAGATAGACTCTACCACTCTCTCACCTGTCAACCTCCTCCGAGTGTCGTCTCGCCGTGAAGTCCACCTCCAGATACTCACTCATCGTGAAGTCCACCTCCGGGTACTGACTCGTCGTGTAGTCCACCTCCGGGTACCGTCTAGTCCCCGAAACTCGGCCTCCATCAGCACTACCCATCGTCTGCAACCAACACAATGAGGTGCGGGCATAGGCCATTCAGGGGTGAGTATAACGATACTCAGTAGGGACCCCGAGACCCTCAAGGTCTCTCTAAAACCAACAAGGATAACCACAAATATGATCTTAACTGATAACCTCTACTTAGGTATATGCTCATGCATATACCTAAGTTATCATGTAACCCATCCCAATCGTGAGGAAAACACCAAGATCATGAAATCAACGGATAACCACTACCCATGTATAAGCCCATACATATACCTAAGTTATCAAGTGACCCATCTCAATCATGAGGTAAACACAAAGGTCAAAATTCTCAGCTCAAACCAAGTTTTTCATTATCGAAACCATAATTTATGAAGAGCCCCGTCTCTAGAGTGTACAGTGGACTTATCACGACTCTGAGGTATTTATCACTAACCTATGTCTGCTGAGATACTCCTCCTGTCGAGTATTGCGGGCTTGCCACCACACATAGTAGTGCTTCCCGCTGGGGTCTGCCACCCAAACACTTTAGTGATCCCCCCTCATATCCTAAATAGGTACTCCTCATATCGAGTATCGCGGGCCTTCCACCTCACATAGTAGTGCTTCCCGCTGTGGGTCTACCACCCAAACACAGTAGTGCTCACCATTGGGCTATACAAGTCTCTCAGACTCAAATCGAACAAGCAGTCCTCAGGTCCCAGCCAGCTACACGGTCTCCGTACTCCGTATGCTCGTCTCTGGAAGGGTCTGCTCCATGAGCTATTGGTCGATACTCCATGTATCTCAAAGAACCATGAAGATGTATCTCAATGGACCTCCTCTTCTTAGGGGTCTCAACGCAATAGACGGTGCGTCAATCAGACGCCCTGTCTATGAGTTACTAGCCTTTTCATACTAGGGGCCCGGTTGGTTTCGTGGGCAAACCAATATCGTCCGTATCTCAACTGTACCCCGAAATCTCATAGGGTATACTCATAGGGACCGTTTCTCAATGAGATCATCAACTCCACAGACGGTTCGTCAAATGGACGTCATGTCTGAAAGATATCAGCTTTTCTGTTCCAAGGGCTCAGTTGGATTTCAGGTGTAATCCAACCTAGCCACTATCCAACTATATCCAAATCTTGAGCGAAGTATTATAAAAGTTATGTATCATCAAGAGGAATTCAACGAAATAGATGGCGCGTCAATCGGACTCCCGTTCTGTGAGTTATTGGATTTTTCGTTCCAGGGGCCCGGTTAGTTTCGTGAGCGAACCAACCCGACTGAACTCCTACGGCATCCAATCCTTGAGCGTAGTAATCCAAAAGATCCGTCTCACTTAGAGGAATGCATCAAAGTCGATGGCACGTCAATCGGACGTTCGGTTCTGAAGATAAAAGTGTTTCTACTCTGAGGGCCCGGTTGGTTTCGTGTCCGAACCAACCCGACCAAACCCAAAGTTCACCGAAACCTTGAGTGAAATATACTGAAACGACCATCTCATTAAAAGGATATCTACGCAACTAACGGTGCATCGATCGGAGGTCCGTATCCCGTGATATGGTAATTTTACCGAATGTGGTCTGAAAATGGGGGGTATGGGCCCGGGCCGACCCGACCCGACCCCCCCCCCCCCGAATCGGGGTTCATCTCGGGTCTCGAACTTTACTGTGCAAGCTTCAAAATTACATTGTGGCCCCGTTTTGTCATCTCCCGTCAATCTGCATGTCTATTCACAAAACGCGCCATCTTCGTGGCTCTCGGGCGTGGTGTGTTGACGCCGCGCCCCTTCGTCGTGGCTCGACTCCATCCGCGGATGTCATCGGGTTTCTCCGACGTCGCACGACGGTGTCGCGTCCTTGTTCTTCTTTTCACTGCGTTGCACGATGGTGCCGCTCATTTCCTTGTCGCAAGATTCTGCATGGTGCGACGGCACCATGCCTTATCGTACCAAACCACAAAGGAACCAACATGTAAAAAAGGAGGAGGGCTGGCCGTGTTTGTGCGGTCCGGCCCCCTAACATTATTCGATAACTATTGGCTTTAAACCACGAAGATCGTCAAGTTGGTATTCACGAACAAAATAAATAAATAAAATTAAAACCCCTACCTTGGTTTCAAGAGAAGAGCTTGTTAGGAGGTTCGTCGAAGAGAAAACGTCGCGGTATAACCGTTCCGGAAAGAGGCGACTTGGAAGGAGGAAGTCGAGTCACGGGAACGGCATCACAGAAAGAGAGACGTTTCTGAAGAACCGTTGCGGAAAGAGACATCGCGTCGCGGATCAGTGTCACAAAGTCGGTCTTCGGGGACTCAGCGTTCTTCGACGGAGTTTGATGCATTCTTCGCATTCCTTGTGTTCTTCGTCAAAGAGGATGAAGAACTCTAGATTTCCTTAGCTTTTCTTCTCCAAAGGCTCTCAAGCTACTATGAAACTAACCCATAAATAAATTAAGCCTCACTTAATTTATTAACACCACAAAACCTTTGAAATTAAAGAGTTTGAATTAACTCGCCTCATTAAATTACACAAGTTGTCAAAATAAATGAAGGGGAGTTAATAAAGAGTTGAAGAGTTAATGAATATGAAGGGGTGGGGTTCATGTGGGCTCCACCTCCTTTATAACCTACAATCTGAAGTTGGGTAGATACCCTACTTCCCCCCAATGGATAAAAACACTTAGAGTTAAATAAAAATTGTTGTTAAATTTTTATTTTTAACTTCCACAATTTTTATCAACTTCTCTCGTGTAAACGCAACTCCGGAACAAGAGTTCCTAAGCAATTGCTGGCGCTACGATTACATTGGTGCCCTCAGAATTTGATTCCGAGCACCGGTTCAAAGGATAGAAATTCCCACACGTTCGTTCACTGAACGTACCCGATCTAAACTTAGGAAATTGATTTCGGGTACACCGGACCTCGGATTAAGGTGCCATCAGAAACTGAATTCTTGTAAAATTACAATGAAAATTAAGAAAAAAATTTCCTTGAAATTTCCAGGTCTTTACATTACTCCCACCTCAGGGCTTTACGTCCCCGTAATGCTTCAACACAAACTAGGGTCACTAAAGCGGTACAGAGCACGCATCTGAGCCTTCCGCTCCCATGTGCTTACCTGGAGGTTTCCGTGTTGCCTATGAAAACGCACAAGAGGAATCGACCGTCCTCATAGAATCCACTCCTGTCGATCCTCAATCCCCACTGGAACCTCCGTGCATGACGCCCTATTATCGACGTCCAACTCCATGAGGTCTATGATGCTTGAAGGATCAAGCACGTTTCTCCTCAGTTGAGATACATGGAAAAACGTCATGCACCTGGTGCAACTGAGGTGGATGGGTCAAGCGGTAAACCTCCTCGCCTACCCTACTGAGGACCTGAAAAGGTCTACTGAACCTCGGAGATAACATGACGCCTAGGCCACACCTCCGTAAACCTCATCGAGGTGAGACCCATAGGGAAACATGGTCTCCATCCTCGAACTCCACTGGTCTCTGCCTCCTGGATGACCTGGACCTTCTCTATCGTGGCTTGGACCATCTCTGGTCCCACAAGAGCTACAATGATTTCTTCTTTGCCGATAATGGAAATCTTATCTCATCCCCTGGATGAACCACTTTCTTTGCCTAATACAGTCAATCTCGACATAAATGATACTAATCCATACCAAGGATTACGTCGTAAGGCCTCGACGCTACTACCAAGAGATCCAACCGTTACTCTCACCTCCAAGGGTTGAGTCACACTGTAGGCTTCAGTGTGTGGTAATTGGGTCTCTTCCAGTAGGTATCTCACACGTGAGGGTCATGTCAACAGTTTAAATCCGGAACATCTTAGTAACAACACAAGAGAGGACAGGATTGATAACATCCCAAAGGTAACTGTCTTTATTTTACTATAGCTCATGGTACAAAGACACAAATATAACAACAACATCATGGAACTAGATATAGACACCACTAGTTCTGCTCTTGTCCACTCTCTTCTGGAGCTCCGTAGTCAAAATATTTTGCTTCCTGAAGCTGAGCTCTCCCATGTCTTCATGTCCCTTGCAGTCGGGGTGGACCTCCTGGTGGTGGTGGTGGCAACATCCCGAACCGTCGTCCACCTCCAGCTGCACGACCAGCTCCTTTTCCATGGCCGCCTTCTCCTTGCGGTCCGCCTTGATCGAACCTCTTCCTTTGCCTCATAGGTTCTTCATTTAACTGCTGGTCATCTGCATGGCAGGTCGGACAGTCACGTGCCAGGTGACCAACTCCGCTGCAGGAGTAACACTGCATGGCAGATCTGGGTCTGTCACTTCCCTTGGTTCCTCGCACTACCAAACCTAAGTCATGTGGTCGACCACCTGTAGGTCTAGTCCTCTTGGACCTCTGTGTCATCTGTCAACTGCCTGCTGTAGAAGATTCTGGCAATGCCAGCTAGTGGTGGGTCCTGCTGCTGGAGACTACTCAGCAAGGAAACTCTCCACCAAAAGGGAGGGCTCCAACACCCCTGTCTATTTCGGAATGCTGAGTGGAACCATAGAAGCTCTAATCTCTCGACTGAGCCCCTGTTAAAAGGTTCGGGCCCTGAAGAATGGGTCACGTACCTAATTTGTGGAGTAGCGTGAGAGGTCTGTGAACCTTGCTGAATACTGTGCCACTGTCATGCTGCCCTGACGCAGCTGAAGTATCTCCTGTATACGCACCGCTCGAAGGGTGGCTGGTACTAACTATGCCCAGAACAGGCTCTCGAAGTCTGCCCAAAGAAGAGTCGCCGAATCATGCATCTGGAGCATCATGCTCCACCATCTTCTGGCTGCTGCCTGAAGAAGGATGGCAGCAAGGATCACCATGAAATCTGATGGCGTCCCCACTAGCCTGAAAACTCTCACCACAGCCTCCATCCAATCCTTAGCCGCCTGAGGGTCTGTCCCTACCTGGAACCTGGGTGGTCTCTGGCCCTAGAACTTGTGCAGTGCACTCAAGCGACGTGCACCCTCTGCTGCTGGGGCTTGTGGCATCGGTGGCCCAACGGGTAGTAGTTCCGCTGGTGCCTCCGCTGGTGCCTCAACTGTGATAGGGCCCTATAATAAGGCCACGTTGCTCGGCGGGCTGTCAGTACGTACCACTCTCGGGGCTCTAGTTGGTCATCTATGGGGAGGCATCCTGAAAGAAACAACGTGACACGGTCAAAGGATTTATACCAGGTGAGATGACCTGGTTTGAGTTGATATTTAAATAAAACTTCTGGAAACACACACGCAATCGGTGTTTTCGTGCACAAAGTAGGAAATCAGTTGTCAGGGTCCTGGAGTATGGATACCTCGGCCGCCCGCACCAACACTGGACTCCCTGAACGGAAAACCACACTCGGTACTCATAAAACTATTTCTTCACAGAATGAAAATATCAGAGTTATAAGTTCTTCGGTAGAACCGACTCCCCTGATACCAATTTTTCACGACCCGTTCTCGGGAACCGTGCTGTGACTACCCCATGCCCGCCTTCCATAGCCCAGTGGCTGGCGACTAGGACCAAAGGCATAAATCCGAATAAACGGGAAGGCATTGCCTTTATAAAAGTTATCAAAACACCATAGAGTACAAGCGCAAGTAAAACACTAAGTACAAAGAGAAGTACTGAATATTAAATGGGCTAGAATACAATCCCAAATGAAAGTACAACTACAAATGAACAAAGTACAACAGGAAAAGACAACAGCTGGATGAACAGAAGCAGCTCATGGGTCGTCCTCCTCGGATCCTACCTGAAGGGTAGGTACATATGGCGTAGCTCCTAGATCGTCCACCACAAATCCTACCTGATGGGTAGGTACAGATAGCCTCCACAATGCTCTCGCCCGTCAACCTCCTCCGAGTGTCGTCTCGCCGTGAAGTCCACCTCCAGATACTGACTCATCGTGTAGTCCACCTTCGGGTACTGACTCATCGTGTAGTCCACCTCCGAGTACCGTCCAGTCCCCGAACACTCGACCACCGTCAACACTGCCCGTCGTTTGCAACCAACACAACGAGGTGCGGGCATAACCCGTGCAGGGGTGAGTATAACGATACTCAGTAGGGACCCCAAGACCCTCAAGGTCTCTCTAAAACCAACAAGGATAACCACGAATAAGATCTTAATAGATAACCTCTAATTAGGTATATGCTCATGCATATACCTATGTTATCAAGTAACCCATCTCAATCATGAGGAAAACACCAAGATCATGAAATCAACGGTTAACCACTACCCATGTATATTCCCATAGATATACCTAAGTTATCAAGTGACCCATCTCAATCATTTGGTATACACAAAGGTCAAAAGTCTCTGCTCAAACTAGGATTTTCATTATCAAAATCGTAACTGCTGAAGAGCCCCGTCTCTAGAGTGTACAGTGGTCCTGCCACGACTCTGAGGTACTTGTCACTAACCTAAGACTGCTGAGGTACTCCTCCTGTCAACTAACGCGGGCCTGCCACCTCACATAGTAGTGCTTCCCACCGGGGTCTGCCACCCAAACACAGTATTGCTCCCCCCTCATAGCCTATAGAGGTACTCCTCCTGTCGAGTACCGCGGGCCTTCCACCTCACATAGTAGTGCTTCCCGATGTGGGTCTGCCACCCAAACACAGTAGTGCTCCCCACTGGGCTATACCAGTCTCTCCGACTCGAATCGGACAAGCAGTCTTAAGGTCCCAGCCAGCTACACGGTCTCCGTACTCCATACGCTCGTCTCTGGAAGGGTCCGCTCCACGAGCTACTGGTCGATACTTCAAGTATCTCAAAGTCCCATGAATAAGTATCTCAAAGGACCGCCTCGTCATAGGGGTCTCAACGCAAAAGACGACGCGTCAATCGGACGCCCGGTCTATGAGTTGCTAGCCTTTTCATCCCAGGGGCCCGGTTGGTTTCCTGAGCAAACCAATCCCGGCCGTATCTCAACAGTACCCCGAGCTCTCATAGGGTATAATCATAGGGACCTTTTCTCAACGATATCATCAAACCCACTAACGGTTCGTCAAACGGACGTCCTGTTTGAATGATATCAGCTTTTCCGTTCCAGGGGCTCGGTTGGATTTCAGGTGCAATCCAACCTGGCCACTATCCAACTATATCCAAATCTCTAGTGAAGTAAGCTAAATGTTCCGTCTCATCAATAGTAATTCAATGAAATAGACGGCGCGTCAATCAGACGCCCTGTCTGTGAGTTATTGGCTTTTTCGTTCCAGGGGCCCAGTTGGTTTCGTGAGCGAACCAACACTACCGCACTCCGATGGAATCCAAACCTCGAGTGGAGTAATCCAAAAGATCCTTCTCACTTAGATTAATCCATCAAAGTCTACGGCACGTCAATCGGACGTCCCGTTCTAAAGATATAAGTGTTTCCGCTCCGAGGGCCCGGTTGGTTTCGTGTCCGAACCAACCCGGCCGAACCCAATGTTCTCCTAAACCTTGAGTGTAATATACTGAAATGACCGTCTCGTTCCAAGGATCTCTACGCAACTTACGGTGCATCAATCGGATTTCCTTAGCCCAAGATATCGGCATTTGACCGAAAGTTGTCTGAAAATGTGGGGTCTGGGCCCAGGCCGACCCAGCCCGACCCCCCTATGTCGGTGTTCATCTCGGGTCTCGAACATTACTGCGAAAGTTTCAAAATTACATTGCGGCCCCATTTTGTCGTCGTCTGTCAATCTAAACGTCAATTAACAAAACGCGCCGTCTTCGTGGTTCTCCGACGCGGTGTGTTGACGCCGCGCCCCTTCGCCGTGGCCCGACTCCGTCCGCAGATGTCTTCGGGTTTCTCTGACGCAGCGCGATGGCGTCGCGTCCTTTTTCTTCTTTTAACGGCATGGCGCGACGACACCGCACATTTCCTTGTCGCATGATTCCGTGTGGTGCGATGGCACCATGCCTTCTCATACCAAACCACAAAGGAACCAACATCAAAAAAAGGAGGAGGGTCGGTCGTGTTTGTGCGGTCCGGCCCCCTTGTGTTATTCGATAACTATTGGTTTTAAACTACAAAGATCGTCAAGTTGGTATTCATGAAAAAAATTAATAAATAAAATTAAAACCCCTACCTCGGTGTCAAGAGAGGATCTTTTTTAGAGGTTCATCGAAGAGAAAACGTCACGGTATAACCGTCGTGGAAAGAAGCGACTTGGAAGGAGGAAGTTGCGTCATGGGAACGACATTGCGGAAAGAGAGACGTTGCGGAAGAACCGTTGTGGAAAGAGATGTCGCCTCGTGGATCGGTGTTGCGGAGTCGGTCTTCGAGGACTCGACGTTCTTTAACGGATTTCGATGTGTTCTTCGCGTTCCTTGTGTTCTTCATCAAAGAGGATGAAGAACTCTAGCTTTCCTTAGCTTTTCTTCTTGAAAGGCTCTCAAGCAACTAAGAAACTAACCCATAAATAAATTAAGCCTCACTTAATTTATTAACACCACAAAACCTGTGAAATTCAAGAGTTTGAATTAACTCTCCTCATTAAATTACACAAGTTTTCAAATTAAATGAAGGGGAGTTAATGGGGAGTTGAAGAGTTGAAGAATATGAAGGGTTGGGGTTCGTGTGGTCCCCACCTTCTTCATAACCTACAAAGGGAAGTTGGGTAGTTACCCAACTTCCTCCCAAAGGATAAAAACACTTAGATTAAAATAAAAATTGATGTTAAATTTTTATTTTTAACTTCTACAATTTTTATCAACTTCTCTCGTGTAAACGCAACACCGGAACAGGAGTTCCTAAGCAATTACCGGAGCTACGGTTCAATCGGTGCCCTCAGAATTTGATTCCGAGCACCGGTTCAAGAGTTAGAAATTCCCGCTCATTCGTTCACTAAACGTACCCGAGCTAAACTTCAGAAATTGATTTCGGGTACACCGGACTTCAGATCAGGCGCCGTCAGAAACTGCGTTCTTGTAAAATTCCAAAGAAAATAAAAAAAAAAAATTCTTGAAATTTTCAGGTCTTTACAGTGTTGAATTTTTTTGGGGGAAATTGTGTTTCCAAAGAACGTTCCTGGGGACCTTTCCCTCACGTCGTTATGAGTTCCAATAGCGAGTTGGTAGTCGGATTTCACCGTATAGGCTCCGGAGAGGTCATGGATCTAAACGAGATGGTCAGGGCCGACATCTAGAACACAGGGGATACTCAGGATATTATTTTTATCTCTTTCGTTAAACCATGTGTGTATCCTTTCCATGCACCACCCAATCCTCTTATCGTCAAAGAGACATCTGACAGTGGCATCTCCAAAGTCTAGTGGTGCAGGGGATGATGTCTGCACACCTTCTTTATCAATCAGCCAGGGATCGGTCTAGATGATAACTGTTGATCCATTCCCAATCCTCCAGCCCAACCCTTTAATATGAATTTATTATATATTTCTATATTATATTTTTTATACCCTAAATCATTAAAATAATACTTCCATATAAATTTATATTACTTTCTATCTAAACCATAAACCATTACAACTCTTGTAACTTACATTTTATAACATTAATCTTAGACCCTTTCCTTATACTCTTAAAATTATAATCATTTCATATGTTTGTATAACATGTTTTGAACAAATAGAAATTTTTATTACAATCCTCTTGATGTGACACCTCCTAAAAAGAAAGGAAAAAACGTTTTACTGTATGTATAGAGATTCTCAATTCACATCTATCGAATTGTATATTGATTTGAAGAAATTTTATTGATTATAATTTTTAGAAAAAGAATTATCACTTTTTTAGAGGGTCATTAAATACAAGGATGGAATTATTGGTTTATAGATAATGAAAAAGTCTTTTACCTGAGGTTGGTTAATATTTTTAATTAAAATGTTGATTTTGAAGTCAGATAAAATAATGGCGATATTAAAACCTCTATTGATGTGGAACATTTAATGATATCTTCAATGAAATGGTTAAAAAATTTACATGCTTTTCATGAAGAAAAATTTGAAGTCTAGTAATGTTACCATACTTTTTCATTACACCGTAAAGATTGATAAGTATCTAAATTATCATACTAATAATAATTTCCAAAACGAACCAAATTCTATGGAGTTATTTTGTTAATGTATGATGTTCCTAAAATTTATTCCTTGCCACATTTACTTGAGGAAAGGTGATTTCAGTATTCTGAGAAACCTGCATCTCTTATTTTTTATCTATAAAATAATGGATTCAAGACCACCCGGAAATTATTCCTTTTGAGAAATGTAGAATAATAATTAATTCCACCTACACATTTCAATACTCCTCCTGAAATGAAATTGAAATATTATTTTCCATCATCCAGTGTATTTTTTCTTTAGGGGCGGGAAGGATAGTATCTTATTAACGAATATGTTTAAATTAAAAAATATGTAATATAATGAGATTTAATTGGATTCAATATATGAAAATGTTGGTGAAATAAAGTTATATATTATATGATAAATATAATGCTTTTTAATATATCATGAAACCTAAGGAGAAGAAAATCCTAGACTTAAAATTTACGATACAATATAGAATTCATATAAAGAGTACATAGTGGTTCCAAGTGTATATATAGTTGAATACTTTACAGATGATAAGAGTTTTTCTCTAGGGACAATATTTTCATATGTCCCTAGAGCTGATGATATGTCCAGTGGAATTGATAAAAACAATTAATTTATACCTTCTTCAGAAGTGTGTTTTTATAACGATGTGTAATGGAGATAATCTTTGACAAATCCTTATAGGGAAATAGTATCTACGATAGATTAGGATGATTATGATAAGTATTGACTCCCTTAGTAGATGAAAGGGACGTCAGTCAAGGGAGAGAGTTAACTCTAGTACATGAGGAAGGGGGAAAACCTTTCATAGGAACACCAATAAATATGGGTGATAAATCTTATAGATATTCATTATTAGGTATTTACTAATAGTATTCAGATGGTGATAGTGTTCCTGGTGGAGTATCTGAAAATATCATGGTACAACATCAATATCAGTTTTATCCAAATACATAGAAGGATATTTAGTCGCTCAATTTTTTATAAGAAAAGTATTAAGAAGCCTTATCCAAAAAAATATCATACATAAAGACGAGATAATTGATCTAATATTTGAAAATGTTTTACAAATTTTTTTATTATACTCTTGAAAATATGTAGATGTAAAAAATAATATTATAGATATTGAATCTGATCCAATAGGAATGTTCTCTCATGAATGGGTTAAATAGAAACTTCATCCTCATTAATATATTGAAAAGGATTATATAAATGAATAAATTTTTTGAATATTTTTTAAATTTTTTTTATTTTTGGAAAAATTATGAATTAGATTGAGATAAATGATTATCTATGGTTATAACCTCAATTTCAATCAGATAAAAATGAAGATATTTTTTATTTATGATCACATCGATAAAGAGATTCATATAATAAATTAACATATTTTATTTAATAAATATTATCTTAAAGACAACATGGGTAATCATGTTCATAGAGATATCGGGAAGATTGGATAGGACTCAACCCCTCATATATATCTTTTTACAATAACCATGTATGATGTAATTATATGGGAAATTATGGATGATTTGTCGATGGTTGTGGAGAATAATTTAGTATAAACTATATAAATAATCCAACTAGATTTTGAAACTGAATCCTACAAAAAATAATATTTTGTATGATCATATAAAAAAATTTAAAATGATATAGGTATGGTTATGAAATCCATTGAATATTATCTGGGTCAAATTTGGAAAATAATTAATTGATGTCATTATTTATCTCATTTCATAATGTTCTTAAAATTCCATCAATAATTTTACCTTTTATTTCTTGTGTTCAGAGAATTAAAATACTCCCAACATTGTAAGATGTAATCCCAAATAAATATAAATTGTTTTTGAAAACATTGGAAAACCATTATAATGATATAAGGGAGGTTACATGATTTATGGAACCCTTACTTATACTTAAATTTAGTAAAGGTGATTCCCCCAACTATTCTACTTAGGGAACCAATCGTTACTATTGGAGAGCCTATATCCTATGTTGTTCTTTCACCAACCCCTTCCGTACCTACTATCTCTGAACATTTTGGTTATAAACATTCTCTATCCATGTATCATCTCGATCTTGTAGTCTATTCTAGTATTATTAGAGAATATTTTACTTATCATCCTATGAAATCTCTTGATACTTATCTAAGAAGATACAATGACTATGGAGATTCAAAAAACAATGGTAAGAGAATACTAATATTCATATTCAAGTCACTAATGAGTTATTTTCTATCTTTTACCTCAACAAGAAGTTTCGGATGAATTACCTTAATATTTTTAATAATTATCTACTATTACTTATTAATATTATATAGATCATACCTTTTACTTGTTTTTAAGTTATTCTTTAAATATTTTCTTATGTATCTCTAACCTTGTTACTATCATTTGGATAATACTAATATTGGAGAATGATTTGGAAGCTACTAGATTTATTGGTATCAAAATAATGATGAATTTAAAGGAAGATAGTAATTTAGGTTTTGAGTAATTTTTATTTTAATATGAAACTTTTTCCTACCATGAATTATAATCATTAAAAATCATAGATTGTTGGATGAGCCAAAAAAATTCATTATTTTAATTATCCCACTAAAATATTTATTATTATTCTATTATTTTGATGGTTTTATTATAGTAAACAATTTTGGTAAAAAACTCTAGGTATTGGAACTACCACGTATATAATAAATCAATCTCTTGTAAAATGGATCGACAACATGTACAATGGATTGACTATATAAACGAACTACTAACTGTAGAGAAATATTTATACAGATATCAATCAATTATGACTGAAAATAGTCTTTAATGATCAAACCTTATGTAGAAAATTTCCAATATGAAGAAACCATTATTGAATGAAATATAAATTTTTTTCACTATGCTAAATCAAATACACATTAAGTTCCAATAAACCATTTATTTCAATCAACCATGTCTGAAAATACATAAATTTGTTTAATCGATGGGATTTTGGCCTCATTCGACTATTCCATTAACTAAATTTCAATAGGATAATATTGTATAGTCCTGAATCTACAACATGAATATATTCTGGATCTATCATAAGTATTCATCTCTCGTAAGATAACCTACCAAATTTTATCCTACCATAGAAATCTTCCCTGATAAATTATACCTCTCATGCCTATGTATATATTTTCACCTAGATGTATCAACTATATTAATTAATCTAACAATTTTTTTAATATGTATATATTTTTTAACATTTAATGAAATTGAATGATTTTCATGGTTTATAAATTGGATTATCAGTATGAGGAAAATTTATATTATTATTTTCAAATGGATAATTGGAGAAGTGTCATTTCAAAATATGAGGAAGTCTCTCATGTGTAAAAATATGAATAAAATGTAATGATCAATTAATTACAACAACTTGCTTATATGTATTACTCACCAACATGACTCTATATCATTCATTACATCATTATAATAACTAAAAAAAGATCTACATAACATAACATTTACTCTCAGAATTGTTTAAATATCACATTAGTGGAATGAAAACCGATTTATTATCCACCCTAAATTACAGAATAGTTTTATTAATTTCTTTGTTATATGTTTCTATATATATATTTATATTTTATATTTGAGGTTCAATTACATTTTATTATAAATGTGTTTAGTACAGAATTTTACACTATAATGGATAGTGTTGTTATATTTTTTCTATTACATATATAGTTTTTTACTCCAACGAATAAATATAGAAAAGAATATTCATAGGCCAAGACTACTCATGTGCAGTTGAATTCTTGTACACATGACCCATGTTGTGGATTAGTTTATTTCTTTTAAAAATTTTTTTTGTATGTTGTGTTGATGTCATGTAGAGAGGACTACGTTCCATCATGGAACTGAACATCTTGGTTATTTCCATTGTGTTATTTATTTTCCTTTCATACACTGCTTGAATGGAGTTAACTCGATAATAAAAATGGTTCTTTGATTTTTTGCTAAGGGTTTTATAAACAGTGATAAAAAAAGTAACTCTGATAGATCACATCAATTAGTGATATATAGACCTTTTTTCATGAACAAAATAGTTTCAAATGTATAAGTAATTTCATTTGTTTTAATTTCTTATCAATTGTAGCATTGAGAAATTATTTTAAAAAATAAAATTATATATACCAAATATATTTGTAAAATATGTATTTTAAAAAAATGGGGATCTAATTTTTTTTCAAAATTTTATTTTTTTAAATTGGATGATCAAATATCCCTTTTGACAATTCCACTCGACCATCAATTTCAAACCTGACATTCACAATGAATAACGCTACTAAATGATATAAAACACTAAAAATGGTGAATGATATAAATAATGGGTAGATATTGGTGTCATCCTGGCTGATACTAATAATAATGATAATGAATATTATGAGGTCATGAAATATACTGGGAATGTAGTTAGAGTTGTAGGGTCTCTTGTCATTATGTATATAGAGGAAAAGATAACATAGATGAACAGTACCATAATAAAATTTTGGTGGATATTTTTTTGTTTAATTCTTATAATAATGATGTAGAATATTTTAATGTTAAGGTTACATAGGGCGGTAATGTATGATATTAATGAATATAACTTGATGGTGACACCATTTATGGACTCCTATATGATCTTTTTGAAATCTTTGAACACCATAAAATTTAAATGTTTAACCCTCGAGTACATGAATGAGTAGTTATATTTTCTATTTATAATATATTTTATTTAGAAATGGAATTCCAGGGGTTGTAATAGAGTCCCAAATAGAATTATTTGAGAAAGGAGGGTCACATGATCACTTTACCATTATTCAAAATATAATAATTTTTTGAGGAAAAATCCATTATTAGGATAGTGAAACTCACTATATAAATGATCACAAAAATTTAAATGATCATGAGATGTGATGTTATTATAGTTCACCTTTCAAAATATATGGACATAACATTTTAGTTGGGATGCACTAGATAAAACGCAATACCAAACATATATGTTCAGTGTTTTGAAATAGTTCATTGAACAAGTGCCATTTGGACCATAGATCTGAATGAATGTGATATAAGGGACACATTTTTTCACTAATATAGTATAATCTAGATCAAAAATTCAATAAGGTGAGATTAAAAATTTGAAATTAAATCTAAATAGATATAACGCTATTGAATATGGTTTTATAAAATTCAAAAGGATGAAATATCGTTTCTAATAATATATCATCATATGAAATAAATAGTAGATCCGTGAGATGTGAAAAATTTGAAAAAAAAATCATCCATTTATAATAATCTAAATGTATTCTACTAGAATGAAATAGTATGTTTTTTGTCTAATAACAAAACTTCCTCACTTATGCTCTCTTTTTGGTAAAATTATATTAGGGGTTTCTCCATAATGTGTGTCAGTGTCTATTGAATGGAATGTCTTTTATCATCAATAAGATTGGATTTTATGTCACAATAATACAATATTATTATAGGTGAATCAACTACTAAAGTTATAGACATTATATATGTTTTAGTAGGCTTCATAAAATAATCGAAGTTATCCATTCTATCATTATTAACCATTTACCCAACAATCTTAACAATATATTTAAACATATAATATAGACCTTGGGGTTCTTGAAAACATGATGAATGTAAATATTTATTATTCGAACTACTTCAAAAGGTAGAAAATGAGTATTCACTCACTTCTCATAGCTCTCAAAGTGATGTATGTACATTTGACCACTAATCCCCTCCATAAATAAATGATTCAAACTATGTTTGTTTCATCAGATAAAAATGTGTAAATTATGATCTTTTGGATTGAGTACATTCGATCAAAATGTTGGTTAATGATCAATTTGATTTTAGAAACACCTTCTAATAAATAAATATATATTGGATGCCTTGGAGAAAAATTACATCATTGAATATGTGGAATAATAAAAGTTCATATTAAAAAAAATTATTCCCTTTTCAGATAGTTGATAGTGGATACATTACAGAGACAGTTCATGAAATGAAAATCATTTTAAAATCTTTAAAACAACATTGAATGAATAATAATGTTGTTTTTATTGTTAAATATATAATAGATAAACACCCTCATTATTGGATGAAGGTAATAATTTATCTACATCATAATAATTAATATATTTTCCACATGTATTTACCCAATTATCAACATATTATGAAGGAATATAAGAATTACAAATAGGTAAATGATCATATGTATAATAAATTGAATTTCCTTATATTAGAGAGAGTTTGACCATTTGAATTATCAATGTATTATAAATATCCAAATTACCTCTAAAAGGGGAATATATTATTCAATAAGAATAAAGTTGTATGATAAATTTATACAATGCGATAAACTTAAAATTGGATTATTTTCTTCATATGAATAAATAAGGAAACATCAATCTCAAGGAACACGATACAACTATGATATTTATTGCTAATATACTTGATGATATCTATTCTCGGACAATAAATTATGATGTAACATGAAATTTGTGATATATTAAATCATTCTTTAAGAGGATGGAATCTATCAATGATTAGAAATTATTGAACATTGATAACTCTGCAAGAATGAATGTATAATAAAATGGTATACTTCATGTTATGTCATCCACTAGAAAAATCCAAACACTAAATGATGACTTTTATGCATTTGAAGTTCTTAGAAAATTGATTATTGGTAGATTACTTAAAAATGGTTTTATGATTGTATATGAGTAAAATAAATTATTTTTATCCACATATGTGGTATTATTTTTAAATATGCATACATTTGATTAACTAATTAATTTAAATAAAATTATTACTTTTAATTATTTATTAGAGTGTTCTAATTTTTTAAAACATCTTTTAGGACACAAAGATTATAAAAAAATCATGACACGATAAAAATGACTAATTAATTATTATTAGAAAAAATTAAGGATAAATGTATTATTTTCATGAAAAACATAATATTTTCATGATACTATCTTAATTTGATAGAAATAATACATAGTGATATATTTTATTTAAATTTTACACCCTCCACAGGTAAAAAAAATTACTCTGTAGCTTTCATGGATGATATTTATATGATTTTTCCAATTTTTATTTTATATTCAAAGGATGAAGATATATATAAATATATTATTTATAAAATATAATTTAATAATGAGTGTTGGGTTAAAATTAATGCCTTCGATCTGATATGGGGGGATAATATTATAGTCATCTAATTTTTGATCTGAAAGGGTAATAAAATAATTGATGTCACATTATACACCCTAATAAAATAATATTTTTGAGATAAAGAAAAAATTATAACGGAAATGGATAATTCATTGATGTCTATATCATGTTTTTATGAGGATTCTTTATAGAAAAGTGTTATAAAATCCTTTCTAAATTCTAAAAAATATTCCCACAAAGTGGAAGGATTTAACTCTATTAAAATTATACCCAGAATTTCGAGAGACAGGTGAAAGCCTACTCCCAAAAAATTATTATATCAAAAAGTAAATAGTACAATGCAACTCAAATGCTAGGATTCTTACAAAGCCGAGTATGAAAAAAACCATCCATATAATTGCATAAAAAATCATCATAATAGGGGGGTAAGGTGAATGACCAAATAGAGGTAGCTTCTATAATGGCCTTTTTAGAAAGAGCACCAGCAACTTGGATTGCTTCCTGATAGACATGGGAGACATCCAAGCATAGTTGTTCAGCAAGCTTAAGGCATGAAATCCAAGGAGACATCATTCTACAGGGAATATTCGCGGATAGATCGTTCAAATTCATCATAGCAAAAGAGGAATCCAACTCTAGCCAAACTCTATGCCAACCATAATAAACTGCATACCTGATTGCTTTAATCATCGTCCAATGTTCTGCCTCAATTGCATGAGCATATCCAACAAAATGGAAGAAGCAGCCTCTAACGAAGCCCTGATGAGTTCTGAAGACCCCTCCACAACCAGCAGGACCTGGTGCACCAGAGGCCTCCCCATCAACATTCACCTTCAGCCATTCAAAGATAGGTGGAGTCCATTAGATAAACTTGACCATTCGGGGATTCTGTTCCCTACCACGAACACCAAGAGATCTCAAAAGTACAAAATCAGATACATCATTGTGCATGGAATCAGTTTGTATTATTGAAGCAATTTTGGTACTTCGATGCATCAACATAACACCATCTCTAAAATAAGGCTTGGTATTATTGAACACAGTACTATTCCGAGATTTCTAGAGAAAAGAGAATACCAAAACAATAACAGAGAGGAATGGAGAATTCACTTGATCACTACAAACAGTTTTGAATAATGAGGTAAACAGTGAATACACAAAGTAGATGTCGAGGGAGAATTGGAAAACTGACTTCACATACTTCCATAACCAAGCAGATTAGTGACAGTGTATGAAAATATGTGAAAGTGTTTCATCACTGTTGAAATAGAACTGGTATACTGATGCAAGACTGAAACCTTTCCATTGTAGCACACATTGGAGGGGCAATCAGTTTTTTTAGATTCTCCATATAAGAAGAAGGCCACTGGGTGGTATAAATGGTCTCCTTAATCCTTAAAGCCATGCGGTCAAAGCATTGTTCACTCCAACCTGTATATTATAATAGTCCCGAGCAGAGAAACATCCAGTAAGAGCAGGCATCCAAATTAGAATGTCAACATCCACATATTTGTAATCAGTGATTTCCAGCCAAAGTTTATCTGGGACAATATTAAGTGCAGCAGCATTATCATTTAGTTCAGAAATAGACAAGTTACCATGAATTTATGGGGAAGAAACATATTCTTTCAGAGTCGAAGATAACCATTAAGTGCTCCAGCAGTTGAGGTGAGAACCATGACATACTATCCATTTTGAATGATACATGAGACTTGAGAAAAAAGACCTTATTGAAGACCATAAAAATGATTTGAGGTATAAAAACTTTCCTTTTAGTAATATGGAAAAAAACCTGTCTATCAAAAATTCCACAGGGAAGTTAGGCTTTGCAAGAAGCTTCCAAAAAAAGTTCTGATTAAGAGCGCTATTAAAAGTTCTGACATCCTTAATACCCATTCCTCCCATCTTAATGTTCTTGATACACTTTTTCCATGCAATAGTAACAAGTTTTTTCTATTGATTGGATCCAATCCATATAATGTTTCTGATCTTGCCACTCATTTCTTAAACGAGAGATATTGTCCATCTATATACAGAGACCGAGTAGACAAACATGGAGGTGATAACAAAATTAACAAGGCAGATTCTCCTGGCCTAGGACATAGCTTTCCCTTTCTAGCTTTCCAGTTGGTTGGTAATTTTCAATGAAATACCATCTAAATGTGCATGCTTTACCCTTCCCCAAAATAGAGGAATTCCAAGATATTGTAAAAGTAATGTACCTTTATTAACACCAAGCCTTCTTACAATCCTGCTTTTCTTCAAGTTAGTGATTCTATGACCAAAGACAAAAAATTATTTTTTACAACTGATTGCCTCACGTGATACTTCTTCATAATGAGAAAAAATCATCTTAATAAAGGAGATTGTCTTCCTATCAGCCTCACAGAAGAGGAGAATATCATCTGCATATAACAGTTGTGAAGGAGTAAAAGACTTCCTTCCTATCCTCATTCTTTGATATATACCACTGTTGACAATTTCATGTAGACAGACACGTAAGTAGTCTTAAGCCATTGCAAAAAGAATCCCAGATAAAGGATCACCTTGCCTGACTCCTCTAATGCATTTAATGAAACCACTAGGGGATCCATTGACAAGGATAGATAGCCTAGCAGTTTCCAAAATTGAAAAAATCAAGAAAATATATTTCTCTGAAAATACATGCATCTTAAGAGTATTGTGGATGAAATCCCACCTTATAGTATCAAAGTACTTTGATATGTCAATTTTTATAGACATATTACCATTATGAATTTTAACATTCATGATCTTAACACATTCAGAGGTAGTAAACATGCAGTTTTGAATGTTTCTCCCAGGTACAAAGCCAAACTGATTGGTAGTGATGATATTTTTAGCCAATTTGCCTAGCCGAATTGCCATAATCTTACGAATTATTGTAGAAATTGTATTCCCTATTTCTACAGGCTTAATGTCTTTGGTGTATATGGAATTATCTTTCATAGGAATTAAAGTAATGAAATTTTAGTTCAACCCAAATGGAAAGAAAGGGTGGTGATAGAATTCTCTGACTGCATTGATAAGATCAGTATGAATGATTTCCCAAAAGAACATAAAAAAATTATTTGTGAAACCTTCAGGTCCAGAAACACTGTCTATGTTTAAGGAAAAAAGTTCAAAATGAATTTCCTTTAAAGAAAGTGTTTCAGTGAGCTGTTTATTCTGGCTCTCATCCACATTGGATTCAAAACAGTTGAAAATTTTGCTTGAACTGCTCCCCAAAGAGTCAGAGTATAACTGCTGAAAGTAACTTGTAACAACATTAGAAATTTCATTTTCAGATGTAAACAAAACATCATCAATATTTAGAGCCTTGAGAGTCCTTCTATACTTTTTCTCTCTATGCATACAGTGAAATAATCTGGAATTTATATCTCCATCCTTAAGCCATTTAACATTAAACTGGTTGTTGTCCAAGTTCTCCTTTAGGGTCAAGAGATTATCAAGTTTAGAGGTAGCTTGTATCTATTCTGAAGAGGGGGTATCTTGAATCATATTCATCATCTGACATCCTAACAAAAGATATTCAGCCTCTTTGATATTCTTTCCAATATTTGAAAAAGTGTTCTTACTCCATATTTTGAGCCTAGATTTCACACCATTTAGCTTGGAAGACAAGATGTGCAAAAAACTACTAGCTATATTTGATTCCCAATCCTCCAAAATTACTTCCCTATATCCTAGAACCACCATCCAAGCATTGTTGAATATAAAGGGTAATGGTGCTGAACTCAAATTACTAAAGCAAAGATCAATAAATATGGGGTTATGATCAGAGTGAATGTTGGGAAGGGGCATGCCAGAAATTTCCATCATGTCACTCCTGTCATCCAATTGCACAAAGGACCTATATAATTTCCTTGCTTGTCTCCAATTTAGAGTGTGTCCACTACCAGTGAAATCTGAACCTGAAATAGGGACTTCATAAAGTCTACAATGATCAATACAAGAAGAGAAATCCTTAGCTGAATCCCTATAGAAGTTCTATCCAGTTTTCTCCTCAGGCCTCAATATGACATTAAAGTCACCAAGTAAGATCCATCTGGTAGACATTCTCTCGGAAATTTTAATCAAAGTGTTCCATAATAATCTCATTATGATATATTGATTTAAATCATAGACAAAGGTTACAAACAGTGAATTATAATGAATACAACAGAAAATGGTCACTAACTGTTGGTCATTTTGGAAAGAGTCAATAGTAACACTATTGTGTTTGAGCACCCATAAGGATTCAATAACATTCTCCAATTGAGTATTTGAAAATAGGGAATACCGCAAAGCATTCCAATTAAATTCCATCCATCTTTCAAATTTCAACAGTGGTTTTGCAATACCCAGTAACATGGGTTTATTCGTCTTGATAAAGTGCTTCAGGGTCCTGACCGTGGGAGAATTCCCAAGACCCTAGCACTTCAAGAAGAGTATATTCATTGATTAGAGGACCACTTTATAATATAGGGTCTAGCATAACTTGGAGCTAGTAATTCCTCATAATGTGATTTACTTTCATCCATTACCTTGTTGGTTGCATTCTCAACCTTGGAAACCAAATCTATATAATTTAAATGTTTTTCAATGAAATAGTAAGAGTACCTAAAACAAAAGTGTTATCATTGGTCGAAAGAGTCGAAGATTTCATATTTATAAGATATGTAGACTATTCTAAAGATTCTAGACCGAAATATATTGTATATAATGAATTAAAATCATTTAGTATATTAATTGAATTTAGATAATCGTAATTTGGTGAATAAATATTTACTTATTTACTAAATAATTTAGAATTTTAGAAATTATAATCAACTAGATTCGTATAATATTAACTTGTAGTTGAGCATGTGTGTAAATGTAATGAATATCAGATTCCCAAAAAATGTATATTTGATTTATATAGGTATTTTATTAAAGTGAAAAATTATAGTTTTATTATAAAATCATCTGTTATTTTAAATATATGTTCCAATCCCAATAATATAATGAATAAATGTAATCTTATTATGAATTTAGTTGTAAATAATATATAAATGATAAAATAATATTTATAATCATGAAGAATACACAGATATTATTCAATCACCAAATTTTTTTCTATGATTTATCATTTTTTAATTAGGATTATATTAGGAAATGAAAATATGATGCTACAATTGAAAATTATAAAGAAAAATATATATTTAAGGGGTGTATATAAATTAAAGGAATAATAGTTTTCTATAGATATTCTCCAATGTATAGGGAAAATTATATTATAACACATTACATTTTACCTTACACATATCATTTAAAAATTCACGAAATTGATGTAAAAATGACTTTCATAAATAGTGAGTTGTAAAAAAATATATATATAGAACATATAGATAGATTCATAGTACAAGGAAAATAAAATTGTTTGAAATAGGTTTAATCCCTATATATATTTAAATAGTTTATTATGTAATCAAATGAAAAATTTAAAGAAACAAAATTTTCAAATGGGTTCATAGTAAATCATTATATAAAATGTATTTATAGTTAGTTTCAAAATAATCATGTTATTTTTATTCATGTATATAGGGATGATATATTAATTTTTTAAAATTGATTCGAATAAAGTAAATGTGTCCATGTTTATTTTATTTAGATGGTTTTACATGAATGTCATGGGTGATGATATTTTTATAATGGAAAATAAGAAATTTATTAATAATAAAATACATTTTACATTCCCCTTCTAATTTTATTGTAATAAATTAAAAGTGGTTTGAATATTTTAGTTGTTCACCATTTTTTACCTCATAAGATTATAGGTGCAGGAATCTACAAAATAACGATAAGGTATATTCCCAACTAGAATATTCAATGGTTAATAGGTGTCTCAATTTTATGACATATACATGGATCAATATTACCCATTTTTTGAACTTTTAGTAAAAATTAAATTAATTCATGTCATTAACAATACTATTTAGTTAAAAGTTTACAAAATTATTTAAAGGGGGAAATGTATTAGTATATATATATATTAGAAAACTGAGGTTTTTTTAAATATTTTATGATTAATAAAATATTACTAACCTTAAGGATAACTCTTATGTAATTGGTTTGGTTTTCACACATGGAGGTGGGGAAATATCTTTTGGATCAATGAAATAAATTTTACATGAAACTCCATATTGGAATATGAGTTTCTTACATTAATACCAACTAAAAAATATTAAAATTGCAATAGAAATTTCTTATCAAATCTACCATTATGTCTAATACTAATGTCATTGGTTGTTAAATAATGTTATAGAAATGAAACACTATATAACAAATATAAATATACATATATTGGGAAATTCAGATATAGTTCTCCAAAAATATTTCTCATTAAGGCCATTATTGCAAAATGGTATCATAATTTTCAATATTATTATATCAATAAAAAAATTTATAGATCCACTGAAAGAGAATTTAAACCATAGATTACTCAAATTGGTCACTATTCATATTTTTGATTTCCCCCACATTGTAAACGATCAAATCACAAGAAACATATATTTATGAAGCTCTCTACCAATGGAGTATGATAAATGATATTAAAAAATATGTCTATTTTAAATATTTTAATATCATCGGGGTTAGTTTGATTTAATTGCCAACTTTTTTTTTCTCATTTTAAAATTGTAATACAAGGGGTTTTAATAGACCGACACATTAGAATGTGGGAGAAAAGGTTTCTAACTTATAAATTTTATTACGTTAACAATATACATAAATAATAATGTGTTTATATAGAATATTGTGTCAGTGTGATGCACCACACAATCTATATTTTTACACATTTGATCACACAATGTGTTACAAATTCCAAAGGATTTTTTGGGAAACATTTCTTCTAAATATATCCCCAAAGGGTGTATCCAATGGGTCAAACCATTAAACTAAATTTGTTTATTATAGACCATAGATCTTGTTGAGAATAATTTAATGGTCACATATGTTCTCTAGGATTGTATGATATAGATCATAAATTTAATTTGGTTTGATCTAATGAACAATATTAAATTTAAATTGATATACTTATCATGTGTATGTGTCTATCTAATTTAAAGGTGAATGATAACTTATCTTAAGGTGTATCTTCATGCCTATAAAATATTGGATGCATTTGATAGAAAATTAATAAACAAATTAAACTTAAATATAGAATAATTGCATTTATTTTTAAAGAATCAAATTTTATTCGTAAAAGAATATAAATAAAAACACTTCATATATATTCTATTATTTCCAAATGTGGTCTATTAAGGGTTACTCAGAACTAAAACCTAGTGTTGAGTTAGGTGACATTATTGAATACTAAATTTCATTCAATTAAATTTTAAAATACTAAAAAATTATTTGGGGTGACTCAACACATAAGGATAGTGACATCTTAATGTTAATTTATGGTATTTATCTATTATTATTATAGTTTTCCATTCCAAATTTCTCCAAAATAGTTTCTTAGTTTACAATCCTATAATACAAAAATGTATACTAAATTTTTTATGTGATACCCCAATTTCATAGATCAATAGTATGATTTTGTATCCCTTCATCAAACCTAGGGAAAACCCAATCCATTTTATAAGTCTAGTAAATCCTTCCATTAGATAATCCCATTGTCCTAACTCTCTATCATTGATCCCCATCCCACCACCCTAATCAATGTTCCCATAGACACACCCTAACCAATTAATTTATATTTAACCTACTCATACTCCCATTCACTCTCTACTCCCTATGACATAGAGAACACTACTTCTAATGTAGTTTCGTCTCAAAATAACTATTAATTGTGTGATAGGGGTGAATTAGTGAATACACAACATATAATATTATTTCACCAGCCACCTTTTTCACTAGTTTGGATGAGGTTAGACCACATTTAAATAATTATTACTATAAATCACTAAATATTTTAGATATTAATAAAACTATTTAAATGTTTTAATTTACAAATCCCCACAAAAAAGATGAACATAGTGATGAACAAGTTTCATCTATATAAATGAATGTCCATATATATAGAATAATGGGGTATAATTTTTCGCTATATGACCTAATATAACCACTTAATGGATTATCATGATCATGTTCTATCGTTGAACATGTTTTTATAAAATATCCTCAAAATTTAAAATTTTCACCAACACACTTTGTGATATATATTCAATGAAATACCAATTAGAGTCTTCATGAACTAATAAGATTATCTGAATCCACTTTCAGCAGAGTATCTCATTGTATTATTTTCATTGATCAGTAAAAATAATAAAAATTATATAATTTTTTTCTTCTTATATACCAAAAATTATATTATTTCTTCTTAATATATTTATCTCAATATATAAAAAAGTGATCCTCATCCATTAAGATCATTCATTGGAACTCATTGGGAAACCAATGAAGTGCATGTTATTCAAGAGAAGGCTGTTGATCTTCAATTTTTAATGATTCCTCTATAAATAATTGTAATAATCAGTAGATATGATTATTCTTATTTTTCCTATACCTATTTTCTATCTTCTTATTCTAAAAACAATGCTACTCATAAATTTATTCATGAAATTCTATTTAATAATTACACCACTCCCACATTGAGTAAAAAATTTAGAATTCAAATCCAAATAAAACCAACAATATAATATATTTCCACTTAAATTATAAATATTAGAACAATCCAGATCCAATAGTCACCCTTAATATATATATCGACATAAAATATAGTGTTAGAGTAGTGTCTAAATAATCTAGGAATCCACAACATCAAAATAAAAAATAATTATATTTTAAAAAAAATTATAGATCAAGCATATCCATTTATACATAATCATACTTTTCATGGTGAAACAAGGTACATTGTATTGTGTCCAAAAAGACATAATATTACCACTTCACAAAAAAATAGGGTTCTCAAAATAATATATCACATTGTGGTATGACATAGGAAATATTCCATTAAAAAATAATCACAAATTTCTTATGGACATCAATATAATGACCTAATATTATGCCTAACAATGTGTTATACTCCTTCATGATACATCTATATTTTTCATGTAAAAATTGACTCTTCTTCCAAGAATCATTGTAGCATGATCCAACACATTGTGTTGTAACCACACTATCTTGATGAACCCTAAATATTCTATAGACTTATCATTATGGAATGATAATAACCATCACAGTGTAACATCCTTCCTTATGGTGAAAACCTCATCATTCATCAAACAAAATGAACATAAAATATCACAACCTTTGGCATCCTGCATGATATTCATTTCATGTGGGACCAAATATTGTATTTTCTAGTTAGAGAACTCAACCATAGTTTGATAATATTTATTATTATAGTAATTATTATATCTCATAGAAATTGTAATCCTTCAAATCATTTATAGTGTGATTATCAGTATTGTGGTGTCATTTTCAGTTCAACTACAAAAATCCAATAAAAATTAACTTTATAACATGAAACATAATCTAATATATTCAAAATATTTATATTCATTTCACCTCATTGGAATCAAATAAATTTATTTAAGATTGATTGTGATTCATATGTTAATAATGTATTGAAAAATGAGTTTATTGGTTGAAAACGAAAATCAAATTGAACAATTAAAACCATATTTAATTCCCCTTCTCATTTCAATAATTTCATAAATGAAAATAAACACCATTTTTGGAATATTTAATCAAAATATATTCTTATTGAAAATAATCTCACTAGTTGTGCCTTGTTTCAAAATATTAAATATAAAACAAAATTGAAACATTACAATGAATTATTATTAAATTGTTCTAAGACTTAATGAATGAACTAGACATAGGAAATAAGAAACCGGAATATTAGTTTCAAATATTTCCATCACAAAAATTTTAATCCAAATTAAAAAAATGTATTTGAATAATATTTCCAATTACCAACATTCCAAACAACTCATTTAGATGTTCCGAACATAATTTTGGAATAAATAACTAACAAAAACAATAGCTCATTTCACAAATCTAATCAAGATTAACATTATAAAACTAATATGTTTCAACTTTTTCCAAAAAAATCACCATAACTATATTCCCCCTTAAAGAAAAAATTTGAAATTATATTATTATCATCCCCTTTGAAAAAAATCATTCAACAAGAAGAGGGAGATTTATTCATTATACCTTATCTATTAAATAACTAAGATTTGGTTTTATTATTCAAAAAACATGTCATGATAAACTATTACTATATTAAGAAAAATGTATTTGATCAACCAATAGGTTATTTAACTCCTATATTAGATTAAAATTACTCTTATATTCTTCAACATTAACAAGAAAACTATTTGAATACTATTTGTTCATGGTATACTTCACTGTATATTCATTTTAATAACATTGTAAATGAAGTCCTACAATTATAGCATTTAAATAAATATTTATTTAGTTATACTTAGATAAACTCATCCAAATGATACCACTCTTTCAACATTCTTCGTAAATAGGATTTATTATTCATATATTTTTTTCAATAATCTCTAATGAATTATATTCAATTCCATGGTTTTAATAAATGAAACCTAATTAATTAACCAAATAATTATATTAATACTTTTTTCAAAATATTCATGACCCATTTTCATCAATTTTTCTCCAGAAACATCATGAGACAACCCAAAACATCTAAAAACATTATTCAACCCATAATAAATATGGTTCAGCATGATACCCAATTTTTTAATAACATTATAGATTATTTTTTAAATGGTATTCTAACAATAAATATGTTTCTTAAATTTCTTGTCACAAGATGAAATGTGCTTCCTATAAGAAATATTTACAAGGATTTTCTAAATATTTTTTAATGAAACAAAACATTGAGATAATGTTCTTATAAATTATTAATATTTTTTATAAATTCCCATATAAATAGATAAAAATAGATTTATTATCAAGTTCAGACTATCCATAAGAAACTAAATTATGAATTGTCTTCTACTGTGATCACTTTATCACTCAATACTTCTTCTATTAGGATCTACAATATTATTTAATGATTCCAATACTTTTATTGATCATTGATTATAATCCTTACCGATATAATCAATATTATTTTCTTAAATGTAATATCCATGATTTTCAATAAATAATTTTGAAATTTGTTTCCATTAAAAATGTAAATATAAATTGAAATTGTTTTTCAACATTATCTAAATATATGAACCTAAACTTTTTATATATATTTAATAAATAATATTAATAAATAAATTTTATGAAATATTAATAAATCAGTTATCTATTATCCATAAATCAAGATATTATGAATTATTTCATGTATTTATTCATTCATTTCGATATGTTATTAATGTTTATAAATATTTTAATTATTAATATTTGACTTAATAAACTATAAAAACAACTCTTTATTCCTATATTGTAATTGAATTTTATGAAAAAGAATTATTTAAAATAAAAAGTATTATAACACCTATTATAATGAATTCATGATCCTTATTAAAAATATATTTTCATTTAGTAATTAGATTAATCTAATTTATAGTATTATATATTAATTTTAAAACTATGGAATACATTGGAATCATATTGTTAACATAGTACTACATGTGTTGTTATAATGATGTAACTATAAAATGTAACAAATTAAATTAATAGAATAATGTCATATGAAATTTTATATGCACGTTATGATAATATGACATTATTATTTATTTTTTATTAGGCTTTTAAAATTTATATAATAAAACACATAATTATAAAATGTTAGTTATCATTTTCCATGTGGATAATCTAATTTTTTTTTAAAAAATTATAACATGTTTTACTATGAAATAATACCACAATGTATTTATAAATTTTATTTAATAACTTAATAATATACATAGTGACTTATTTTCACAAATGGACATTTAATTTGGTTACGATAGTTATTATAATAGCAATAGGATCATTGATATAACATTGCTACAATGATACATAATGTTTTCACAGAAAAACTATTTTCATAAATATTTATTTACAATATAAATGTATCTTAATAAGTAAATTAACATTATATAATAGATATAAATATTGGAATCACCATGTTGAAATTATAATAGGGTGATTTAAGGTATTTCATAAAAATGACAAATTTTAGGTGAATAATAAAAAACTCAATTTTAGGTAAACAATTATTTGTATGAATTCAATTCTGTGTAATATTGACTAAAAAGTTTATAAAATATTTATCACGACATAAAATAAAATTAATGAATAAAAATAGTTCATTTAAATAATATAAAAATAATTTCTAAACATCAATGATAATTTTCAAATACCATGTTCTATTTTATTATAATATAAAATTATTTTGATTCATTTCATTGAA
The DNA here is from genome assembly GCA_963277665.1 of Viscum album. Taxonomy (NCBI): domain Eukaryota; kingdom Viridiplantae; phylum Streptophyta; class Magnoliopsida; order Santalales; family Viscaceae; genus Viscum; species Viscum album. Next base: position 1,452,321,310 of record OY728138.1, read on the forward strand.
TGAAATATTCTCATAATCAAATTCTGTTTAGGTGAATTTAAATGTCAAATAAACCTATTTTTTAATCAAAAAAGAATAAAATTTAGAATAATTAACACTATTCCCAGCTTTGAACCTAAATAAAAAAATGCACCATTTTATTTAATGATACACCTATTAGTTATACTAAAACAACTCCACTATCATTATATCAACACAAAAACATATTATTTAATTAATAATTATCTACCAAAATATGTCTTCCAATATTAAGGGTCATATTACTTATGCCATGGTCATGTCAAAAGGCCATCCTCTAGTGGCTTTAGACTCAATCCAAATGTGGAAACTTGAATAAAATGTATGGGTTCCCTAGATAGTATTTCCATATATTATTTGATATTATATTTTTATTTTATTCCTTTAATCATTATATTCATTTACTAAAATTATTTAATTCTTATATTATCAACATCACTTTGATACATTTGTTGAATATATATTAACCATTTTGTCTCATTGAACACTTATCTTATGTCTATACTATATCAAAGTAATGGTTTTCAAACCCATGTATTCTCATTATCCTCATATTGGTTGTGCAATATATTTAATAATTCAATATATATTCAAAATAATAGTTTAATTTCAATATATTTTTCGTATAAAATTAATATGATTTTAGCGATTCACTTATTATCACAAGTTTTTAAAATATCATTAAATTATAGTCTTTTAATACTACCTAAGTGAATTATGATGTATTAATTATTACTTGTTCCTTCCATGAATATTCATAAAAATTTAATTCATTATTTAGTAAAATATTTTTAATCTAAAAATATATTTTTTAATAATTTATGTTCATAAAATATGATTTCTTATAGTGATATTAAAATTAAATAATCATAGTCATTTTTTACTCTCGAAAACATGTTTACTGAGGAAGTTTTTTTAAATTTTTAATATATACTAAACTGTAGAATTAAACTAATTATGTACTGATATGAATACTACAACTTAATATTTTTATATATTATCAGACCATTGGGCAATGAACATTGGTTGTTTCCACTTCACTGTAGAAAAATTGGAATTGTGAAATGAACAACCTCAAAAAAAAACAAAAAAAGAAATTAATCTAATAAATAAATAATATATGATAATAAATGAATTAAAGGGAATATTAATAATGAAATTAATTTCAATATGGTTTTCCTTCATGTAAATAATAAGTGTCACTTGACTATTCTGGAATTTAGAGAACATACCGAGCGAGCTGGGACATATTGTAAGTGTTTTCATCCATATCAAAATTCATTTAATGACTACATTACTATGGTCTTATTTCCCTTCTTAATTTTATATCTAAATTAATATTTTATAAATTATTTTTTTACATTTCAGATGAGGTGTTACATTTATTCATAGCACACATATATTTTCAGATGACTCATCATATCTTGTTTATAAGGGTTTTTTTCTTTCACTTCTTCATTCTAACGGTTATGTTTCTAAGAAAACACACACACAATATCTCTCTATCACTCTCTTACTTATATCCTATTTATAATATGATTACTAATTGTTAGTTATAATATCATTATCCTTGATTTTTCTAGTCATATATATGGTTTTATTATTTATTTCTTATTATTTCATTAAGAAAAATAAATTGAAGATTGAAAATAATAATTTTCTATTTACTATCTTCCACTCAATGTATATTTAAGTTTTACATTATTTATGACCAATGTTTCATTATTTCAAAATTTTATAATTTAAATAATGTTTTAGAATCATTTGTAATAAAAAATAAAAAATTATTTATTGAAACATTTTTTCTAGGAAATGTTGTTCTTAGAAATTTATTAACCTAAAAACTCATGTTCTAGTGATAGTTCATCATTGACCTTGATACCAGCCTACTTTCCAAAGGTATAAAATCACTGGGGTATTTTCACTAGTCATTCATTGGAATACAAATTTTTTAATAGGGTGGGAGGTAGATATTTTCAAACATTTCATGGGGATTCTTTCCTACTCATAGAATATCTTGAATATTTAAGGTATATTTTGTGAATCCTTCCAATATCATAGTGTAGAACATGTTACCCTCCAATCCAATAGAATTAGTTCACATTTATAAATGTAAACAATTGGATATCTAAGAGTTTATTTATCAACATAAAAATATGAAAGTATTAATGGTTCTCCACTGATGGTACCATTTATATATTTCATAGGTTATCCATGTTTATTTTTATTTCTTTGGGATACTTAATTTTAAAGGGATATGGTTTAATATTGAATATATAGGAACTCTGGTGTTTACCACCATCCATAGAAGTAGTATATTTTCATAGTGTTGGGATTAGACACAAGTAAAAGGATTCATACATATCATTAAAAAAGGGATTATAACCCATATAGTTTGTTTCCACTTAATAGGACATATATTTCATCTTATAGTCATGTGAAAATGAAATATACATATTTTTTAAGTACACGTGGTAAGGATATTTAGTTGAATGATTCCCAAATATAGTTATTGTGGGAGATAAGCATCAGTGGCCCTTTCTGGTTAACCTTGGAGGGAATATGGTTCATGGTTATTGGGCTAGTCTCACATGGAATATGGCCCTATAAATATGGGTCTCCCCAAGAATATAGACTTACGAGAATAATGGTATATGACCCATATAGAATATGGACCTCTAGGAGGATGCATTATTTTATCAAAAATAAAATGTGATGAAGGGATGGTATATAGTAAATATATACATGGTGAAGGAGAATGATATCTCATAGGGTGTATGGACCAATGAATATGGATATCTAGGCTCATAGGAATACAACCTATTGAAGAATGATATACGTGTTTCTAATGTTGGGATTAAACTTCATAATGGTATCCAATGTATCATTCATAACATGAATCAAATACCACAAAGTTCATGTTTAAAAATTTAAATTCGTATATTTGGAATGTACAATGAATTAAAATATCATATGGTAAAGAAGAAGTTGTTTTATTTTACATTGTGGGACTAGGACATTATCCATTAAGTTTTACATTATTTTATGGGGATATATGTATCGTGAAATGTATAACAATAGAGGATCGAGTATTGTAAACACATTAGAACTACCATTGACACTATAGTTGGGGCTTTACCATAATGAGGATTCCCAAATTGGATGTTTCACGGGATTTCACCTGTGGATGAGAACCACATAGGATGTGCATAGGGGTTACACCTAAATTGGATGCCAAAATAGGATGTTCGAGTGGATTTCACCTAAAGAGATCCACATAGGATGTGATTAGTATTTACTTCTAAGTAGGGGCCCATAGAGAATTTGAATGCTAATTACACCTAAGTATAAGGCCCACATAGGATTTTATTTGGGCTTATACCTAAGGAGGAGGCCCAAATGTGATGTTGATGGGGCTTAAACCTAAAAACAAAGACCGTAGGGATTATGATTGGAGGATATTGCTAAGACAGAGGCCTAAATTGTATTTAATGGATATTTTACCAAAAGAGGAGTCCCATATAATAATTAATTAGGGTTTACACCTATGGTGGATACCAACATATAATGTGACTTGGGATTACACATAAGGAGGAGACCTAAGGATCTACTTAAACTATTCTAATGACGAGACCGAATCATATATCTCTAATCCCACAAGATTCATATCAGTGTGAGAATTTATTTTTATTATAATATCAATCTCATTGTAAAGGAGTGAATAATAAAATTTGGATGGGGCTTATACACTGAGGCTACCTTGGGAGTGTATCCTTGGTGTATTTGTGACGTTTCAAATAGAAACCATATATGGTATTACCAAAAATATGTGCACCATTTGTCTATATATATACCTACTAATATATAGGTATGGATATAGAGTAAGGGGAGTATTCCTAGTGTAGTAAATTTACATTTTTTACTTTATGTGGGATATCCTTTCTCTCATATTCATGTTGGTTGTTAGGTTAAGAGATGAAAGTATACTTCTACCAATTAAGGGAATTGAAATGTAGATATAGGGGTTATTCTATCATTGGATACCTATATCATTGTGTTAAATAATCCATATTCATGCAATATAGGATAAAATGGACTATTTTTTATTTCATGTGTGTTTTTAAACATAAAAAAATGAAAACTACTTTGGTGCCTCATGGATATAGACCCTCATTGTCAATGAAATCCAGAATAGTGATCACATTTAGGGTTATATTTATCTATGATTATAGAATGGATACTACTTTTATAAATGTAATCTATCATTGAAGGTATTCACACTAGTTCAAATTCCATGATTGTGTATATCTAGTTTCCCCAAAGAAGGTCTTCTTAATTAGTGTCCCAAGATGGAGACTTAGATCAAGGAATGCTTTACTATTAAAGATTGTTATCTGCAGCGTCTTGGTATGGGAGACAAAAAATATTGTTTTCATTAATATAAATATTAAATAAGGTCAACATATAATGTATCTAGGGTGAGAATGGTTTTTCACCCAAGCTGTATTACGGCGATTAAGGCGGTTCACCTTAGTAATAGTGAACTCAAGGCCTCACCTAAGTGGTACTTGAGAAAATTGTCTAACTATAAGAATAAGGGATGACTAATATTCCAGTAAATTATATATGATATAATATTTTACCTTTTAATACGTGTCTTACTTGAATTATATTTTATGTATAGTTCTCAATTGTGTGATTAGGTAAGTTACCCTAACCCAGATATTAATGGACTATTTGGATGTTCTCCTATGTATGAATTTTGAGTATTTAAAACCCTTTTGGGAACTCATTTATGCTCTATTTTGGTTAATTTTTCCAAGATATTTTCTAAAATTAGCTACCTAAAGAGATTTTAGGACATCAGTAAAAGACATGGGCGTGATACATGTGTGAGAACACCTTTAATTCTTCTGTTATTCTTCTAAAAATCCAAAGTAAATAGAATACATGCATTATTGATTGGTAAATATACTACCTTTTGATATTGTAGATTTTGACGAAAGTTGTGAAAAAATGTGTAACTTCAATGAGATTTTTTACGGGAAGGTAGATTGAGAAATGGTTACATTTGAGCTTGTATTGGGTATGTTCTAGGGGATTTGAGTAAACATAGAGTTGCTTCCCCATCCCAAGACTTGTCTTTGCTTACTTGAAACATTCCATCTTCAAACCATTCATCTATTTTCTAATAGAATAGTGAAAATAAATCCCTCCCTAAGTATCAAATATTATTGGAATAATAGTTAATTAATCAAGACATATTTGTGATACCAGAACAAATGAATTATTCACTAGTGCAGAAAACGTTTTTTACGTCGGTTATTTTTTATTATTTACGTCGGTTTTTAGGCGACGTTAATACGGACGACGTTATAAATAACGTTTTTTACGTCGGTTATTTAAAACCGACGTAATATCCCTAACATCACGGTGGTTATCACGTCGGTTCATATAATAACCGACATGATAAATATGCGCGTGGGGCTTTATCACGTCGGTTATTCCCTAAACCGACGTGATAAAACGCCTGGGCTATCGTTTATCACGTCGGTTATGTCATAACCGACGTGATAAACCCTTCCCCTGGCCTTTTATAACGTCGGTTATTTAGGAAACCGACGTGCTAAAAAGGCCTGGGAAACGTTTTAGCACGTCGGTTATCCAATAACCGACGTGGTAAATCGATTCCCAGGCCTTTTAGCACGTCGGTTATATTAAGAACCGACGTGATAAAATCCCCGGGAACGGTTTATCACGCCGGTTCTAGAAAAACCCGACGTGATAAACCCCTCCCGATTTATTTACCACGACGGTTATAAAATAACCGACGTGAAAGAATTTTTTTTTTTAAATAATTGCACTGCTCTCACCAAAAAGCAACCAGAAACCAAACAAAAATAACCATGCCAGCCCTCCCCCAAGCCCCAACTGAACCCCACCCTCATCTATACCCACCTAACAACCTGGCCAGCCCTCCCCCACCACATTGGAGCCCCACCACAACCCTTGGACACCCCCCACCCCTTGGACAGCCCCCCCCCACCCTCATTTACACCCCCACGACCCCTAGTACAGCCGCAAACACCCATTGGACACCCCCCCCCCTCATTTACACCCAACCGGCCCCTTGGACAGAACTCCCAGACACCTTGGACACCCCCCCACCCCTTGGACACCCCCCCACCCCTTCGACAGCCCCCCCACCCTCATTTACACCCCCGGAACACTAGGACAGTCCCAAACACCCCTTGGACACCCCTCCCATATCCCTTGGACACCCCCCGACCCCTTGGAAACCCCCCCTACCCCTTGGAAACCCCCCCTCCCCCCATCCCCTTGGACAGCCCCAAACACCCCTTGGACACCCCTCCTATATCCCTTGGACACCCCCCCACCACTTGGACACCCCCCCACCCCTTGGACAGCCCCCCCCCCCACCCTCATTTACACCCAACCGACTCCTTGGACAGCCCCAAACACACCTTGGACACCCCTCCCATATCCCTTGGACACCCCCACCCCTTGGACACCCCCCCACCCTCATTTACACCCCCCCCGACCCCTAGGACAGCCCCAAACACACCTTGGACACCCCTCCCATATCCCTTGGACACCCCCCAAACACCCACCCACCCCCTTGGAACCTCTCCCCCCATACCAAAATCCAGACCAGAAAAACCATCAACAGTAGACCAAAACAAGAAGTAGAGAAAAATTAAACATTCACTTATATAACATTCAAAACTTACACTGTCAACTTCAAAAAAAACTAAATCCAACCTAAACGACTACGAAATACACAATTACATTGACAATATTCAAAATTACATTTTACATTACAAACAACTAAAAGTCAATCAAACCTGTAAAATAATTTGACCACTCCACTTGTAAGTGTTTGATATCTTCAGCAGTAAAGGGTTGAGGGTCATCAAAAAGCTACAAAGTAAAAGGATAGTAGTCAATGTGTATAATGAATAAATCAAATTGAAATATTATGAGAAAGAGGAAATCTTACCAGGTCAAAACTCAGAACTGTCCCAGTTGTTATTATTTCATACATAAATCTTAACATGTAATATTTGCATTCGATGATGCCCTGTTTCTCATGACATTTCTGTATGAATGAGTGTAAATTCAATATATTATTTTTATGTAATAAATCAAAATGTACAAATTATAAATGGATATTTACCTTCGCATGTACATATTTGATCTTGTAAATCCTTTTCTTTGCGCTTTTTCGAAAGTGGACCCATGCCCTGTTAGAAAATAATACGAATGGGGTAAATTTAAAATTCATTATAATATATAAAACTATTGTGAAATTGAAACTTACGTTTCCAATATATTCTTAAAACTTTCTCGCACATCATCATGGAGAGAGCATATCCAATAAAGTGTTTTCTCCCTAGGGCAAAAAACCCCTAACATCCAATGATCCCTGAGAAAAGGAAATTTAAGAAAAGGAAATTTAGCGTTAGTGGTTTTTTATGTTAAAAGATAATTAACTCTTTGAGAGGGATGTGTTTCATACCTCTCACAAAAAGGCATCATCCAACACTGTGTGATTACATTCTTTTCAAATCTATCAGCAATATAAAGCATTCTTTGTTCCTCATCCAATGCACATGCTTCAGGGGAAATCAATTGTGGGTCCACGAATCCATATACATCTGTCAGCTCATTCCTCTCACAAATTTTATACATATACCTAATACAAAGCAGACATAAGTATACATTTTTAATAAATATAACGCAAGGAAAAGGTGTTAAGACTTACATGATAAAAATTTGCACCACGTTGATGCCCAACTTATCTCCAGTGACAAACTCCATGATATCAGTTTTCATAATCCCCACACATAGTTCACGTCCACAGACATGAGCTTCCATTGTAAAGTCATAATGATCCGCCAACAAATTTGAATATCTTGACAATTTGTCAAGACTGCTAGTATCTGCATCTGATGTCATAGCTATCTGTCTTTGTTGTTGTCTATACAGTATTTCTTTACCTTTGAAGTATTCCTATAAAAATAAATTGAAAAATATATTAGTTTTCAAATGATAAAACATTAACAAAAATATAAAATAAAAGATATAACATCCATACCTCTATGGTAATGAGTCGAAGAAGTCTGGATGGCCAAAGTAAAAAATGGCCGATACTATGTCCAACTGTCGTCACCTCATCTGTAGGTAATGGTATCCGAGCTGATCTATCTATAATATCCTGTACAGTGACCCTCTGATTATCTACCTCTAACTGTTGATGATGAACTGTATCTCCTATACAATATACCATCCCATATGCAACTATATGATGTTGAGGATCATCAACATACAACTCACAATAAGTAGGTAGCTGCGGCGGAGGAGGAGGATCAAAAATGGGGTCCGCAGGCTGAGGTGGGGGAGTGGGAGCTACTGGGAGAGGTGGAGTGGGAGCTGCACCCTGAAATTGTCTTTGCAAGTCTGCAAACATTAACTGCACCGATGCTCTAATCTTTTCCTCCATTGTCACATTAATATTATGGACTTCAGCCTCCAAGGATACTATTTTTTTTATAAACTCCCTCAACGTTAGAAGTTGAGGAACGTGGCAACACTTTTCTTACCGATACACCTGCCGGATATCCTCTTACACGGCCAGGATGTTCGGGCTTTCCCAATGCCACAAATAAAATATCTTCCCTCCCAGATGGTGTAAATGTCCCCTGTGAACTCTGCTCCTCAAGAGAGTCCTGTAATAATTAATTGAACATTTCTATAATGATTGGAAATATATGACGAAAATAGTAAACTTAAATAAATAAAATAGATATCTTACAATCCTCTCAACTACGAGTCTCGATTCTTCCGAAAGATATTGTCCTTTTTTTCCCTTCCGAGCTCTTTTCCATTTCTCATGTCTAGATGGAGGGGATGGAGGGGCCACCTCTCCAGAGCTTGAAGACTCAGCTCTTAGTTGTTGAAATTTTTCTGCCATCATTTGTTCTTCCAATAATGCATACCCTCCCCGAGATAAACTATGAGGGTATACATTTTTAGATTGGATCTCTTGATGAGCTTTCCTTGTTTGCTGTAAATTAAGAATAAGTAATCATTAACAAAACAATAATAAGATCATTTATATAAGAAAGCTTATAAAAGATTACATTGCCCTTACCAAAAATGAATCTTTTCTTCTACTTTCAAAAAATTCTCTCCATGTGTCTTCATCTATAAAAGGATATATACGACATGGATTCTCACGACTCCTATGACCATAAATGAAATCAGATGAGAGGGTTGATTTGAAATCCCTCCATCTCCTAGCAGCCAACGATAAGCATTTCTTCCTGACTCCTCCAGTGTCAGGAATATCAAATGTCATCTGATAAAAAAGAGGTTAAAAATATTATATATACTAGAAACATTTAAATACAGTCAAACAATAGCAAAAGATCTTACCAAAATGGTCTCCCACAGCTGAGAAATTATCGCCTTATCCACACTTCTCCAATCATCATAGTGAATGATTACTTTGCTCTTAGCCTGAGTTGCTACAAAACCCTTAAAATCTTTAGCATTTGGACCTCTAGGAAGATCATCATCATCAAACTCCACGACTATCCTCTCCTCCTTCGTACGGGCAAGTGATAATTTTGGTAAACGTGTGCACCCACGCTTACCAACCTTTGAACTCTTTTTCGTAATAGGAGCATGTGAATGTTCCTCCCCAGATGTATGACCAATATGCTCATCTCCAGAATCATGTGGCTGATCAACTGATTGATCTGTCATTTTCCTTCAAATCAAAAAAACAAACATTAGTTCACAAATAGAAAAGTGTACTAAATTACATAATAGTAAACATTGGTAATATGGTAAGCATGTTAAACAATGATAAACATGGTAAACACAGGCAAAAGGTTGCCAAGGAGTTGGCCCAAGAAAGCTGAAAAGTGGACTCACTGATGCCACCGGCCGGCCGCTGGCTCACCACCGGCCGGCCGGTGGACCAGACAGAGAGCCTTCCTCTCTGTCTAAACCACCGGCCGGCCGCTGGATCCTCACCGGCCGGCCGCTGGTGATCCAGACAGAGAGGAAGGCTCTCTGTCTGGTCCACCGGGCGGCCGGTGGTGATCCAGCGGCCGGCCGGTGGACCAGACAGAGAGCCTTCCTCTCTGTCTGAACCACCGGCCGGCAGCTGGCTCAACACCGGCCAGCCGCTGGTGATCCAGACAGAGAGGAAGGCTCTGTCTGGTCCACCGGCCGGCCGGTGGTGAGCCAGCGGCCGGCCGGTGGTTCAGATAGAGGAAAGCTGTCTGGACCACCGGCCGGCCGCTGGCTCAGCACCGGCCGGCCGGTGGACCAGACAGCTTTGTTCTGGACCCCCGGCCAACCGGTGATCCACCACCGGCCAGCCGGTGCGCCCAGGACTTCTCCTCTTTACGGTTTTTATTGTTTTATCGTTTTGGTTTGATACATATTTTAATAAGTAAAAAATCTACAGTATCTAACATTATATGAAAAAACTAAATGTAAACAAGAAATAAACATGTGTTACCTGTAATTTTAGGAATGTACAGTTGGATTGTTTTCCCAAATTCCTTCGTCGTGATCGTTCCTTATGGCACAAACCATGTCTTCAACATACTCATCATTATGTTCTGTTAATCTTTCCATGGAAGTAGGGATCTCACATAAATCAGCATCTTCATCAAATTCATCCTCACCAACATATTGGTTTTTCCCTTGTAAAACAACAGCCCACTGCATATCTGATTGATCTACTACATAGAAAATTTGTTTGGCATGTGTTGCCATTATAAAAGAATCAGCTGTGTCTTCCAATCTATTCAGATTAACAAGTGTCATTCCAAATTCATCGTGTCTGACACTGTTGTTACCGATAAACCATTTACAGTTAAAAACGGGAACTTTAATTTTAAAGTAATCAGCCTCCCATATGTCTTCAATCACTCCATAATATGCACTTGATTCCGAAATTGGGTTTCTGTCCTTAGCACTCGAAAAATGCATTGCTTCTGCAAACACCATTACACCACTATTCTGAACTGCACTTCTGTTGTCCTGAGCTTTCGTATGAAATGTATAGCCATTAATGTCATAAGCGGACCATGTTATCACATTTAAAGATGGACCACCCACTATCCATTTTAATGTCTCTGATACATCTGATCTACCAAGCAAGGTCTTTTTAAACCATGGCAAAAAAGTTTTGTTGTGCTCATTCAAAATCCACATTTCTTTCTTCTTTGGATGACATTGTTTCAACTCATTAATATGCAATGTGATATACGGTTGAACATCAGCTATGTTATTCAAGATGTATGATTCTAACTTCTTCATATGTTCAGCTGACAGTGATTTGACTTTCAAGCCACGAATCCCCTTTCCCTCATTATTAACCCGTTCATGGCGAGATGGAGGCAAACCTATGTGTTGCGCCGTAGCCAAGTAGCTCGTACAAAACTCTGCTACCTCCTCAGAAATATACTTTTCAATAATGGAGGCTTCAGGTCGATATGGATTTTTAACATATCCCTTTAATATTTTCATATACCTTTCAAAAGGATACATCCAACGAAGATATACAGGTCCACAAAGCCTTATTTCTCGAACCAGATGAATCAGTAAATGCACCATCATATCAAAAAAAGTTGGAGGAAAATACATTTCCAAATGACAAAGTATAAAAATTGCATCCTTTTCCAAAATGTTCAAAGCATTCACATCAATCGCCTTGTTGCAAATTGAATTGGAAAAATAACACAACCTCATTATAGTCTTTCTGACACGGATGGGCAATATTCCACGCAGTGCAACTGGTAGAATTTGTTGCATCATGACATGACAATCATGTGATTTCATACCTATAAACTTCAAGTCTTTCAGTGAGACAAAATTTTTTACATTTGAAGAATAACCTTGAGGCACTTTGATATCATGAAGACACTGACAGAAGCTACTTTTCTCCCTCTTCGATAATGTATGACAAGCCGGGGGAAGAAATGTTCGTCTTCCTTTAGGAGTGGGAGCTAACTCCAAACGTATTCCCATTGACAGTAGGTCTAACCTTGCATTCAACCCATCTTTTGTCTTTCCTTTAATATCTAGAAATGTTCCGATCAAAGAATCACAGATATTCTTCTCCACGTGCATGACATCAATATTATGTTTGACTTCACGATACCTCCAATATGGTAGCTCAAAAAATATTGACCTTTTCTTCAAAATATGTCTATCATTACCAGATTTCTGTGTCTTTCCCAATGTCACATCAAGGTTTTTCACCCTCTCAAAATACAATTCTGGGGATAAAGGTTGAGGAGCAGTATCAAATTCTTGTGAGCCATTGAATGCCTTTTTTAGTCTTCTATAAGGGTGATCCATAGGCAAAAACTTTCGATGACCCATGTACACAGTTTTCCTCCCATGATGCAATTGACAATATGACGTCTGTTGTTCGCAAATTGGACATGCTTTATGACCATTAACACTGTATCCAGACAAATTTCCATATGCTGGGAAGTCATTTATAGTGTATAGAAGCACTGCATGCAGTTGAAAATATTCCATTTTATAAGAATCATACACCCTAATACCATCAGCCCATAACAGTTTCAAATCATCAATCAGCGGTGACATGTATACATCAATATCATTGCCGGGTTGCTTTGGACCAGAGATCATGATACTCAACATGACATATTTGCGCTTCATACAAACTTCAGGAGAGAGGTTGTAAATTACCAATAAAACAGGCCATGAACTATGTGTGCTACTGAGGGTTCGGTATGGATTCATTCCATCTGTGCACAAGCCTAGTCTCAGATTTCTAATTTCATTTCCAAATGTAGGGTACTGGGCATCAATTTTCTTCCATTGTGGACAATCAGCTGGATGACGTATTTTTCCATCACATACCCGCTCATCAGCATGCCATCTTAACCTTTTTGCATCATTTGAATTAGCAAATAAACGTTTGAAACGAGGAATTATAGAAAGATACCAAAATACCTTTGAAGGGAGCTTTGTAATCTCTACATCAGCTTGTGATTTTTCTTTCACCTTATACCGTGATGTCCCACATTTAGGACACTCTTTCAGAAATTCATATTCATTCCTATATATAATGCAGTCATTCGGACAGGCATGTATTTTCCTGTATCCCAATCCCATCGGGCATAATATTTTTTTGGCCTTATAATGTGAATCTGGAAGATCGTTATCTTTTGGAAGAATGTCGTTCATCAATTGTAGCAGCTCTGTAAAACTTCTGTCACTCCATCCATGTTTCGCCTTCAGGTTAATCAATCTTAACACCGCCGACAAAACCGTAAAATCTGTACAACCAGGATATAATGGTTTTTCGGCATCACCATATAGACGTGCAACTCTCGGTTCTATCTCAATTTGTTCTGCTACAATATCGTGAATCATTTCTTCAATTCCATCGGAGTTACCATCTTGCGATTCATTACCATCAGTGACATTCTGTCCAGTTTCGCCATGCCAAATCCAAGGGTTGTAACTTGGATTGAAACCATGACAAATCAGATGATCTTTTATCTCTCTACTTTTCAACTTCTTCATATTCAGACATTTCAGGCATGGACAGAAAAAAATGTCACTACTTGGAACATTTCGTTTAGCAAATTCCAAAAAGGCATCAACACCTTCCTCATATTCATTGCTCATTCGATGTGCCGTAATCCAACTTCGACTCATTATTACCTATAACAAATAGCAAATATATATATATTTTTTAGATAAGACAAATATATTTTTATATGAAAAAAATCATAATTTGAATATAACAATTTTGAAATATAAAACAAATCGATGTGTAAACCCCCCTGGACACCCCCCGACCCCTCTGGACAGCCCCCCACCCCTCCTGGACACAACCCCCCACCCCCGACCTGCTTGGACACCCCCCTGGACACCCCCCCAACCCTCTGGACAGCCCCCCCACCCCTCCTAAACACCACCCCCCACCCCTACCCCCTTGGACACCCCCCTGGACACCCCCCGACCCTCCTGGACACCACCCCCCACCCCCTACCCCCTTGGACACCCCCCTGGACATCCCCCAACCCTCTGGACAGCCCCCCCACCCACCCGGACAACCCCAAATACCCTCTGGAGAGGCCGCCACCCACCTGGACAGCCCCCCACACCCATCCACCCCCTTGGACACCCCCCTGGACACCCCACCGACCCCTCTGGACAGGCCGCCACCCCCTTGGACAGCCCCCCACACCCACCCATCCCCTTGGACACCACCCTGGACACCCCCCGACCCCTCTAGACAGCCCCCGACCCCTCTAGAAAGCACCCACACCCCTCCTGGACACAACCCCCCACCCCCCGACCTGCTTGGACACCCCCCTGGACACCCCCAACCCTCTGGACAGGCCCCCACCCCTCCTAAACACCACCACCCACCCTTTACCCCCTTGGACACCCCCCTGGACACCCCCCAACACCCACCCACACCCTTGGACAGCCCCCCACACCCACCCACCCCCTTGTAAACCCCCTGGACACCCCCGACCCCTCTGGACAGCCCCCCGTCCCTCCTGGACACCACCCCCCACCCCCTACCCCCTTGGACACCCCCCTGGACATCCCCCAACCCTCTGGACAGCCCCCCCACCCACCCGGACAACCCCAACTACCCTCTGGACAGCCCCCGACCCCTCTAGAAAGCACCCCCACCCCTCCTGGACACAACCCCCCACCCCCGACCTGCTTGGACACCCCCCTGGACACCCCCCAACCCTCTGGACAGCCCCCACCCCTCCTAAACACCACCACCCACCCTTTACCCCCCTTGGACACCCCCCTGGACACCCCCAACACCCACCCACACCCTTGGACAGCCCCCCACACCCACCCACCCCCTTGTAAACCCCCCTGGACACCCCCGACCCCTCTGGACAGCCCCCCGTCCCTCCTGGACACCACCCCCCACCCCCTACCCCCTTGGACACCCCCCTGGACATCCCCCAACCCTCTGGACAGCCCCCCCACCCACCCGGACAACCCCAACTACCCTCTGGAGAGGCCTCCACCCACTTGGATAGCCCCCCACACCCATCCACCCCCTTGGACACCCCCCTGGACACCCCCCAACACCCACCCACACCCTTGGACAGCCCCCCACACCCACCCACCCCCTTGTAAACCCCCCTGGACACCCCCGACTGCTCTGGACAGCCCCCCGTCCCTCCTGGACACCACCCCCACCCCCTACCCCCTTGGACACCCCCCTGGACATCCCCCAACCCTCTGGACAGCCCCCCCACCCACCCGGACAACCCCAACTACCCTCTGGAGAGGCCGCCACCCACTTGGACAGCCCCCCACACCCATCCACCCCCTTGGACACCCCCCTGGACACCCCATCGACCCCTCTGGACAGGCCGCCACCCCCTTGGACAGCCCCCCACACCCACCCATCCCCTTGGACACCACCCTGGACACCCCCCGACCCCTCTGGACAGCCCCCGACCCCTCTAGAAAGCACCCCCACCCCTCCTGGACACAACCCCCCACCTCCGACCTGCTTGGACACCCCCCTGGACACCCCCCAACCCTCTGGACAGCCCCCCCACCCCTCCTAAACACCACCCCCCACCCCCCTACCCCCTTGGACACCCCCTGGACATCCCCCAACACCCACCCACACCCTTGGACAGCCCCCCACACCCACCCACCCCCTTGTAAACCCCCCTGGACACCCCCCGACCCCAAATCCATGCACCTATGCCATGGTTGTGTGTGAATAAAGTAGTAACAACTGTAAAATGGCAACCCATCCAAATGGACACGCCCCAACCCTCTCGGGGATTTATAGAAAACGATGAAAAATTAGTGAAATCATAAAATTACTCAATATTGCAAGTCGAACAAATAGATCTAGGGATGATAAATAAGATTATGGTGCCAAAACGAGTTAAAAGGGTTCGCAATCGAAGAATCTTAGCTAGTTTCAACAAAAAAATCACAACACATATATATTTACTATCCGCGAAAAAAAACGAAAGAGTGGGAGGATTACCTGAGTGCTGCGAGTTTAGATGATTGATCCGAGGAGATTAAATATGAGAAATGATGATCGCAAAACGAATCTAAACCAACGAAATGGACGAGCCGATTCGGGTTTACGCGCGAGAGAGACGAGTCGCGACTGTCGAAGGTAAACTCGCGAATGACAATCCACGGGTCTGGGTAAATTTTTAAATGAGTTATCACGTCGGTTATTCAATAACCGACGTGATAATTGTTTTAAAAACATTTATAACGTCGGTTATTTCAATAACCGACGTAAAAACCTTCCTCCGATTCATTTTTGACGTCGGTTATAAAATAACCGACGTTATAAAGAGCTCAAAATCCGCGTTTTTTTACGTCGGTTATTCCATAACCGACGTCAAAAACATCTGCGGATTCTTTTGTTACGTCGGTTATTTCATAACCGACGTAAAAAAGCCTTCAAAAACCGCGTTTGTTACGTCGGTTATTCAATAACCGACGTCAAAGGGCCTTCGAAAACCGCGTTTTGTACGTCGGTTATTTTTATAACCGACGTACAAAACGAAGCCGCGTGATTAATAACGTCGGTTATCAAAATAACCGACGTTAAATGTGTACCGAACACAGGTTTTTTACGTCGGTTAAGAAATAACCGACGTAAAAAACCTCGTTTTACATATTTTGACGTCGGTTTTATATAACCGACGTAAAAAATGGTGACGTAAAAAACGTTTTCTGCACTAGTGATTAAAAGGGGGCATTTTTTCACCAAAGCATGAGATAGATCACACTATTTATTCATTCAAGTGTGTCATGAATGTGTCCCACAAAAATATTTCACTAAAATCTCACATTATTGTATAATTATATAATGATTTTTGTTTCACTAATAAAATGTGGGTGATGATCCCTCCATCCAATCCTTGAATTTTTTATGATAAAATGATATCAATATTTTTCTTCCATTGGTTTTGCACAAACTTGAGTTATATTCATGTTTGTAGGGATTCTGGAAACACCTTGTGGTTTTTAAAATAGTAAAATATTGTTAAAGAGTGTGTATGTCATGAAACTCCATTCTTATATAAGAATATAAAATCCCAACAATTTATAATATATATCATTTAAAATAAATTCAATTTCATTGATATCTTTTGATGCACTATAGAATAGTATTCAACAAAACATGATACTCTATTAAAAAATAATTATTTAAACGAAACCAAAATAACCTAGACATTATATTTGTTTGTATGAATATGTTATTAAAAAATTATTAAAATTTAATGGATTAAAAATATATAAAACAAATTAAATGGTTATATGATGATTATAATTAAAATATTAATCATTTGAAATTAAAAGATGTTTCTCGAAATATTGTAATTTACTAAAATGTGGTTTAATTGTTCTTGATGCGTGTAGTTTATAGTTAGTATTTAACACTCTTAGATATTGTGTTTCACAAAATAATCAAAATTTTTTAAATTATATTATTAGTAATATATTAGGGTTTTTTTTTGAATTGTTCGGAAATGTTTCATTTATCAATGAATAATGAAAATTACCGATTTTTACTTAAATATTTATTTTCGTTTACATTATTTTCAAAATAAAGTTACATTATAAATTTCTATTAAAGTAAAATCTCTTAAATTATATAAAATTTTTATTAAATTAATGAAATTATATTAATATTAAATTATAATTTGGATATTAAGTCCTTATACATTTAAGTGAATTCATTCTTTGAAACCCATCATTTTCATCACGTCTATGTATATAATTTTAAATTGAATTCTACCAATTATTTTAATTTAATTCATAAAAAATGATTCAATTTTGGAAATCAAGATAATTTATATTTTCTAATAAAGTAACATTAATTTTTTACCAAAAATCATAATGAAAACAATAAAAAATCATTCACCATGGTTAAAGTAAGAATGTATTTACCATGGGGTTAAACTAATAAGATCTATGTTAAAATGACCCAAAAACATGTACACATATTATTTAATGTAAATATTTCCATGTTATCATATACTAAAAAATATCTTATGGTTATTTTTAATTTTTTTTATCTGAATGATTTTATCATTTTGGATTCTTTTGCAAAAGTTCCAAGTAATTTCCAAAGAGCTTCCCTCTCAACTATTATAATAGGGAACGCCCTCCCCTCACTCATTAACACTAAAAAATCCATTTGTATTTCAAAAACCCCAAAACATTATATCTAAAAAATCCTTATACGTTAATGTTATTTTGGTTCTCATTAAAGGCAACCATTATGGTTCTTAGAGGAGATCCAAAGGAGGTTTCTATTTGAAAAGATAATTATATTAACAATGATATTTTATTTTCATTATTATTTTTCCACCATCAATTATTCGATAACACTATTAATATAATGAGAAAACTATCTCTCATGTAAACATATGTTATTATGTTGATGGAATAAAATTTATCCATCTCTAATTCCACCAAATGGGAAAGGAAATCACAGATCGTGTGTATGACGGACTACTTCCTAGTGAACCGATTTACTTAATTTTCTATAACCACTATTCAAGGGTGGTTATAATGATGGATTTAAAAAAATTATATGATATATATGATATTATTATAATTCATTAATTAATATATCACATATAACTTGTTTGTGTTCAATTATATTTCAAATATGATAGCATCGCTCATCTATATGGCAAACTACCTCTTCATGAAGTGACGCAATTCGATATTCATTTATGCTATAAATGGAATGTAATAAGTATAAAATTAATTGTTATAATTAATATATTTTATATTATATTTATTATATAAAATTAATATATCCCCTACATCCTTACCCATCCACTCATTAATGGAATTATATCGCCGCTTGTGCGTACATACGACCTACAGTCTCCATTAAATGACAAGATTTGTTTTCCTTGTACATCATTCATGAATTTTATAAAAATTAATTCACTAGATAAATATTATATTTATAAAATTATTATAATTATTAATATGTTATATATCTATATATACTATCTAAAATAACTAAAACATTCATCACAAAACGTGCAAGATAAAACAATGCAATTAACAACTTATAAAATTAATGTAATGAAATATAATTGAAACAAGGTGGAAAAATGATATAATATAATAATATATGATATTTTTAATTAGATTAGGGTATTTTAATTAATAAGGATAATAAAACCGGTATACATGAGATATGAACATGTAAGAAGGAAGTCATACAATAGATATGGATTTCCCTTCCCAATTTTACTTTTAGGAGACATATTTCTTATTCACCACTTATTTAAATTATTTAGTGAATATAAGTTACTTTTTATATTTTATATATTAAAAATATTTATCTTCATGGTATTTTATGTTCAATTTTATGTTATTTATTTTACGGGGAATATAATTCAATAGTTACCAAGGTAGTGATGTTATATTTTACAATATCATCATTATTCTCGATTTGTTATGATTACATCCCCCTTGGGGGAATTATTTGATAATTTTTAATTAAAATAATTTTTTCCCTTCACATATGGTCATTTCTGTCCACTTTCATATAATAGTAATTTTTTTACTCAGTAGATCTTTACTGTATTGAGGAAGGGTTTTTAAAAAAATTGGACTATATTACACTCTTCAGTGGGAAATCGTTTTTCATCAAAACTGATATATTCAAAACAAGTCTTCAAAAATGTTTCTTATAATTTAAAAAAATATTAATTTTTTACCCTATTTAAACAATTTATAAAGGCTTCTAAATGAATTTTAATACCATTATAAAAGAAAATCTTATTTGGGATTTACTAAAAATAGGAATGGAATAATTATTTTGTTTTGTACAACATGAATATAATTTTACACCATCACGAAAAATAATTGTTATAATTTTCATTCTATAATTTTCACAATTTCATTTTAAATTAAAATTATTTTGTAAATTTATTGTGGACTTTTTGTTTGAATGGTTGATTTTGAAAAGTAAAAGGATATTTTCCTAAAAACAGATAGTATCTATTCATGGTATTGAAATAAATCAAAAACATCAATCCTATATTTACCTTCTAATTTACTGAGTATTTCATGCCTTGATACCATCCTTTTTATTTTTGGAGATGTGGTACGATCATTTTGACTTGGTATGTACAATTTTATTACAACTCATAATTTTACACTGGATGGTTTAGGACTATGTTCATTGATTGGGGTAGTTACCAACGTATTGTAAGTACGTTTTTTAATATAAATTTTTATATTGATTTTTTAGCCTCTTTCATTTGAGGAATTCATTAGGCATAGTATATGATGGTTGGGGCCCATTAAATCCCCTTGATGCATCAGTGGGTCTTGGGAGACAAACTAGATTGGGTTTTGGCTAAGGGAATACCCATTTATATAGATGTAATTGGAATAAGCTGATGATGGGTTGTTTTCGATAACTATCACTATGTATTACATAATTATGAATTCAGTTATCAGCATTCCTAGTTATTATTTTATTATTTACAATATACTGGTTAAGGTTTCATGCTTATGTGATTATAAATCTGTAATTATATGATCATCATTTATTCGTACCATATTATTTCCATGTTATTAATTTAATTCCATGTGTTTTAGTTATTTACAGTTTCACAGGGATTATTCATTATTTATTCATATCTTCAACTATAAACGTATCCATACTTGGTATCTCAGATCACTATTTTTTTCTCTAGCATACCAAAATGTGTTTTATGATTGATATGTAGGAATATTCTATTGGGAATAATGATGATCTAAAAATAAATAAATTGTGTATTGTATGTTTTAAAATATAATGTGAATTTTGGTATGTATCTTTCTTACAGAGGCCTATAAACATTTTGATCCTTTGGGATTTGATTCCTTATGTCTTTTTTTATTATCATAATATAGACATTGGCTCCGGTTTACAATGTTTTGGAATGTTAATGTTGATATAAAATAAATTTTAGTAGAAACCATGTGAACAATATTTTTAAAAACATATATTATGGTATAGAAATCTATGACATACATTGAGGATAATTTTATGAGAACTAACCTAATATTTTGTAAGGAATACATTATTTATTTCTTCATAGAAATGCATACAGGTTTTGATACTAGATGTGGACATGATTCTTACATAGATGTACTTAGGGGTAATGAATCATAAATTTTCACATTGGAATTGAAATAATCCTCACCTGGTGCATGAAAATAGAACATAATACACCCCTAGTTTAGCACTATTAGAGGGTATTATTATTAAAATTCAAATTTTTTCCATTAATTATATAATATTTTAAAATAATTATGTCTTTAAAGAAACTATGTTTATGATTATTATATTAACTATGTGTAAATTTTTCAATTTATGTCTACTGTTTCTCAATTTTTTTGTATTATTCATTTTGTTTCATAATTTAGTGATCCAATATAGTTTATTCAACATTTATATATTGAACCTTGTTTAAGGAGTTGGAACTTTATTGATGCATGTAATTCAAATATTATGAATGATCATTTCTTTTATGTGACTAGTCAAATATTTCAAAGAATGCTACTCTCTCAAAAATTATCACCATATAAAGACATATTATCATGTTTTATCAATAGAGTGAAAATTTTTATATTTTTTATTAGAAAGGGAATCCATATAAATAGATGATAATATAGAATAAATTGAAAAGGGGAATAAGGGAATAATGGGTTTTTCCACTTATGATAATTGTGGATGGAAACATATTTGTACTTAATTAAAAGGAAATGAAGTTTTATTCATGTGTAGTGAGAAAATAAACCATGTTTTTGAATTGAATACAAATAAATAGTCTTCTAATGATAAATGCTTCAATTTTATGGAGATGTGGAACAATGTAAATAAATTCCCCAAGCTTCAAGGTAATATCCCTCAAGAGAAGCTAATGGATCAAGGTAAAGCGTATTTTATTAATAATGATGAAGTGGAATGATAAATGTTATTCTTATTAGATTCAATAACTATGTTATGGAATTATTTTATCAATACTATTTTGGTTGAAATAATCATAAAATGTGTAATGATGTCACTGAAATACTATTTTTATAGTATTTCATAGTATATGTTAAATGGTACCATTGACCAGGTAATGAGATTCAGTGACAAGTAAAACCTCTTGAAAAACTCATTATTGAGGGAGGATAACACTAAATATATTCACAATGTTGGGATTATAATGAGATTTTTATGGTATTTTTATGTTGATTTTGAAATTGGTTTGAGGTTTGATGGTTTATGCAATCTCTACAAGAGTTCATAGCATGTACTGATTTATAAAATATATCTAACCACTATTGATTTTATATTTGGAAGCATGTGTATTATCATTATGGTTTTATAAGGATCATTATATTAACACATTTTTTATATGAAATTAAGATACACTTTATATTTTTTGGGGAATATAAATTTGATTTAGTGAAATTTATTCAATTTTTTGGAGTATGATGTTGGAAAAACTTATTTCGGAAGAGTATTAACTGTAAATATATCTGGAATGGATCAATTAAAAAAATGGGTGTCATTTTATAACTTATTTTAATAAAAATATTTTTTTTAAAGATAAGTGTAATTTCTTATTACTCTTTTGTGGAAATTATGATCTGTTAAATGGTAATTTTCATTCTTCAGGGTATAAAGAAATCAAAATGGAAATTAATTTCCAATAATAAGATATCAATTTAAAACTAATCGAAGAAAAAAAATATGAAATCGTACATATGAAATATAAATATATGAGGTAAGAATATTTATATATGTACTTCATCTAGATGTTAAATAAATTCCTTATCTCTAGGAAAACTATATTGAAATAAAATGTTCTCTTTGTACCATCATTTATATTGAATTGATGGTCATTTAAACTATCAAAGATTTATGGTTATGAGTTCCTTAACATTCCATTTATCATTTTCTTTATTGTGATAAATGACCCCTATCACTCTCTATAATTATTTACACTTTTCATTAATGTCTACATCCTCCCTTGCCACCAATGTTCTCTTACATAGAAACCAACTTATGATTTATTACATCTGACCATTTTACTTATCATTATATCTTAATAAAATATTGTTTTATTAACCCTTTTAAAATTATGGTTTTCAATGAATTTATTTTCTAATGTCATACAATTTATTATCATTATCAAGATTTAATAATGAAGACACAATTTATTTAATGGGGGAGAATGTAACATGCTAAAATTTACAAAATTAGAACATCATGCTCGATAGAATATATGAAACACAAAACTAAATGTCGAATAAAATATGAAATCCATATACATAACAATAAATTTGCATTTAAATAAATTCAATCCCTCTGATATCTTGTGATACATGATACACTTGGTTTAAAAGAAACAAGATACTCTCTAAAAAAATTAATATTTTAACATGGCCATAAGAGAATATTTGTTATGTTGGTAGGTATTATTAATAAGTAAAAAAATTACGAATATTTTATGGCTAAAAATTTAAAAAATAATTGAAATGATTTAATGTTGATTATAAAAAAATAAATATCATTTTAATGTAAAATAAGTTTTTTATGAAAAAACATTATTTTTCTAATTGATTTTTTAGTCACCATTTTACCACATTATTCATTATTAATTTTTACTAATTTTATAAAATATAGTTTAAATAGTAAACATCATTTACTAGACCATCATATAAAAATTATATTAGTGGTATTTTTTAGGATTTTCAGAAATGATTCACTTTTTGATGAATACTGAAAATTATTGATTTTTACTAAAGACATTACTTTCATTGAAATTATTTACAAAGAAACATAATATTTCAATTTTTTATAAAATACAAATTAGTTCAATTATAATTGTATGTAACTAATACAATTAATTTTAACCAATTTCATATAAACGTTTTATAATAAAGCATTATATATTTGTGATAATTTTATCCTGGAAACCCTATATTTTTATTTTGTTTGTGTATATAATTCTAAATTTAATTATACTAATTCTGTGCATTTAATATGGAAAAATGGATGACATATATTGGATAAAAATAATTTATATTATCTAATTAGGTTTCATTATTTTTGACCCATCTGAATAGTGAAAATAGTATAAACGTATTCATTGTGGTTAAGGAAAAAATGTGCTTACTGTTGGGTTAATATAAGAAGATAAGTGCTAATATGACGTACCAGTATGTCAAAAAAAATTGTTTTATGGAATTATTTTCACACTATAATATAACAAATTATAATCTATGTTTATTTGTAAAAAAACATTTGAATTACTTAATCATTTTGGATTATTTTTTTTATATTTCCATGTTAAATATAAGATGATTCCCCTTCCCCACTTTTCATAGGGAACTCCCCTACCTCACTTATTCTCACCCTAAATCCCTTAATATTGAAAAAATAGTCAAACATATCTCATCATTTTCCTTATACATATTATACATCTTATGTTCCTCCCAAAATACCTCCACTAGGGTCTTTAAGAGTAGATCCAAGGAATTTTAATCTTAGAGAGGTTAATTATCTAAACAACTATATTTCATTTTATTTTATCTTTATATCATAATTTATATATAAAAATGTAAATAAAATAAAACCAGTATATCCCATATTCATATATTTTGTTTTTTTTAATGTCCTAATATTTATAAATCTCTACTTCTATGATATGGGAAACAAAACATTTGGTTGTGTTTATGGTGCACTATTGCCTTATGTACCAATGTAGTTTTTTATCACCACCTTCCAGGGTTGTATGTACCATATTAAAATAATAATTATAATATTATTATACATCTCTAATTATAATATCAATTATACATATTTCTATTCTATTCCGTTTAAAATACGATAATGTCAGTCATGTGTAAGAAAAACTATTATCTGGTGAGGCAATGAGATCTATTTTTCACATACACATTACATGGAATGTAATGAGGATAAAATTAATTAATACATATTATATATTTATGATATGATACTGATTAGAAAAAATTAATATATCACCCACCTCTTTACCCCTTAACTCATTATGTGAATGACATCATCCCTCATTATCACTTATGGCATATCGTCTCCACATAGTAAATTGGTTCATTTTCAATGTCTAACATTCATAAATGGTTATAATAAAGTATATAGTTAATAAATATGATATTTATAAAATTATAATAATTATTTTTACGATATATATATACAATTCACAAGAACAATTAATTTCATAAAAAACACAGATGATAAAACACAGTAATTAACTCCCAAAACAATGAAAATAATTAAATATTATGAACAAATGTGTGGTAAAATGTTATAAGAGGGCCATATATGATATTATAAATATGAATATAGTTTTTTATAAATTTATAACATCCATAAAACCATTATAAAATATGTGTGGTCATTTTTGAAGGAAATCAGACCTGAGGTAAGGGCTTTTCGTCTTAAATTTACATCTGTGGAACATATGCCATATTCATCACTTATTATATATTTGTGTGTGTATATAATGACATTTCGGTAAGTTATATTATAAATATATTTATATTAATGGTATTAAATATTTATTTTGTTTAGTTTTTATGATTTATAATTACCCAAAGTGGTTTGGGTTTATTTCACAATCTCATCAATATTTGGAATTGTTTATGTTTACGTCTCCCTTGGAAGAATTATTGGATCTATATATCATAAAATAAACTAATTTTATTCATATTTAATTAATAATTATCCTTTTTAATTAATTAAATCATGTTTTCACTCTTTAGTACCTGAAATTATTGACAAAACTCTTTTTGAAATACTTGACATTATTTCTCAATTTAGTCGGAAAACATTCTTCATCAAAACCCTTGTTGGGTAAAAATGTTTCTAAACATTTATTAAACTATTATAAATGATTTATTAAATATATTTTTGACTTATTTTACTATTTACGTTTTTCTAAAAGAATATTGATATCATTTTTAAACAAATTCATATTTGGATTTTACTAAAAAATATAAAAAGAATATTAGTTTAAATGTATAAAATATGAAATTAATTTTACACTATCAATAATAATAAATATTTTAAATATTATCTTATAAATTTTGAAATAATATTTTCAATGAAAATTATTTTCACATTTTTTGGTGATATTTTTAAAAAAGGTGATTTTCAAATTGAAATGGATATTTTCCCCAAAAATGGTATTAAGGCTCATTTAATGGTAATTTTATTTATCAATGTCATAAAATATATATTTTACTTTTGATAAAATGAGGATATATTTTATTGATACCATCCATACTATTTCACTAGTTGGGTTATTTATCATTCTTTATAGAGATGTAAAATTTTATTACCATTCACGATTTTACTCTAGATGGTTCATGGTTATATTTATTAAATGGTGTATGTATTAAAATTTCAAATGATTGTTTTTAAATATTAATTATTTTGGTGATTATTTATATACACTTTACTATGAGGAACTTATTTGACTTAATTAGTGAAGGGGGCTATAGCCCCTTGATGCATCGATAGGTCTCAAGAGAGAAAATATATTGGGTTTTGGATGATGCTTTACCAATTTATTTATATGTCTAGGAACAAGACATCGAAGGTTTTTTTAGATATTTCCTAATTAAGAATTTATTTGTTGATATATTATTTGATTATTAGGTTATTTATTACAGTTATGGTCATGTTTTCAAGTATAAGTGATTATTTATATGTAATTAGTTTATCATAATTTTTATGACATATTATGGTGATATTGTTGACGAAATAGCGTGTGATTATGTTATTTTACATGAAATATTGATAATTATTTATTTATTCATAAAATTTGAAATAAATTTACCCTTATAAATCATCATATATAACTTATTTCTTTTGTATTATTTTTCTAGGATACTAGGATGTGTTTTAAGATTTATAAGCAGGAATATGCTAGAGGAATAATGGCGTTCTCAAAGAAAATACATTCAGTATTGCCTATTTTAAAATATTATTTGAATTCAAGTATATATTTCATTTACTATGAATAATAATCTATTATAACAATTAGTTCATGATTCTTAATATCTTATGATAGTGTAATAATGTAGACACTAGATTCGGGTTACTAGAGTCAGGTTTATTACAGTTGATATGAGAATAAGGGTTGTAGAAACCTTGGGATCTGGATTTATTAAAACAAATATTAAGGTACATAACCCTATCATATACATTGAGTATTATTTTATTATATAATCCTAATGTTTTTTGAGGAATATATTATGTGGTTTTCAATTAATTACATCAATTTCTAGACACTATGGGTGGACATGGTTCTATAAAATATTTATCTATGGGTAATATGTCTAAAAAAAGAGCATTTGGGATGTCCCAATCATCATCTAGTGTAGAATAATGGCCCTTATATTACAAATTATTTGAAACATTTAGGGTATATTCTTAGGATAATTCAAATTTTCATTACCACCCATTATAATGTATTTAAAAATTAATACATCCAGAAGGAAACCATATTTATGATTATGAGATCCTCTATGCATATATTTTTCAATTTATATTATTTTTTCAAATGTTTTGGGATTAAAAATTTTGATTCAAAATTTTGTAATATAATATAATGTATTACATCTTTTAGAAATGAAAATTAGTGGAATCAATGGAATTCATAAAAATTCCCACAATCCAAAGAGTAAGAATGATCATTTTTTGACAATCTTAATCTAATATTTTGAAGGAAACTACTCTCCAAAACAATATCATTATATGGGGATATATTTACATGTGACATCAAGAAATATAAATAACTATTTAAGTAATATGGAATCAAATAGAATCTATAGAGTAAGAGTATTATAGGGAATTAAATAGATAAAGAGAAGAAGTTAAAGAAGGGCTTACCCACATGTAATAATTGTAGAAGGACAAAACCGTTCTACATGCTAAAAATGAAAATGAATTTCCTTTATTTGTCGAAAAATGTACCATAAGGATCATGATTTCAATGGAACAAAAGAATATTCAAATGTTAAATTCTTCAATTATTTGGTGATGGTGAAATAAACAAATTAATTCACCATGTGTAAAGGGAATATACCTCAAAAAATATATTGTATTAGGGTTAATATCATGATATTAATATTTACAAAGTGTAATGATTAATGTTCTTGTGTTCAGATTCATTAATTATGATATAGGATTATTTTTTCACCGATATCCTGGTTATAAGAATCAAGAAATATATAAGGATTGTACTATAGTACTATTTCATTACGGATTTTAGATCGTAATGTGAAGAGTACCTATGACCAAGAAAAGTGATTCTATGAAAATTTGATCCTTTTGGAATAAAAAAGATTGATGGAGAATAAACCTTAATATTTTACTAATATTGAGACAATAATTAAATTCTTATGGGATAATGTTGGTGACAAAGAAATAGGTTAGGGTTTTTGTGGATTATATAATCTTTTCTGGAGTTTAGAGAAATAATTTATTTATGGAATAAATCCTACAACCTGAGATTTTATATTTCAACAAATTCAGTTTTATAGTCAGATTTTATTGATATCAGGTTATTATTATATTTGTAATGCAACATTCATTTACACATTATGTAGTCTTAGGAACATAATCATGATTTAGTGATATTCCATTATAAATTTTGGAAATTAAATTTGGATAAACATTTTTTGGACGATTCATAAGGCTAACTATATATTGAATGGATTAACATAAGATTTGGGTGTAATTATTTATCATGTACTAAACATTTGTTTTCGTAAAAATAGGAGGAATAACTTTCTACTCTTTTAAAGATATTATTCTATGTTAAAAGGTAAATTTAGTGCTTCAGGATTAACATCTTCATCATCGATATTCATTCCTTGTATGGAAAGAAGAATTGCAAAATGTTAGAATCACAAAAAATTATTAAATATTGCATATTAAATTGAAATATATCTATTATTTATATTTCCATATATATGTAGTCTAGTTGGTAATTCAATTCAAGAAAAGTAGGAAAATTATAACAAAAAAATGTTATCCAAATACCTTAATTTATTTTTAAATTGATAGTATTTTAAATACTCATAGATTTATGGTTTTAAGGTACATAAAATTCCATTTACAATTCACTTCATTAAAAACAATAACATCTGTCACTCTCTATAATTATTTACATTTTTATTCCATGTTTATATCTACACTTTCAACCAATGTTATTTAACATAGAAACCTTGTTATGTTTTATCACAAATGACCTTAGTACAAACATTTAACTCTTATTAAGAGGATGTCTTATTAACACTTTTTATGATATGCATTATTAATGGAGTTATTTTAAAATTTAGACCCCTTATTCATCAAGATAATCATTAAATTGAGAGGACACAATTTAATTAAGGGGGAGAATATTACACATCAATATTTTGAAAATAAAAATATCTTCTTTGAAAGAGTATAGGACATGTACCAAAAATATTAGAAGAAAATATAATATTTTAAAGCATTCTTAATTATTTCTTTTTCAAGAATTTTCATCTCCTTGATAGCCTGTGACGCATGCAACACCAAATTTAAATGAAACATAATACTCTATTGTGATATTATTATTTAAACCCCGCCATTACAACCAGGATATAAATTTGGAAGAAATGAATATGTAATAAATAATTTTTGAATATTTTAATGCTTAAAATTTTATTATTTAAATAAAACTACTATCTATTAATTAATAAGAAAATCTGAATCATTTGGAATCAATGTAAATGTTTTGTGAAAAATTGTATTTTTCTATAGGGTGGTTTTTCACACATTACTCACATGATTTATAATTTGTTTTATAAACGTTCAGAAAATTTATTTGAAAAAATAACCTTTTTTTAAATAATCCAATATAAATTATCTTATTGTGATTTTTTTTATTTTTCTGAAATATTTCTTTTTTCAATGAATGGTGAAAATAATAATTGTTACTAAAAAAATTGTTTTCATAGAGATTACTTAACACGTTAAATTATATTTAAAATTGTTTTTTAAGTAAAATTAGTTAAATTAAATTATAATTTAACTAATTTATTTTATTTTAAAAAATATCCTGTTGAATTTGGATACTAAATCCTTCTATACTTAAAAAAATATTCTCTTCAAAAACATGCTTTTTCATCACGTATGTGAGTATAATATTAAATTGAATTCCCCCAAATATGAGAATTGAATTTGGATAAATTTATACAATATATAGAATCACCAAAAATTATATTTTATAACAATTTTAAATTAGCTTTTGTGTAAAATGAATAGTCAAAATAATTAAATAATTATTTATAACAGTTAACAAGAAATGTGTTTAAGATGGGTTGAACTAATAAGATAAAGGTTTAAATTACATAACAACCTATAAAAAATAGTTTATAGAATTATTTAAACATTATAATATCCCAAATTATATAATATGGTTATTTGGAATAATTCTTCCTGATAATGAATTTATCATTTTGGAATATTTTGGAGACATTCCAGGTAATTTCCATGAGGGTTACCATTCCCGTAAAACAAAAGGCAACTTCCCCCTTTAATTTTTCACACCCAACTTGATATTAGCCTTGAAACCACTAAAATATTTCTCCCCATCATCTTAAAAGATGTTATGTAGAAGTTATTTTTCCTAAAAGTCTAACTCTAGTGTCCTGAATAGGAGATCCGAAAAAGATTACTCTTAGATAATGTAATTATCATACAAATATCTTTAGTATTATTTCTTCTTTTCCACCATTAAATATGTATTAACAATTTAAATATAAAAACAATAATATATCCAATATACTTATGTTTTATTATACTTATGGAAAAATATTTATATATGTTCACTTTCATCAAATGGGAAATTAAATTATTGATCGTCTGTACGGTGAACTACCACCTCACGAACTGATGTTGATCATTTTCTATAAAGACCATTCAAGGATAGATAAAAATGGACTGAACACGTCTATATGAATATTATTATATCAATATACTTCTTACATTTTATTATCACATATACCTTTTTACTCTCTATTCTTTTACAAATATGATAATGTCTCATGTGTGTTTGGTAGACTATCATCTCTCAAAATGATGTGATTCATTATTTGATTATGATTTACATGAAATGTAATCAGGATAATATTAATGACTCTATTTTATATATTGGAAGATATAATTATTTCAAAAAATTAATATATCACAAAATTTCTTACCCTTTCACTCTATAATGGAATGATATTGTCATTCGTGCGTGCATACAACCTACCATCTCCACAAAGTGATGTGATTCATTTCCCATGTCCATCATTAATAAATGATTATATAAATTTATATAATTAGTAAATATGATATTAATAAAATTATTATAATTAATAACAACACAAATATTATATCTAATTATCATTAATTGTAAAATTCATCACAAAACACACCCGAGAAAACAAAACAAAATAACAAATAAAACAGTGAAAATAATGAAATGTTATTAAAAATAGATAAAATCATATAATTTGATGATATATGATATTATAAATATTATTATGGGTTTTAATATATTAATAAAATTAATAAAAAATCATTATATATTTGGTATGTAAATTTATTAATAAAATGGGAACTAATGTACGGGTTTCTCATCTCACATTTACATCCATTAGACAAATTCACCATGGACTAATTATTTCTATTGTGTAGTGTACAGAAATCCGATTTGGTAGTTAATATAATGAATCTATTTAACTTCATGGTATTTTAAGATTCATTTAATTTATTTTCTTTCAGGGGGATTTTGATTTTGATGTTTCCTATGTGGTAAGGGTTTATTTCACCAAATAATCATTATTCGCAATTGTTTATGTTTATGTCCATGTATCCTTTGTATTAAATGTATGATATTTAAATCTTAAAATAAATAAATTTTATTATTATCTGGTTATTCACGATCCCTAAAAATTAATATTACCATTTTCCCTCCAATATTTATGGTAAATTATTGAGAAAATGTTTTCAAGAAAAATCAACTTTATTTATTTATTCTATCAGAAATTATTTATCACCAAAACAAATGATTTTAGGAAATGGTTTTCATTTTTAAAGAATTTTAAAAATGATTTATTATTTCATTTGTAACCAAATTTACATTTTATTAAAAAAAATTGAAAAGAATCATCATGTTGTTTTTAAACCAATTCTTGTCTGGATATTACTTAAAATGTGAAAATATTTGTTGATTTAACTTGTACAACATGAACATAATTGAACACTATCAATAAAAATCAAATTTTGAATGATTATTTTATAGTTTTAAAAATTTTATTTTCAATGAATGTTTCTTTAGAATTTTGTTTGAACTTTTTTGTTTTAAACTATTAATATGAAAATGAAAAGTTTTTTTTTCTCAATAATGTTTTTATTGTTCAATTTATGGTATTTCTATTGATAAATGTCTTCAACCCACTATTTTACTTATGATAACCTATGTATATATTGTAATTATACCATCCATATTATTTCTCTAGATGGATTATGAACTATTTAATTGGGAACGAACAATTTTATTACCATTCACCATTTTACCCTAGACAGTTTATGATTATGTTTATTGATTGGGGTAAGTATTAATATTTGTTATGTTAGTTTTTAAATACAGATTTTTAGGTTGATTATGCTTCTCACATTCAATATGAGTAATGTATTTTTATTAGTATGTGATGAGTGGTGCCCATAATAGTCCCTCAATGAATCAATTGGTCTCACAAGAAAAACTATATTGGGTTTTGGCTAAGGCCTTTCCCATTTATTTGGATGTCATGGCATAGCACCTTGATGATATATTTTAGATGTCTATAATTATGCATTAAATCATGATGAATTCATTTATTGATATTCCAAGTGATTATTCAATCAATTCGAATATCCATGATTATGATTTCAAGATTATTTGATTGTTTATATAGAATTTGTTGATTATCATTTATTCCTACCATATTATGCTCAAGTTATTGATTAAATGGAATTTGATTGGGTTATTTACTAATATATTTTGGTTATACCTAATTTATTCATATATATTATTATAATCTTACAATTACTAAGCATCTGAGCTCACTCTTTTGTTTTGACATATTTTCCCAAGGATACAATGAAGTTATTTATAATTGACAATCATAAATACGGTAAAGGGAATAATGGTATTCTCAAACAAAATGCCTTCTTATTGTAATTTTGAAATGTAATGTGGTTTCAATTATGTATCTGCCTGACTAAGAAAACTAAACTATTCACTCCTTCAGTATGTGAATCCTTGTATCTTAAAACAATATAATAAAGTATACACTAGCTCAATGTTACTAGGTTTAGGGATCACGACATGTCCCTCAGGGCATGTTTCATGACATCCCCCAAGCCTACCTATCAAACGCCAGGAGTAGGTGAATAGATCCAAAGGTGTCATCCTAAAAGAGGGGGGAATTGGCCTAATTACCTATACACACACACACAAAACCATGTCTCAAAGATGGAAAGGTAATCATGTATGAAACTAAGAAACCACTGAGTGAAAGTAAAAATTGTATGTCAAATGGTCTATACTACAAACCCCAAAACAGATGAACTAAAAACAGAAAAATACAAGGATACTCTAAAAGTCATCCCCTAAAAACCTCACCTAATCAGTAAGTTTAGAGTCATTACGGGATGTTGTAGAAGTATTTCATGTCTTCTTAGTGTCACTAGGAACCACCGGGTCGTGGGCCACCAATTCCATGACCAAGGTGGTGGTCTTCTGCACCTGATGCAACACGTAGGGGCGTGGCCCGTGAATGGGTGAGTAATTAAATACTGAGTGGGGACCCCAAACCAACAACAAAATCCCACAAATCAATCCAAAAAAGAATCACAAATCATGATCATGAAGCATGATCGTAAAGCATGATCATGAAGCAAGACAACTCACACGAGGTATAGTCTAGTGTGGGGATGTTGGACCATTAGTCATATCATCGAACACCTTGGGTAGCTGGAGAACTCATCCTCAATGAGTACAATGGGAATACTAGGTCAAACAAGTCCACTTATCACTATCCTTATATTGTTGTGGTACTCATCCCTGATTAGTACCATGGGTATATTAGGTCACATAGAGCTACTCTTCACCGTGGGCATTTCGGGTAACACATAGTTGCATCGCACCTTGTGCATACTGAGGTACTATTCCTTTTGAATATAATGGGTCTACTGGGTCACATAGAGTCACTCCCCACTATTTTCCTTCCAGGTCACACAGATCTTCTTCCCACTTAGCCATCACAGCTGATCCACACATGGTCGATTGTCATCAGTCTTTAGGTCTCAATCAACAATAGGGTATCGACATTTAGTGTGATTAATTCTAGGAGAACCAATCCTCAAACCATTTTATGCATTTCAACTTCTATAAATACCTCCTTAGAGTATTCCAAAATATTGGCCTTACCGTGAGGGTTCCAACACCATAAATTTCTAATCAAGCAAACACGTGTTTTGAATGACATTCAATTTTTTTAAAATCGACCATTAGAGTTTGGGTCTGGTCCGACCTAACCTGACCTAACCCGGGGTCTACTAACCCAATGTGGGTCTGCCGAACCAACCCAGATCATGCCCGGCCTGGGTCCAGCCTGTTTGGTCCCTGTTCTGTCATGGCCCACGCCCAACCGATTTAGCTATAAGGGAATGGTTCTTGCATTGCTGGGATACGAATTGATGCCACGTTTTCTCCCCTACCCCGCAGGTCATCTATGGGGATAGCTCCTCCACCATGACCGGTGGACAGTAGCCTTGTCACGTGTGACGCAGTGTGGTGCCATATTCGCAGTACCTCGGACACAGACAAGTTTCCACGTACCCCTTCTTCCAACCACAGGTATGTATGTCAGCGGATGCTTTCGCACCGTCATTGCCTGATCCGGCCCCGAAGCTCATCTCTCAATGCACTGTCATAGCACGCCACCACTTTCCCATGGAAGCCTCCAGCACTGGCAGTTTCTTCAACAAACCACTGGGCCCGCTCTACTAGTCTGTTTACTGCACCACATGCGCCTATTGTCTCTAGGGGATTCCATATTCTATGTGATGGTCTCAAATCCACCTTTCAGCCACTTTGAAAATTTGAACAAAAAGAACACCCAAAAGACACAAGGTGGAGGGGCTTTGGACTAAGAAAAACACCATCCCGCAAGAACAAGTGATCCATAGATCAACATGCTCATTGGTTTATCCATGTTCTGCATTTCAGAATAGAGTATGGGGAAACATGAAACAAAATAATCAGCTACCTCAAAGGAGTTAACTATTGAAGTGGTTCATCTATAGGGGTTTATTTTCTTTTGGTGTTTGTCTCTTTCCAATTCTATTCATCGATGAGCGTTGAAGTCGATGGGGATTCACCGGTGTCCATCATACATTTTTGAGGGAATTTTATCCATAGGTTCATCAGAGTAATTCCATCAATTGATCCTCTTTCCTCCAACACGTTAACCCATTAAAAGAAAAAAAAATCTCGCAGTTTCTATTACACTGCGTCATCACATCATTACAGGGTTTCATTTATGAATCATTATATCTATTACGCTTCATTTAATGCATTTTTATACTTCACATTTAATAGTTATTAATGATATTCATTTAATGAGGCACGCCACTGCTTTTTTTTCCCACACTGTAGTGCTTCTATGATACCTCCCAATGATTGGGAAAAATATAATATAACTTTTTAAGTTATTTTTTTTAAAGTAAAAAAATTAAATTTTACTCTCATCCCTTATCGACCAAAGTGAGGTCCATTATATGTGAACCCTTCCTTTCTATGTTCAATGGTTCCATCTTTTTTTATCTGAGAACCAGTTTAAATGATAGAAAAACCTAATCGAACTTTTACTTAAAAGAACGTATAAGAAGTTCAAAATTATATTACGAGATCACCAGGCCTCGAAATAATGTGATCTAAAAGTGTTTGGTCCTGAAATAATTCCACACAATTTTTTAAAAAATACCCTGAATTTCTAGGACAGTACATTACTCCACCCATTTTGGGATTCATTTCCTTGTAAGACAAAACAAGGAAAAAATAAAATGTGGCTACTGAGCATGAATTTGAGCCTCCAGATCCAATGTGGTATATTGGGGATTCTGGTGTTTCCATAAATCATTAACCAGAGGAATATAAAATACATGATGGACTAAATCTTATTGATCATCCATATTTACTGGAAACTCTGCAAACATCTCCCAAACATCAATGTCTATCCCTCCCCATTCGATAATGTGAGATAGATCGTGCACATACCACCTTATCTATGACAGATTAAAATTATTGTGCACTCAGTGCATGTGTCGGGGAAGAGCTGTGTGGTTCACCACCACACAAAATCATCTATGAATCTTAAAAGGTCTGATGAACCTCATAGATAACTTTCTGCCCTGGCCAAAAATCTGCAATCCCCATTGGGGTGGGACCCAAAGAAAACATGGTCTTCATCCTAAAACGAAATGTGTCTCTATATCTTAACATCATACTATTCATGTCTAATCTGTGCAGTCCTCATCCGCTCCTGGATGATCAGTACCTTCTCAGTGGTAGCTCGTTCCAACTCTGGACCCATGAGTGATGACTCCCTTGAGTCTTTCCAGCATAGAGATGATTGGCATGAATACACATACAAGTCTTTAAAAAATTCCATTACAATGGTGTTGTGATATATTTTTTTTATTCAAACTCCACTATGATAGGTGGTACTCCCAACTGCGACCAAAATCAAGTATGTACGCATGAATAAGGTCCTCCAAGGTCTATATGGACCACGCTGTCTGACCATTTTTCTGAGGTAGAAAGGTTCTGATCATGCGTAGATGAGTCCCAAACACATCCTAAAATCCCTTTCACAACTTAGATGTAACGCAAGTGTCACAGACTGAGATAATTAAAAAAGTAATCCCATGTATCTTCACTATCTCCGAGACGTAGAGCCGTCCATAGCCCCCTACCGATCCCTTCTACTAGATGGGTAAGAAGTGATCTAACATGATGAGTTATTCAACAATCACCCAGATATAATCCTGACCCCTAGACATTCATGTTAAAATAGACACAAAGTCCATTGAAATTCCATCCCATTTCCAATATGGTACCTTAAGTGGTTGGTCCAAGCCTAATAGAACGTGATGCTCAGCCTTAAATTGTAGAAAAATGAGGGATCATGAACCGAACACTTCCACATTAATATTCATCCCTATCCACCAGTACTAACATCAGAGGTCTTATTACATATTCGAGTCACTAAGACGTACCACCAAAGGGGATGTATAGAACTCCCCCAACACCTACTCTTGCAACGTCATGGGTACTATGGTGCATCATCTTAAAATGATGATTTTATCCCCTATCAAAAATACATCAGGTGCATATCTTGAGGATAACTGAGCATGTAGGGACTCACAGTAAACCTCCACAAGGTGTGCCTTCTTAAATCATTGTATGATTGTAATAGTGAGATTCATCAACTAACAATAAGCTTCTCCATTATCATCCATGAAGGATATCTAAATCACAGCAAGTTGCCATGTCTCCTCACTCAGCATTTGTAAACCATACCTCCTGCTGAGCGTGTCAGCCACCATGTCCCCCTTTTTAGGAGTATAGACTATATCAAAGTCATAGTCATAGAGGAACTCAAGCCATCGATGGTGTCTAAGGATCATATCCTTCTAGAGAAGATATACCTGAGACTATTATGGTCAGAGTAGATGGTAAATTCTACACCCATCATGTAGTGTTGTCATGTATTCATGGAAAATACCACTACTGAAAACTCTAGGTCATGATTTTCATAGTTCTTCTCATGATTCCTCAACTTATATGAGCCGTAGGTGATCACTACTCAATCCTTCATCCGGATACAACCCAGTCTAGTCCATGATGCATCGTTGTAGACTACATACCCAATGTCCTCATCGATTAGTCTCAAGATTGGGGAAGTCATGAGTCTCCACCTCAGCTCTTAGAAACTCTGTTGGAAAATCCCTATCCACACGATGGGTTTTCCCTTATGTCTCAAAGTGTATACAGGTTCTACTACTCTCGAAAAGTCAGTCACAAAACTCTGGTAGTATCCATCCAACCCCAGTATACTTGACGCCTCAATCACGCTCCTAGTTGCCTCTCAAGCAAGCAATACAACTCTCTTCTCTAGATCCAATACAAATTCCGCCTATGATATTATGTGTCCCAGAATGTGGACCTACCAAATTAATAACTAGAAAATCAAGAGATTAATGTAATGTTTGAGGTCTCGGAGTGTATCTAGAACTATCAGATGGTGTGTGGATTTCTCCACCTCCGACACCAAGTACACGAATATGTCATCTTTTAAGAATACCAAGAAACGATTGAAGTAAGGCTAAAAAATCCTATTCATGAGTCTCATGATCAATGTTCGGGAATTGGTCATGCCAAAAGGAATCACTAAAATCTCATTGTGTCCATACCTACATCTGAAGGATGTCTTTGGTATGTCCTCATCATGTTCCTAAAGATGATGATATTTTGATCTCAGTTCTATCTTTGACAACCACCACGCTACCTTTATCTGGTCTAAGATGTCATCAATCCTTGGCAGTGGTTACTTGTTCTTAACGGTCTCCTGTTTATGGTGCCGAAATTCCACAAATAGCCACAATCTCCCATCTTCCTTCTTGGAAGAGAACACTGGGGATTCCCATGGTGAAACATTTTCCCCCACAAATCCCTTCAACTGCATGTCCTCAAAGTATACCCTCAATTCAAGAAGCTCTGTAGGAGCCTTCCAATAAGTCTATGTGGATATTAGTGCCTTCCTAGGGTACAAGTCGATCCCGAGGTCTACCTCTCTTTGAGGAGGTATCCTTAGTACATCCACACGGAAGACATTTTCATACATGTCCACCAATCCAAGATTGCTTGGACTCCTCTCATCCACCGCACTGAGGGTGAGGCTAGCCAATTGATTATTGATAAACTACACCCTCTAGTAATAAATTATATCTTGCTCTACAAAAGTTCCCCTATCACTATTGATGGAAACCCTTTTTACAACCTTGCAGACACCCCACACATTGATCCTAATACAATATATCTGAGCATGGACTGTAGATAAACATTTCATACCTAGGATGACATCGTAATTCCTCAACAAAACTACTAGTAATCCAAGATGATTTTCTTGACTCCTGGAGTGAGCTCACACTACGAGAACTAGTTTTTAGTTCTAATCATATGAATCGAGAAAAATGCTCCAAAGGAATTTATGATCATTGAATGAGGTCTGTGTTAAGTAAATAGTGACTGGAACATGCGTATATAATAAAAGCATCTAAGGAGGAGAACACACATATCATACCTCTATTAATCTCTTAAGCGCCATGGCCATAGGCCTCTACATACTAAATTAGAGCTCCCCTATCTACAATCTCCCTATGTCCACAGTGGACAAATGAGGGTAGTGGATGTTTTACCTTGAACAGTCTCCCATCACCTAATACTTGGCCTACTCCCCTACCAGGTCTGCTGCTATGTGGGCCTCCTCCCTCGAACAACTGACTCTACCTTAGAGTCTCTCAACCACCTACAGATCGTTTGTGTGGTGGGTCGTGCAGTCACAAGCCATGGGTCCCTGCCCACCACACATGAAGCACGGTTTGGTTCCCTACTGAATTACTCTTCTATGGGAACCCCATACTACTAACCCCAAGTCCTGGGGTCTTTAATGAGTTTTCTTACCTACATGAGCCCCCACATTTTCTACCTGTTTTTCACTACTGAAGGCTATTCCCCCAAATGTCTGCTACTGGCTCCGGCTATCGGTGTTTACTCTTCTAGGATTCTCTCCACTAAATGGGCTCTATCTAGCACCCCATTTTGAGTGGGGATGATGAGAGACACCATGGATGCCATAATCTCTCATCTATGTCCATGCCCAAATCTATGATCCCGAAAGAAAGATCCCCACACAATGTATGTGGAGTTGTGAGAGAGGTCTGTAATCATCAGAGAGTACTCAGCCAATGACATGCTTCCCTAATGTATGTGATGCTTCTCTTGTATGCACACCGAGCTCAAGGTCACGAGGAAGAAAACCTCCTAAAAAATTTGTTCAAAGTCATTCCAAGATATGGTCAGCTAATAATGAGTTTGAATCATCAAACTCCACCATCTCCCTATTGATCCTTAAAAAAGGTTGAAAGCTATGATTTAAATCTGGTAAAGTGGATTCCTCTCAAAGTGGATGACCTGCATCACCACCTCCAACTAGTCGTCAGTGTCCTGAAGGTTTATTCTCCCCTGAACTCCTGAGGTCTCTATATCTGGAATTCATGCATGGCATTGATCTTGCATGTGTCCTCAACCGATAATTGTGGTAGTAACTACTGATCTACAGTTGGTGGTAATACTGGTGAACCCCTGGGGGGGCCATCTCTAGCCCTGGTCCCTGAACCAACACCTCATTGCTAGGTGGTTTGTCCTCACGATCACACATTTGAATCCTAGATGGCCATCTGCATATAGGCACCCTGAAACAGATCATGATAGACCACAGTTAATACATTATACCTGGTGAGATGACTCTAATTCAGGAAGAACATGAGGAAACACATAATTAATATATGACTCATGAACCCAATGTTTTTATGTATAGAGTCGAAAAGTAAAATTCACTGTCTTCGAGTACAAATACGTCTTCTACAACACTAAAACTGGACACCCTGAATCTGAATATCAGACTCGAAACTTTTAACATTGTTTCCCAAATAAAAAACAACAGACTCTTGGTATTTTATCTAGAACCGACCACCTTAATACCACATTATCATGACCTATCACCAAGGGCTCATTCTATGACATTCCCCATCTCCTCCTCCAGTATTCTAGGAGATGGATACTAGTGCTGAAAGCGTCAACCTGTAAGTGAGAGACGTTTTCCTGAGTACATGTATGGATGCACACAAAAACACATCCCAATGCTAGAGAGGTAAAAATTCATGCCACTAAGAAACAACTAAGTAAAAGTAAAAACTATTGTTCAAATTGTCCAGAATACAAACCCAAAAAATATATAATACAAATGGGAAAGTACAAAGAAACAATGAAATCCATCCGCTAAATACCGCCACCTTATGGGAATTTGTAGAGTAGAAAATGGAAGTAATATAATTATGTCCTACTTTATAGGTCTCACTAGGCACCCTCGGGTCCAAGGAGACCAATTCCTCTGTCAAGGCAGCATTCATCTGCACCAGGCACAACACATGCGGGCAAAGCCACTATAGGTTTGAGTAAAAAAATACTCAGAAGGGACCCCAAAGCTACAAGGAAAGACCAAAACTAAATACACAATCCAACTATTATGCATGATACCAAAGCATTATAAAAAATAAATACATCTCACATAAGGTATAATCAAGAGTAGGAAATTGGGACCATCAGTCATATCATAAAGAACATTTGGTTGCTAGAGAACTTCTCCTCACTGAGTACTTTGGGTCTGCCAGGTCACACAGAGCCGCTTCCCACTAACCTTGAACTACTGTGGTTCTCATCCCTAATGAGTACTGTGGGTATGCCAAGTCACACATATCCATTCCACACTATGGGTATGCCCGGTCACGCCGATATTCTTGCCACATTGTCCATATCGAGGTACTCATCCTATCGAGTATTGTAGTTTTACTAGCTCACATAGAGACTCTCCACACTCTGGTTCTGCTAGGTCACACACAGCTTCTTCCCACTAGGCCATCGTAGCTAATCCACATTGGGTCTCTTATCAATAGTCATACTGTCTCAGCCAACCGTACGGTTTCGACATGTAGTTTCTTGATTATGGGAGAACAGATCCATTATTAATTCTCCACATTTCAACTTCTATGAAATCATCCTAAGAGTATTACAAAATATCTGTCTAATCATGAGGGTGCCAACGCCACAAACAACTCGTTAATCATATGACCGATTTGAATGATATGGGAGTTTTTTCAAATGGGGGACGGTTGGGTTCGGGTCCATTTCGACTTGGTACGACCAACCCAACCCAAGTTCCAATGACCTGACCTGATGCATGACTGATGGGGTAAGTCCGACCTAATAAAGAGAGTACCAAAATATGGGGCGGGTCCAGCTCGCCATATGTAGACCAGTTGTTTCTTGGTTGGGATGCGGTTGGAAGCCGCATCCGCTCCCAGTGTCCTCCGGTTCATCCACAGGGTCAGCTCCTCCACCCTAGTCAGTAGACCGTGGTACCTCTGACACAAAAGGGTGGCTGTTTTTTTCCATCACAAGAAACTAGCACTAAGTCTAGAAGCACTTACCTCACCAATGTGGCTCGTGCCGACCTCAACACTTCTCCCAGTGCGCCAGTAAGTGTTATTACGGACCATCGGGCCCACTCTAGTAGTTTGTTCTTCACACTTCTTACCCCTATATAGAGTATTACATATTCTCTTCGATGTTATTGAATCAACCTTCCTACTACATTGAATATGTTTCCATGAAGAGTGCAAAAATCAAACAATGCAGAGAGGCTCGAGCCTTATTCAAGTCAGCCTGCACCCTCTGCACTATAGGATTAAACATAGGGAGGTCTGGGATTGATGTTCTATCAACCAATAATTAATCTCGGAATAGAAATCCCATGAAAATCACCCACTCTTAATATCGAGTGATATGTGGGTCAACCTATTCATGGGTTGATCCGTGTTCATCAATTCAGAATAAAGGATGGAGAAACTTGTAACAAAATAAACACCTACCTCATAGGGGTTCATCATTGAAGTGGTCCATCTGTAGGGGTTCATGTTCTATTTTAGTTCATCATTTTCTAATTCATTTTGTTGAGGTGTGTCAATGTCACTAGTGATTTTCAGGAATTCTTTGTTCTTCATTGGAGAGAATCTCGACGTAGGTTCGTCAGAGGAATTCCACCAATATATCCTCCTTTCTCCAACACATTATCCAATGAAATGAAAAAAAATCATATCATTTCTCTTACGTTGTGTCATTGCGTCGTTATGTTATTTCATTTATGGAAGATTATATCTCATACACTTCATTTAATGCATTGTTACAATGCACATTTGTGAGCCATTAATGAGATTCATTTAATGTGACTCATATTCTGTTTCTCATCGCACTACACCACCACCGTGACACTACCCAATAGTTGGGAAAAAAATAAAAAAACATTTTAAGTTATTTTATTATTATTATTATTTTGAAGAGTCCTAAAATTAAAATTTCTTGTCGACCCTTTCCTATCAATGATATATCAATTCTAGGAAAACCCTATCATTAGGAGTTCAATACTGCCCTCAAATTTTTAATCAGAGCATTGGTTTAAAATATTGAATACCCTACTCATACAATTAATTAAATTAACTTTAAAAATGTTCAAAATTCTATTCTAGGATCACCGGACATCAGAATCAAGTGTCATCAAATTATTTGGTATTAAAATAATTTAATATAATTAAAAACAAATTTACACATAATTTATAAAATATTACATCTGGTTCATTACAATTTTTCTATGTCTTTGTTCATTGTGTTTCATATATATCATGGTATAACTCTTTTAGAAACATCATCGGATGATATAAAAGGATGATGAATTTGAGGGAAGAAAGTTGAGAGAAGTATTTTCCCAAATATTTATTCCGAATTACTTGGGTTAATAAATTGCGAAAAATAATTTTTACATAGTCAAAATTTTCATATTGGTTTTTTATTTCCCCACATTTTCATTAATTGTTTTCATTCATTCATATCTAATTAGTAATGTACTATTTTTTTTTGTTTTTGGAAGATAATGACTCAAAATATGATCACTATTTCATATAATAAATTTATTGATCGTATCACGGAAATTATAAAAATGGTTAGACCTGTTATTATCATGTCAATGAAGTCTTCAAACAGTATTTTCAAATATTCTAAAGAATAACAATTAAAAAAATCTCAAATAAGCTTCATTGATTATATGAACATTGACTACTGAAAAAATGATCATTCCAAATATAAACACCTATATACCCTTCCCTAGGATAACAAGTATCCAAACATGAATAAAAATAATATTTATTAAAAGGGAAAATATAAAAAAATGGAGGATCATGGATAGAGTTCTTGATGAATAATTGAAAAAACACCCCAGATGCATATTCTCATAATCACGAGCTGAAGACTCATTGATGATAATCTGTTTTTCAATGTATATCGATCGATCAATCAGAATGATAGATTTAAGACATGGATCATTATTGAAGGGTTGGTGTTAGGACTAAATTGATGGGGTCACATTAGGTGGTAAAAAATGAATTTAAT
This sequence comes from Viscum album, assembly GCA_963277665.1. Lineage (NCBI taxonomy): Eukaryota > Viridiplantae > Streptophyta > Magnoliopsida > Santalales > Viscaceae > Viscum > Viscum album. The sequence continues at coordinate 1,452,365,871 of OY728138.1, forward strand.
TTAATACTGAGATTTAGGGTGTAAGATCCCAAGCTTCCACAATGCACTTCTCTTTGAATAATACTGTAGAGTGTGTTGTACGCAACATCGAGTCCTAACACACCACAACCAATAAAACTAGATGTTATGAATTGTAATAACCCATTTTTGATATATTAATAATTTTATTTTTCTAAAGGGACTTCATTTTTGGATTCAAAATATCGAAATTATCATAGGGTTAATTTTTGGTATTTTTTGGAAAACCTTAAATTTTTGATGAATAGTGGAAAACACTGAGTTATAGATTAAAACAGAATTTTTATTTAAATAATTATTTATTTTATTTATATTTATTTTATGTAAAAATAGACACATAATACCTATATATGTTCAATGTAATTAATTGGAGTCAGTTTATAATGATTTTAGTTATATAAAAACTTTATTGAACATATTATCGTCTTTTACCCATCTCCTAGAGGCATTTGAAAATTTACATAAAACATAATTTTACCACTTCTGGGAGTTGAATTTCAAAAATCCTAGAGACATGGTTGATATCAGTATTTAAAATTTGGTTTAATAAGATGAAAATAATTTTGGTGAATATTAACCTTTTACTTTTATTTAAAACTTTTAAATGTTAATAAGGAAATTAAGAGTAAAAATGATATTATTAATACCATAAAACATGTCCTAATTCAATTTTATAATTGTAAATAGACCCAAAAGCAACCTTAGGAATAAAATATGATCCATTAGGACAATTTTTTTAAGATTAGGAAATTTATTATTACTTAATTCGAAGAAGAGTTAAAAGTGTTAAATTCAATGTTTAATAACTATAACATTTTTAATATAGGGTTACACATGAGATGAATTCGACTATAAATATTAATTATAAAGGTAAAAAAGTTTCTACATAATGTTATTTTATTTATAATTTTTAGACATTAAATACATAAATTTATTTATGACAAAATGAGGATGTAGTAATTACGTAAGTAATGAAATATTAAACTAATTGATATTATAAATTTTCAAATAAATGTAATTTGAGACTTTTTATGAATTACCCTAAAATTTTTGGTTAATATGTCATGTTAGTGTTAGTTATATAATCTTTTTTATAATTAATAATGATGTTATGAATTTAGAAAAAACAAAATACCAAATAGTGTTAAAATTGACATAAAAGAGTTTTTAAAACAAATATTATATTATTAATTGATATTATATTCCTAGAAATCAATGTTTTGGCCAAAATACTTATAAAATCATAGGTGTATCATTAGTGATCCACTTGGGGTTCTCATGGAAGTTAATAGTATGTTTATTAACCATATAATATAAAAATACAAAGAGACTTGATAAATGTCAAACTATTTAACTAAGCATTAAATCTATAAGATAAAGGTAATATAGTGACCCAAACCTGTCTAAGGGTTAATTACACAATCTATTTATTATCCGAGTTTGTTTGTATGTAATTATCTACTTGAGCTCATTATCATCCATGAAGTGCCCAGATCAGTGTGAATCACTGAGAGGGGGAGGGGGTGAATCAGTGATCCTTTAAAACTTTTTACTAATTGATTCTTAATCAATTAAACCACTATGGCTGGTTAAAGCCTCGATCCACTCTTCTTATGTCTCTCAACCTTTCCCGGATAATGCAGTAATGAAAAGGCACAGGACACAAGGATTTACAAGGTTCGGCACCAAAGGCCTACATCCTTGCCATGCTCTCTCAGCATGGATTCTCCCATTATAACTTGTTAGAATTACAATGGTCGATACAGAGTCTCACTGTATCTCTCCTGAGTCCCACAGGAGGGTCATTATACTGCGTCCCACAGTGTTACCAGAGTCCCACTGGCCTGCTCCAGAATCCCACTGAAGACTTCTTCTCCCTGAGTCCCACAGGGTCTTCTCCTGGCTCCTCGAGTTGCACGAGTAGCTCTTCTTCTCTTTAAGCTTCTTCAAGTATCTTCAGCAGTCTGGGATAAAGACTGCTGGCCTTGCTCTTCTTCTGATCACTTGTGGTGAACAGGTCTTCTCATCTTGCTCGGGCTTTATCACCTTCTTCTAAGGATGCCCCGGCTTCTCTCCAATTACTGAATGCTTAGACAAATAATATCTTTATCTTCGGTCTGGTCCAGTCTCAGTTGCACACCACTGATTTGGCTTAATTCACGTGCGCACGTGCATGCATGCATGCATGCACTCTCCTTTTCTTCCTCTTGGTGCAGTAGACCCACAAAGGGTGTAGTCACTTTAAGCACACACCTTCACTGAACTTCACACACTTAATTCAATTTGCTTACACACTTAGAGTGTGTTCTACTTTAGTGTGGGTCACTCCTTCTTCTTCTTCTAATGTGTATACATTTTTAGTGCACACATTAGGTTCGGCCACTTATTTAATTTGCACACACAAATTCTTCACTTTGCACACACTTTAGACTTGGCCTATTCTCCTCTTCTTGTTGCACACACTCACTTTAGTGTTCTTTTAGTTTGTTCTTCAAGGTATGCACACACAAGGTCACAGCCCTCGGCCTTTTCAAATGCACACACTTAAAGTGTGTTCTTATTGTTGTTGCACACACTTAACCCATAGGTGGTTCTTCAATTTAGCACACACACACTAAGGTGTGGTCTTCACCTTGTTGCACACACATGAGGCTACGGCCTTCCACTTCTCTTGGCACACAAGGTTTATTCTTTTATTCTTCTTTGCACACACACTGCCCAAATATCAAATAAAGGCGCGCAAGGGTGCGGCCACTTCCACTTCTTCTTCAAAGAGCACAAGGTACTTGGGTGCACAAGGCCTCAGGTGCAATCGGCCGCGCAAAGGTTCTGTCGTGCGGGCTCCTCAAAGGTGCAAGGCACCAGACTGTGGCCAGCGCGCAGGGGTGCAAGAGCAACCTATGTCTCGGGCACAAGGGCCGCGCAAGGCCTCGGGTGCAAGGCACCTCGGGCTTCAACCGTGGGCGCACAAGATGTTGCGGCCACAGGTCTTCCTGTCGTGCAAGGGAGGCGCACATGGATCTCTTCTGGGCCTCGGGTGGCACCGAGAACAATAGCCGCGCAAAGTATTTGCGCGGTGGCTTCTTTCTTCGTGAGGCAGAGAAAGCTCTACGCGGATCTTCAAGTTTTTCAGCAAGCAAACAGAGAGCCTCGGGTGCTCCTTTTATAGGCAAGGAATGCTGCACCTCTTCCGCGGGATACAAATCTAAACTCCCGAATATTTCGGATCTTTTAAAAACTTTCCAAATCTTTATTTTCTTTCCTCTGTTTCACGCGGAATCTTCTTCTTTAATTTCCTCTACGTGCATGCGACTTAGAACGCATGCACGACCTTCTTCTGATCCATGACATGCACGCATAAACACCCCATGGCCTTCGGCAGCTTTGCTTGCCTCGGCCTCGACCGAAATTCCTCATTTCTTGCATGCAAGGAAATTTTAAGGCATGGATGTATTCAGTGTGGCCAGACGATCTCAATGGACGTTTTACTTCCTTCAGAGGTGGCCGGGAACTCGAAATCCATCTTCGGGAAGCCTCTGGTTCGAAGGAGGTACGCGGGAGGCTTCGGTCGAGCTCGAGGGAGGAGACGATGCGGCAGCCGTCGGATCAGGTGATCGAAAGACATCGGACGGCTGGATCGATCGCGGCGCGCGACAGATTAGATGAGCGGTCCAGATCGAGCGCGCGATTGCTCGGACGGCGGAGATTTGCTCCCGGTGAAAAATACGCGTCCCACATCGAAACGGCGCCCAGTTTTCTCGCGGCTTATTACCCTGGCTCTCACCGCTACTCGCCAGTTGAATCCTCTCCCTCCACGGTGCCGCCCCGCACCGTGTTCTCCCTGCGGGCGCGCTCTTCGCCCACTCTCTGCTCCTGCGGGCGCGCTCCTAGCGCCCACTATGCTCCTCCGGCGCGCGGGTTTCACCACCGCGTGCCCTCGGGGGCTTATACACGGCCCCCTGCGCTCCTCCGGGCGTGCCCCAGCGCCTCTGTGGTGTCTGCGGGTGCGCCCCTGCCGCCCTGAGCTCGCCCCACGGGTTCCCCCTTGGGCGTGGCGCCTTAGGCCCACATGAGCCTTGGGGTTGAACCCACAAGGTGCTCACGGGCTGGCCATATTTTTTGGCTAAGTCTTGAATAAGACTTTGTAAAAAACAAAGTCCTCCATGAAATCAAGCCATATCAAGTACCAAATGCCAAGCCACTTCAAGCCAAGCCTTCTTCCTTTCTTTTTCTCATCTTCTTCTTCATTTGAATTCCTCAAATCTCCTCAACATATACTCATTGCTTAGGAGTGAATTCTTGAAGGTTCTTCATCTTCAACCGAACTTCTGAATCAAAGATTTCTTCAATAATCTTCATTGATCTAATCAGAGATCAAGTTGGATCTTCTTCACATTCACATGCACTAAGTGTTAGTGCATGGACTTCATTAATACACTTCATCCACTTAGAAGTTGTGAATGGATCCCTTTCATCTCCTCATGCATTGTGAAGACAATGCATGGTCTTCAAACAATGTTGTGACATTGTATCATCATGATACAAGTTCTTTGAACATAAAGAGCAGCTCAGCAATCGTCAGATGTTCATGGAGAATGTTTCAACCATATTCTCCAATGCCACTTAGTGAATCTCCTAATTGACATTCCTCTAAGTACCATGGACATTCTCCTTCACCACCAACACCATCACTACCTTTGTCATTCACATCTTGACATTCCCTGACTTCCATTCATTCCAAGACAACTTCATGCCTCATTGACAACAAATGCAACACAATGCACTTCAATCTCCCCCTTTGTATTTGTTGTCAATACACTCCTTTAGCACATATGAATGGGTCAATATGTGTGCCAATATTTTCTCCCCCTTATTGGCAATCAAATGCAAAGGTGTGGTCTGGTTCACTTTCAAAAATCTCTTCCTCCCTTTGAAAAGTATTTTCTTGAAAAACACTGAGAGAGGGATGATGTCACATGTTCTTCTTTAGAAAAGAACCTTTAGTAAATCAGCTCTAAGTCTACTTGGGCTAACCCGGTGTAGAAAACAAGAGTGATATGACCAAGGAATTCAAAGCTGTCCAAAATTCACTGTACATGTGAGATCATGCTTCAGGGGTTTGAAATTTTTCAGATATATCAATGAATTGCTAAATCCTGCACACACTTCACAAAACTTATTAGAAAGTTCAGTGCAAAGATAAAGCTCCCCCTTTCATCCATTTGTCTTCAATCCATACTCCCCCTTAATTGACAAGATAAACTCAATTAAGAAACAAGGGATGAAAGTATGATTGGAATACCTTCACTTTTCTCAAGATGGTATTAATTTAAGAATGCCATCTTCTTCAGATTGGCTCCCCCTCAAGGGGTGCACTCCATTCTTTCCAAACCATCCTCCAGTTGAGATTGATCATCATCTTCAATTCCCTGCATTGTTAGCACATGTAAATACCAATGTATAAGGGAATAAGATGGAACCTCCTTGGTTCATCAATGTGAACAACAAGGTTGAGAAGATTCTCTCAACCGAGATGTCCCATTTTCACCAGTCTTCACACTTGCACATTTGATCTTCATTGATGATTGTGCTGGTGTGGATCTCAATACATCTTCATGTGAAATATTCTTCTTCCCTTTTGCCTTAGCAATTGCCAGAACTTCATCTTCAGCTCTTTGTAGATCTCTGGAAAGTTGCAACTGATGTGGCCATATGACAAGTATATCATTTGGAAGAGTGGCCCCAGTTCTGGAAGTTTCACATGGTTCCTTAGATGCTGTCAAGCTACCTTTCTTAGGCAACTTGTTTTCAATCAATCCCTTCTGCTTCTTCTGGATTGATTGTCTGTTTGAGTTCAGTCTGCCTCTATTGAATTTCATGGCTTCTTTACAAAGATCCATGATATGCCCTTTCTTTCCACAGTAGAAGCATTTCTTGGTGGTCCTTCTGGATGCATCACCCTTCTTGGACTCAGACTCCAAGGACTTCTCTTCATTTCTAAAACACTTCTTGGGAGCATTTTCTACTTTCTTCTTGCTTCCCAAGGAATCTCTCTTAGCCAGGTTCTGTGATCTTTTCTTCTTTTGAGCTCTGGATACAGTTGGAGATTGACATGTATCTATTTGACCACTTTTGCAATCATCCCAGATGTTGTCAAGTAATCCAAATCTATTTGCAGTAAACAGATGTCTCTGGACCTGTGGATGTTGCTTCTTTCCTTCTGGCTTGCTCCCCCTAGGCATGGGCTTCCTCTGTGCTTTGGCATTCAGTGGATTGTACCAACAATCCTTTGCACAATGCCCATACTTGTTACAACACCAACATTGACCCACAAATCTTGACCTCTTGATTCCTTCTGATTTTTGGGTACCTGTCTTGAATTGTTGTGCTGCTTCAGGAGAGCTTTCTTTCTTCATTGTCCTCATCCATACTTGTTTGGAATTATTTTTCCATCCTGCACTTTTTGTGGAAACACAATTAGAAGCATCAGTACAAGATGGTATGGATGGTACCTTCTTTCTAGAAGATGTTGCACTTTTATTAGAGGATGTCTTTCTCTTAGAATCATCCTTCTCAAAGCATACTTGAGTAGGAAAATTTCTCCTTTCAGCTGACTGGGAGGCTTCAGCTTTGGGTGATTGCAGATTTTTCAATATCACCTCTAGTTCTAAGCATTTCATGTTAAGGGAGTTCTTCTCATCCTCAACAGTTCTTAGCCTTCCTTCCCATTTCTCTTCCAGCTGTTTTATCTGGTCTTCATGCACCTTCTTTAATTCTTGCAATGAATTGTCCATCTCCTTCACCAATTTGACTTTTTCTTCAAGTTGAGCATCTCTGACAACCATTGATACTTTATGCTTCTTTTCCAGTGCATGGAAAACATCTTTGACCACAGTCTTAAAGAATTCTTTCTCAGAAAGGCTTCTTTGCAATTCTTCACAAGTATCTTCATATCTTTCATTGCAAAGAGATACTGTTTCATCTTTAGCATTTACCAGCTTTCTGAGAGTGTTGGTTATGCCAACCCTTTTAGCCAGTTGATCTTCCATTGCATTGGATTCTTCTTCTAACTGTGATTTTTCTTCTTGAAGATCAAGGATGCCTGTAGCTATACACATTGCCACTTCCTTGGGGACTGTCTTCTGAAGATATTTGATAGCATTGAGAAGATCATTGTTTCTTCCATCTTCATCACAGCTAGGACAGGCTTCATCAGAAGAATGATAAAAGGAATTGTCATCTGATGTGACTCTCACATTTCTTTCCATAGAAGGAGTTTCTGTGATTGCAACAACCTTCTTCCTCATCTTCATTGCCTGTTTCTTCTTTCTATTTTTCTGAGTCTTGGCAGATATCTCCATTTGAGGCTGGTCACTCATTTCCTCAAATCTGCACTCCATAAAGACTCCCTTGGATATTTTAGAGGTAACCTCGCTCTGATACCAATTGAAGTGCCCAGATCAGTGTGAATCACTGAGAGGGGGAGGGGGTGAATCAGTGATCCCTTAAAACTTTTTACTAATTGATTCCTTAATCAATTAAACCTATATGGCTGGTTAAAGCCTCGATCCACTCTTCTTTTATCTCTCACCTTTCCACGAATGATGCAGTAAATGTAAAGGTACTGGACACAAGGATTTACAAGGTTCGGCACCAAAGGCCTACATCCTTGCCATGCTCTCTCAGCATGGATTCTCCCATTATAATCTGTTAGTATTACAATGGTCGATACAGAGTCCCACTGTATCTCTCCTGAGTCCCACAGGAGGGTCATTATACTGCGTCCCACAGTGTTACCAGAGTCCCACTGGCCTGCTCCAGAATCCCACTGAAGACTTCTTCTCCCTGAGTCCCACAGGGTCTTCTCCTGGCTCCTCGAGTCACACGAGTAGCTCTTCTTCACTTTATGTTCTTCAAGTATCCTCAGCAGCCTGGGATAAAGGCTGCTGGCCTTGCTCTTCTTCTGATCACTTGTGGTGAGCAGGTCCTCTCATCTTGCTCGGGCTTTATCACCTTCTTCCAAGGATGCCCCGGCTTCTCTCCAATTACTGAATGCTCAGACAAATAATATCTTTATCTTCGGTCTGGTCCAGTCTCAGTTGCACACCACTGATTTAGCACTGTTCACGTGTGCACGTGCATGCATGCATGCATGCACTCTCCTTTTCTTCCTCTTGGTGCAGTAGACCCACAAAGGGTGTAATTCTTTTAAGCACACACCTTCACTGAACTTCACACACTTAATTCAATTTGCTTACACACTTGAATGTGTGTTATACAATAGTGTGAGTCAACTTCTTCTTCTATGTGTGTCCACTCCTCTTAGAGCACACACATAGGTTCGGCCTTCACTTGTTAAGCACACACAAGTTCTTCACTTTGCACACACACTTGAATGAGTTCTTCTTTGTTGTGGCCTACACTTCATTTCTTGCACACACCCAGGGCTACGGCCTCTTTGTTAATTTTGCACACACAAGCCGTAGGTATGTAATGGCCTTCCTCTTGTACTCTTCCACTTTTCACACACACTTTGTTTTTCTCTTTTAAACTTCAAGTATGCACAACCACAAGGGCTACGGCCTCTTTGTTTTCTTTTTGCACACACAAATGTTTAGGGCCTCCTCCTCTTTTTGCACACCCCAAAGGCTACGGCCTCTTCTTCAAATGCACACACAAGAGGTGGCCTTCTTAGCACATGGCACACACATAAGTGGTCTTCCACTTCACTTGGCACACACACAAGGCAAGGCCTCGGCCTTCCTTGGCACACACACAATGTGTGTGAAACACAACCCAAACTCTTACTGCCTTCAAAGGAGGCGCGCAAGGTGCAAGGGGGTGTGGCCCTCTTCCTGTCTTCAAATGCCGCGCAGGCTCAAGTGTGCAAGGGTGCAATACCCTCGGGCTCCTTCCTTCTTCAACAGCCGCACAAGGGTGCAATGGCAAGGCGCGCAAGTTCCTCCTTCCGCGGGGTGCACAAGTGCAACACCCGTGGGATCTTCCTCCTGCCGCGCAAGGGTGCGGGCAGAGAGGGAACAAGAGTCTCGAGCGCGCAAATATGCGGCTCGGCTCCTTCCTGTCGCGCAAGAGAGGCGCGCATGGATCTCTTTCGGGCCTCAGGTGGCACCGAGAACAACAGCCGCGCAAATAACTTGCGCGGGGATTCTACTTCGCGAGGCAGAGGCTTCGCGGGACTCGGTTTTTCATCAGAGTTTCAGCAAGCTTCATCGAGGTCACAACCTCTCTTTATATAGGCGAGGAGAGCCTCGGTTCATCCGCGTGGGAAATCTTGAAACACCGAGATCTTCGGATCTTTAAAATCGTTCCAAGTTTTTTTGCATTTTTCTCTTCGGTGCACGCGGGTTCTTTTATTATTTTCTTCCTCCTCGTGCATGCGATTTATAACGCATGCACGGCCTCTGTTTAGGTCTATCCATGAAAAACATGAACACCCGAGTGGCCTCGCACCTTCGGTTTGCTTCGGCCTTCATCGAATTCATCATCTGGTAGCATGCATGCTCATCTTAAGGCATGGTTGTGTTCGGTATGCTCAGACGATTCCAATGGACACTTCGGTTTGATCGGAGGTGGCCGGATACTCAAATTCTGTCGTCGGGAGGCACTGGTTCAGCAGCGGCTTCGCGGGAGGCTTCGGCTCGAGCTCGAGGTGGAAGACGAGCCGGGAGCCGTCGGATCGTGATGCGCGACGGCCAGGATTTGATCATTGCCGCGGAGATGAATCGTGCGGCGTGGATCGAGCGCGCGATGAGACGGACGGCCAGGATTCACTCCGGGTGAAAAATGCGCGTCCCACATCGAAGCCTTCCGCGGATTTTCCGCGGTTTATTACCCTGCTGCTGCCCGCAACTCCTCAATTGCATCTTCTCCCTCCACGGTGTCGCCCCGCACCGTGTTCTCCCTGCGGGCGCGCTCCTGCGCCCACTCTCTGCTCCTGCGGGCGCGCTCCTAGCGCCCACTATGCTCCTCCGGCGCGCGGGTTTCACCACCGCGTGCCCTCGGGGGCTTATACACGGCCCCCTGCGCTCCTCCGGGCGTGCCCCAGCGCCTCTGTGGTGTCTGCGGGTGCGCCCCTGCCGCCCTGAGCTCGCCCCACGGGTTCCCCCTTGGGCGTGGCGCCTTAGGCCCACATGAGCCTTGGGGTTGAACCCACAAGGTGCTCACGGGCTGGCCATATTTTTTGGCAAAGTAACAAATAGGACTTTGTCAAAAACAAAGTCCTCCATGAAAAATACCAATTCTAAATGCCAAATGCCTCCTCCTCTTCTTCTAAGCCATTCTTTCCATTTCTTCTTCATCCTTCTTCCACAAACATCCTCAACTCCTTTCAATCATGTATTCTAGACTTATGAGACATTTGTAGAAGGTTCTTCATCAGCCGAATCACTTGATCAATTATTTCTTCTTCATTAGAATTCCTTCATTCTTCTTCAACATTTATTCATCACTTTGTAATGGAATTCACGAAGGGTCTTCATCTTCAACTGAGCTCCTGAATCACTTAAATTCTTCAATGTGCTTCATTGATCTAATCAGAGATCAATTGGATCAACTTCAAATTCACATGCACTAAGTGATAGTGCATGGACTTCATTAATGCACATCATCCACTTAGTAGTTGTGGATGTAACTGCTTTCAAATCCTCATGCATTGTCACTACAATGCATGGTCTTCTAATCATGTTGTGACTTTGTATCATCAGGATACAAGTTCTATGAACTTATAGAGCAGCTCAACAATCGTCAGATTTCTATAGAGAATGTTTCAACCACAACATCCTATGTCACTTAGTGAATCTCCTAAGTGACATGTCTCTAAGTACCATGGCCATTCTCCTTCACCACCAACACCATCACAACCTTTGGCATTCACATCTTGACAATTCTTGACATCCATTCATTCTAAGACAACAACATGTCTTATTGACAACAAATGCAACACAATGCACTTCAATCTAGAGAATATTTCAACCACAACATCCTATGTCACTTAGTGAATCTCCTAAGTGACATGTCTCTAAGTACCATGGCCATTATCCTTCACCACCAACACCATCACCACCTTTGGCATTCACATCTTGACAATTCTTGACATCCATTCATTCTAAGACAACAACATGTCTTATTGACAACAAATGCAACACAATGCACTTCAATCCACATCCATGTTTCTTAAAAATTTATTTCAAAAAATTCTTAATATTTTATTGACTATGGGTTAAATTCATTTATACCCTTATTTTACATTTATAAGATGTTTATAAAGTGAGTTTTCCATCATTTTCCAAACATTGTACTTTATGACTTTTTTGAAAAAATTATGGTAAGAATGTTTTTTTAACTTATACGGCGGATGTGGCTATTTTCCACCGTTATAAAATAATCTAAGATTCCATTACATGCTTATAAGAATATTTTAAAATATAAATGATTTCTTCTATAATGAAGTGACATTTAAATGATTTTTAAATAGGATGATATATTTCTCTAAAAAGGTTTAGATTTAATCTATGTCAACATCCTTTGAATAATTTTATGTTTGTTTGAAGTTGATTTATTATGATACAAAATATCCATATTATATTGATGGTTTTATGATATGTTTGACTATGGATGTGTTATTTCATACCATTCTAGGTGAATGGATAATGTATTGACATTTCATATGCCAGTTTCAATACGAATGTTTATGTTATGTTTAAATCTTTTCATATGAGGATTACATTGGACATAGTATGTGACAGGTGGAGCCCGCCATTTCTCCTCGATGCATCGGTAGGTCTCATGAGGAAAACTAATGTCTTTGAATAAGGCCTTGAAAAATATTATTGGTAGTCTTGGAACAAGGCCTTGATTATGTGGCTATGATAGTCTAGTGTTATTCAATCCATCATTATGAATGTGGATATTGATATTGCATGTGATTATTCATCTTCTAGAATATACTTGTGAGTATGTAAATGTAATTATTTTGATTTATATTTTCCATATTATGATGACTTTTATGTTGTGAAGGCTTTTGTTTTATTTTTATACATTTCCTTAAATGTTTATTTTTATTTATGAATGTTTCTGTAATATTTTTATCCTTACTAATCATTTGATCTCACCCCTTTCTATGTTTTATTTTTCTCAAAATGTGAAGAAGTATATTATGACTCACATATAGGGATATTAGATGGGATCGTAGTGTTTTACATGGAAACAATGTTGTTGTAGTTTTCCATTTTATGATGTAATGTAAACATTATGAATGTATCTAGTACTTCCAAGGATACTAAATTAATTTTCTTTTAAGACTTAATATGTTGTGATTATGCCAATGTCATGTAATAATGCACCGACTCTGGGTAACTAAGGTCGGCGCATTACATAAGTGGTAGTAATTTTGGAATCTATTTCTGTTCCAGAAACCTATGTATAAATTAAATATAATTTAGTTCCATATTTTATGGGTCAATGGATTCCGCAAACAAACACCAAACATCTAACACATTCAGTGGTGTCAAATAATTTTTGGGATATTTATAATGTCTATGGGGAATGTATCCATTAGGATACTCATGATTTATTCATTACCCTATAGGAAATGTTCACAGATGCAATGGAAATTTCCCTATTGGAGAAAAAACTACAAAAATGACTTCAGAAATTACAAGTAATGACCGTCGTCCACATGCTGACATCTGTTTCATGTTGTGGAAGAATCCCTTGTTAGAGAAACATGTAATTAGTATGAGTTTCCGTCAATCCACATCATTACCCACAATAAAAAACCAAGGAATCATTGGAAAATATTATCTTGCATTTCAAAAAGGATTCTATGATGATTGTGGTTCCATGTTTCATGTCAAAATCCATAGTCTAACCTAACTAGAATGATTTTTTTTTATTTTTTTGAGAACCTACTGAATTCTAATCAAAAAATATTACAACAACATTAAGCCAGATTCATTTATTATGGAATCCAATCTAGTATAATAACATAATCTGGGGTTATTGGTACACTTACTAGAAAATACATATCAGTTCCTATTATATATTTATTCATGGAAGAACCCATTCCATATTTCATGGATATATCTAGTGCAATGGAGATGGTTGGATTCTTTTTAAAGTGATTTTAATCATCCTTATAGGATTATTTTTTTCCTATCCATGTTGTTTATATTATCTGACTTGTATCTCTAATGTATAGATTATATACAACGATTATTAGTCTATCCTCAAAATTCCCCATATTATCATATTTTTACCACCCCCATGAAAATTGCTAAAAATGGATGGGATGATTATGAAATGTGTATCTATATTAAGGTAGTGAGATATTATGTCATATTATCATGGATGAAAAAGAAAATATTATCTATGAGCCTTATGTTCCTTAGATATTTTTATGAAAATTCAGGTGCTTGAAAAAACCAACCATGACTTCACCAACATACATTCATGCATAAAATAATTTTATGGTGGAATGATAGCTTTGTGTCATGATGCCCTAGGAAAATGCTTAAAAAACATAAAATTTCATATGCTATGTGAATCTATCAGTAAAACTCTTGTATATAGAAATACATTTATTTTTTTATACCCTTGAAAAATAGTATAAATTTTTATTCAATGGGTTTCTACAGTAACTCTTAGACGGGGAATGTGAACCAGAATATCTCTCCTAGAAGGCAATAGTGATGAATCCATGTAGTAACTAAATCGTCTATAGCCATGAGCTATATAGATACTCAATTTAAAAGGGAATACAATTCCAAATATTATGCTGAGAATATCTAGTAATAACTAGAAGGATGATACCCAAGATACACCTATCTAGACACTGATTGAGGATAAATGGTTTGGAAAACCAGTGATATTGATAGATACTGAGTCTTTTTCTCAATCAAATATAGAGTCCTAAGACTATGTATAGAGTAATTTTGTATTAATGGGTCCTCTGACATCATAGATTTACAATTGAATCCTCGGGTTTATGTGTACATTCCTCAACTAGGTGGTATATGATATTATGTAGACATAAATTAAGAAAAAAATATCAATAGTGTGTGAAAGTGTATATGAGAGCTGGATATGTTCATATATTCGCCTAAAAGCATAATCCCCAACACAAAATGGGTTAGGGTAATGATAGAGTGGGCCACCACTTTAGGGAATTTCAAGGGATCTGCTAACTAGTGGGATTAAATTATCAATCCAGAGGATTTTATTCTCTTAACTATATATATATTTATATATATATAATAGAAAATTTCATATAACTAAAATATCATCTCAATTTTTATAGGGATAAAAAATATGATACCAATGAAATAAAAAAATCACAATAACATGTAGTCCCATTTGATTGTAAATACCATCACCTCTATAGGCATGAAAAATATCCCTAGGCTAGTGACTCAGGAAATAATACATAGAGGGAGTACATTCACACTTTCCCCCTTTGATATCAAAATTAGATATTATGAGGGCTAGTATTTCTTCACCTAGGAAGTAGCACTAGAAGAAGGAAACTTCATTGGATAAATTAGTCATTCATTATGGTTCTTTTATTAACCCATCCTTGATTTTTCAAGTAAATATACATTTACATAAAATTCTAACAATATTAATTAATCAACCACATGATCTACCTATCCTATACCTACAAGTGATCTAGATAATGTCAGAAAATCAGTGAGTGATGGTTGGAGATTTATTCATTTTACTATATTCACTATTTTATTTACCTAATTATGAAATATAGTGTATACACATAGGGTCAATTTCTTAAAGAGGCTATGTCCACAAACATATTTTTCTATTATAATTATTATTTTGTCTGTAATATAATTTTATTAGACTAATATAGATTAGTGAATTTTAAATTAATGAAATATAAATAAACGAAAATAAAAAAACCATTATTAAAATAGATAAAATGCACCAAGATGTTAGTGGAAGAAAACTGTTTTTTATCTGGGATTCATGGTGTCATTATCATTGTTATTAAATACATTTTCTCAATATTTTACTCAATTTTGAGGTCTCTAAATTTCACTCTACAAACATTAATTCGGATGGTATTACCGTAATCTAAGACCTCTATATGTAGGAGTAATCTATTCCACATCAACACTAAAGCCAAACTCCACCGTTTGAATGACATACATGTGAACAATAAAAAATATGGTTAAATTAGGATGATGAAATAAATAGTAGATAAAGTAGGTAATATTTTCACCATAATAAATTTAACAACTACTGAAATATTTTAATAAAATATGGGAAATCATAAAATATAAATATTCTCAAATACCACCACTTAACTACTATAAAAAATAGTGAGTTTTTGTTCTCCAAATACATGGAGTTAAAAATAAGTATGGTGGGAGAAATATATAAAATAAAAGAAATAGGGGAATAATAGGAAAGAAAAGTAGAATAAAAAAAGATATACTAATATATAATGAAAATATTTCATAATATTTCATATGGTGAACTCCAACATCAACTCTAAAAATGGATACTATTGTTAATGGTAGATGATTCAAAAATTTATAGCGAAAATGGGTGAATAATTCTCACTCATAATTTGATCTCCACAATTTTTTTCATGGATGTCCTATTAAATGGATGAATTTATTACAGGTGTCTTGGCGATATTTATCCATAATTTCTCGTGTCTTCACCCTCAAATTTTCATCGTCATTGGGGATATATATAGGAGTTAAGTTAGATTTTCTCTAAACATTTAATTATGTATAGGTGACTATTAATATTACAAATCTTCAAAGTAACATGAAATTATGGGTTTGTAACAGGTAAATTCATGTGTGAATGCCTTAATAATTATTTTCCCTAATTTATTTCTTATCTCTCCACAAAATTTTAGATTTTTTGAGGAAGTGGTTCAAAAGATATGAAAAAATAACTACGTTAAACTATTTTTCCCAAATGAGACCTTTAATATTCCCTTTTATAGAATCGTTTAAAGAATATTTTAATGGGATATTATTTCACTAAAAATCATAAAAAAATCGTTATTCAATATTTTTCATTTCCAGTTTGAATAAATGAATATTTACACAGTTATCCAAATTTATGCCTCAATTAGTGATGTGGGGTCCACTATGATGGCCAGAACAACTTTCTACAAGTATTAATTTATTTTGGCCTACAAATGTCAAAATCAAGGCATATCCTAGTTGAAATATATGTACCTAAGGGAAAAATGTATTCCAAAAATAATAAAAAATATATTTTGGTCAATATAGAAAATGATATACCTAAAATATATATGCTATAGATAATAGTTAAAATACAAAATTAGTCATTTTTTCATTTATGTTCAAAATACTTCAAAACGATGAAAAAGTTACAATTGCGTATAAAATAACACTATTGTGGGATTATAAACTTTTAATTATAGAATAAAATATAGGAAAATTATTTCTTCCTCACCCTCATAATATTTATCATTTCACGCTTGGGCACTCATCATATATTCAAATAAATATCCACAAATCAATAAAAATTGAGAAAACTGTTCTGATATTTTCCGAAATATAATTATATTATATCTCTTCTATGTTAAAAAATTTCCTCCAATTATTTGTTCCAAATATTAAAATATTTCAATCCTAATAAATCCTTCTATGTCCCCATCACAACCTGCCTCACATTAAATTTTATGTCACACTTCACTTAAAATAAATTAGATATGGTGTTATTCCCATTCTTGGGAATTGCATGTATCACCAATGGCTTCCGACTTTTATAATTTATCCATTGTGTGAAAAATAAAAATATTCTCAATCATGATGACTTTTAATAAAAGAATTCATGTTAACCTACATTAATTTCAGTTTTATAATTTTTTCCGGTTATTGGAAACTGTACTGATTAAACAACTAAATCACAATGAAATTATAACTCATGACAAATAATGTCTATATATACACTGAAAAAAATATTGACACACATCACACAACCCTAAATGTAAATACATCCCAAATAACACACATGAATGTCCCTTATACCATAATAAAACATGATATATCTATTAAAAATTACTAAGAGAGGATGTATGTAATGAAAAATCATCTTGTAATATAAATTAACGCTATAGGTAAATTCATGAATTCTAAGGGATAAAAAAGGATATATGTAAGAGTGGTTATAAATTCAAATATCTAGATATCCAAATAATCTCCTCAATCATATAAAAAACATTCCATGAAGTCCAATTCTTAAAAATTGAAAAATAAAAAGTTTCTGTTCTCACGATAAAATTATAGTTTATCTCAAGAAAGTGTGGGTATTATGAATAATATTTAAAAGAGGTATAGAATAACTCATAATATTAGATAAATAATTTGGTTAGTGTATCAATGTTATGTATTTAAAAAATCTGTCAAATTCAAATAAAATTGAAATAAAAATTTCCTGAAAAATAATCTTGTCAATAATCATTTAAAATCAAATTCCTCAAAAAATTATTTCAATTGCCTCAAAATTAATTCATTTGAGAATAGTGATATGAAACACCATTTAAGATCTAGGTTCCAAAAAATTGTTAAAATAAAATTAAAATAATCATAGAGAAACAAATTAGGATGGCACTCCCCAGACACATATAATTTACTACCCCACATTTGTGCATATCAAAACAATAATATGGACAGAAACACAAAAGAGAATGAATGATAGAACATGGATTTATTTTTCATGTAAAAATTGATTTAATCAACTAGATACTTCCACTATACCTATAATTCATGAAATAAAACATGTCATATAAATTTAATAAATTAAAATAAATAGAAATAGGTAAAGTCATTGAACATGGTTTGGACCTCCCATGTGGGTTCTAGTATTTTATTGCCCCTAGTTAGGTAGTTGTAGTGGTTTAAATCCTATATGAAGGAGGATGGGTTTTAATTATTATAAACCAAAATATTATATGTCTCTCAACATCCATTAGAATATATCAAAAGTGATAACCCCTAACAAGAATAAAAATTATCCCAAACCCAAAATATATGAGAGAGAAAATTTGAGTTGCATAGGGATAATGAAAAGAAAGGGGTGCTCCCTATTTATCTCATATAGTATTTTTTTCCATTGGTGAAGAAGGTAGTATAATATTAAGTGAATTTAATTCTATTTTAGGTTCATAAAATTATTTCTCAGAGATTTCTTACCATGTATCATCATCCTTAAATGTACCAATGTAGATCTCATCTAGCTTCTCCAATATCTCCCCAATATAAACTAATTATTTATCATTCTGAAATAGGGTAAGTTGTAGTGGCAATAAATAAATAAAATCATAATAATTGATATTATGTTTCAATTAAAAATTAATAATATTTTAATAAATATAAGTTTTATAAATTAAATGTCCCACAAAACATTCAACTTCATACTCTTTTTCCTTAAGTAGGGCAGTTTGGAATATATTTGGTAGAGAGGTAAATGGATCATCATGAATTTATTAAACCTAAAAAACTTATTTTTAAAAGGTATGTGGAATTTTAATATCATTATAATCATATTTTATTTGATTACATTCCATCCATATGACATTAAATTCTTCAGCTTCTACAACCAATGATGGAACTATCTCAATTTCTTTCTTGAGAACTTCGAAATTCTCTAGAGGCGTCAAGGCATTTTTTTCCATTTGAAACATCAATATATCTTCCATAAATGTCTCTCAATAAAAGTTTTAAAATGTACAATAATTATAGTAATCACAATAAAAAACCATCTTTCCAATGAAGTCTAAGGCATGCAATGAAATGTGTTTTAAAAAAATTTGGTAAATTTTGATTAGGTTTGGGTTTTTTGGAAAAAAAAGTCTCCCTAAGGGAATTGAATAACCTAAAATGGAACTAATTATTGATATTGTATGTATTTATTTACCCTATTCCATATTTTACTTACATATGTATGTAATATATTGTCCTTTCCCTGTGCCGATCTCTTTAGGAGGCCACTTCCACACACACATTTTCTTGTTGTCACTATTATTTTCTAACTAATATAATAGTATTGAACTAATATATATAAGGAGGGATTTTAAATTCATGAAATATAAATATAATATAAATATATAAATATATGAATATTCAAATTTCTATGAAATGGGAAAAAATACAAAATAAAGTTAGTGGATGGAAACTGTTGTTCTCATGTTTTTATGGTGTCATTGTCATTGTTATTCAAAATATTTCCCATAATTTTACTCTATGTAGCGATCCATAACATTACCTAAACACCCTATAATTTGGAAGGTATTATAATATATCGATACCTATTTCTGTAGGATTAATATCTTCCACATAAACACCACTGCAAAACTACACCATTTGAATGAATAGATATCATTGAGAAGAAATATGATTAAATGTGGAGGAAGAACATAATAGTATAGATTGTGGGATGACTACTGACCAAATTCAATTTAACCACTACCAACATCATATAATAAAAATTTATAAATACATAAATCCAAAAAAAAACTCAAATACCACCACTTTCCCCCTCACACAACAGTGAGGGTTAGTTCTCCACAAACATGGAGTTAAAAAGAAGCACAGTGGGAGAAACACATATAATAAAATAAATAGAGAAGTACAGAAATGAATATAAGAAGAATAAAATCTACAATAATATATATTTAAAATATTACAATCTATTAAAAAAATTAAACTCTTCCTTGTCCTTTGAAAATGGATATATTTTGTAATGGGAGGTGGGACACAATATTATACGGAAAATTTGTGAATAATTTTCACTCAAAATTAGATATGAAAAAGTTTCTATATGGATATCCCAATAAATGGATAATTTTCTAACATGTGTCATCATGCATGTTTTCCATTAATTTATCACATGTGAATAATAAGAATTTCATCATGATTACTGGAAAATGTAGGATTTATTCAAGAGTTACTCAAAACATTTAAATTTATCCACGTGACCCTTCATATTATAATACTTCAACATATCATGCAATTGTGGGATTGTAACTAGAATATTCCTGGATGGTAGCCTTCAAAATTTATGTTCTCTAATTTCATTCATCTCTATCCCCAACACATTATATGTTTTTGGAATTTGTTTCAAAATATATTTATTAATTACGTAATGGAACTATTTCAAGCTGATGATACCTGTCATATTCTACTTGATTGAATAGCTTAATTAATAACTTTAAGGGATAATTTTTTTCTTGAAACTCATCATGAATTCTATTAATTTAATTATTTCACCATTCTACTTGTTGTTAATATATTTTTACACTATTATATTTTGTTATTCCTCAATTACTAGTTTGAGGTCCACTCTACCATCCAAAACATCTTTCCATAGAGATTTATTTATTTGGGAATCTAGATGTCTTTATAGAAACTTTTCCCATTTTGAAATATGTATCCAAAGAAAATATTTATCCTAAAAAAATAACCTGATTTGGATCAATATATAAGATGATATAACAAACTTACATTAGGTATTGAAAATAGTTAAAATCCCAATCATAGTGCATTTTTGTATTTATGCTCAAAATAATTCAAAAACATGAAAATGTAACAATTTCCCATAAATTAAAAATATGGTGGGATTATAAAATTTTAATTACATAAGAAAATATATAAATATATATTCTTCATCAGTGAGTTATCTTAGTTGAATCATATATTATTTTTAAAATGCTCAAAAACATATAGGGAAACATAAAAGAATTGTTAACTCCTCCCACTCATTTTAATGAAGAAGGAGTGGAATATTTATGTATGGTTACTAAAAATAATTTTTATTTCATGAAATAGAAACTATCTACCTTTTTTATCAGGGAGCACTTCAGTTTCAATATCTCTACTTACATTCGACAACCTCTTAGAGACCATATATGATACGTACAATTCAAACATCTACGAAGAAGCAATACAAGTTTTAGGTATGCCTGAAGTGTTGAACATAGATGTCATTAGCATTAAATAATCCACTAATGATTTTTCCTAGAGCTGATTCATCCTATATAAATCTATTATACCCCACCTACTATTTTTACCCATCTAAAATCCAAACTAACAATATTAATAGAGAAACCAATATGGATGATGGCCAATGATTGATAAATGGTCAAGCCATTGAATACAATGACAATACTCCAACATCAATCACTACAGTGATTTTTTCATCAATTAACTCTCATGTCATTGTCAATAAGGATACGTCTATTCGTGGAACTACATATATGGATTTCCCAATTAAGGTTGTTGTAACCATGAATGCCGGTATTTTATCTGATAGGGGTGGGGTGGATTCTTGTCCCATTATGGGTACCAAGGTATTTAATTATTATAATGAATTTTTTTTATCATTGAAATATCACTATCGTATGTGATAATTCCATCCATAGAAAATTTTCTTCTTCATCATAATTTTCAGATCATAGAGGGGGTACATCATTATCAGAACCACCAGATACAAAATAAATTAATTTTGAACCTTCCCTAATTGACCTTTCCTTCATTGATTTTATTTAAAAATAGGTTCCAACATTTATAAATGATTCTGAATAAGGTGAAGCGTCACTAAACATCAACAGTGTTTCTAGAACATTTTCCTTATAATGAATATGGATGATAAATTTGAGACTCCCATACTATATCTAGGAATGAAATTATAGTGTTTGCACTATCGATTATTCAATCCAGTACGCATGGGGTTTCCATTATAACGAAATATATGAAAATATAAATATGATTCTTCTAGTGTAAGACCATGAATTGGGGGCATGGAAATCACATATTGCAGTGGAATGTAACTATATTTCTTCTACACTCCACGTTATAGTTCATCAACATGAATCTCAGTATACAAGATTATCCTTAGAACAACAACACCATGTTGATGAAAAATCAACCAGCATAATTCACCTTCAATAAGATTTAAATACAACTACATGATATTTGGTGAAACAAAAGAAGATCTTAGAGTTATTAAAAACTAAAATAGAAACCAAACTTTATAGGAAGAATGTTTTCACCCTACTAATGATATTGAAAATGAATTGTTGAAAAAACATCATTAGAAAATTGTTGGATATCAGAAATCATTTAGAGAAATTTAGTATTTGATAGAGGGTTTTCGAGATGAATCTGTTTCATGAAGGGATTATTAAAAATAAATACATTCCAATAATTTTTTCATCAATGAATTAGAACACATTTTTCACGTAAATTTAATTTCCCCCACATTCCTTTAAACCTAATAATAACCTATTAAATCATGAAAAGTCACAATAAGGTAACCTAGATCCATTTTAACATTGAATTTAACTTTTAGAAAGATAATTAAGGTTTTAAAATCATAGAGTATAAGTAATTTCCCCCGTTGTATTTCTCATGGATGGATATAGGAATAGATACCATCACCATAACACTAGTGTTGGACTATTCAGATGAATAATCTTTTCATGGGAATGGCTCTTGGATGGGTATAATCATGGATAAAAAAACCATAAAATTAGCTTTTTGAATTCATTTGAGCTATTTAATCAATATAATGGCCCAAATATGGGTATAACAATGGATTCCATCATCATAACATTGATTTGGTCTATTTACATGAATTATTTCTCTTGGACCTGGAAGGTGTATTGGTATATGCATGGATACTATTATTGTAACACTAGTGTTAGTCTATTCAGATGAATGATTTCCTCCTAGGTGTGTCTCATTGATGGGTATATGCATGAATAACACAATATTGGGTCCATTAATTTGAATTATTTGACTCAATATGGTTTGGATCACAAAGGGGGTAATTTGGAATGAGAAATTCAAAGCTCCAAAGGATTTCAATACCCTAGATATAGAATCCCACCTATTTTCACATAAGCATTCATTACATTATACAAAACTGAGGATCTTTAAGGTTTAGTGTCTTGGAAACCAGGAACTTAATACATGAAACAAAAAAACATTCTTCTTAAACCCCTAAAAGGCTTCTGTTTATGTTCATCCTAGGTTCATTACTGCATCTCATAACCTGGGTACATATATCAAAAGAAAAGGGTGGGCAAAAGGCCCAGTAAGGGAAACAAGGGAAACATTTAACATGTGAACTTGAGATACATCAATAACGTTATGAAAAGAACTTTAAGGCATGATAATGAAATCCTGAGGCATATCATAATAAAAATAATGTATTTAATAACAAGAAGATGTGGCTACAACATTTAACAAAGAAAATAATTTCTGTTTCACCAAGGTCCATCCCCAAGGTGTTAATAAAAATTACCAAGGTTATTTACCAAGGTATCAGTAAAAATGGTCATCTCTAGAGATTAAGCCTTTACCCAATGCATTGAAGCGCTATCAGGGAGCACCCTTAAATTCGCCATTATTATCATGTGAGCCACATATATCATCATCAAAAATTTCATAAACAACCCATATAGAATAAAATAAATGGTTTTCATTTAATAGTCATAACATTTTAAAAACTTCTTTAAAAACATGATCTTTATGTCACTTTAAAACCCATAGAAAAGGAAGGTGGGACTCATGTATGTAAATCCCAGAATTTAAAATAGAACATTTTGGTATATATGTGAATACACATATATAAAAGAGATATTTTAGTATTCACTTAATAAAATAAGAGAACTTTTATAAAAATAGAGAGACATTTTGAGATGGGAATTTTGCAGCATAACGACTATGTTTCGAGGTTTTTGAAATCATTTAAAATGAGGGGACATGGGTCAAAAATTCATAAATGACCCATAAAACAGTAGAGGGACAGAATATGAAGGATATATGAACATGGTAATGAATTTTTAAGTACATACCGTTTGAAATTAATAGCATGGAGGGAAGACAAAAATAAGATTTCTCTTATGAAAATTCGGCAGCCTAATGGCATCCCTTAAACATCAACAAAATTAATTGAAGAGATAAAATAGGTTCCATAATCATATGAACATATAAGATCAGTATGATATATATAGAGATCATACCCCAAAATAATAAAAAGGAACTTCAAATACTTCACATGAACGTAGAACTTTGAAAAATGAGAAAGGTGAAGGAATCCCTTATAAATCTGGCAGCCTAACGACGCCACTAAAACATCCACAAAAATGAATTGACGAGATCAAATAAGGTCTCTCTTCATATGAAAATAAAAGATAATTATGATATATATAGGTAAAATACCCCAACATAATAAAAATGAACGTGAAATACTTTACATGAATGTAGAACTTTGAATAATGATAAAGGTGAATGAATCCCTTAAAAATCCGGCAGCCTAACAGCGCCACTTAAACTTCAACAAAAATGAATTGACGAGATAAAATAGGGTCTCCCATAATATGAACATAAAATATAATTATGATAGATATATAGATCATACCCCAACATAATAAAAAGTAACTTGAAGTACTTGACATGAAATTATAACTTTGAAAAATGAGAAAGGTGAACGAATCCCTTAAAAATCTGGCAGCCTAACGACGCCACTTACACTTCTACAAAAATGAATTGACGAGATCAAATAGTGTCTCTAATCATATGAAAATAAAATCTCAGTATTATAGATTTATATATAATACCCCAACATAATAAAAAGGAATTTGAAATACTGAAATGAAAGTAGAACTTTGAAAAATGAGAAAGGTGAACGAATCCCTTAAAAATTCGGCAGCCTAACGACGTCACTTAAACTTCAAAAAAATAGATTGAAGATATAAAATAGGGTCTCTCATCATTTGAACAAAAAATATCAGTATGATAGATATATAAATCATACCCCAACAGAAAAAGGAACTTGAAAGACTTGACAAGAAAATAGAACTTGAAAATGAGAAGGGTGAAAGAAGCCATTACAAAACGTTCGGCAGCCTAACGGCTCCACTTAAACATTCATAAAACAAAATGATGAGAGTAAGAGGGAATCTCTCATCATATGAACATTAAAAGGTCAGTAAGAGGAATAGAAAAGAACATATTACAACATAAGAACATGGAGCATAAAGGAAATGACATAAAAGAGAGTGTTTGAAAAGAAAGAGAGAGTTTGGATCCCTTACCTAAAAACGCAACTCTTAAAACTCAATGGTTGGGACCGTGAGGGCTTGTGGGGCCTATGGGAGGACTCCATGTGATGTGATGAGACTAGATCTTCGTTGGGAGAGAGTCGGGAGTCGAATGGATGAGAGGATGACTTGGTATTTATAGGGAAAGTGAGGGGACAAGGCATTGATGGCCAAGGGACACCTCATTAGTGGTTTTGGAAAAAAAATTGGGATTTCCCATGGAATTTTTCCATGGTATTGGCCACTTGGGACACCTCATACCTTATCATACTATTCATAAGTCTACCATATTGATTACATACGTAATATATCATTTAATGATGTCATTAAACCCCAGTAACTTAAAAACTATATTTTCACTATTCATCGAAAATTAAACATTATTAGAAAAATCCCAAAATTTCACCTTAACCAGATATCGATGCTCTGATTTCAAAAATGAACTGCATTTTATAAAAATAATACTCTAAATATTTTTAATTTAAATATTAAATAAATACACTATTCACCGAAAATTCATTATGTTCATAAAAATCCCAAAACATTTCCTTAACATAATATCGATGCTCTGAGTTCAAAAATGAAATCCATTTTATAAAAATAATTTTCTAAATATTTTTAATTAAAATTTTAATTAAAAAACACTATTCACTCGAAAAAAACTAATACGTCACTAATAATTTATGAAACTATTATTTAACCATTTTATTGATTCACAGTACTTAATCAAGGTGCCTAGATTTTATTAACGCTTTATTTAAATGATATTACTAATCCATTTGGTCACATTACTAATTCTAAGCATAAAATAACTATTCATAATTTAAAATTCATCAAAAATTATGTTGATCATATTAGACTCTAAATTTTGTACTGAACATAATTGTAGAAGACCATTTTTTGATAATCATTACAGATTTGTAATTATTTAAGGGTTACATAAACATTTTTTTTAAAATATCCTTTCTCTAAAATTCACCAAAAATATGCATACTATATTAATCCGAACATTTGATAATTCATAAACTTCATCATAAGAAGAAATCATATTTTTTATTTAAAACAAAGGATTACACAAGGCAGTTACGGTCTCCTTACATAGCCCCTTATCACACCAGCATAGGACCTAAGTGTAAGGTGTTCTAAGGTTAGAGAATCAGAGGGAGGCTTGGCCAACATTGCGCGAGTAGTAATTTCTATCAGTTTGAACTTCTCGTGAAGGCAATTCAATTCTATATTCACATGATAAATTTTGACTTGGGTTTGGTCCAGAGAAATGCCCAGTGGTTCTAACTTCTTCCAATGTTCTGTTAGATGGGCTTCGATCGGTCCAAGACTACTGGGTGAGGCCATCAAAACTTATTTCTATATTAATAAACCATGATCAAATGTATTTAGACACAAAAGTCGCAACATTCAGTTTACAACGGTCATACTGAATAACAGTGATATAATAGTCAAAACCCAATAGTCTCATTTTAATTAAACTCATGTTATCAAATGAAATAGTTTTGTTGTGTATGAAAAATATAATAACACACAAAATTAGGAAATAAGATTTATTCAAAATTTCAGGTCATTACAATCATCCCCCATTAAGAAATTGCATCCTCACAATGTTTAAAATTGGGTTTTAAAATTTCATTGAAAGTCCCACATCAGAAAAAGATTCAGTAACACTATTACTTTAAAAGAAAGAAAAGGAAGTACAAAGGCCACCCGGGTTAACCCATACTAGGATTCCATGTAGGGAAACATGGATATGGAAGAAAAAAAGGGTCAAGTTCTGAGGGAGAGTGATAAAAAACATGATTAGGAGAAAGTTAACAATAAGAAAATCTCAATCATATGATGTGTATAAATGGTCTTTGATTACCCAGTAGGAAAAGTTAATAGACAAATTTTTTTTTCTACGTTCCTTTTCATATTTTTGATGAATTAATTTACTACATAGAATAAAAACATAAGTAAATATACCTACCTTTATGTAGAGTTTCAAAATTTAATAAGTTTATTCCAAAACTACTGTTTTCTCTAAACGATGAGCATTCAAAACTACTTGGTCTCATCAAAGCACAAGAATCATCTTATAGAGAATCACATAATCCACCAAAGATTAACTATCTATTTCTTCTATCATTAAAAATTATCGTAAAAACAGAAAGGGTAAGATAAAACAACTCTTCCAAAATAATGAACCCCAAAGGAAGGGAAACTACTTTAAATATTCAACGATCCATGGTACTACCCAAAGTTCATCATAGAACATTCCAAAAATAACATTCCTTAAAATTCCTCAAAATAAACCAAACTAAGATTGAATCCCAAATACAAGAAGTATTTGATAACATAGTCTTCCAAGATAAATTTTATTGCTCCTCTACAAACAACATCAACAACTCCTAACATCTTAGAACAAAAGTAGTTATCTTAAACATATTTTACCCAAGATAGGTTAATCATTTCCATATGTAACCTAAAATACTATAAGTCCACCATAAATTCACCGATTCTTAAAAATATAAGTCAACCTTTACTCCTCAAAGAAAATACTGTAGTAATCTATTTACCTAGATCAAATAGGGTTCCCAAAATAGTGAACGTCATCCAAAATAATAATCATCTTTTAATCCCCTAAACATCTATGTCTTATTAATACGGAAATCATCACATTTCCTATCACATTTGTTGTTGGGACAAGTTCTTCCATTTCCTGCCATTATCTAAGAAAAGAAAGTACAATTAATGGATTAAATACTTAGAAAATAATCATGAAAAGGAACTTAAAGCATAGAAGGATAACTTGTAGAAGAAAATTATACCCTAACATGTTATCCCCTAGGTTCCAATCTAGGTTATCCATGATCATATATTCTTATGTGAATATTTATATTATTTTACCTTTGTTCCTTTAATAATGGTTCATACTAAGCTTATGAATTTACCAAAGCATATCACTCGGGAGTTTCGTAACCAAGAGTGCAGCAAGGCCGATTGTCGTGTACCAGTTCATGTTCGAGTCTAGTTCAAAGTGGTGTTTTTGGGTTTTACCCCTATGTACATCTATGCTAGAGCCACCTATACCCACTCGTATCTAGACAGGGATGTATTTTCTTGGAAACCACTTAATCAATACTCACCAAAATTCCAGGAAGATTTTATTTATTTAAACATTTTATAGGGTTATTCCTAAAGTTTTCATATCCTAATTTCCACAAATAACTAAACCATCCTTTGATACCATCTATAGAATCCCACCTTTTTGTCACATAATCATTCATTACATTATACAAAACTGAGGTTCTTTAAGGTTTAGTGTCTTGGAAACCAGGAACTTAATACATGAAACAAAAAAAAAATCTTCTTAAACACTTTAAAGGATTATCCTTATGTTCTTCCTAGGTTCATTACTATATCTCAAAACCTGGGTACATACATCAAAAGAAAAGGGTGAGCAGAAGGCCCAATAAGGGAAATGAGGGAAACATTTAACATGTGAAATTGAGATACAACAATAAAGTCATGAAAAGAACTTTAAGGCATGAGAATGAAATCATGAGGCATATCATAATAAAAATGACGTGTTTCATAACTTAAAGATGTGGCTACAACATTTAACAAAGGAAATAATTTCTGTTTCACCAAGGTCCATCACCAAGGTGTCAATAAAAATTACCAAGGTTATTCGCCAAGGTATTAGTCAAAATGGTCATCTCTAGAGATTAAGTCTTTGCCCAATACATTGGAGCGAAATCAGGGAACACCCTCAAATTATCCTTTATAATCTAGTGAGACACATATATAATAATTAATCATTTAATAAACAACCAATATAGAATAAATGAAATGGGTTTCATTTCATAATCATAATGTTTTAGAAACTTCTTTAAAGACATGATATTTGTGTCACATTAAAACCCACAGAAAACGAAGGTGGGTCGCATTTATGTAAATCCCAGAATTTAAAATAGAAAATTTTGGTATATATGTGAATACAAATAAATAAGAGATAGCTTTGAGTATTCACTTAATAAAATAAAATAACTTTCAAAAAAAGAGAGAGACATTTTGAGATGGAAATTTTGCAGCATAACGACTATGATTCGGGGTTTTAGAAATCATTGAAAAGAGAGGGGACATGTGTCAAACATTCATAAATGACCAATAAAACAGTAGAGGGACAGAATATGATGGATATATGAACATGGTAGTTAAATGTTAAGAACATTACATTTTAAATGAAAAACATGTAGGGATGATGAAAATAAGATTTCTCTTATGATAATTCGGCAGCCTAATGGCGTCCCTTAAACTTCAACAAAATGAATTGAAGAGACCAAGTAGGGTATCTAATCATATAAACATATAAGATTAGTATGATAGATATAGAGATCATACCCAAACATAATAAAAAAGATCTTTAATGACTTGACATGAAATTAGAACTTTGAAAAATGAGAAAGGTGAAATAATCCCTTAAAAATCCGACAACCTAACGACGCCACTTAAACATCAAAAAAATTGAATTGTTGAGATCAAATAGGTTCTCTAATCGTATAAAAATAAATGATTAGTATGATAGATATAGTTATCATACCCCAATATAATAAAAATGATCATGAAATACTTGACATGAATGTAGAACATTGAGAAATGAGAAAGGTGAACGAATCTCTTAAAAATCCAACAGCCTAACGGCACCACTTAAACATCAACAAAAATGAATTGAAGAGATAAAATAGGGTCTCTAATCATATGAAAATAAAATATAAGTATGATAGATATAGATATCATACCCCAACATAATAAAAAGAAACATTAAATACTTGACATGAAAGTATAACTTTGAAAATTGAGAAAGGTAAATGAATCCCTTAAATATCCGGCAGCCTAACGGCGCCACTTAAACTTCAACAAAAATGAATTAAAGAGATAAAATATTGTCTCTCATAATATGAATATAAAATATAAGTATTATAGATATATATATCATACCCCAACATAATAAAAATGAACTTTAAATACTTGACATTAAATTTGAACTTTGAAAAATTAGAAAGTTGAACGAATCCCTTAAAAATTCGGCAGCCTAACGACGTCACTTAAAGTTCAAAAAAATCAATTAAAGAGATAAAATAGGGTATCTCATCATATGAACATAAAATATAAGTATGATAGATATAGAGATCATACCCCAATATAAAAAGGAACTTGAATGACTTGACAATAAAATAGAACTTCAAAATTAGAAGGGTGAAAGAATCTGTTTAAAAAAATTTGGCAGCCTAACAACGCCACTTAAACATTCATAAAAAGACATGATGAGAGTAAGAGGGGATCTATTATAATATGATCATGAAAAGGGAAGTAAGAGTAATATAAAATAACATCTTCCAACATAATAACATGGAGCATAAAGGAAATGACTTAAAAGAGAGTATTTGAAAAGAAAGAGAGAGTTTGGATCCCTTACCTTAAAACGTACCTCTTAAAACTCATAGGATGGGACCTTGAGGGTTTGGGGGCACTGTGGGAGGACTCCATGTGAGGTAAAAGCCTAGAGCTTTGTTTTGGGAGATTCGGGAGTCGAATGGATGAGAGGATGGCTTGGTATTTATAGGGAAAGCGAGGGGACAAGGCATTAATGGCTAGGGGACACCTCATTAGTGGTTTAAGAAAAACCATGGGATTGCCCATGGTATTTGCCCATGGAATTGGCCACATGGGACACCTCATACCTTATCTTACTATTCATAAGTCGACCATATTGATTACATACTTAATACATCATTTAACGATGTCATTAAACACCCGTAACATAAAAACTGTATTTTCACTATCCATCGAAAATTCAACTTTATCAGAAACATCCCAAAATTTCACCTTAACCAAATATCGATGCACTGATTTAAAGAATGAACTCCATTTTATAAAAATAATATTCTAAATATCATTAATTTAATTTTTAAATAAATACACTATTCACCGAAAATTCTTTTTTTAAGAAAAATCCCAAAAAAATTACCTTAACATAATATCGATGCGCTGAGTTCAAAAATGAAATCCATTTTATAAAAATAATTTTCTAAGTATTTTTAATTAAAATTTTAATTAAAACACACTATTCACCTGAAAAAACTGATACTTGACTAATAATTTATGAACCCATTATTTAACCATTTTATTGAATCACATTACTTAATCAAGGTGCCTAGATTATATTAATGCTTTATTTAAGTGATATTACTAATATATTTGGTCACATTACTTATTCTAAGCATAAAATTACTATTCATACTTTACTATTCATAAAAAATTAAGTTGATCTTATTAGACTCTAAAATTTGTAATGAACATAATTGTAGAAGTCAATTTTTTGAAAATCATTACACATTTTTAATTATTTAAGGTTTACATAAACATTTTTTTTAAATATCCTTTCTCTAAAATTCACCAAAAATATGCATACTATATTTATCCAAACATTTGAAAATTCATAAACTTCATCATAAGAAGAAATCAAAATTTTTATTTAAAACAAAGGATTAAAAAAGGCAGTTACAGTCTCCATAGATAGCCCCTTATCACACCAGCATAGGACCAAAGTGTAAGGTGTGCTAAGGTGAGAGAATCTGAAGGTGGCTCGGCCAACATTGCACGAGTATTGATTTCTATCAGTTTGAACTTCTCGCGAAGGCAATTCCATTCTAGCTTCAATGATAAAGTTCGGCTTGGGTTTGGTCCAGAGAAAATCCCAGTGGTGATACCTTCTTCCCAAGTTCTGTTAGATGGGCTTCGATCGGTCCAAGACTACTGGGTGAGGCCATCTCATCTTCTTTCTATATTAATTAAGTAAGATAACTTGTATTTAGAGACAAAAGTCGCAACATTCAGTTTTCAACGGTCAAACTGAGTAACAGTCATTTAATAGTCAAAACCCAACAGTCTCATTTTAATTAAACTCATATTATCAAATGAAATAGTTTTGTTGAGTATGAAAAATAAAATGACACAAAAAATTAGGAAACAAGATTTATTCAAAATTTCAGGTCATTACAATCTTCCGCCCTTATGAAATTGAGTCCTCCCAATTTTTAAAATTGGGTTTTTGAAATTTCATTTAAAGTCCCATATCGGAAAAAGAGTCAGTAACACTATTACTTTAAAAGAAAGAAAACGAAGTAAAAATGCCACTCGAGTTAACCCATACTAGGATTCCATGCAGGAAAACATGGATATGGAAGAAAAAAAAAGGGTGAAGTTCTGAGGGAGAGTGATAAAAAACATGATTAGGATAAAGTTAAAAATAAGAAAATCACAAACTTATGATGTGTATAAACGGTCTTTGATTACCCAGTAAGAAATGTTAACAGACAAATTTTTTGTTTTACATTCCTTTTCATAGTTCTGAGGAATTCATTTACTACATAGAATAAAAACATGAGTAAATTTACCTACCTTCATGTAGAGTTTCATCCTTTAATAAGTTTCGCCAAAACTAATCTTTTCTCTAAACGATGAGCATTCAAAACTACTTGGTCTCATCAAACCACAAGAATCATCTTATAGAGAATGACATAATCCACCAAATATTAACTATCTTTATCTTCTATATTTAATCATTATCCCAAAAGAAGAAAGGGTAAGATAAAACAACTATTCTAAAATAAAGAACCCCAGAGGAAGGGAAACTACTTTAAATCATCAAAGTTCAACGGTACTACCCAATGTTCATCATAGACCATTCCAAAAATAACATTCCTTAAAATTCATCAAAATAAACCAAACTAAGATTGAAACCCAAATACAAGAAGGATTTGATAACATAGTCTTCTAAGATAAATTTTATCGCTCATCTCCAAAAGACATCAACCACTCCTAACATCTTAGAACAAAAGTAGCTATCCTAAACATATTTTTCCCAAGATAGGTTAATAATTTCCATATGTAACCTAAAATACTATAAGTACACCTTAAATTCATTGATTCTTCAATATATAAGTCAATCATTACTCCACAAATAAAATACTATAGTAATATATTTACCTCAATCAAATAGTGTTCCGAAAATAGTGAACGTCTCCAAAAATAATAATCATCTTTTAATCCCCTAATCCTATCTGTCATATTAATATGACAATCATAACATTTCTTATCACATTGGTTGTTGGGACATGTTCTTCCATTTCCCACCATTATCTATGAAAATAAAGTACAACTGGGGGGCTTAAATACTTAGCCAATAATCATGAAAATGAACTTAAAGTATTGAAGGATAACTTGTAGATGAAAAGTATACCATAACTTGTGATCCCCTAGGTTCCAATCAAGGTTATCCATGATCATATATTAATATTTGAATATTTATTTTATTTTATCGTTGTTCCTTTAATAATGGTTCATTCTAAGCTTATGAATTTACCAAATCATATCCCTCGGGAGTGTCATAACCAAGAGTGAAGCAAGGCCCGTTGTCGTATAACAGTTCCCGTTAGAGTCTAGCTCAAAGCGGTGTTTTTGGGTTTTACCCCTATGTACATCTATGCCAGAGCCACCTCTACCTACTCGTATCCAGACATGGATGTATTTTCTTGGAAACAACTTACTCATTACTCACCAAAACACCAGAAATATTTCCTTTATTTAAACATTTTTATAGGGTTATTCCTAAAGTTTTGATATCCTAATTTCCACAAATAACTAAACCATCCTTTGATACCAACTATAGAATCTTGCCATTTTTGTCACATAAACATTCATTACATTATACAAAAATGAGGATCTTTAAGGTTTAGTGTCTTGGAAACTTGGATCTTAATACATGAAACAAAAAAACATTCTTCTTAAACACTTTAAAGGATTCTCCTTATGTTAATCCTAGGTTTATTACTGTATCTCATAACCTGGGTAAATACATCAAATGAAAAGGGTGAGTAGAAGGCCCAGTAAGGGAAACGAGGGGGACATTTAACATGTGAACTCGATATACATCAATAAAGTCATGAAAAGAACATTAAGGCATGAGAATGACATCATGAGGCATATCATAATAAAAATTATGTGTTTAATAACATGAAGATGGGGCTAAAACATTTAAAAAAGGTAATAATTTCCGTTTCACCAAGGTCCATCCCCAAGGGGTCAATAAAAATTACCAAGGTTATTCACCAAGGTATCAGTCAAAATGGTCATCTCTAGAGATTATGTCTTTATCCAATGCATTGGGGCGCTATCAAAGAACACCCTTAAATTCACCTTTATTATCATGTGAGCCAAATATATCATCATCAATCATTTCATAAACAACCCATATAGCCTAAATGAAATGTGTTTCATTTCATAATAATAACGTTTTAAAAACTTCTTTAAAGACATGATCTTTGTGTCACTTCAAAACCCCCAAAAAAGGAAGGTGGGTCTCTTGTATGTAAATGCAAGAATTTAAAATAGAAAATTTCGGTATATATGTGAATACCCATATATTATAGAGAGAATTGAGTATCGACTTAATAAAATAAAATAACTTTTAGGAAAAGAGCGAGACATTTTGAGACAAAAATTTTGTAGCATAACGACTATGTTTCAATGTTTAAGAAATCATTGAAAAGAGAGGAGACATGGGTAAAACATTCATAAATGACCCATAAAACAGTATAGGGATAGAATATAAAGGATATATGAACATTGTAATGAAATTTAAAGGACATAACATTTGAAATGAAAAACATGGAGAGAAGATGAAAATAAGATTTCTCTTATGAAAATTCGGCAGCCTATCGTCATCCCTTAAACATCAACAAAATGAATTGAAGAGATCAAATAGACTCTATCATCATATGAACGTAGAAGATCAGTATGATAGATATAGAGATATTACCCCAATATAATAAAAGTAACTTGAATGACTTGACATGAAAGTAGAACTTTGAAAAATGAGAAAGGCGAAAGAATCCCTTAAAAATCTGGCAGCCTAACGACGCCACTTAAACATTAAAAAAAATGAATTGAAAAGATCAAATAGGGTCTCTCATAATATGAACATAAAATATAAGTATTATATATATAGGTATAATACCCCAACATAATAAAAAGGATCATTAAATTCTTGACATTAATGTAGAACTTTGAAAAATGAGAAAGGTGAACGATTCCCTTAAAAATCCGGCAGCCTAATGGCACCACTTAAACATCAACAAAAATGAATTGACTAGATCAAATAGGGTATCTCATCATATGAAAATAAAATATATGTATGATATATATAGATTTCATACCCCAAAATAATAAAAAGGAATTTTAAATAATTGACATGAAAGTAGAACTTTGAAATTTGAGAAAGGTGAACGAATCCCTTAAAAATCCGGCAGCCTAACAGCGCCACATAAACTTCAAAAAAAAATGAATTAATGAGATCAAATAGGGTCTCTCATCATATGAACATAAAAGATAAGTATGATAGATATAGATACCATACCCCAACATAATAAAAAGGAACATGAAATACTTGACATGAATGTAGAACTTTGAAAAATGAGAAAGGTGAACGAATCCCTTAAAAATTCGGCAGCCTAATGGCGTCACTTAATGTTCAAAAACAATCAATTAAAGTGATCAAATA
This sequence comes from Viscum album, assembly GCA_963277665.1. Classification (NCBI taxonomy): domain Eukaryota; kingdom Viridiplantae; phylum Streptophyta; class Magnoliopsida; order Santalales; family Viscaceae; genus Viscum; species Viscum album. Next base: position 1,452,401,636 of record OY728138.1, read on the forward strand.
GGGTCTCTCATCATATGAACATAAATGATCGGTATGATTGATATAGAGATCATACCCCAACAGAAAATGGAACTTGAAAGACTGGACAAGAAAATTGAACTTGAAAATGAGAAGGGTGATAGAATCCGTTAAAAAAATTCGTCAGCCTAACGGCGCCACTTAAACATTCATAAAAAGAAATTATGAGGGTAATATGGGATCCCTCATCATATGAACATGAAAATTTCATTAAGAGTAATATAAAATAACATCTTCCAACATAAGAACATGCAGAGAAAAGGAAATGACTTAAATGAGAGTATTTGAAAAGAAAGAGAGAGTTTGGATCCATTACCTTATAACGTAACTCTTAAAACTCACTGGTTGGGATCTTGAAGGCATGGGGGCACCTTGGGAGGATTCCATGGAAGTTAATGAGACCATAGCTTCGTTGGGGGAGAGTTTGGAGTCGAATGGATGAGAGGATTGCTTGGTATTTATAGGGAATGTGAGGGGACTAGGCATTAATGGCCAAGGGACACCTCATTAGTGGTTTTGGAAAAACCATGGGCTTGCCCATTGTATTTTTCCATGGTATTGGCCACATGGGACACCTCATACCTTATATTAATATTCATTACTCGACCATATTGATTAAATACTTAATACATCATTTAATGATGTCATTAAACACATATAACTTAAAAACTGTATTTTCACTATTAATCGAAAATTCAACTTTCTCAGCAAAATCCCGAAATTTCACCTTAACCAAATATCGATGCTCTGATTTAAAAAATGAACTCCATTTTATAAAAATATTATTCTAAATATTTTTAAATTATTTTTTAAATAAATACACTATTCACTGAAATTCATTTTTCTCAGAAAAATCACCAAAAATTACTTTAACATTATATCGATGCTCTTAGTTCAAATATTAAATCCCTTTTATAAAAATAATTTTCAAAATATTTTTAATTAAATTTTTAATTAAAAAACATTATTCAACCGAAAAAACTAATACTTTACTAACAATTTACGAAACTATTATTTAACCATTTTATTAAATCACATTACTTAATCAAGGTGCCTGGATTATATTAATGCTTTATTTAAGTGAGATTACATATCCATTTGGTCAAATTAATAATCCTAAGCATAAAATAACTATTAATAATATACTATTTATAAAAAATTAAGTTGATCTTATTAGACTATAAATTTCGTACTGAACATAATTGCAGAAGTCCATTTTTTGAAAATAATTACACATTTTTAATTATTTAAGGATTAGATAACCATATTTTTAAAATGTCCTTTCCCTAAAATTCACCAAAAATATGCATAAAATCTTTATCCAGACATTTGGATATTCATAAACATCATCACAAGAAGAAATAAAAAAAATTTATTTAAAACAAAGGATTACACAAGGTAGTTACGGTCTTCTTGCATATCCCCTTATCACACCAGTATAGGACCTAAGTGTAAGGTGTGCTATGGTGAGAGCATCTGAGGGAGGCTCGGCCAACATCATACGAGTAGTAATTTCTATCAGTTTTAACTTCTCGTGAAGGCGATTATGTTCTAGCTTCACACGATGAAGTTAGACTTGGGTTTGGTCCAGAGAAAAGCCCAGTGGGGCTACCTCATTCCCATGTTCTGTTAGATGGGCTTTGATCGGTCAAAGACTACTGGTTGAGGCCGTCGAATCTTCTTTCTATATTAATTAAACAAGATCACTTGTATTTAGAGACAAATGTCACAACATTAAGTTTTCAACAGTCATACTGACTAACGGTCATATAATAGTCAAAACCCAACAGTCTCATTTTAATTATTCTCATGTTATCAAATGAAACAGCTTTGTTGCGTATGAAAAATTAAATAACACACAAAATTAGGAAACAAGATTTATTAAAAAATTTAGGTCGTTACACTAGAGTCATGGATTTATACATTTAATGTGGATCAACTAGGATTATATTCAATGTATAGAGGAAATGTTTAATTTTTTAATTATTGCTAGTCTAGTGCGCCTAGTGAGAGAAATCGACTTTGGTTGTGGTCACATTATAGACCTTTTTGATTAAAAATTTTGTATAGGGATGAGGGGATGTTTTTTTTTACCAAAACATTGATAATTTAAAATTAAACCCCAATTTGTGGTGTGTTGTGGTATTCTTTAATTTAACAAAATTGAGTAGTCAAAATATATAAGAAAAGAACACAACAATTTTTTATAATGGTTTGAGGCATAAAGATCCCCTAGTCTACTCGATCAATGATATCTTCACGGGATTAGTGATTCTCACCAATTAGATTCTACTACCACGGACATATAAAACTGAGTACAGGTAGTTTACACCATACAAAAAATCAGCTTCTTTTAATGTTATCGATGATATCACCATTTTATTATGAGAAGATGATGCCCCACCATGACTGGGTACAAGAAGTTGTTATTCCAATAGAATTAGAAGACACTTTTTAATAATATGATCATCCCATAATTATAGATGAAATTGATATATTATTGATCATCTTCTTTATAGAATAAACTATTAAATTAATTATATCAGTGAATTAATAATTTTTTATAGGTGATATTTAACGAAATTAATCGATTGAAAAATAGCCTCGAATAACAATAAGATGATAACATGAAGTATATTGCAACATGTATGCCTCCAAATTGTAATCCTGAATACTTTGATGGTTAAAATTATATAATAAACAAGAGTTCATCACAACTTCATATGTAACAAAAAAAATTCATCTATAAAATAAGAATTTAATGAAAAAACAGAGTATGTGATTTTATCGATAATATTATTTAACTAAAAAATCTCTATAATTTATTATAATCACTACTAAAATATTATATCTATGATCATTATCACATTATTTAAAACAATAAACCTATTAAAAATAAACAAATACAATCATTTCATATTAGTAAAATATATCCATAAATACTTATAAATAAATAATGATATTCAAAATTCTTTGTATGTTTTAAATTTAAATTTAAATCGTCATTGAAAATCCTAACATCTCTTATAAATATGAATGATTAAATCCATTTACTAGTGGATATTGAATAATTATTTGAATATATTTTAATTGCATATTTATTCGAGATAAAACAATTTATAAATCTCAAATAATATATAGAATTCAAATTTAACATAATATTGCTTCACAAGTAGGGTTTCACTGCAAAGAGATAAATTTAACAGTGTGGTTCACAATATAATGTTGATTCCAAATTTTGGGATAACATACAATATGTTACATTCTTAAACATAAGCCTCTTCCAAAAAAATTCCTAGTTTTATGTTTACCATAAATGATTGGTACAATAGTAGTGTTCTTTTCTATAAGATAGGTTCCAATCCTTATGTTCTCTACAAACATAGGTTTAAAAATAGTGATTCCATAATTCTTAGAAAAATTTCTAGATATATTGTAAAAAAACATAAAAAATAATTTCTGAATAAAATAATTTTTTTTGAAATATGATCCTAATATTTACATAGAGTAACATAATTAGTAATTATATGATTTTAATTGTGAGTATAAAATTCAATGAGATATTAAATAATATAGTTGGATAAATATATTCCCAACCAACTCTTGGATGTTCGAGTCTTTTATTCTTTCCCCCTAAATTTTACCTATTTCATTACAAGAAAGAGCTTAATTGGTTAGGACATGGCATTGTTTTTGGCCACCCATTTTTGGTTTTTAACCTAATTTATTTATTTTTTATTTTTAAATGTTTAATTTTTCCCAAAATAAGTACAATTAATGTCTAGTAAGTGGGAAAACGAAATTTTCCAACAAATCCCTTTATGGGTATTCATCCTAGTGAATTTTCTATCTCATTGCTCAAGTAACTTTAGGAAATCCAAAATAGAAAAAAAATTCTCATTTTTACATTCATCTAGGTTTGATTGTGTATTTCTGTAGTTTATGGTTGTAAATCATTGACCAAAATGTGATGTTGTCTATGTAACATGGGAAATTATAAATTGACACGAATTAACAAGGAATATTTTTACTGACATAGTCAATCTCATGAATTGGGGTATTCAATTTGCGGTTAGGTAGATTAGACCACTATGTTGTGTGGTGTAAAATCATATGATGAGGACTATACTAACATTGAATGGTGAGATATAAAAATTTTCACATCGAAAATGAGTTTAATGCATAATGTATTAACATCAGGGGAATAAAATTCACATTAATTGTTGAGTTATATATTTTTTAAATAATATGTAAATGAGATTGAATCATGAGTTCAGAGAATAAACACTTATTATTGGGATGAACACATAAAATATTTTAAATATTGGTTATTCTATAATGGTCTGTAGGAGCAATGAAATTATATAAATATTTCCATGGGATGAAGATGCCTCAGGGTTAGAGACCACATTAGGGGTGAATATATAGACCCATATTTGGGTTATAGTAATCATGGTCAAGTAGAGGTGTCTCTATAGTAGAATATTCTCATTATTGATAGTTTTAAATGATTTATCGAAATTCAAACTCTTATGAAATAGAGTAGTCTCAAGGAATAAGGGAGTATTCAATAAGTATTTTTATACCCTACTAGTAATTCCATCATGTATGAAACACATAACTAGGATAATAGAGATGATATGTCATAGCTACAATAATTTCTCAAACTAAGTTTTGTAATGATCATGGCTAGGAATTTTCTAGTTTCAAATGATTACCCATATAATTTTTGTTCCTTTTTTTACTATTCATTCTAATTTTTATAGAACCCAAAAAATGGGAGGCTTAGGGAGAAGAGAGTAAACTTTCTTTAGATATCCATTTTTTGGTTCTTTCCTAATATGATTTATGTCTCATTAACATTTAGTTAAAATACTCATAGTTTGTACTAATGAGGTATAGATTTTTGGGGCGTACATATTTCACCCGCATGTGATGAGTTCAAGGACATGAGACATTGAAAAATAAGTGGGAAAGTTTACACATTGAGAAAAAGGTAAAATTATGATGTGAATAATGTTCCCAAGTAATATATAGACTATCATAGATTTGGAGTATAGATTTTTTGATCATGATATATGTAAATATTTGGTACGAGAAATCACTCGAATGGGGTGCAAATTCTAAGAATGTCATGACACCTATTGAATAAGTACTTGTTTTGTCATATATTCTAATGAGAGGTTACTAGATTATGATCAGTGAAGTGGTGTATATATTCATTGGCTAACTGAAGACCATGTTTGAAAGAATGCTTCTACTATGATATTTGGGAGAGTATGAAAATTATAGGATCTTCCCCTTTAAAATGAATAATTCTATAGTTTATAGGATATATCACGGGCACATATGTAGATCCATATCAGGGTAATTATAATTATAGTCTTAAATAGGTTTCCTTTAATTTTTATTTTCGTGTCACCGATCACCACAGAAGGAATTTTAATAATCCAATACACTGAAATCATGAATATTGATATATGAAAATATTTTTTTACAAAGTTAAGTGGTTTAATTTTAGACTTGTACATTAAATAAATTGGTTGATATGGTTCCATTGGACGGGGTGGATGTGAATGATCACTTGGGGCTATATCTTAAAAAGGTTTTCAAAAAATATCCCAAGATAGTAGGAATGAAACCATGGATAGACTTTATAATACATTAGAGGTTTTGTACATTATGATATAGTACGAGGAAAGATGAATTTTTTATGTTTTTTTCTTAGATAGATAGACTATATGAGGAACCTATACATGAATCTAACCCTCTTTTAAGGATTTTTGACCTCATATAAGAGTCTTATATTAATAGTTTACATTCCTGTCAGATGGACTATAAGTCATGTAGTTTTACATTATATGATAAGGAAAAATATTTCATCATATGGAAGTGGGGGAATTTTATCCTTGCATCGATTTATAGACATACAAACACATATAAAAATCCTTTTACTTTACTAGTTCACGTTAGACAAAATAATATGGTTCAACAACTGAGGGTGTGATTAAATCCTCAAGGAAAAATATATGAGGGGTTAATGTTTTAGTGATCTTTGCACCTAAGGATTGGATAAAAGATCAAGGCATCACTACAATTTCTATAGAAGTAGGAATAGAGATATGCTTACTTATTTTGATATACTAGTGTATGTATCCATTAGAAAAGACCTATCATGAATGCTGAAGACTCCAAAAATAGGATGGGACATTCATTTTACTTATTTTACATTTCAGGTTTTCATGATAATCGTGTTGATAATTATTATATAGATATGAAACATATGTTGGAGTAAAAATAATTTTTTTTAAAATTAAATTTCATATGGGCCTTGGATTTCGTATATATGCTTACCTACATATCTTATAAGAGTATAATTCAATAAATACATATTTTTTGTGATATTATAATGTAATTAGTGTATGGGAAAGTCATGGTACCAACAAAGAATACATTAAATCCATGATGGGGGCATTTCATTTGATTCGTTCTCATAGTGGGTTTGTAAAAATATATTTCTGGGAATATTTTTTAAAGGGAAAACTCATAGGTATGATTAAAGGTTGTTTTGTTTAATTTATTTATTTTTTGTTTCTCCTCGATATAGGATCTAGACATTACTGCATTATTCTTATGATTATAAATCAATACACATGTATTTCATAAGATATCCTAGTGTAAGGGCCTTTGGTAAGGACCTAATAGAAAAAATTAATACTCAAACACAATAATGGGTAAATTAAATTTCCATGTTTCTTATTGTATGTTTGGATGTTAATATTTCATGAAATATCATAAGTTGATAATAAACATATATAAGAGTGAAGGGAATTTTTGTGAATAAAATTTTCATTTGAGACTTGGATATAAGATATATGAATCACTATGTTTCATAAAATATTATTAATCCATCCACACATATTTCAAGTTTTATATTATAGACGAAAACAATGATCATGCAAAGGGGGGAGCAATTTCATAACTGGTTCATAGGTGAATAAATCTATGATGAAGAAACATGTGTTGACTTAACAAAAACATATGAGAGGGGAAATACACAAGGGGACTTATTGTAAATTATCTTGAGCATAGGATGAAACATTTTATCAGTCCATGCACAATTATTGTGATTCCTCTTCTTCACTGATCCAACTCATGTGAAGCGGTAAAAAACAATACTTTACCAGTGTTATGCCATTAAAAAATTGAAATATTACTATAAAGTCTCAAACACTATGGTGTAAGAGAGAATTTTATTTATTGTAACTTATAGTTGGGTCTTATGTAAATTATCAAACTATCAATATATATCCTAATAATATTTGAATTAATCTAAAAATATTTCATGGATAGAAATTTCCTACATATATCTAACTCTTATGTGGGGAAGAAGGGTTTTTTCTCATGGATCAGCCCTGAATAAAAATATATGAATCACTATATATACTATGTGAATATGAATCAATAGATAAATGGTTTATAAAAAGAAATTCCCCACACATATCTAGCTCATAAGTAGGGAATTTAGTATATCTTATCATGGGTGTGGTAGTCCATGGAATTAGGGATGACCAATGTAGCCAAGACCATTGAGTCCTCATAAAATGGAGAAAGATCCACTAGATAGATAAATATATTACAAAAATGATGTGTAATTTTTTTATTCATGGTATAGACTATGATAAAGGATCCAGGCATCACTATATATCCTATATGAGTAGTAATCAATCCAAACATTGTTTATAAAAAACTCCATTGTGTAAATTGATCTCAAATGTATATAAATTGGAATTGATAATGTGTTAGCACAAACTGATATGTTTCCAAGGATTTTTACATATATTTAAAATCTATATATATGAAAACTATGTTATATAAAAAACTATTCTCTAATCGTTTTTATGTTATTCATGATATATTATTTAATACCTATCATTAGAAAATGTGTTCTTATTTAATCAAAAAGTAGTGATCAACCATGAAGTCTAAGATCACACAAGTCAATCTCAGTGTGAGAAACAAATGGTAATTAGAGAATAAAAAATACAAGAATATATGTCAATTTAATTTTAGACACGTACCATAATAATTTATATTCATGATATGTGAGTTTTCATATAGTTTAGTGACATGTGACTAGGAAATTTTCTATGTAGTTTAATGCCTTTCAGTGAGAAGGATAACCATGTAGTTTAAAATAATACAATGAGTAATGTTTTATGAAATTTTACATCATTTGGCTATGAAATTATCATCTGTTTTTAATGTATTATTGTTAAGACATATGTCACACTATTTATTGTAATATGATAGGGATGTTTTGTTTTGTAGTTTAATGTCATGTTTCTAGGACGTGTGTTTCATAGTTTATCATTTTTTAATAGGGATGAGTGTGCCTTGAATTTTAAGGTTTTATGATAAATAAAATTTGGGATTAATGTGAAGGATATTTAATGTAATTTGTGAGAATCCATTCCTTAGTATTTGGAATAATTTTTTTCCCCATTGTGTCCAATGCGTAAAATATATTAGATTATACCTTGTGTGTGACAAAAGGTCCCTATAATTTTTTCTCTAACATTAGTGGCCTATTTATTAGTATCATTTGGGTCCTTAGAACCAATACAAGATCTATTTACAGGAATAAAAAATTGTGAACATTATTATTTAAAACCCACAAATTATGGTTTTTATTAACATATGAATTTTACAAGGTGTATAATCACATATCATTAGGTCATTCAAAATCATCCGTCCACTTGCAAGGTTGTTAAACTTCAGGAAACTGGTCTTCGATGGTAATATTAATTGAAATAATATTATCCTTGATCGGAAACACTACCTATAATCCATATGTATGTGAATATTGGGTCACATTCTTATCCATATGGGTTTTAATGCAACAATCCCACAAAGCTTGTAGATGTTTTTCAGGACATGACTTATTGTGAAACCTTGCATTGGAGGCCTGCCTAATTCACATAACATATATAGTTTTGAAGGAGTATGTTTCATAGTTTCATAGATGATATTTTATTTAAGTCCGCTATCAATTTTTTGAGCTTTATAGTCTTATTTAATATTCCCACTGTGGTTTTCAAAACCAATACTAGTTCTACCTAAAGGAATTAAGTTGGTAAAACATTTTTATTTTTGGCTCTTGTAATTTATTTTTTATGAAAATAAAAAAATATGGTGAACAATCTATTATAACAAAGTCATTCCAAACAATACAGACACTTATAAGACTAGACATATTAGGAAAACTAATCATAGATGATAATGAGAATATGGGGAAGTTGGACATGGGAATGACTACCTCTAATATTTACATAATTGAAGATGGTGTTTCTTGAATAAAAATTCAGTTTATGGTGTAAAAATCCCATGAATCATGTTGAATTCATTTAGAGAAATAATTTTAGTGAAAGGAATAAATGTTTCAATAAGAAATTTGAAAAGTAAACAAGGAAATTCCATTGGTAATTCACTCTATTTTTACCCAAATCCCATAGATCTACCCAACACATGTGTGAAAGTTAAAATTTACACAACACCTTACGTCCTAAAATTTAGTGCAAGATACGTTCCATGCACCACTTTCCCACAAAACTAAATCCACCCAATGTTCTAAATTTTCTTATAAATTTTACCCTTGGGATATTCATGTAAACGTTTTTGGAAGAAGAGGATACAACTAGAAGTTCTCCACTCCCAGGTCTCATACCCAATTCTTTTATCCAAGTAATTACCTCAAGTCCACAATTTTCTTTAAAGTGTCTCATTTAAGAATAAAATAAAAGAACCAAAATATGGGGTAATTATGTTACACATGGGATTGAAATACTATGAAATATTTTGAATATCCACTTCCCAAATTCCTATCAACACAAGGGTGGAGAACCCTTTCCCAATCACATTTGTAAAATTTATTATTACAAAATCATATATGTGTACCCCCTAACACTATTAAGAATACTTTATTAATATTCATATATTGAAATATTATTTATCACAAGTGATATAAGGGTTTAGTGTAGAATAATTAATTATTTTTTGATGCCCCATATTCACCCTCACTGGGGTGAATTGTCTTGCATTCCCTAGTACCACTTGGGAAACATACCTTGATAAATTTATTATCATTGTTGTGATGTATACATGAAACATTATACTATCTAAAACATTATATTCCCCTAATGATTCATCCTTAACACACAATATTTAATGGTGGACCATTCCTTCACCAAAGACTCATACTTAGGTTTCAAATTTCCAATACATCCCATGAATCCATCATATGTATTGGTTAAAGGAATGTACACAATTTTAAACCACTAAAATCATAGATTTACTTGATAAAATGAGCCTCTGTGTTATCATATTACATAGATAGATCACTTAGGATGATCATAATCATAGATTAACTTGGTAATGAGGCTCCTTATATGTGAGACACCAGTGTAGTTTTCCCAAGTTCATGAAGAAAACATAACTAAAAAATGGCTGATCTCGGTCATCCTAGATGAGTAGTATTTTCTTTGGTTAACTCAATAATGATAGAAATCAATGATAGAATAGGAACTAAATATACCCATATAGTTCATGATAAATAGTAAGCCTCTTTCATCTCAGGACAAACCAATTAGTATGAAGTCAAGAGAAATGGAATCATTTCATGAGCAAGCCCTCATCATTTCATACAAGGAATCATACTCCCCTGCCAACATCTCCCACCCTATCTATCTATAGGTCAGAAGATGGGAGATGAGGAATACTATTATGTATAAGACTTTATATGGTTTCTATAGTAAATTTCACCATATTTCCAATGAAACCCATCCTTGGAATCCATTGTGCATATGAAACATCCAAATTTAAATGTACACTCACATACATTGTTATCAATGTTATTCAAACTCTTGTATCTTAGACTGATCCTGACTCGGCTGGTCTTAGAAATATGGTTTGATCATGCAATTAGAACAACTTAAATAACTATATAGGAATCCCTTATAGGTGTAATGCCCAATCACATCCTATGAGGGACTTTTAATGAGATGTAATACTCAATTTTTTCATATCTGAGGCCCTTCCTTAGGTATAACCACCATTAAAATCCTTTTATATCATCCTCCTTAGATGTAATCCATAGTCATATCCTATGTGCTCTTCCACCATAGTTATAAGCCATGTATTCATTCTGTCTAGGCCTCCAACTTATGTGTATGCCCTTGTCACATCCTATGTGGGCCTCCCCCATTAGTGCAATCACCATTAACATCCAATGTGGTCCTCCTCTATAGGTGTAATCCCCAATCGTATCCCTATATCATCCTCCTCCATAAGTATAAGAAATATTGGAATCCTATTGGGGCCCCCTCATAATGTGTATGAACTAGTCACATCCTATGTTGGGTTTTTACTTTTTTTTGTTCCCCAGTCACATCCTATTGTACACCATCCATAAGTGTAATCCGTGATTCTACTATATAGGGATGTTCCATTGTGTAATCCACAATTGATCCTATAATTCCACACCATTCATGTCATAAATTCCATCAGATCATGATGTTAAATAGTGTGTCCAACATTACAGTCACATAACATAAGTATGCATGATATATACATTAATACATGACATTAAGCTGCATTGTATGGCCCTAAACTATGAATTTTAAATAATTATCTCAAATAATGTGGGCATTGACTTACATTAATAGGGATATGGAGGAAACCTCACTAAAGTTCAACCTCAAATTATAATAATCTACATCCTTCCTCACAAAGCCATATTTTAAAAAACCTAGACATCCTTTATCAGTAGTCCTACTCTCTCTGACATTTAATTCACCTCTACCTATTCTATATTCCCTATGGATTATCCTTATATTCCATATATAATTTTCTTCATACATATAGGGTCATATTCGCTCTAGTTGTTTTCATATTATTCATATCGGAAAATATTAGAAACAATACCAATATTTATAGGGCCACATTCATTGGGTATGAATCCAAATTTCATTAGGAAAAATTCCCTTCTAGGTTACCTATAGTTGAATGTTCATACATAAGTCATGCACTAAGAATTTATAAGAATAGTTCACCTAATATTCCTTACCACATGATTTTAAACTGCAACGATAAGTCATTTTCACAAGAATTTCAATAGTATGACATGTATTATTAAGTGGTACCAAACATCATGGGTTTTGATTCAATTTAGAAGGATATATAGGAATCCATTTATTAGGGTTTGATCCCAACCCAATTAACATATTAAACATTTCTGGATGGTGATAAACTCTAGAGTTCTATACTATGATGTTGTAAAGGACATCCTCATAAAATTAACTATTAACATGCAATAAAATTCCAAATAATAACAAAATGATACATACATATGGTTATATATATGGAGGTCATTTGAAATCTAAAAATATTGTTTTTGATATAGAATATAAAATATATATATATATATACATATATTCTTGTTAATGAAGAACATATGGCGTAGGTGTACCCTATTACATAATAGTATGTGGGAAATATTCAAAAAATACATATTAATTTTATTAGAGAGTTCAATAGTATACATGAATGCCCTATCAAAGGGGCGATGACTTGAAATCTCACTATATTTACGAACAAGTATTCTAAAGCATCGTTGAAAAAACAACCACAGTAAGAACCTGTAATTGGAATGTAGGTCCATACTAAAGTTTATATCAAACAATCATGAACAGAAGATCCATTGGATTTTTTTGATTCAATGAAAAGTAATTCACATTTTAAAACAACTAAAAAACATTGAACATGATGTGAATCCTTCAACTATGATCAAATTTCCACTACTAGGTGTTGGGTCATTTTTTAAGGTATCGTATTTGAAATATAAATGATGAAATAAATGTGAAATTATCAATGGTTATTTCCTTTCATAACTAGATTCGATTCCATTAATTTTAATATAAAAATATCCAGATGTAAATCGTTTAATTGGGAATGTAATTGGTCAAACATGTTTCATAATTTTGATTTTTCATTGAAGTGTTTTCTAGTTCATGTAATTTTTATTTCCAGAACTGACAATGAACTCCCTTAAATCCAAACATGTGTCATCTTTAAAAAAATATCATATTCCTTAGTTTCTTTTAGAAATACAGCCCCTTCGAACTAGAAGACATTTTCACTCACTCGACTCATTCAAGACTAGGTGATGAATGCAACGGTGAAGGTGTAATGAATTAATAGCACAATTTTGACACTAGTAGTTATGTATGAATCCCCCCTTGACAGTTATCTTAAAAGTTATTCTATTCTTGGATAAGTGTTAAACATAAAAGTGGAACCATCTCTAACCTTCTCCTTTTTTATCAGAATCTTACATAACACACCAATAAACATTTATATTATCGTAATGACGACAATAATAAAAATCTATATCACTTTACACTAGTTTAACAGCTTCCTGAGAGTTATCTTTTCAAATGTTACCATCAATTCCCTCTGTGACTAATCACTCAACGTCATGTTAAGGGTATCACTCAAGAGAACCCTACTCTTTTCACCTAGACCAAATTATCTATGATATCAATCCAAGTGTGATGATTTTATATCCATGTGGAGTGGGACTATATCCTAAAATTTCCAAAAGATTCCAAGAATCAAAACTTGAATGCATCCAAGAAGAAGGATCGTATCCCTATTTACATTCATTAGGTCATTTAGAATACAATGATTTCTTCAAAATAAACTTATTGTTACATCCAAATAAAAACTATTGGTAACGGTTATATTCCCCCTCCCCTGCATAATATTCCTGACAATATATCCCATATGAAACTATAGTATAAGAGAAGGAATGTTTTCATGTTATCATCAATGAATATGAATAGATTCCTATTCAATTTGTAGATACGTGTCACACATTTTAGAGGAAATGGGTGAGAAAGATTATATCCCTAGAAAAATCATAATAAGAATCCATCATATCCCAGTGCTGGAAGAATTACATGGTCATCAATATATATTAAAATCCAATAGTTTAATACACATATTCCAATTCTTGAACCCAGATAATCCCTTCAAAATAATTTTGGTGATACTCTATATTAAGAATACTTTCTTTCTATCATTCATGGGGATTTTCAACAAATCCCTTTGATGAAAAAACAATAGGATCATGCACACATTCCTATTCTAATGGGATATCAATGACCTATTCCAATATCCACTTCAGGGATGGTGCATATTCCTTTCAAATATTTTGGGACTTTTCTACATATTATGGATGTAACTCGAGAGAAGGTATAGATTCATGCATCCTTTTAGTGCACAAAATTTCATCAATATATGTTAATGTAACAAAAAAGATGGCCTAAATTACAAAACATTCTGATGAATACTATTAGTATATTCTAATGACTAAATCATAGTCACATAATAAGACCACCACATAAGAGGGTCATTGTGTGAGGAACCTAAATTCAACCATCCAAAAAAATATCTTAGATAATGTATCACTAGGTGTAGCCAAAGGGTTTAGGGGAGATACTATATTCCTACCCATCTCAATTGTTGTGTTCTTGAGAAACCAAAACATCATACAATATTATTCTAACACATTATTAGAATGTGGAATCCATTAATGTTATAATGGTCCCCAAACAAAATATTTTTATCAGTAGCTCCAAGGGTCCTCCCCAATGTGTTCACTTTGTGCTTCTTTCTTATGGTGATATAAATATTGATAATGGTAAATCCTCATGATATGAGTTGCTGTCATCTTCCATATAGAACGAAGATAAAATCACAAGAAGTCCCTTTAATTTCAATTTTATATAGGTAATATGTGTAATATAATCACCATGGCGGGAGAAATAACCATAAATAATTTGTGAATTTAATGGATTATTACAAAATTATACACGAGAGAACTCCATGACTAATGAATTTTCTTCACAAAATATTGACATAAACAACATTTAACCTGGAGAGTATAAATTTATATTAAATATATAATTAATTTAAATTGAATCTGAAGAAATAATACTTAATGTGAATATATTTCTAGTATTAAGATGTTTATTGTTAGATTAAATTCATTTTAGTTTCAAGATACACTTATATAATCCCTCTAGAGGTGATCTACATGTTCACCTTTGATCTCAAAATGACAATAATTTATTTCCCAGTTCAAGAACATTGAATAAATAATTTATAATTGTTCATTTTGGTTATATCAATATCCCTTATTCCTAAAGGATTTTCTCTAGATCTACCCTTTCATTTACGGATGATATAAAGAAGGATTCAAGAGAGAAATATGTTGTGCATAATGATTCTCAATCCTCGATTATCTCTACCAAATAGAAAAATATATATATTTATAGAGCTTGGGATTAGGTTAAAATATTATTTAAGTGTATAATAACCCTTAAATAATATAACAATCATTATCAAACCCCATGTTATACAAAAATAATATAATTGTTATTTAATGTTGTGAACTTACTGGTGCAACGATAAATATTATTTTTTCAGCATGAAAATTAATATTTGTCACTAGACATAACCTTGGTATTCTCAATATTTTCTTCTGTATTTATCTAATACCCAAATAAATATTACATATTTATTAATAAATATCTATTTTATTCCCAATATGATGAATAAATATTTATTAAATAAATTAATTGACAAAGTAAATATATTTTATTCACAATATGGGGATTAAATATTTCATTAATTTAGGCGATCAATAATATGTGAATAAAATTATTCTATGATGTTAAAAAGAATATTTAATCAATTAATTCATAAAAAAATTAATTTAATTGGAATAAATAGATATACCTACAATATAAACCTCTAGAATTATTTCTCATTTTCATTAAGTGATCTTTAAAATTTTTAATGAGAAATAACATAATAATGCAATGTAGAAACTGTAGATAAAAACACACAGTGAATTGTAATCTATTTGACACAATATTTCATCATTCAGGTTTCATTTCGGTGTCATCAACCTATAAGATTCATATGTATTTAATTTACAATCTGAAATAAACACATCATTGAACCATAGACATTGAATTTAATGTGGCAGTTACATTTCAATCAATGGTTTAATATATCATCTTCTTATAAAGATGGAAAGAAAACATTTATCCAACTTATTAATTAAAAACACATCACTTAAAACACACCCAACTTATCCAACTTTACCATGTACTATTTTCTCATTGGTTTACAAAATACATCTATGTTTGTGCCTTTTTACATGAATTAATAATAATCTTAATGTTGACGTTCCATTTGAAATTCGTGTAGATAGAAATATTTGATGTCACATAAACATGATGAATTCTAACTAGTGGGTATATTTTCATAATATATATTCTTGGAGATTAACTTGTGTGAATTTTATAAGAATAAGTCTCATATTCTTATGAGTATTCTTACATGATAGGAAAAAAACTATGTTCCCAATAATATATAGTTATCTAACCAATGAACTATATTAAATAATATCATCATAGTATTTCAAGGATATTGTTAAATCAGGAAATTGTTATAAACTTTTCAATGTGATAGATATGGTAAGACATTGTTACATTAAATTAATTTATGAAATGAAAAATATTTAATTATAATTATTATTAATATTCAACTGTTATAATTTTGAAAATATCCAAAGTAAAAAAAAATTTCTATAACACAAACTCCAATATACTTCTACATGGACTAGAGAAAACAGCCTATGACGTTTTACCCTCTAGCCCTCACATGATGATCATGTTTATTATGAGACTTGGAATTCTTCAAGGGTTCCTCCATGTTTTCATTATTGGATATTCTTCTACCTATTAATTAACTTATTTGAGAAACAATATATAATTATATGATACTTCTTATATATGTTCTTCTTCCTCTCAGGAGACTTTGTAACTGTTCTTATGGCCACCTCTGCAGTATTATCACAAAATTGTGTGATATGATATTTGTTTCTAGGTTCCACATAAATCCATTTGATGGAATTTATTTTACATATAACAAATTTAGATTCCTTAGATGTTGTAAATACTCAAAATATCCGACAAAATCTGTAACCATAACCATCCTTTAGCACTTCCAACTCATAGTACCTCTATTCCAAGTGATGATATATTTTTTCTATGATTTAAAATTATCTTGACTATTTTGAATATAGAAATTAATTATCCATTGATGAAGATACATTCCACTATTACATATACATAGAAAATATACATATTTCACATCAGATACTTAAGGATATTATCAACCTCCATCCAATAGTGTTCATGTTGTTCTTCGTGATATCGTCTGACAAAACTTAAGGCATATGCGACATCCATCCTAGTATATTAAATATAAAACTTGACTAGAAAAATAACTAACACACATTTAATCCTTCTCATTCTCTATATTTACTCATGTGTATGAGGAAACATTTTCCAAGAAAGAAAAATGTTATATGGGATTGGATGGAATCCCCTCATAGATTGTTTCGCATTGAATCACTTCAGCATTTTTTCATTATATTTACCTCGAAATTGGTAGAGTAGCAATTTTTTTAAAAATAATTATGGATACTTCTCCCATGAATATATACTTAGTCACCTATGTTCTCAATGGAGAAACGTTCATTCAAGCTAGAATTAATAGACAAGACGACTGGTATTATATTTCCAATAATAAAGATGTAATCATCATATTATATTAATAAAAATATATCACTCCCTCAGTGGGGGGAGGGTGGCACATCACGTATTCATATTACTATCTCCCATTCCTCATTCATTTTAATATAATCCCCTCTCAGTTCTTTATTTGTGGATTTTTTCCATAATTTTTTTCTTCGGGTATGATATCAGATGGTGGTGGCTTCATTAGATCGGGTTAGCGGCTGAGTTGTTGATGTGTTTCTCTGTTGTGGCCCTATCCCAATTCTCGCTACTATGGATTATGATTCCATCATTAATTTCATATTTCTCCTTTCATGTTGGTTTCATGGAAACTTTTGGATGTTTGGTTTGACTGTCCAAAGGTTTTTCAGGAGCCTCATCCTATGTTGGAGACATTTTGGTCTATGATAGTGTTATTTTCTGTGTGTGATGAATCAATGTTTATTTTAAATATTCTTGTTCTAGTTTGGATTCTCATCATGGTTAGGACTCATTGATATCCCAATCACATCAAATCTACCATATATTCAACAATCCACTTCTTATATGTTGATATACTGGGAGAGGTAGTTTGTAGGAAGCTATAGCTTGTGATAGTCAAGAATCAATCAAGGATCATGTTGGATCATCAACATCAGCATTGTCCATTTCTTCTTTTAATCCAAATTTTGAATCTCATGTTTATCGAGTGACGATGAATATGCTGGTCTCTCACGAAATGTATTTTTAGATGATTCTTATGTTCCACAAGTGATGGTTTTATATGGTTGTATATGAAATTTGATGCTTCTTTGGTGAATATTGCGTTTTTTTGTTTCAGTGTATTTCATTTTGGGAGTGATGAAACTGATGTTGAAGTGGTTCTATATGTTTTATGATTTTTATAGTTTTGAATCAATTGTGGGATGATGACTAGTGGGTTCTCCTTGGAGGACATTTCAAAAAAGAAATCAATGTGGATCACGACTAATGATGTGACCCGATGGTATATGATTATTACTCATGACATATGATGAAGGTGGTAACACGATGGTATGAGATAGAGGTATTTATGGATAAATGATATGATGATCCATTTTATTATAATTTGAACTTTTGAATATGAAAACTCATATATGAATCTATTACTGATCAACCAAAAAGTAGTTTTTGAAAATAAATTAAAATTTGAATTTTTAGAAAATATGTGTTTCTTTCCACTCCATAATAAGGTATGTAATATTTTATTCTTATTTATATGGAACTTTTGTTAGTATAGATTATTTTTTTTAGTAAATATACCAAAAAGGAAAATTGAACACTTAAATAACTTATCATTGATATCATTATATACGAAAATGTGGGGTTCCTCCTTTAACATAATTCATTCCACATAGGTGTATAAGGAGGGGTGAGGTGATATAGTCACAAAATCCGATGAATAATAAATGGTTTCTTGATTGAGATATTATCCTCTAGGTTTTGAATATAGTTTCTTGATATTTTCACCAATCTATTTCTCAACATCATTCTTGAATTCCTTAAAACTGTCAAAATAATTCTACATATTCCTCAGTAAGTATAAATATCGATATCTACTAAAATAAATAATAAAAATAAATTAATATTGATTATCCAACCCTTTCATGAAATATAAATGGGATAAAAATATTGATATGAACTAATTGAAGAATCTATTTTGACCTTTCACCTTTTCTGCTAATTAGGTTTTATTCATTTTTTGTTTTAATCACGTTTGAGAAACACCATGTTTTTTTTATTCAAAGGGATCTAAATATTAATCCTCAAGTAATTTAGTAATCCACCATACATTTACATGACCTATCAAGTAATTCCTATGTTAGGTGTTGTATGAGTCATGTGAGTTAGTAACATTATTCAATTCCATTATAAGGTTCATGTAATAAAACTCTTAAAGACATTTAATTAAAATTATATTACTAAAAAAATATTATCATTATAAAATATGTAGTATATGTTCCCAAATTTGAAAATAAATCCTTATAAATCACGACTGGATAGAGAAATAATGATTTATGTAAACGATGTAATATAATAAAAAAATTCAAATACAATTTCACTGACATCATCTACACCAGTTAGTAGTACATAATAACCACATCAACATGTTTAGCTCTATTCGATACTATGGGATCTACCACACCTAATCAATTTTACTAAATACACTTGGTTCCTTTATTTAAATACATATATTAGTACGATATGTTTTATCTAATTAAAAAATATAGAAAAAGTAAAATTAAACTTAATAAAAATAAAAACCATAAAAATGTCCTTTCTTCTTTACCGAGATGTAGTTTTCTTTCCAATGAACTTCCTTCCACATATGAAATCAATAGTTTCCAATTTCTTTTTCATATCCCTTTATCCTTGTCTTCGTGGAAGGATATTTTGAATAAGATTTGATCTTATAGATCTTGACCTATCTATTCCTTTTAATCACCATAATAATGAGAGGTTTTCACTCTTTATCTTCTTATCAACATGGTGATATAATGTGAGAAGATATGGAGGATTGTTCTCTACATTATTCATATTAAAATTTTTAAAAAATATGGGGATTATATTAGGGGGTGTTGAAAGGATGAAATAAGTGCATCTTTTTTAGGAAATTTAAACCAAATTACATATACATTCTCAATGTAGCCAATGATTTTGACTACATGAGTTTCAGTGGGTTCCCCTTCTCCAATATAACACTGTAAGAGTTCCTTAGATATCTCAAACTATTTATATCTAGTTCTCCCATTGTATAATTCACATGGATTCTCAAGCATGATATAAGCATCCATGTTTTTGTGAGAATTCATTAGTTCACTAGAAATGGATTATATCATTGAACAACGAAATTATCCCATGATTCTCATGTGTTTATCATAGACTTCAAAAATTTCATCCCTCACCTCCTTTGTTGTAGGATCGGAATATGACGATTCTAATATGTAATATTTTCATTCATGGTGGAAAAGTACACATAAGTATCCAAACCACTCTTAGATATCATTACATGTGAATAGTTGGACTTAATCCAATATTAATTATAGGGATATTGTGGATAAATAACTTTCTGTTAATGTACAATAATAAAAGATAATATTAATAGTACTTCACTTGATTATAAAATATGTGTCATATAATGAATTTATTTTTTATTAAGTCTCTCACAATTTTAATGTGTCCCAACATCCCTCACCATTTAACAAGGAATTCTCCATAACAAATGAAATATGATTGGAAATGATCCGTATTTACATTTATAATTATGTATAATTTTACCACAAAAACCATAAGAAAGAATTTAAGTAGGCTATGTTGAAAGATGCGAGCATTCGGTATCATAATCATTTGATTAAACACCCCAATCAAGAAATGCAAAATCGTATTTCCTCAAAAATTTCCTCCAAATTCACATTGAATAGAATTTGGACATTAAATCCAATACATTTTCAGTTAAGTCAACCAATCATCTTAGTTGAAACACCTTTATAATAAAAAGTGTCACCAACATTGGCAAGAACTTACCCTTTAACTATAGTTCCATATTAATTTAAATGTTCAAAGTTTAAATCACTTAATAATAACATGAGTTATTGTGTTCTATTATGAATAAATATTTATTAATTTATCATTTACACGTATTTTTAATATTTCTTTGATTTTACATAAGTGATTAAACATATTTTAGTAAAAACATTCATGAAGAATCCAATCATTTTAATTCTATATTTGAACATTAATTCATTTAATTGTTTGATTGTGTTCTGTTATCCATATAATATATAATGAAAAAGGCATAAATAAATGAATGAACTGATCTTGATCTTGTCAAATTATTGATATGTTTATACAACAATAAATCAACATTTTTCAAAGCGGAAAACTCAATGTGTTAGTCTTATCATGAGTTTCATCATTCCACCTATCAATCAATGTATCACCTAGGTTGGAATTATTTCATTTAACACTTAAATTTAATACACGTGACTTAAGATTATTGTTTAAATATATTTATTCACAACTCAAACACAGTTTAGGAGAACGAAGTCATTGGTTAAGGGAAATTGCATAAATAACTTTGGTCATGTATGTCCTCAAAAATAAAAGACAGAGGCCAGAATTGTATGCCATCAATCTTAATATAATAATTTTTTATTTTAAACCCATTCAATAAATTAAATAAAATCTTAGCAATTTATACACAGGTCGTGATCACATTCATGAATAGTCATACACATGTAGTTAATATTAAAAATTAGAGTGGATAATATTCATTTATATTCATTCATTTTTGTTATGATAAATGTTATTTCATTAATTATTTATTTATTTACATTTTTTATTTATGACTATTTTAATTATCTATAAAGATAAAAATTATAAATGTATTCAATTATATAAAAATGATATGACCAATAATTATTGATAATTTTATTAAATCAATTGAGAAATTATTAATTATATAAATCCATTATTAAAAATTTTAACACCGCCGATTCCTACAATGTAATTTTGATGTTAATGGAGGAATTAATTATTTTAATGTAGTTTAATTATCTCCATTATTGGGTAACTAAATTGAATTTACTTACAAGGAACACATCAAAAGCCTCGTTTTATATGTACCTGAGATAAATGATTGGGGATTCGACATATATTTTGAACAGATTACATGTTGTGTAGCAACAAACATCACTCCATGTATCATGATTTTCATGTGAGCACACAACCTATCAATGGACCAAATGTATTCTATAGATGTAGGAGAATAATACATGTACTATAACTGCATGTTGAGTGTCCCACTAGAAGTGTGTTCATCTAACTCTCCAAATGACTAATTTTGTATCATTGATACATGAAATAATGAATTAAAAGCCATGTACTCTAGACGAACATCGTGTATTTATTTATTTCTATGTGGTGTTAGTCTCATGAATTTTTTACCATGTATTTCACCATACTACTATAACAAATATCACTACTAATCCTTGAAAACTACACGACATGTACGCTAGCTACACACTATGTAATCTGACAAGTTGTGTGACATGTTTTCTTAGTCAACACACAATGTGAAATAAATACACCGCATGTAATTATTTCTTGGTGTTTTTTATTCCCTACGACACATCTTTTTGTAGTAAACTTGGGTTCATGGTATAGAATTTGGCTACATGACATGTATTTTCAGGATCTCTAGCCAGAATCCATGGCCCTTTTTGATAGATCTCAAATTGCTCTTAATTTTTTATTAGTTGACTAAGAAAAAAATGAATAATGAATAGAGAAATTGAAATGTAAAAATAATGTTAATTAAATCATTATAAATACAGAACAATCTGAAAATTAAATATCTAACCAGTGATTTTCATATAGATCCATAAGAAAACAAATCATTAAAAAGATAAAACACCACCTCTCTAATACCACATGAATGTTCCTGGTGTAGTAGAAGCTCCTTAATGGAAAAAAGTAAAAATAATGTATTTATCATTTTGATGGATCATTTTAGAATTGTAGATTACATAAATTCCATGGAAAATGAAATTTTTCCACTAAGTATTATGATAAAATAACTCTGATCCTTGAGAGGATATTTTAATGTTAAATTTTTAATTTATCTATAATTTATCTAACGAAATAAAACATGATCTATGGAAATTTATGTTATATAAAATTTATCTTCGGAAAAAAATTTGGATTACATTTATTGTTATTATAAAATCCATGAGTACATTCCATCTAGCAGTGATTCTTGTGCCCTCCTTAGATCTCTGACCGACACTGATTGATTTAAAGGTGCTATCACATTAATTAAATCATCCTAAATTGTTTTTCATGGTCATTTAAAGTTTATTTTGTCTTTAATGAGTTTTTATAGATCTTGTTAGGTCCACTAGGCTGAATACCCTGAGAGGGGGGTGAATCAGGGTATGACTAATTAAAAATTAAAGCCCGTTCTGATCTTGTTTTGCTGTTAAGAAAAACACTCTTCTCTATCTTTCCTGTTGCACAATATATACAGAATGTAAAGCAAGCACAGGACATATCAATTTTACTTGGTTCACCGCTAAGGGCTACGTCAAAGGAGCATACGCCGACAGGTTGTCGGTCGTACCAAGTCCTCTAAACTTCACTAGATGTGGATTACAATGTTCGGGCTAGATCACTTCTATGCCCATGCTCACTGCCTATACAAGAGTTAGGGTCAGCTCACTGCTTTCCCAAGGTTCACTCCCTATTTCTCTCTCTATGGCTCACTGCCAGTGGAGAGGATCACCTTCTTCCTCTTCCTAAGCCCACTGCTCTGTGAAGGGAATCAACTCATAGTTTATAGACCTGTAGGTCTCTTCATTTGCATGAAGTAATGCATCCTTAACTGTATATAGATGCTCTGTTGAAGTCCAACTTTCATCCACTGATGAATAACTCTTTGCCTCTGAACACTGGGAAATTCCTTTTGGAAACACCTTCTCAAAGCACCATACAATGCGAAGCTCCAAATTTCGCAAAGCTCCTGCCTTTTCACGAAGCTCTCTCACGAAGCTCTCTTGCGAAGCTCTCTCGCGAAGCACTCTCGTGAATCTCAACTCCTTGCAAAGAAACTTCTCTCGCGAA
Source organism: Viscum album (assembly GCA_963277665.1). Lineage (NCBI taxonomy): Eukaryota > Viridiplantae > Streptophyta > Magnoliopsida > Santalales > Viscaceae > Viscum > Viscum album. The sequence goes on from OY728138.1 coordinate 1,452,426,007, forward strand.
GCTCACTGAGCCAGCGCGGAGAACACAACTTTCGCAGAGCTAGAATAGCCACCGCGAAGCTCCCCTTTCGTGAAGCACACTGCCTTCGCGAACCACCTCCGCGTACCGAGAGCAATGGATTTTCTCTGAAAATTCTCTCTACTTCGCTCGAAGGGGTCGGCCTCTGTTTATAGGTGATTCCACCGACCCTCATCCCTTCCACGCGAATTCAATGCCACGTCATCTCAAATCGCGAAGCTCCAAAGTTTCCGCAGGAATTCTGTCCAAATCGCGAAGCACCACGGCTATTTTCCGTTCGCGGAGCTTGACGTAGTCGGGAAAAATCACTGTCAACTTACCTTCGCGTCTTCACTGCGAAGCTCCCTCGCGAAGCCCAACATTCCTTGGCACCTTCGCCGCGAAGCTCCCTCGCGAAGCCCAACAATCCTTCCCGCCTTCGCCGTGAAGCTCCCTCGCGAAGCCCAACATACTTTCACCGCCGTGATGCACTTCAGCCTCTGGCGTTCACGAATCTTGACGTAATCGCGAAGCATCACCGCCTCCATTCTTCTATTCTTCGCGATTTCCAAACCATGCATCCTATCTTCGCGAAATTCATGCCTTTGCCATATTAAATTATGCTCTTCATGGAAATCCACTTTTCACGATGCTCACTAAACTCCAAATTTTGGACCCCAAAAATTTGAGAAACACTGGGAAACGGCGCCACCTTGTACTGCTCTTTTGTACCGCCTCCAGATCGTCCTTTTCTTTTTCATCGTTCTTTGTCAACAAGGATTGTCAACAACTTCTTGGGAACTCGACAAATATCCATGAAAACCCTCTTTGTCAACAAACACAATCAACCCAAAAATACTGCAATGTTACCTTGAGGGATTTTTTCCCAACAGATCTACTCCTTCTTGAAAGTATGAGAGAAATGAGGAGTCTAGAGATAAATTTTTTGTGTATAATGAAACTCAATTCTAGATTAATCCTATAAAACAGACAAAAATATCTATTTATAGAATATATATATCAAGTTAAATTAGTATTTAATTATATAGAAACCATTAAATACTATATTAATAATTATGAAATATCATTCCATATATGATTATTATTATTATTATTGTTGTTGTTGTTGTTGTTCTCTAACTATATAAATGTTAATAATTATTTTTTTGGCTCCAAAATTTATATTTATAAATGTACATAGTCGTTGTCTACTCAATTCCTTACTATGAATTTACCAAATACCTAACTAAATATTAAATATTTATTCATAAATAATTATTTTATTATTACTATACCAGTAAATAATTTTTAAATATTTGTTAAATAAAAAAATATACATTATTCACAATCTAGTGACTAAATATTTATTTACTTAATGTGATCAATAAAAAAGAAAAAAATTATATCCTTTGTCATGATAATACTATTTAATATACTAATAAAATTAAAATATATTTTAATTGACATCATCATAAATACATATCATGTTACCCTATAAGATTCATTCTCATAGGAATTAGGCTGGCCCACCTAGATTCCAAGATTATTGAATTGTAATGATTAAAGGCACCACAGAGAAATAAGTTAATGTTCCAACCTAAAAAACCACATACCTATGATCAATATGAAATATAATCCATTTTCAAAATATCTCATAAATAATTTTGTGAATTTTTTCCATCAACCTATATACCTGATACGTCTTTCATTGAATATTTGACATAAACCTGTCATTAAACCATATGCATTGAATATAATGTTATAGTTTCATTTCAATAAAAGGGGTGAGATATCTAATTACATAATCATATAAGGTAAAATCATTTTTTGACTTATTAATTAATAGCACACCCCTCATGAAACACCTAATGTATAAAATTTTCCATGAACTATTCTAGTTATTGTTTGTAAAATACACACATATATATATACAAGTATCAACATGAAATAATAAAAATCATAATGTCTAAGGACCATTATGCACGTTCTCAAATAAAAATATATAATTAAATATAATCATGTTGAATTCCTAGTGGATTTTATTTTCTCAAAATCTACCATATCAGATACTACCATGTGTGAAATTCATGATAGGAATCCCCTATTACTGGATGATGTCCCTTCACATCCCATAACATTATGACAATTAGTTGCCTCCTCTCAATCATCTGACTTGGATTTCTCTAAGATTGATCTGGAAAATGACTCCTCTTATAGGGATTCCTTCCAAATTGTTAAGAATTTGGATATAAATGAGGAACGTGAAGCTTTGATGGATGATAATGAAATATATGCTTTATTAAAATACTAGAATGGGGAAATGATGGTTGACGACTACTTAAAACTCAAGAAGAGAATGTTCCTTAGAGTGGTGGATGAATTTAATAGTAATATTCATTTTTTTCAATGATATTCCATGGGAATAATAGTTGTTTTCAATCAATACTTTATGATTTGATTTTCTAATATTGACATGCAACTATCATGCTTGGACATTGAGGACACTTTTCTGTTTCAATCTCCATTTTTTGATCATATGTCACAGTAGATTGTATTCATGGATTGAAATTTGTTGGTTTCAATTTAGTCTATTGTTTATCAGAATTCCCTGTTTTTCTCACAAACATATGGAGAATTGTAGTTTGTCTAACATTAGGATCACATGTTGGTTGTCATTTCTACTAGTCTTCTTACTGATAGATGTTGATGTGGTTCAGAAACATGAAACAGATTCTTCTTGAGTCCTCAGGTCTGGCCTGCTTGGTTGGCTGGGAGTTGATTGGTATTGGTGCTTTCTATCTATATATTCTTGTGGTTTAATAAAAAAATCACTTACATAGACTCTTAGTTTATACTGATCTAATGTAGGAAACATCTTCACATGTTTCATATTCTGATGTGGGGTGCGAAGGTGGTCATTATTACCGGATGTTTTTCTGTGTATTGTTGGAGTTTTCAAAACAACTTTTTGTTCCACTAGTTTGATGCAGTCTGCAGTATAGTTGAGATTGGATGGTCTCTTTATGGAAAAAAAAGAATTATCTCATGAAACAAAGGGGATGTCTGGAAACTCCTCTTTCTTTTCTACTCTATTTTTCATTGCCTAGCCTGAATTGTCTCTACAAACTTGGTTATGGTGTAAGCATACAACACCTCATGATTCAATTGTAAAATATTGATTTAATAAATTCTCGAGACATTGAATGGTTTTCTAGTTCATGTCACTTTCATAAAAAAATGTAAAACAATGTAAAAAAACATGGATCAGGAACACGAACTCTAACATTTTTTTTCTCTAATAGTCCTCCACAAGGTATATTTTGTTTGATTTTCCCCTTTAAATAAAGGTTAATCTATTATGGTAGTCATCCTAGGGATGGAATTCATTGTGAAGGTACTCCTTTTAATTATATTCTAATTTTACAAGAAGGAACCTCTCTTTATCGATGAAAACATGAGAAATTCCTCTAAACATGAGGAATTCAAGAGGTTAATGATAGAGTCTCCAAAAACCCTATCTCTAATGAGAAATATCCTTTCTCAACCAGAATATATTGCAAGGAAATGGACATTATCATCACCACAACTAGATTTATTACTTTTCAACACATCTATAAAGACTATAATTGATATAGAACCAATTAACTAGGATGTCATGAAATTAAATCATTAGACATATCAATTAGATAAGTATATCATAGAATATAAATTTTATTCTATAATAATGGGAGAATAACTTCCAAAAGAAGACAGACTAGACAAGTTTTGGCCTTGATCCACTCCTTAGTATGACATTTTGAAGGACTTAAAATTGGAATGTTTAAATCATATTTATTTAAATTTGTCGAAGAACTTTAATAATTTAGAGCTAAAATACACAGCATATATAGAATATGAAAATCAGAAGAAGGTGACTGGATATATCATTTTTAGATTGAACTATACTCTATTTCAATGGAACTATGTCTAAAATTTTTAAAGAAATGTATTGATATTCACTATGAATAAATTAATGTTTTAAAGATTCCATGTAATTTTTTTAGATGCTTGATTTAATGTTCACAAAAGATCATTGACTTAGAAAAAAAGGTAAATAATTAACTATTCCCCCTAATCAGTAATTCTTTTCACTAGAAGTCATGTAATATTACCATTTTAAGTCATGTTTCAACCTTAATATCTTTACATTCTAGTCATTCTTTTTAGTATTTTCCCATCATATCCAAATCCGGGAAATAATAAACCCATTAGTAATGATATAATTACATACTTCTATATCTGGCCACTAAAAGGTAGAACAATATTCTCATATGAGAAAATAAAAATCATTAGATGAATCACATCCCATAATAGAAAGCATATCCAATTAAGAACATGCACTACATCCATCACATGATCAAAAAAAATCCCTCAAAATTAGAATTTAAATGAAGTAGGTACAATAGTATTAATATTGAAGAAACCCTATCCAGTAAGTCTAGGGGAATTTTTAACACTGATGTCAATGATTTTAAAATCATTGGAATAATAAATATTTTAGGGAGGATGAACCCAGTCCACCCCAACCTATTGGCCTGGGGTGATTTTTGTCATAATATTATCTTATGCCAAAAATATCAATCTTCTCCATAAAGGGAGGCACATCATAAGAGATAGCTTCATTGTTTTTCTCATCATGTGACCCATCTTTCTCTTTAGTATTTCCCTTGTCAAGGGTGTTTGGATATTATATCAAGATCAACATCAAAAAACATATTCATGGGGAAACAAGGAAGCAGAAGACATATCAGTTCTTAGGTAATAATCTTAAATGTTCATCCAAAAAATAAAAGTTCTGTGAGAGTTGTTATTTTCCACTTGATAGATATTCAGAAAGAGACTAATATCTATATACTTTTAATAAATACATAGTTCCAGAAACACACAATTCATTATTAAAAATAATGGGAATAAACCACATATATTACATGTAACATGGTAATAGTGTTGAAGATCATGAAAAGAAAAACACTGACCAAACTATATTACACATTGTGATACATTATGGAGGCATATCTACTCATCAATAGATTTAGACCCATAATTTGGGTCCTCCAAAAAATGTTTTCTTACCACCTCATTGGTGGGCCTCAACCAATGAAAAGTGAAAGGGTGGGGCTATATCCCACCCACTATTAGAATACGTTTATCACCACACTATAAAAGGCATATTTTATCAATATGAAACATATATAAATGATACTCCCCCTGACTATCGATCTTATGTATAGTGAAAAAAATAGTTGATATTTTTTTCCTAAATAAAATATTTAACATCACATAAATAAAATTGAAAATACTTATATTTATGAGGAAAATTATATACTATAGATTTTAAGGAATATGAAAATTTTAAACAAAAATGTTCTTACTTAAATATAAATTATTTTGAGAATCTAAATTCATTCAAGAAAACTCTTACTTTACTGAAATTAAATCTAATTATTCAATACATGTCTCCAAAATAAATCCTTTCCATCTAAAATACATGTTAAATATTTTAAAAAATGGGGTGAGAAAAATTATAATTACGGGGTTTAAAATTCAAAATATCAATTTTTATAAAACACAATAAAATTAATTTTGAAAATAATCCCTTCAAAAACTGAGAACATTATTTCAAATAAAAAATTATATATTAAAAAATATTAATTTATCCTTAAAAATCCATATTTATTTTATAAAAAATAAAATTCAAATCATTTATTTGGAAAATATAATACTAAAACAACATTCATTAAAAACCATGAATTGAATAATGAATATGAATCTATTACAAACAATATGTTATTAACAATTGGAATAATTAACTAATTATTATTACAAATTATCCAATGATTTATTAGAAAAACACTCCATAAGCATGGAAAATAAAACTATGAGTCAACATCACACATTTAATGGTATATAGGGTCTTCCCATCACATGGTTGAAAAAATTAGTTGAAGTTTTCACACACTTTGAATCTCTCTTTTTCATACAGTCCATGTTCCAAATTTGTAAAAATATTTTATATCATGAATGTTAGATTTGTTTTTCACATGTTATTTCCATCAAAAATTAATTCCCAAATCAATAATCTGGGATATAATTATATATAAGTATGTATATATATATATATATTCTTATGAATATTTAATTATAAGAAACATAATTAAATTTGTATACTTAGATCTATTCACAGTCATATATATAAAAATGATCATAATAAAATAATTCTTGGTCGTGAAATAGTACATACAACAATCCCATCCTTGGAAAAAGATATTTATAAAAAAAATATTTGAAAAATTAAAATTATTTTTAATGAAATGCTTTTTAGATATAATGATACATAAGAAATGAAAGTAAGACATAAGATAATGATTTTAAAATCCCTAAAATAATCATTAAAACTAAAATATTTAAAATAAAATCCAATTTCAAAAAAAAAATTAAAAAATTTCATTGAATTGAAAAACACTTTTTTAGAAAATTATAATTTTGAAATATGTGACCCCATTACAATAGGGTTTTGGAAATTTAGAATTGGAATTTTGAAAGCGTTTTTATAGAAAAAAATGCATTTAAAATAATAATAAATGATAAATAAAATTATAATTTGAAATTTAATTTCTCCATACTAGATTATAATTAAGGTTTCCTGGAATAACGTAAACGTTTATATTCCTCTGCATATAATATCGTTGTCCATATCTCTCAAACACTATGTAATTGAATTTATTCTTTTCATAGAACATGGAAGAGATTTTTCAATAGAACAATCTATGAGAAAGATCTGTTTATATAGTCCAACCTCATTGTGTGTAATATTATTTAAATTTTATTAAAATAATTAAATTATTGTGGAGAAATAAGAGTGTTTCTACCTTACAAAAGGGTTCATTTCACCTATTTAAAAATATTCAGTTGACTTTAGCTGACTTGTGTCCCTATAATGTATTCCCTACTTATAATACACGCATTTTAAAAACTTTCTATACTATGTGTGGATGAAAAAATATTTCCATATTTATGAGTGTGTGTCTATGTTTCATTGTTTAAGGACACACAACAATCACTGATACAAGAATATTTTTTGGCTCTTTATCATGGCCCACATACATTGTTTTTCATATTTACTATTTCTGTTTCAAGAATTGTAATATTTTATTTATATATACATCTATATATACTTATATATATATATATATACTTATATATCTTACAATAATAATATGGTAAATAATACTCTCTTAAGTAGTGTTGAATGATAAAATCCAGACATATGTGTTTCTAAAATTTTTATTTCCAAGTATTATGTATTTATATTTTGGATTTCTTATGGTGGTATAGGACTAAAGGAAGGGATAAAAGGAGAACGAATAAAATTAATGGAGCCCCATTCCAGCAGGTTCCAGTAGCTTCCCAATGTTACTAGTACAAAATACCTATTCTATCCATAATCTACTGAAAAAATGTTATGATCATGAGGAAACATGGGTTCTGTCTGGGTACCACTAACTGGTAGGTTGCTCCATTCAACTATTAATTAGCCTGAAGAAAGAAAAACATGTATTCATTAGAGGCCATCAACCTCAGCCTCTTCCATCCCACAATTGATAGAATCAACCCCCAAGGAGAGAATAATCCTCGTAATCCCCTTACAGAATATAAATACACATGTTTAGTGCTTGAAAGGAAAGAGTTAACTTTTGAAAAGCATATACTTCCATTTTTTCTTTATATAGATCCCTCTTGTGATTCTTATTTTATTAAATGTCACTTCTAATTAGGTATCTCCCTATATCTCTCATGAATTTTCTCACATAATCGTTGTAATGTGTGCATGGAGTGTGTACTTTAATGGAATTTCACAAAATCTAGTATCTTCTTTGTTGTTTTTTTGGTTCCTCATTGTTAATTAAATTGAGTGGTTGTTAGTACATTTATGGAAATTAAGAAGGGTTATTTGGTTCTTAAATGGTAATCAAAGTAAGGTTATTGGGTTCTCAACACCATAAGTGAGAGAATATGTGATCACTTCCTTTAATGTGATGGATATAAATTTATTTCATGGTATTTGAAACATGGTATTTACATTTTAAATGGGTTTCATGGGTGATTTTGAACCCCATGGAGTAGAAATATTCAAAAGGATTTGGCGGTAGAGATATAGGCACCATTTAATGGTGATTGTAGGACATCATTATCAAACTCTCTTGTTTTATTTATTTTATTTCTTCGCCACTAAATCATTTAACTAAAATTTTATTTCAAAAATATTTTATAATTTCTTTTACTTTATGTGATTAAATTCTATCAAACATAGTTTTAGTTTATATATATTATATAAATAGATTTCATAACCCCTATTTCAATACTTAATTAGTACAAAAATTCTTATTATAGCCAACATTGATTTCAAAACCATAATGGGTTACATTGAATGATTAATTAAGGATGGTCTATGCCTCAAATGTCTAGAGTTCTCCTAAGGGAAAATATATGAGATGTTCCCATTATTTAGATGGAACCAACTGTTGTAATTGGATTAAAAGAATATTTAAATATCTATGATGTATACAAAATCCATTTTTGAGAGATATTATGCATTGTTATACCCTTATGCATGAAAATGACGAAAAATAATCCCATGATGATGTAACAATGTTTGAGATTAAAGTACCAATAATGAATGTTCTACAATGTGGGTTAGATAAAAATTAATTTAATAAAGTCTCCATGTTTAAAACCAATCATGAAATTTGATGTCATAAAAATAATTCATACTGATACTAATAATGTATTGTATACTAGGATAGACATGAACCACCAAGATTTTTAAAGTTGTAGGATGCATACACATGAATGTATAACTGTAGTTTTTACTAGATTCACAGGTATTTGAAATGGAAAAAAATCTTCAAGAGATTTTCTATAAATAACAATGATTGTGAAGACGATCCTTTATGTCATTACATGTTCATAGGAACCCAAAGTGAAGGTGATTACAGAAGTGAAGGACATCAAGATTATGTTAGTTGAAGAACTCATATTGTCACCCATGACCAATGTGATTACAATAAAAAGGAAATCCATGAATGATGTGAAAAAGGTCTAGGATAAAAATAATAGAAATTTCATCAAGTAAATTGATGAAAATTAATTTGGAGGCGTTATAATCTTCATCAATTTGTTTAGAATATATGTAAGTATATTAAAAGTAATAAATACAATTATAATGTCAAAAAGGAGATAAAAAAATATGAGAAATAGATATAGTGATAAGGTTTCAATAAAACAAGTGACATCAAGTTGGAGTTTCCCTTATCCAAAAGGAAGTTTATGGAGAGGAATGAATGTTATAAGGAGTTGATAGTAAAAATTTATAGTGCTTGTGACAAATACCTCTCTTCCTCATCCAATATAATTTATGAAAGTGCCAAGTGACATTTTTACAATAATTAGGTAAACTCTCATAGTTATTCTATTTATTTATTTAATTCTTCTGATTCCTCTAGAAATATTTTTTTTAATCACTTAAATATGATGAAAAATAATTAATGGGAGGATTTTTTAAACCCACCAAAAAATTGAAGTAGCGTAAAAAGAAATTTAATCTAGTTGTGAGTGAGAATAAGAAATTATATAAATAAATGTAGGATTTATCCTAGAAATTAAAATTGTAATGAGTACTTCAAAAATAGAATTAATAATTGAATAACTAAAAAAATTTATTACCATGTTCACCAAAGGGGTGAAAAATTTGAATTCCTAACATCATAGGTAAGGTAATAATATCCCTATTTAAAATTCATTATAATCTAAAAATACATTGAATATAATTATTATAACAGAAAGTTATCAACATAAATTTTTTAATTATTATAACAATATTACACACATACTTTTGAATGAAATTGAACATAAGATTGATATGGTAGATTGAAATCGGTCCACCCCTCCTAAAAAATTTATTAAGAACTTGTCACATTACATATAGAAATAAATATCCAAATAAAATTTATGTTTTAAAATATTTATTTTCTAACATTTATGGACCAAAATTTTAGGTGATAAAATATTTATATTATTGATTTTTCATATTTGTAATATCTCAAGAGAATTCCAAATGAGCTATATGGAAAATTGTTTGTGGGTTCTTGATACATTTATATTATTTATTCTTAAATAATTCTTTATTATTAAAATTATTTTAAATTCCAAATTGATCAATTATTTAATTGTTTTTCTATTTTATTATAGAAAATATTTTTATAATATATTTATAAATTATAGAATAATATTATTTCAATGTATATTTACTTAGCTTTATTAAATTATTCCATAAATTGAATTTTTCAAATATTAATTATTTATGAAATTTTTTCAAAATTGATCTTTAATTTTATTCTTCAATTATAATAATATGTGATCTTATTTATATTTTAATATAAAATTATTCAAACTCAATTTATATTTTTTAAGACATGACATTTCAAAATCCAATCATTTTTTTGAAATTATTGTTATTATTTTTCAAATCATTCCAGATATACCAATTTGAATAAAAAAAATTTAATTAATCATTAATGATTTATCATGTCTAAATCCCATTATATTAAAATCATTTTATTTTATTAAGGGGAAGTCTAAAATAGATTGATTAGGTTTATTTTCATTTAATTTTATAAAGTATAATAATTTTCCTCTCATTTTAAACATTCAACCATTATATTTGTTTAAATATTCTATATTTTCTTCTTAAGAACCATTTAATTATATTATTCATTTGAAATTTTCATCACTATAATATTTATAAAATAATTTTATTTTCAACTTGATATAATGTTTTAAATCATTTATTGATTTTATATCACTGTTCAATTTGATTAAAAAAATTAAGATCATTTTTTCATATATCAGTTTTTATATTGAGGTGATTGATTCATTTCCTTCACTCTCATTGGTGGGTTTTACTTATTTAAATTTGTTTTCAATTATTTTGATGGTACCTATGCTTTTAAAAGTACACATCAATTATGGGGGTGAATAAACAATTAAAATCTACAATTTTCCTTTCAAATTTTAATTTCAATGATTTACAATTTTTCTAAATAATATATGTGTGTAGTTTTAAATTCATAAAATCACTTTTGAAAATTATAAAATTCTAGTAATTGAAATATTATTTTAATTTATAATTTATCTGAAATACTATATTAATAAAAAAAATCTTGAACATAATTTCGAAATAATTAATGCTCTTCTGTAGTATTAATTGCAATGCAGAAAAATATCCTTTTTCAATTCATTATGAGACACAATTTTTAATTTTTAACTATTTGGTATGTATTATTTTAGTATTATAAATATGATTTATAATATTAATAGTTTCCATGAGTTAGAATTCATTTTCTATTTTAATATCTCTTGATATAATAGATATTAGTTATGAAATACTCATTTCAATTTTTTCACTCTTATCTTTCACCTCATTTTTTCATGTATGTGTTTCTCTGACCCATTATCATGACTTTATTTATAATATCGTATTGGGTGTTGTATATGATGAAATTAAATGTATTATTTCACGTAAATATTTTCATTGTTATGTTTTTAAATCATAAAATAGGTAGATACTTTTGATGTCAATGTAATCATTGGTTTTACGGGGGAAATGTCATATTTTTGTGAGGTATCTTAAATTATTTCAATTATTTTGAAAGTTTAATGTTTTTGAAATGTAAATATTCTTGAAATTTGAAAATTTTATAATTTATTATTTTTAATAATCAAAATGGGGGATAATTTTTTTAATGAAAATTAAATCCTATTTAAATCCATTTTTATATTCCATTACAAAATTTATTTATTTATTATAAAAAATGATGTGTTTTATTTCATTATGAAATCTTGAAATTCACTTTGGATATAATCATTAATATTACATTATTCCAACCTTTGTATTATTAATTTTATATGTGTTTGTGATCATAAAAAAAGGAGAGAATATTGTATATATCACTCTCTTATGTAGTTTTGATTGATCAAAAATGCTCAATTTTGCTTCCAGAATTTTAATTTCATACTCTTTAGTATCAATATTTTTATAGAAAATTCATCATTATACCACACCAAAAAATGGGATCAAAAAGAGAAAAAAAGAATATTTTCTGATACCCTTGCTTGAATGTTCTTGAATTGTCCTAGTAGTTACTACCAGATTGTCAATGGCACTTGGACATAACACCTATTCTATATATGTGTCATTTTGTAGTTTGTGACACCCACTGGATATCTGGTGGTCTTAGGATAAAACAAATATTCAACATTGGAGGTTATCCCTTAGACCCAGTTCCTATAAAAATAGATAAAATTAACCCCAAAGGCCACAATAAACCTTCCAAACCTCCAAGATACTATAAATACACCTATTTGGGTTATTTGAAGGATAGAGTTCACTTATTCAAATATTATGATTCCATTTTTCATTTTATGAATCTCTCTTTTTATTATTATTGTATTAGTATACTCTTTTAATTCTATATCTCAATCTCTCCATATCGTTATTTTCTTATCTAATTAATTATAAATAGAAAGTGGATTGTCTATGTGAAAGGGATTTCATACTAGTATATAACTTTCTTTTTGTTCTTTAATGGTTCGTAATGTAATGGATATTTGGTTATTTCTTGGTCCATAAAGTAAGGGGAATTTGGTTCATTCTTGGACATTATGGTAAGGGTATTGGGTGCTCACAAACATAAGAGTTGGGATAGCAGATCATTACCTTTATAGTGATTGAAATTGGTTACTATCTTGGTATTTAATGTAAGGTAATTACATTGTAAATGTTTTTTATGTTTATTAATGATCCTAAGTGAGTATAAATCCTCTGAGGGCATTTGGTTGGAGATGTAGGCCCCTTTCACGGGGGATCATTGGATATCATTATAAAAATAACTTATATTCATTATTTTTTTTCTAATAAACTAAATCATTTGGTTTATATTTCTATTATTCATAACACTTATAATTTCATTATTATAGAAATTTTTTTAATTATATCAATGTTAATTTTTGTTTCATAAATGTTTTGAAAGGAAATTCACCCATATTTTCATCATTACTCATAACAATAAAGACATTGTGAGTGACAGGATGTTGATGATAGACAAGAAGAATTAGCGCACAACTTTATCTTGGACACCCCTTTCCTTTAAACCCATGTTTCTCTAGTCATCATAGATCAAGTGTTTTCTATCATCTATGGGTGATGTTGATGTACTATAATAGAACCCGTGGGGGGAATAATATGATTTCTTGTTGTCCACTAGTGCAGAGGTAGTTGAAAGATGTCAATAAGAATTATGTGTAGTGAATAAATGTTGGTTAGTGGAGGTAGAGGATTATAGGTGGTCACAAGATGTGGTCATGGAAATGGGGAAGATGATGACCCCATTCTTTGTTATTTTATTATTTTGAATGTTTATGTCATTTTTTAAATCATTTTTTCTTAAGAATATTGTTTTATATATATTGATTATAAATATATGAATATACTGAACATATATATATATATATATATATATATATATACGTATGAAATAACATTGTAATATCAAATATTTTTTACAAATATAATGTTAACTTTTATAATAGATTATATATACATGTGTGTGTGTATGATTATTATTATAGTTAATGGTTTACCATATATATATATATATATATATATTCGTTAATGTGTTCTCTGTATCATGCACAGACACACACACAGACATGTATATATTTATATATATTTAAATCCACTTTAACACATTTATTGCATTTCATACATATATCTCAAATATTATTTTAATTTTATTATATAAATCTTAAATTAAAATTATATATATCATACTAATTATATCACTTAGATCAACTATATTGTCTAATTATAATTCTTGCATCTTAATTATATATAATTTTTCATTCCACTAATATGTATATTCCATATGATGTATATAATTCTAATTTTATTATATATTACCAAATAATTTGATTCTCTTATAAAAATATATCAACATCTTTTTTATCAAATGATTTATAATCATTAAATTTGATTTTATATTTATATAAATATTTTAATATTCAATATGTAATAATATTTTCATTTTAAATTACTCTTTAATGATAAAGGGTTTTTTTGAAAATCCACAAATTTTATGTATATTTTCTTCATATTAATATGACTCATCTAGATTTATAAAATAAATATTTATTATGGTTAAATGTTAAAAATGTATACTTAAATAAAAAATTATTTCTCAATTTAATTTCAATAACACAAAGATATATATATATATATATATATTCAGAAAAAATATAATAAAATTAAAATTAAAATTTTCAATAAATCCTTATCAAATATTGATATTCTATAATATGATTATTTCATAACGTTCACTAAATAAACTATATATATATAAACAAACTTGGGTCTTTAAATTTTACAACCTAAATAAATTGTGTCTTGATACTATAAGTAATCTATGATAAAATTATACTCAAATTATCTGAAGAATAAAAATATATATTTATTAATTATATATATGACTACATCAATGTAATGTCGCAACCCCAACATCCCAAATATGGTGCATTATTTTTTTACAAGTCCATGATTATAATGAATCAAATCCGGAAGCACTATTCAGTTTAGCAGTCCTGGAATGTCAGAATACATACGTAATACACATAATACAATGGGAAAAGGAAATATAATAATGATACAGAATAAAATAAAATAAACTACACCCTTTAATACTTGTTCAAATATTTCCCCTTCATTACCTAGGGAAATGAAATATAATAATGGTGAACTCAAATGCCCTTTTAGGGTATGTAATGTGGATGCGATAATAAATCATTGAGAATAAATTAACATGGAAAAGTTAATAACAAATAACAAATGCCATTAAAATAAATAGGTATATAAAATGTAATATAGAAGTGTAATAAACTAAAAAACAATCCATTTAATCAATGAATTTATAATTAAATGTTTCTATAAATTTTATGACACAAAACCACATTCCTGAATAATAACTGAAGCTAAATGATTGAAATTATTTAATATTGGATGTTATGTTTCCTAGGTCCATGGAATTACTATTATCCATACCTTTCACAAGACAATTTTTCTATCAGGTAAAAACCCATCTTATTTTTTCAATTATTCTATTTCTTGACACTATAGATGCATCGAGGGGATATATATAACTATGGCCGACCCGTATCATACCAGATTAAATCATTCCTCAAATTCATGAACAATGTTCCTTAACAAAATATCTATATGAAATAAAATATACATACTTATAAATAATTCCTCATTAAAGGATAATTAAAAATAATATTTTTTACATTAATCAATGTAAATACCATTGAATTATCATAAAAACAATCTTGTGGAAAGTGAAATTTAAAATATTCTCATGTGTCCCACACCACATTGAATTCATTAAACCATAAACGATATGAAGGAATAATATTAAATAAATCATTGAATATCATGAGGGTAAGTAGATCTGTGATATAACATGTTAAATTTTATTAAATACACCAAATAAATGTTAATTGGTACATAATAACAAATAAGTCTCAATGGAATGTAAATTGAGACGAAATCCCCTACCTTAAAATTATTTTTTATGGTCTTTATCCTCCGGTATAGTGGTTTAAAATAGTTTACTAACCTATAACATAACAATAATATTTTCCATAATATCATATATTATATTATTATAATATATTATTATCCTGTTGTTAACACTCATTCATTATTTTGACTATTTCGGTTGTTAATTTCCATGTTTTATCATGTATATTTGCAATTGTTGATTATATTTATTAATATTTTCATCATGGTTTCATAATATCTATAATTTATATAATGATTTAATTATCATATATATTAATTACATATTTCTTTATAACAATCTATGGTGTTTGGAGATAATAAATGAAATTCACTATTCTTCGAGATGGTAAGTCATACATATGAATGAACGCTCCTTTCGTATCATTGTTGTATTAAAATAAGGAAACGTAAATGATAAAAATGTATATTATAATTTCAATAAAATATTAATGTAATATTTTTAATATATTTTTATTTTTATCATCCTTAATATGTTCCATGTACCACATGCACAAATCACATCTCACTGAGGGGTCGGTTGTCCAAACTTCCACAAGCGATGTTATTGTATTTACATAAAATAGATTGTGTATAGAAATGTGGTATAAAATAATTAACGAAGCGTGAAGATACAATAAATATCATATATATCAAATATAATAATATTGTCCATTTTAATGACCACCATGATAGGTGGAAAAGGAAAAATGAACAATCATCATTTCATGAGGCAGTAGTTCACCATACACGGAAAAAATTTGGTTGTTACCCTTTAGATGAATGCGTGTGTAAATATAGGTAGAAAAATTTTCATGAAATCATCATATTATATTTTTGTACTATTTTGGTTATAAAATAATTGATCAATAATATTATAGGGAGTGGATAATGGAAATGAAACTAAAATGATTTAGAGAATACATTGCCCCTTAATTAAGTAACTATTTTTGTTTGTACCAAAAGGATTAAATGAATAGAGTATTGACAAAAGGGAGGCATCAAGTTATATTTGAAGGATTTTCTAACCTATTTTAGTAGATCTATACCTAAAATAATTGTTTTAGAGGTGTGATGTAGTGGGAGTGGTAGTGGCCTTTTGTTGGGATGGTTGAGGACTCACTAGGAATATTTAGAAATCAGTATGGTGTACTCTTGTTATTAACAAACAAAACAATACCAAACAAACTAAACTCAACAATTTGATTTTTATGTTTGAGTTATTTCTATCCAATGGGTTTAGTAAAATATTATAGATCATTTGGGCCCTTAAATTAAATGTTTAGTCCTTTATAAAACCTAATTTTTACCTTAATAATTTTGATTAATTTCAATTACATTCACTAATGTTTTTCTATCAAAAACAAAGTTGGAATTATTAGACATTATAAATTAAGGTGATTATAAATATGGACTCCATTCTATCAAATTACCATCATATAAGGGACAGAAATATATTTAAAATTCCTCTCATAGGTAGGATGACAATGTATGGTTTTAAAATAAAAACATACAATATTTTGTTACGTTTTTTATAGTCGTTTTAATGGTGAAATTAATCTTAATGACCTATATTTAATTAATTGTTAAAAATATTATATATTTATTATTTAAAACCTATCTAATATATAGAATAACCTTATAAATAAATTATTTTAAAAATTAGTTTTGAACAATTTTTTATTATTTTTAACTAATCATTAAAAAGGAAATATTTCATGAAAATATCAAAAATTGACCCTAACCTCATTATTACTTTTATTATTCAATTATTTGGTTTATTAAGGATTTAGTAAATCAATTAAAATGTAAAAATACATATTTAAAATAGGTTCACCACTATGTGGTGGTAATATTGCCTTTATAAAAATATATGATTTTAATGTGTAAAATATGGTTTATTCTTATCTTATGCTTTATAAAGTAATGGATGAATATAAAACATATTTGATCAAATATAGCACAGATAAATTTCATTAAAATAATTTTTTAATTGTATGTAATTGTGTTTATTAATATAAAACTCATTTATAAGTATAATAATAATAATATTTATTTTTATATCCAATTTGTTCTTGAATTTCATTTCTCATTAATATTAAACTTGTGAATTAAGTTTATGTTTATATAAACCATGTATTCCATATGTTAGTTAATACTATCTATAATTTCTTGTTTAAATATTTTATTATGAAATAAAAATATTTTATTCATATATTATTGTTCAGTAAAACTCAGTCTTTCGTGTAACGTATGCCGTCGAAGAAGGCCTCTCTTCAATGTAAGAAACCGAAATGGGTGTTGCGTGAATTTAAAAATATAAAATATATCTAAACCATTTTAAATAGTAACTATATTTTAAGGTATCATGAAATTATATAATGTTATGTGCTTGGTGTTGCATGTCATGCAATCAATCAAATATAAGGTTCTCACATTATAATTTTAGGATGATACATTCTTTCCACCTTAATTAAATTGTGTCATCGCCATATAAACATGATCTTGGTGATATATAGATTGAAAATAATATATTGTTGGAAGACATAGACCTAAAAAATTGTTAATATAAAATATTATTAACAAGATATAAATGAATTTACAACTATTACAAAACAAGGTTCCCTAGTTTGAGAACATAGGTGGGAAATTGAAATATGGATATGGAAGAAAAACCCTAAAAAACAAGTAATGATGGAGAGTTCTAGGGAACATGTTCTGATGAAATCTTTTTCCCAAAAAATCATAAACCATAGGTGTTAATAATGGTCAATTATATCATCAAAACTGATGATAATAGGGAAAAACATTTATTTCAAAACCAGTTTTTCATATAGTTAAGGAATACATTCACTCTATACGAATATAAGTAAATATATGTTTCTAGAGAAAATAATATTTTTGTTTTATTACACATTTAACTATTTTTACATCATCTCATTGAACATGATGAATCATATGGTGAAGTAATAAATCAACAAATAAAATCTCATTCACAGATCATCTTAAACCATTTTATAAAGTTTTAACTATTCCAAAAGATTATGATAAAATCACTTTTGAAAAAAAGTCACTGAATTTAAAAATGAATATATCATTAGCCTTTAATTAGTAATATGAAGCTAAAAATTTTCCCATTAATAATATGTGAATTACATTATTTTGTATCCTCTTGAAATATAGAAATACCTTAAATCACCATAAAACTACCTCATAAAAATTCATTCATCCTTATTCTTTATATATGAAATAGGTTATGGGATATATTGTTTTAATCCAGATGTGTTGTAAGACCAATTAATGCCATCATAGACCACTTGTCAAAATGTAATTAATTAGTTCTAATGTATTCATCACTTATCCAATTCAATCTCTTATTCATAATTATCTCAACATCGAAAAAATATTGAGGGTTTTCTTTCACTAAATAATGTGATTTTTAAATTGTTTAAATTCTACTGAATAACATTTCTTGATACCATTCACAATATGTTCTCAAATAATTAATGAAAAAGTACTATATTACAATCCATACATTTATCATAAATAATATGAAGAGGCAATCAGAAATGAAATATATTTCCCACATATTTCATAGATCCAAATGTAGATAAGAATTAATCAATTGACTTGTGTAGTTTCAAAAACATATGTTGGCCATGATCCCTAAGCTTCTTCGGAGGTATATTCTCTTGATATATCGGGAATTTATTCGCATAGTGAATCATCTCCTTGCAGTTTGAACACTGAATAGTAGTACTTTTATTCATCCATTTTCATTCTTTTTCTAGGTGAACCTTTTATACTCACTTATAACAAACTCTCATTCCTTCCAAGATTTTCCTAGGGTGATTTTTTTAACTGTTCTCACAAAATGGATATTGATCAAACATCTTATTCTAATTTGATGAATTCCCTTTTTAATGGTTCTTAGAAACCCTCTTCAAATAATGGATTCATTTTAATGAATTTTATTTTATAAATTCTTTTTCTATCTTGATATTATATAAATATATCTCTCCATATGCTAAGAAATTATAAGAAACTCAATCCCTTTAATGATTTCGATTAAGACATTCATAGAACTGATCAGTCATGCACTTCATTTTGTGTATATAATATATATCATAAATGGCTATCCTTGTAAAAGAATATTCATAATCTGCTACAATTACTTCTTCCTTTTTTAAGCTATGGAATATCTTCTTCATCTCGATTTGATGATCATTAGGGAAGTATTTATCTATGAATGTAACCTTAAAATTTTTCCATTCCACGAGTTCTATTACTTCTTCCTCCCTAGTATTTTGGATCAAAGACCACTATTGATCATCATCAACTTTGAGATAATACTCTGAAAGTGTAAACTTTTCTTTTTCACTAAATTCTAATTCTTTTCATATCTTCTCCCATGACATAACCCATTTCTTTTCAACCAGTAGATTAGTTGTCCCATAAAATACTTGGGGCATCTCACACATAAATCTATACTAGGAAAGAGAATGTTTTTTTGAATAGTTTACTCCTTCTCAGAAAGGTTACGTGTCATAATCTTGTTAAGCTTCCTGAATATTTCCCCATCATTCTCAGTCAAAATACATGCCATATTAGTTTCTTCATGGGGTAAATCCTTGAATTCTCCACGAATATTGATATCGGTTTTTCTTATAGTATTTATTTCTAAAAAATGGAATACATTAGATTAGATAATAATATATAATTCTAAATATATAATAGAAGATAGAAAAAATATAGGCATCATAAATATTAGAATAATAACTTTCCATACATTTGGGGAATACTTACTGTGAACTCCCTAATAATTGAATGTAAATAAAATTTTAATTATCTAAGGCATGTTCCCCGGGAGTGTCAAACCAAGTGTTCAATTAGTACCATTTTTATGTACCAAGATACATCATGCCAGGCCCATAACACCTTTTTATAGTTTTTACTCCTAGGTATATCAATCCTTGAACACTTTCCACATGTAGTATCTAGATAGTGGTGTATTTCTAGGAATACCCAGATAATATCAACCTTACCAAAATTATAGGATATTTTTTAAAGCTTATCATCAGTGTCTATCAAGGTTTGTTCTCTGAAATATATGTTATCTAAATAAAATTTCCAATGCTGCCACTAAAATTTATCTTATACCAACTATAATTCCCCAACAGTAGTGGTCGGAAGCCGGTGAATTATTTTATTACATTAGCATGATTAGAAGGTATAAAATCCTTAAGGAGCGTTCAATTTTGCAGTCTAAGAAATGCAGATTACATACATGATAACCATAATACATTAGGATGTTAAAATAAAATCATTATACTTGATAACATTATATAAACTACATCCCTAAATGCTTATTCAAATATTTATTCTTCATAACATGGTTTAAATATTCATAATAACGGTGATCTAAAATTCTCAATAACGGTATGTAAATATGAATAAATAATGAATCAGTGAGAATAGATTTACATGGAAAGATAAAAAGCATAATAAATTTCATTCAAATAACTAGATATTGAAAATTAAATATGTAAAGGATATAGATTCTAACCTAATATACTTAATCAATTAACTGATAATTAAATGTATGCGTTGATATGTTGATGCAAAATCACATAGATGAATAATAATTAAAGCTAAATGAGTGAAATGTTTAATTATTTGATGACATGTTTCCTACGTATATATAACTAGTATGGTCAAGGCCATTCACGAGATTATAAAGATATTGGTTAAAACCCCATCTAATTTGGCAATATATTTCATCTCATGAGACTACCGATGAATCGAGGTGATATCTATAATCAGGCCTTACCCATGTTGTACAAGCCCACGTCATTCCTCATATTCATGGAAACTGTTCCTTATTAAAATATCTTCAATAAATAAAATATATTTATTTATCAATATTTCTCCTAGGTAGTATAAGTAAAAATAATTTTTTATGACATTAATGAATAGAAATACCACTGATTTATCATAAAATAAATCTTAGGGGATATGACATATTAAACATTCATATGTGTAATATATAACATTGAAACATTTAAATCATAGTCCACATAAAGGAATAATATTAAATGAAATTTATAATATCATGGGGGTAAGGATATTCATGATATAACAAGTTAAATTTTAGAATATGCACCAAATAAAAGTTAATTGGTGCATAAGAACAAATAAGACTCACTGGATTGTAAATTGAGATGAACAGAATTATCTTATGCTTCCTTTCATTTTGTGGTATCATACTTATATAAAGTGGTGTAAAATATGTTAATAACATATATTATAACTATATTCATGTTTATAATATCATATACTTAATTTTTATAATATTGTATTATCCTTTTGTTAAGACATTTTCAAAATTTTGACTATTTCAAGTGTTAATTGCCTGTTTTTTTAATGTATGTTTTGACTTGTTAGTTGTTATTATTATTATTTGTATCATTGTTTTATTATCTAAATAATTTGTACTGTGATTTAATTATCTTATACATCCAGTAAAAATTTATTTAGAATAATATATAATCTATGTAGATAACAAACAAAATGAACCCATCATAGAGATTTTAGACTATATGCACACATGAACATTATATTCATTACCTTTTCATATTAAAAGAATGAAATGTAACAGTTACATATTAATATTATAATTATATTATAATATCCATATAATACATGTCATATATTTTTATTAATATCATCTTTAATACGTTCCATGGATAACATGAATGAATCACATCACACTGAGGAGGTGGTAGTTCACACTTCCACAAGCGATGTTATCATATTTACACAAAATGGAATGTATAGAGTCATGTGTTATAAAATAATTAAATAAGAATAAATACATAATATATATCATATATATCATATATAATAATATTTTACATCACATTTTTCACCATGATATGTGTTATGGGTGAAATGAATAATCAACGTTTTGTGAGGTAGTTGTTCATCATAAAAAGAAACAGTATGTTCGTTACCCATTAGATGGAGGTGTGTGTAAGTGTAAGTCAAACCAATAACATAACTAAATCCTAGTATACTTATATAACATATTTTTTTATAAAAATATATAATAAGAATAATATTAGTAATGTTAAATATAAATGAGACTAAAAAAATGAGAGAAGACGTTACATCTTAATCAGCTAACTTCTATTGGTTTAGACCAAAACGGTTACATTTATGGCTTTCTATCAAAAAGTAGGATACAAATACTAGGGTAGGTATGTTGGGAAGATATATAGGATTATTATTTCGTATCCTAATAGTTATGAGAGGTATGAAGAAGTAGGAGAGGTGGTGGCCTTTTATAAGGAAGGAAAAGGATACAGTGGGAATTTTTGGAAACAAGTAAAGGGTATATATGTTATTATCTAACAAATGTCATTAAAAATAATCCAAAAAAATTATTTGTAGGTTTATGTCCAATATATATCCATTCGATAGGTTTTTTAAAATATTATTGGACGTTTGGGACCTTCAATTAAATTTTTTGTCCATTAGTAAGATTTGTTTTTCATTAATAATTATAAATTATTTTAATTAAATTCACATATAATATTTGTTAAAACAAAATTGATTTTATTGTACATTATAAATTATGATTAATCTAAATATAGAATCCAATTTTATCAATACCAATTATAGAAGTTGCTGAAAATAATATAAAATTATTCTGGTATACGGGATGAAAATGCGGGTTTTTAAAGTAAAAACATCCAAAAGTTTGCAATGGTTTTATAGTAATTTTAATTTTGAAATTGTTCCGAATGTCCAATATTGAATTAAATGGTAAATATTTTATCTAATATATCATTAAACCAAATATCAAACATAATTTCTTCTTTTAAATAATTTAGATGAAAAATCTATTTTGAACTAAAAATCATTATTTTTAATTATTCATTAAAATATGAAATGATTCACGAAAATTACAAAAATTCACCCTAAACTAATTATTATGTTTTAATTTAAATAATTAATATTATTATAAAAAATTAAATCAATTAAACTATAAAAATTCATATTTAAAATGTGTTCTCCCTTAAATAGTTGTAAAACTGCCTTTATAAAAATGTAGGTTTTTAATTTGTAAAATATGTTTTGTTATTATCATAGGAATATCAGAAGTAATTAATGAATTTAAAAAATATTTTATTGAATATATAAAATATATTTTTCTGTAAAATAATTAATTAAGTGTAATTAATTTTATATTGAGATAAACCTTTTTTTGAAGGATAAAATAATATTATTTATTTTTATATCCAATTGCTTTTATTTTTGTTTCTCATTAATTGGTAACCCATGAATTAATTTTATATTTATATAAAAATAGATTTTTATATGTTACTTAATACAAATAATAATAACTTTTTTATATCTTATTATATTATAAATTAAGATTTTAATAATATATTATTGTTCGGTAAAACTCAGTCATGTATGTTACGCAAACCATCAATGAAGGCCACTCTTGAGTGTAACACACACTAACATGGTGTCTCAATAACTGAAAAATATAAAATATATCAAATATATTTAAAGTAGTAATTATATTTTAATGTATCATTGTATTATTTTCCCTTACATGTTTGGTGGTATGCGTAATGTATTCTATCGAATATAAGGTTCTTACTTTAACATATCAGGGTGTTACAGAAAAGTTAATTTCAAATAAAATTTTTATGAAATTATTCCATGAAATTAGTTTAATCTAAAAGATAATTCAACTATTTCCTAGACAAAAAAATAATAAAACCCTATATTTTCCATTGAATTATCACTTAGATTAAGAAGTCACAAGTTTTAATATTTTCCTAAAGTATAATCACATAAAACCTATAAATATAATTCAAATTATTATATTTCATCCATATACAAATATCCAAACATTTATAATCCTTCTTTATGATACCAAATTAGATTCCCCAGATCCATGGTCTTGGTTCGAGTGCAAACATATCAGTATATTTTATTTCTATGTAAAATATTTAACATCCCTAAAATAAAATATATATTCCATACATTTCTTAAGATCATTTAGGTCTATGAAATATAATGTATTTGAATTTTTTCTAAATACTATATTATACCCATATATATATATATAATAATCTAATTACTTCTATGAAAATTATATCTCTATACCGACTAAATATATATACTTGAAACATATATCTAGAATAAACACTATCAATTATAATAACAATAAAATAATTTTAAAACATTGGAAGAGAAAAATTCCCAATAAGAGATTTTAAAATATAAATATATATTTTCTAGGAACACTGATAGAAACTCCTTAAAAACAATCACATCAAATTTTGAATAAAATTATATAAAATAAAACATTTAAAAATAAATAAATTTTCCATTAAAATATATAAATAATTTTTAATAAGATAAAATAATTCATCATCATTTTTTTAACAATTTAAAATACTAAAAACAATTTTCATAAAAACCATTCCATGAATACAACAGATTCATGCCTTTTATAAGGTGTGGAAAAAATAAAATTTATTTTCATAATGCACTATTGTAGTTGACTGGGGGTGTCTCACTTGAGGATCTTCATAGTTGTTAACCTATTAATTATAAATCACATAAGACTGCCTCATTTTATTGTTTTTATTTTGTTATGAAATGAATGGTGAATGTTTGGATTTTTCATTTCGTTCTAAAATATTGGAATGAAATTAATAATGAAATTTCAAGCTAAACTAACATGAAATGCTATAAATAATGTTATTTTGAAAGAGATAACTTCATCCTATGTATTTACCCATTCCTTCCTTATTACCCATTATTTGTTTAAATTTTTTTGATAATATAATCATTTAATATCATTACGAATTACAATCATTTTATTTACTGTTATAAAATATAAAATAAAAAAATAAAAAATTAACATCGCCAAGTAATCAAGGTTGATAGAAAACCTCATACGAGAGTCTGACATCTTCCTGCATTCGATTCCATCATATATTGTTTCATCCATTGATTGGTTCATCTTTATATTGTGAATAGTTAATAAATGGAAGAGAGAGGAATTAAATAAAATAAATGAATAGAAATAGATTTGAGTTACTTTTCATGGGGGACAATTGACACACCCATGCATACCAATCACATCTATCACAAAAAAAAATACATAATGAAAGAATTCAAGAACACCATAACCTCCACCAGGCCAAGCCTTTGGTCAATGCCTCATTATTTATTGTAAGAGGTCCTAATTGGGTATGATAGTGAGACATAAGAAGAATAAAATAATAATAAAATAATAATAATAATAGGAGAGGGGGAAAAATATAGTAAAATTAAAATAAAATAAGAAACACTAGAAATATTAAAAAAATTAGAATATATAAAATAAAATACAATTAAGAAAAGTCGGGAAATAGATAAAATAGAAGATAAAATGAGAAATTAGATAATAGGAATATAAGAGGAAGAGACAACTTTAGGTGGATGAATTAGTTGAACCATATTTAAAAATGATTTAATTCTATTAAGTAATAAACTTGAATAAAAATTGAATTACAATTAAAATAGAATAAAATAAAATGAAAATATAATGATTGGAAACGAATTAGAAAACTAGGAACTTGCGACCTAGCCTCCTCCTTTAGTAGTGGCTTCACCTGATAATGTCAAACTCCATTAGTTAGTGGTGGTCCCAATAATTTTATACATGGGGAAACCACTTCTTCATTAATGGAAGAATATTCTAAAATATTTTTTCTTAAATACCCCTAATACCCACTATTTATGATTTTAAAACACCCAATGTTATCATGTGCTTATTATTTTATCTATGTTGGTAGTGGATTCATCCTTTCCTTCCATCATTCTTGGGATTCGTGGCTCATTCCACGCATAGAGATAGGATTGGTATTCATGTAGAAATCACAAAATTAGTGGTGAAATGGCGTTGGTGAAAAAAAATCATCATTATGAACTCTGAGACATCTGACATTCTATGTGGATAAATGAATCCCCAAAATGGACTCCATTCAGATCATCCAGGGTCTCGGAGGTGATCATTGAAGACAATGGTTTTAGGAAATCGATAAAAAAATGACCACTGTCATTGGGGGTGTATGTTACAGAGGTTCTCCAGTAGTGCCGAAGATGGGAAGTGAAGATGATGTTTGTGGTAGCAACAGATGCGGTGGTGCAGTGCTGTATGAATGGGGTGTGTGAAGAAAAGGCTAGAAAAGATCAAATTTTAAAAATGTAAATAGTAACTAATAGAAACATTCCTCCCACATTGGCTTCATGGGGGACCTGCGTGTTTATATAAATTAGACATAATCATATCTTAGTAGAAGTGATGATAGATTGGGGTTATATGACCCACCTACTATTGACCACCCCATCCCTATGAAGCCATCACCTTGCCACTGCATGATATTTCTTAATAGACTATCAGTCACACAGTTCACTAGATAGGTATTCTAGAGGTCACATACCTCTTTCAAACCCCTAGAGAGGGTCTCTCTTGGGATCATATTGTGGGATAAACTTGTAGAGCCAAAAAGGAGGGATGTAGGCCATAGTTGAGAGCAGGAATGAATAGGATCTATATTTTTTTACACAAAAAATATTATTGAAAACAAATAAACTAATACTTGAAAAACATAAAAATAATATCCAAAATTTTATAATTAAAATCAAATTCAAAAACTCAAAAATATTAATTCATTTAAACTAAATATAATTCCTTATTTAAAAATAAATACTTCTGAATAAAACATTACATTACATGTTTATTTTAATTAAAAAAATAATAAAAATTCCCATAATATTTTTTAAAAGAAATCATTAAATATGAGTGTGTCAAATACCCCCACACATAAACCATGATTTTCGACATGTATAAAATATCAACATCGAAAATTAGAATGCAAAATATTTACAATTATAAATAACTTTAGGCAATAAAAAAATATTAATTTAAAACCACATTTTCAAAAATACACATAATACATCAATTGAATTTCTCAATTTTCATATAAACATACAACCCATGTAATTTACTTTTCTCCCATTAAAAATGATGGAAATTATTCTTTAAACTATTCAATCCCGTTAATTGGTTATTATTAAGCATTCCATATTATTTTTTACCTCACATTATAATATTTTCTTAAAACTCTAATGATATAAATTCTTGTATTGAAAGGCTCATATCGTGAGAATGTTCTCTTTATCCATAAGATTATAAACAAAAAACTTTCTCTACTTTGTATAGAAAAACATAACATAAAATCATGAGGACATTCAATAAAGGTTCAAATGAATTTTAGGATTAAGGTTAGTACGAATTCATGTTTAAAAATAATTTATCAAGAGAATGTTTCTTTCTATAGTATAAATCATGATATTCAAAGTAAAAGATTAAAGAATATTTTAACTTTATATAACTACTCCCATTTACCAAACTCAATGTAAGGTCATGACAAATTAAGTTAAAATTAATTATGTGCACTTTCGGGAGTTTTTCAATACATTTATACATGTTTATTTTTAAAATAATCCTTTTTTAATTTTTTTTACTTTTTAAAAAATCATTCTTAAGATAAACTACCACACACCACCTAAACACATATGATAAAAATAATTGGTCCAGTAATGGTGATTTTATATTCTTCTAAGACACAACCCATTTAAAATTAGTTTTAACGTTTTATGGGTTTAGAGTGAATGTAAAATTTATAAATAAAAGAAATATTTCTCATTAACCATTGTATAACCTCCAAAATTTTCCCTTATAATTTATTTCATCCCTTTATCCATGACTCGCTTCACCCCCACACTTCAACTTACAAATTTATTGAAAATAATAAGAGGTGGGTGGGAAGGGATGAAACATTCTTAAAATGTGGTTCATTCCAAAAACATTCATTCATGTTTTCTATGGTTTAATAAAATATTGATATAAATTGGGTAAATATGATAAGTAAATATCAAAAACATCCACAATAATTTTAAATGTTTCTTGAATAGTTAATGTTTTGATAGGTTTCTATTTAAGTTTTTGTATTAGGTATGTCCCAATATCACTGAAACAATATTCTCAAGACAAAATATAATGTAGATGTTCAAGAAATACTCTCATGAAAGGGAAATTTTATATTGATCAATCACTCCACTCGTGACTAATAATAATAAATAAATTCACATGAATTTTTTAACTATATGTTACAAAAAATGATTGGGATACATCATTTGTATGAATCAAAAAATTCCCATAAATCATGGGGGGTCCTTTTAATATCCTTGTACCACTATAATCATCCTATTATTGGTTTTACTCTTTCTATTTAATTAACATTGAAATCTAAAACATTGAATATTATGATTCATAATAAACTAATGTCTCGTAGATAATTCATGTAACGTAAGAATTCAAGCATGGGCATGAAATTTCTACTTTGAATCTCGAAAAAAGGTTTTAAACAAAACATACAATGAGTTTCAAAGTATTTGATGAATGGATGAACTCCCTATCTTTTGAATTATAATAATATTTTATCATTTCTTTGTTTGGTACTTCCGGGTTCAATCGTGGTTTTAAAAAAGTAAATTACTCAATTAATCACAACAATCTTGTAATTTATGCTAAAAAATGGTCGGGGATTGGGCAGCATAATAAAATAATTCCTAATATAGATATTGAAATATCAAAAGGCATGTAAAGATAAATCTAGCTTTGATCATATGATTTGGATCTAGCATTTTACATCCTCCAAATGATAGCACTAGCTATTATCCATAATATTATAGTGGGTGTATCTTCTTATATTTGAACCACCAAATCTAGCTTTTCCCAGCTTCTACATCTTCTTTGTTGGTGAGGAATGATCCATGGACAGAGTGTACATGATCCATCCCCTTTATAATTAGGTATAGCTTGCATGAAGTGGGAAGGATTAAGTATGGGTCATCCTCCTCCTTGGTTTCTATTTGTGCAATGTCCTCCTTCTTTTCTAGTGCTTTCTCAGTAGGGTCTGAATGAATTGAATGTTCAATGTAAATGTATGTATTATTTTTACTTCAATAAAAATTAAACATGAACATTTAAAAATATTATCCCTTTAGTAATGGGAATCTTATATCTTGATTTACTGCGTCTCAGCTCCATGGATCTCTATTGGGGATTACTCAAATGTATGCTCAATAAATTTTGGGAGCTTTATGTGTTCCTCACTTGGATCATGTCCAAATTCATTATCTTCCTATAATTAAAAATTAATACTTTTATTAATAAGAAAAATTAAATTTTTGGTAATTAATACTCAATTTTTATTCAAAAAATAAAATTAAAAAGAGTTTGAAAAAAGTTAACTCTCTCAATTATTTTATCTTTAATCTCTTCTCATGTGGTGAGTGTCTCTTGAAGTTGGATGGTAGAAATCAGAGGAATGAATTTGATCTTCAACAAAGTCAAATTAACTTCAAACACCTAAGTGGCTTCCTCCTCTCTCATGTATAGGGACAAGTAGAGTGGCAATGGCTGTTCTACTATGTAATGAATGAGTAGATCACATTTTACCACAAACTCATTCCATAAATTTTCCTAAACTTTTTGATCTCCCACATGTATCTCAATTGGAAAATCCTTCCCATCATGAATCCACCCTATATAATCATGGTATGATTATATCTTGATCCTAAAATTGCGGGGTTGTTCATGGTCTTTGAGTTGCTTGTCAAATTTTAGTATGTCTTTTGTAAAATTGGGTAGCTATAATTACACTTCCACCTTGGCCTTCAGTTTTTATATTCTACTTATACATCATCAATAAAATCATCCATATCATCAAATGAATATCTAGTGTTGGGACCAGTAATTAAATTCTTGGCCGTGTTATTGGGTTCAATTATGATTTATAAGATATCCTGATCATCATTTTTAGCACCTTATTTTGATCTTACACGCCTAAGTAACTCTTCTCTGTATAGATAAAATTTAATTCAAAACATCATGAGAAAAATTATTTGTGCTTTTTTAGTAATGAAAACTATAATATGAAATACTAAACAGAGTTTGATTTCAGATGGAATTACTTTGTCTAATTTTATTATTCCATATTTTGTTTTGTTTAGTTTTTTAATTTTTTTCTATAATCCAATCATAAAATCACATGATGAATTAATATAATTTTATTTATTTTTATGGAATCTAAAATTAATTAAGAAAACTAAATTACACATCCTTGTGTAATCAAGGTTGATGGAATAAATTAGTCGACAATGTAACATCATCCTAGACTAGGCTCCATTGTATATCATTTAATCCATTGATCAACTCAACTTCATCATGTAAATATATAATTATTTTAATAGTGGAAAAATAAATTAAAATAAATAATAAAAATAGATCTGGGTTTCATGCCATTTCGAAAAACATTCACACAAGTGCAGGCCACTTACATATATATGAATGATATAATAAACATTAGGAAAATTTTAAATAACAGCTTAACCTCTTTTAGTACATGTAGTGGGTTATCCCCTCATTATGGAGGGTAATAGGTCAAAATAGTGGATAAAAATAAAGAGATAAATAGAATTAAATAAATAATAATATAAAAAGAATATGAGATATAAATATATATATATATATATATGAAAATTAAATTAAAACAATAAACACATGAAATAAAAAAATATAATAAGAAGAATGCATAAAAATAGAATAACAAGATGTTTGAGAAATATTATAAATAAAAACACATATTAAATAATAATAAGAGAATAAAATGGAATGATTTTTGTGGAATAATTGCTAGAAATATGATTAAAAGTTACATGGATGATATTAATTATGAAAAAAAATAAAAATTACATTAACATTAAATTAGAACAAAATAAAATAAAATAAAAACTATAAATTAAAAGTAGGAGCTTGCATCCTAACCTCCTCCCTTGACACTGGCTTCATGTGATGGTGTCTAACTCCCCTATGTAGTAGAGATCCCCCTTAATTTAAAGAGGGGGAAAACTCTTATTAAATTATGGAAGAAACTTCTCAAATATTTTATTTTATAAATTTCCCAGACCCACTGTTATTATTATAAAAAACTAAATTTATTGAGTGCTTATATTATTGATATACACAAGTAGTGTCTTCATACAATATTTCCATCGTGAATTGGATGATTGGATCATGTCACACATAGATTTTGGTGGCAGATCCATATGGAAGGTATGACGTCGATGATTCAATGGTAGTGGCGGTAGTGATGGTATTTATTGAGTTCTCTGAGACATCTGACCTTCAAAGTGGCCAGATAAATCATTAAAAAGGCCTTTGTGGTGATCCTATAGGGTCCATGAGGTGACTATGGTGACCCAATTCTTTAATAGTCAACAATATAGTGACCCAAATATTAGGGGGAAATAGTTATTACGGTTCTCTGGTGGTGCAAACGGTTGTCAGTGAGGATGAAGGATGCATCATTAGTGGAGGTGATTGAATTACGTTATCTGAATGAGGAATTCAAAGAAAATGAGATTCTAATTCAAAAACATTAAATGTGAAACTGTAACTCATATAAAATTCTTTCCCATACTCATTTTTTTGGGGATATTCATGGGCGTACAAATTGTAGGACCCCGGGACACCCAAAGAGGGGATGGTTGAATCAGGGTGTCAAATTTTTCTTTTTAATGTTGTGGATCTTGTTCCCACGTTGGTAGGAACTACTTAAACCAGTATGATGGATATGATCAGTAATGAAACATTCACACGCAAAGAGAAAACACCACAATTTTACTTGGTTCACCACTAAGGGCTATGTCCAAGGATCATACGCCGACAAGTTTTCGGTCATACCAAATATCACTAATCTTCAATACTTATGGATTACAATGGTTTGGGAACATTCACTCTGTCCTAGGCTCACTACCTTTACAAATGGTTCAGGTATAGCTCACTGTATACCTCGGGTCACTCCCGTTGACTCCCCCTGGTTCACTTCCGTTGGTGAAGTCCCGCTCATTTTATAGATGTGAAGGTCTCTTCAATAGATTTGCATTGAAGTCATTGTCTCATGTTCAACATGGGACTTTCCATGCATCAGAGTCCTGAGTTGATGATATTTTGTATTCAACCTTCTATTTTAGTGAAATAACTGAATGAACTATATCTTCTTATTCTCTTCCTTTGATTCTCAATACTAACTCTTGAGTGTATTGACATATTTCCCTCTTTCTGTGCAGATCTGAGTTTAGTTGCATGAACCGTTCTTCTTCTCTTCACAAAGAACAATGAGGATGTTAAACACCAGTCATGTGTGTGAGGTACCACTTCTCTTCATAAAATCAGATTCTTCATTTCTCTTCTATCTTTGCAAATGAATACATCATCTGTTTCACCGAAGGTATAGAGAAATCTTTCATCTTTCGTGCAGCTCCATAAAGACGGGCGTACTACAACAGCACCTAGCGCTCTTCTCCAAGCCTGGCACGCAAGTCCCAATACGGTGCGCAAGTCTTCGGCACGTAGGTCTAAACTGGTGCACATGTATCACCAAACCACCTGTGCGACAATGCCTTCCTCAATTTCTAACCTGTGAGACACATTTTCTTCCTCTCCCAAACCACCTTGGGCATACAACTAACAACCGGCGCACAGCTTCAAACACTGGCACGCAAGTCTACATGCGTGACCCCACACTACTTGCGTGACTTCCACACCTGCGCGATGGGAGATATGATTTTTATAAGTGTTGAACTCCCTGGGAAATGAGGAGGGGTGGTCCAGTATTTATAGGCAATTTGACCACCCTGCGTGACGGCGCGCAAGTCATCCATCGGCGCGCAAATCATGGCACGCAGGTCTCTTCCCTTGCTATTCACTTGCGCGACCACCTTCCAAACTTGCGCAAACCTCTATCCTTTTCAAAAATTTTATCTTCTGATCTTGGAAAACCATAGGCGCGCAAGTTATCAAGCTTCCAAGTCATTGGCGCGCAACCCTTTTCACAGCGCGCAAGTCACCTGCGCGACCTCACCAAAACTTGCGCGACCCTTATCCCTTTGCCATATTTTGACAATCTGATCTTCAAAAACACATGGCATGAAAGTTTCCTATCCTCCAAGACATCAGCGTGCATGTCCCTTTTCAAAAACCACTTTTCTTTATTTGTAGATTTTTAGGTCCAAAAATTTGGAAAACACTGGGAAACAGTGCCACCTTGTATCTGCTATTTTTTTCTGCCTCCCGATCATCCATTCCTTTGTCGATGTTCCATGAATAAAACATGAATCATTATCCATAGTCGTTGAACTCAACATGCCATTATGGAATCTCCTTTTTCAACAAATTTTTATGTCGTTTTATTGCTTTGTCAACCAGCACGATCACCTTAAAAGCACTTCTTCTTGGTGATCTGTATCCTTCAGCAACTCATCTTATTTTATCACAAACTCCACTATTGTGATATGTATTCTTTGAAGGAATGACATTATCATCATCATCTTCTATGATAATGTGATGTGTATGGCTATCTCAGAATTCCAATCCCCTCACATCCATCATAGAATTACAATCATTTTCACATTGTCTGCATCATCAACCGTCCTGATCTACTTCATGAAAACCATATGATTCAATTCTTCAAGAAGTCTCATTCATGGTTGTCATGCAATCATGAGTGATTTCATGGTCTTCATCAAAAACCCATGGTTCTCATGCAATAATGAGGATTTACATGGTCTTCATCAAAACCCATGGTTCTCATGCAATAAGGAGGAATTGCATGGACTTCATCCAAAAACCCCATTCATCTTTAATCATCATCAGATGGATTACACCTCACATTCATCATTGTTGTAAACAATTTATCACCTTTGACACATGTTCTTTGAACTTACGATTAGTACAACAATCGTCTGTATTACCATTCCTCTACTTCATCGGAGTACTTAATGATCTCATTCATTTTGATCTTCCATTCATACATTTCATTGGAGTACTTCTTGATCTCCTTAATTTTGATCTTCATTGACATCTATTGACAACAAATACAACCTTATACACAAATTGGCTCCAACAAAAATAATATTTTTTCAGTGGAAGTGGTGCCAGATGGGCGTCGATGGTCCCACACCATCATCATGGACCTCCCCATCCAGGTAAATCCAGCCAACCACCACTGCATGAAGTTTCCCCCATGTTCTGATACTCACACAATGTTATATCAATGCATTTTACTAGAATCTAACCTTGTACAAGCCTCTTGAGCAGGCTTTCTTATGGGTAATATGGTCGACTGGCCTAGCCAGGCCGACTAGGTGGAGTATGGCCCATAGTCGATTGATAGTTTGAGTTGGATTAATATTTTTTAACACTTAAAATATTACATGAAAAAATAAAATACAATATTTGAGGCACATTAAAATAATATCAAAAAATTCCTAAATAAAATCAATAACAAAAATCAACAATAATTAATAATCTAAACAAATTTTAATTCCTAATTTATAAATTCAGTCTTTTGAATAAAACATTAAATTACATGGGTATTTTCATTGTAAAACAATGAAAATCGCTAAAATTAGATTATAAAATTTTCATGAAATATGAGTGTGTCAAACACCATAGAATCTCTTAATAATAAAAACCCATTGTCTGACATTGAACATTGAAATTAATATAGGGCCTACATGATGGATGGTGTATTTATCCCCTTGAGTTTTGGGTTCACTCTCGATCCCTCCCATCAATTCTAATGTACAAATACAATATTTTTCAGAACATTTTATACTTTCCCTATATTATTTTTTTGACATGTGTTTCCCATTATAAACTTGTTTTCAAAAAAATAACCATTGATATAATTATATATAAACACTAATATATAACAACATATATATATATATATATATATATTGTTTATATTTCATTATATGTAATAAATGAAATTTCAATATTGAGATATTATGTTCAAGAATAAATGCAATGTTGCTCTGTGTAAAATAATGCATGAACATATAATACTTCATACAAAAATTTAATTCATTGAAAAAATGACTTCATAAAAATAAATTACATGTAGAATGAAATTATTTTTTAAAAGAAATATTTTTTTAAATAAGATGAAAAATAATAAATGATATTTACACATAAAATGATGGATTTAGACTTTTAAAAAAAATTGAAATTAAAACATTCAAATCATAGTTCCCATTAATATTATTTTTCAATAAAAAAACATTGACTTGATAACATTTTACACACCAGATTCTAAATTTGAAATATTTTATCCCCTTTTAAGAGGGTTTTAAAAATTTTGAATAAAAATTATGAAAACTATTTTTCCAATTTATAATGATTTTTATATCTAAATATTTGATTCAAAAAATTATAATTTGAAAAATAATGTCAAATTGATTAATGTTAACTAAAATTCTTTGAAGAATATAAATTTTTTATTACTTTTTATAGATTCTCCATGTTTATCTCACTTTTTAACTATGTAATCATACATATATTTTGAATGGATCATGATAATGATTCATTGGTGGAACACTCATCAATGTGGTTCCATTTAAAATTATCAACCTCATTGTATTTAATATTATTTAAATATTGTCCAATAATTTTCATTGTGAGTGAGAAATAAGTGTGTGTCTATATTCTAATTGGGATCATTGAATTTGTTTCCAAAAATGTGTTTTACTTAAGCATTATAGTGGCCTATCAATTTTTACCCCTCCCCATACTATATATCCTTTTTTTGATATTTTCACGATTGTGTGTTCCTAGAAAAATGATTCCATATGTATAAATTTGTGGGTGAGTGTGTGTCTATGTTAGGGGAGTTATGATAATCACTAATGGGAACATATTGATTTGAATTTAGACATAGCCCATACAGTTTTTTATCATCTTTAGTATTTTTGTTTCAAACATATGACTACCATATATATATATATATATATATATATATATATATATCTGTGTGTGTGTGTGTGTTTGTAAACATATGTATTTATATATTTATATATTTATATCATTTATAATATTACTATGTGAATTAGGTGAATAAGATGATAAACTAAAATAAGTTGAGGTAAAAATTTACTCTGCCATCACAATCAATCAAACCCATGTCCTGTTGATAATCATTTATCCAGTACTGATGTTCATCCATGGGTATTACAAATATACTTCCATAGAATTGATATGAGAAATACATTTTTTCCTACTATTTAGTATCGTGGTGTTAATTTTGGTCCATTTATGAGGATATAATGAGGTGTGGTGATGTCAGCTAGTAGAGGGGGAGGAAATTCAGTGGGTGTGAGACAATGTTGGTGAAACAATGTATACGATGACACTATTTTTTCCTTGTTTTATTTAGGTTTTTTTGGTTTTTTTATTTCAATTTTCAGTATCATGTTTACAAGTACATTCATATATAAATTTATATACTGTGAATATATATATATATATATATATAATTATTAAATATAAATTTGTAGAACATTTTTTATAAACATAATTGTAAATTTTATAATCAATTATTTATAGACATGTCTATATGTTTATGATTATTATTATAGTTAATGGTTTACATCTCACACACACACACACACACATATATATATATTAATTGGTTAATATATTATCAATACCCTATATATATATATATGGAATAATATATATATTTATATCCACTTAAAAAATCTATTCCATTTCATACATATATCTCAAATAATGTTTAAACTTCTGTATATCTATATTAAAATATAATTATATATATATCATACTAAGTATATCAATTTTATGAATAAAATTATATAATTACAATTTTATCAAACTAATTCTATATTATCATTCAAATCACTATTTTTTATATTCAATTTCATGTATATAATTATACTTTTATTATATATTGATAATTAATTTGATTCTCTTGTCACTAAATATCATCAACATTAATTTTCATAAGGCTTATACTATTCAAAAAAAATTATGATATTTATATATTTATATTAATATTCTATGTTCAATAATATATTCATTTAAATTTTTTCCCCTCATATTGGTTATATTATTAAAATGCTCAATTTTTATATATAATTACTTCCAATTAATATGACTCACATATAATTATAAAATTAATATGTCATTTACAAGATGAATTTCAAATATATATACATAAATAAAATAGTTTTATTCCTAAAATTGTATTCAAAAGACACACACATAGTGATATATATGTATATTTATATTTATATAATCAGACCAAAATTTTCAAAATAAAGAATATTTTAAATTGTAAAACAACCTTATACAATATAATTTTTTTGATAATTATATTATTTCATGATTATTACAAAAATAATATATATATATATTATTACACGTGACATTACAATAATGGAAGTAATGTATCTAGCACTAGGTTACATATATTCAATATTCATGCTAATTATATTCACTCTTTGTTTCTCCACTAATTAATCTCCCATGGCATGAAGAGCATGATCTATGGATGAGATCAGAATATAGACATTTGATCAATTTAAAAATGAAAAAATGTGTTTACAGAGACTCAATGGCTAATGAATATCAAGAGTTCTGTCTTTTGGGGTGATAAAAAAACTATTTCAGGAGAGACACCCTAGGATGCACCACAGAAGTTGTCAAAATAATACATGGGAATGTCAACTGTGTCAGGATATACCCACTACTTCTACTAATGTATTCTGACACTAACCATCCCATTAGAGCTCATTGCCTCAATTTAATATCTAGAATCACGGATAGAATCCATGGAATAATTGCCTGAACCAGTGTAACCAAAAAGAAAACCATATCCAAATTCGGTGGACATAACTCATCCTAAGCCTAATTTTTGAAACCCCACTTCTTATCATTGAATAGAACTTTGAATATGAAGTAGCATCTAATGCACTTCATATCTTAATGTGTCTCCATGATAGGATCACCCAAGTAGTAAGAGATAACTATTATTTTGTTTTTTATTGAATATGGATGATCCATCAATTATTTGGTACAACAATCTTTCATCCATATCATTAACTTATTGCAAGGACCTCCATTATAAATTCCTTTACCAATTCAATTATATACTAAGAACATCGAAAGTCATCAAACTCTTAAATTGACAATAGATAGAGAATGGGTGAGTCTTGAAATTTATTTCTTGGTGGATAGTTCTAACATACTCAATTTAGTTTTAACTCCCCCTAAGAAGTGCTTTTCGGAATCATCATTTAGAACCATCATGATAAGATAGAAATTCCACTCATTCAAGAAAATGATTGCGCATACTATGTGTGATTTCTGTAATTTTGAAAAGGGAGGAAAATTACAATTAATAAAATATACCTAATCTTTTTTTAATTTTTATATCTCTGGTGAAAGGGACCGTCAAGGTAGAATAAAAAACTATTTCATTGAAGCCGACTATAAATCTTACTCCAGTACAATCCCATGAAATATCATGTTATTACCCCTCCCATATTATATCAATAACAAAAAATCCTCATTATGTTGAGAGAAAATAATAGTTTCTCCCATATTATTATTATTAAACGAATAAATTATATTCATTTCAAGATGACAATGTTCTTGGGTATTTAATCAAAACTATAGAAAAGAACCTAGAAAATGATCCATATCTCAGATATACAAGTCATGTTGTCAGTGATTACTACAAAAATTACTTATCCTTATATTAAAGGTTTCAAAACACTATCTAAGAGTCATTTTCTATTTAATAACTCCTCTAAAAATAATAAACTCTGGGTAGGGCATGTTAGGAAATCCACTAGCACAAGGGGATTGTATTTCTTCCACCACAACTGAAGATGAAGGGGAATGATTGGATGTTATGAACAAGGGTTCTTGAAATTTAGATGATTATAGGACTATAATAATGGCTAACCATTAACATTAAATCCTCATAAAAAATATCAATCAACTAGTTGTGACACCAACACCCTCTATAAAAATTGATCTAATTTATTCACCTCTACAAAAATCCAGAAATTATCCTTCTTCAAACCAACTCAAGTTGAAT
Organism: Viscum album; assembly: GCA_963277665.1. NCBI lineage: Eukaryota > Viridiplantae > Streptophyta > Magnoliopsida > Santalales > Viscaceae > Viscum > Viscum album. Next base: position 1,452,465,823 of record OY728138.1, read on the forward strand.
GATAAGGGAAAGGTATGACAATATTTATTTATTATAGGAAATATATTTAAAACCCAACTAAAATTTAATCCCCTGAAAATAGAAGGCATTGAATCACCCCACTAAATGTTTCAATGATGACTAACCCACCCAAAAAAATCCTTTTATAATGAATAATATCTATATATATTCACTAACATAACCAAATTGGTGTATCTATTCATTGATAAAGATGATTCTTATGACCCTTATTTCAACTGTCAAAATTAAGGAGAGATAAGAACATTATAATGAGGTCGATGGGGTTTTGAGATATGAGTTTGACATATATATCAAAATTCAAATTATATCCTTTTTGAGATCATAAATACTATTGATTCCTTGATAAAAATACTCAAACAGTCTCAATTAAAGATCCAAAATACTTTTGAATCATCCATGGCTCATTCAAGAATAATTATATAGTTTGATTGGATGGATATCCAACACCATCTTGGTTAGAGTTAACCTTTGGGTTTTTTATCTTTTTTTTAAGAGATAAGTAATAAACTCTAGTAATGATTAGTATATATAGTTACTAGCCTATAAAACTATAGCTCCCAAGATTCAAACCTATGAGAAACATCATGTGTGGAAACAATGGACACTACCTCATAAGTATGAAATATTAAAGTATCAAATTATTTTTCTGGCCTAAATTTGAATTCTTGAGGCCCTTTATCTTTCAAAGGATCTTTGATAATAATTTATGAGGCCCACCATATCCCTAAATAATTTAAATCAGTTTTTGTTTCCGTTGTGTTTTATCATGTATATAATAACCCTTTTGAATGTCATGTGATCATATACATTAGAAAATAATATATGGAGACTTCCATAAAGGGATATATCAGACCCTTGTACATTTTATGAAAGATGAATGGAATTGAAATTCCTTAAGTTATCATTATCATAGACTCAAATTTCAATTGTATTATTGTCTGGACACTCCTATTCTTAGGCCATTGTGAAATGGATTTTTCTCCCTCGACTCTGAAAATCCACATGTAATACGATAGCGATCAAAAACCTCTTGGACAAAAAAAATATCAGGAACTAATATGGGAATATTTTATATAATTTTATGTTTATATTCATTCTTCAGGATAAAACATTAAATGTTTTATTTTGAATACCATGGATTCATTATTATGTGGAAGTTCAATCTTCACAAAAAAATGGTGCATGTACTCTAGCAATGGGTAAGATAGGGTGTTAAATAGTGATGGTGCCACTTTTAATTCCTACGAATCTAAATTAATAGATAACTGGTTTTATCATATGGAAGGGAACCCACTAATATTCAATAAATCTATTTGGGTCACATCTCCTAATGGTTTTTAAAAAGCCCCTATAAATCCATTTTATGATCTCATTGAGGTCTCTTTTTTACCTATAAATTTAATCAAATAAATTTCTCTAGAACAAGTTATTCAATGTGTGATGAAAATAATTTTAGAAAATGCAGATAATCTAATCACATTCATGTTAATATATGGAAAAGAATCTACCCTCTTAGATTAGGTTCCACCTAAAATGGAAGATATATTCATTCCACCTATACAAATTTATCTCTATCTTAAACCCCTCTATACGAGGACTAGTATAACCAACAATAAGTTCATATATACCAGGATCCTTGATCGGATTCCCCTCATCCCTCAAATAATATTACTCACATATTGATTTTGAACATTAAATAGATAACATTATCATGATATAAATCATATTGAATCAATCTGACATATGGGAGAAGACTCTCATCCATGCAATGAAAATGAATCCCTAACAGAAAATACCACCACTTTTTCTCCAAAATATATGGATACCCCTACGTCTCTATCTAGATAACTCTATAACTCCAATTAAAATACATGATAAAACTAGTCCTTATTACAACTCACAAATCCCAGGATGTCGGAACTTCCTCTACCCCAATTGATAGTAATGAATAAGGAATGAATATCCATAATGTTCTAAATTATAATGACCACCATTTGAGATATTCAAGGTCTCAAGGTGAATCATAAAGATTCATTGAAGATAAATACTCATTTACATTGTATTATATTCCTAGAAAGTCCCTTCATTTCATAATTTCTTATAAATTGATGTGAAATAAGAAGGTTATTATATTAAATCTAAACCTGATAAAGATATTCATAAACCGAAACTCTAAATATATAGAGATGACTTTTTATCATTCACAGAAGATACTAATACCCTTGTATTATACCCCAATCCTGAAATAATTCCTTCATTATCTACTTCTAATGAAACTGATGTAATGGAAGAAGAAGAAGAAGATCTCAGATATTCCCCTATATCATTAGTGGAAGGCATGTATACCACCATTGATGAACTCTATCAAGTTAATATGGGTAAAAAAAGTATTATAACCAACCATAATCATTTCCTCTATGTCCCTTTAATTAAAATGTTTGTATATATCATTCCTAAAGTAGTATTGAGATGAAATCATTTTAAACTTCACTTAAATTCATGAACATGACCTTAATGTGTCCACCCATAATTTGGGTCATCCTGGCGATCATCATTATTGCAAGTGTGTAGCTAGGGGAATTCATCTTACTCATTCCTCGAAGGCCCAAGATGAATTTGAAAATCTTATCAAATCGATCTTTATTAAAGAGGATTAATTCCAGAAATTGCATGATCAAATATTCCCTATTACCAAGAAGAATGGGGAAAGTTGATTTTGTATCAAATTCAATGATCATAATTATAATTTAATAATAAAAGATTTTGATATTCCAATCAGAACACACTTGATCGACATAATTACTAGTTACTGAGTTTTCTCCTTCGTGGATGGGTATTCAATCAATAATCACATATTTATAGCCCCCAAAGATGATGATTTCCCCACTTCCAAGGCTTACCAAGGTGTATAATTATACCGAGTAATTCCATTTGAATTGAATAATTTCAAAACCAAATATCTGTATTCCATTAACCATATCATCAATCCCTTTCTATGAAATACAATTGATTTCTATGTGGATGAAGATGTAAACCCCTGAGATTTTTTTAATTATTTTTTTGGATTTCATTTTGCCTTTTTGATACTTTTCATTTCATGAAGCACTGATGATTGTTCATTTTATATTAAAGACAAATTTTGGGAATGGTTTATACACAATTCCATGTTAATCATTCACCAAACATAATATAAACATTTTCCTTCTCTACATGGAACACTTATTTCATCTGGCATATTGGGAACAATGACTTTCCTCGATGACTTGTCTAGCATGAAAGGCCAAGATTTACTGAAGAATTATATATTATTAAAATATGATCATTTAATATAATAAAATAAAACCATGAAGTAAAATTATAGTTTAGGAATATTATTAGGTATTTTATGAAAATATCTAGTGTATGCAATATAATATGAATTCATAGATTACCATTTAATTATAAATGAATAGGAAAACCTATTAAATATTAAAAGAAAAAAATTACGGTCACAAATCTATTTTAACCTAATTAATGAAATTTTAATTTATGACATGCAATTCAATAATTCAAACATTCCATTCCAATGGAACATCAACTGGGTATATGTTACACAAAATACCAAGCTTCTACGAAACATCATTTAATTTTAATAATTATATAAATGATTTAGTTATAACAGATCCATTAAAACATATTAATAAATATTTATAAATATATTTTAAGAATATTTTCACAGAAAAAACATATTGATAATGAAAATTATCATTTTTAGAAACCATTTATATGTTTAAACAAATAATATTTTCTCAAATGAACTACTTTTATTGTCAGCTCATTAAAAACAATAAAGTTAATGTTTCACACTTTTAGACATTTAATTTGATAAAATAATGTTCTTTTTTTAACTCATATATTCACAATTATCTGAGGGTATATTTTTTGGATTTTTCTAAGAAACTTTATTTTTGGTAAAATATTGAAAATTACTACATTTAAGTTATAAACTAAATTTTTGTTTAAAATATTATTAATTTTAAAATATTAATTAATTTTTTTTAGGTAAAATTTTATCAAATGTACATATATTTATTCAATTTATTTAATTATAAACAATTTCAATTTGAAATTGAATATAATAACTTAACAATATTTTGAACTTTTTTTCTACTTTAAAACCCAAAATTTCGTGTTGTCTACGGGATTAGATATAATCATAATTTTTCATGCATCTATGAATATATTATAGAAATAATGAAATAAAAAAAATGAATTCTTATAATATTTATATTATAATTTGATTGACATATTTTTTTACCAAAAATATTAGTAAATGTGATTAAAATTAATCACACTAATTAAGGTCAAATTTAGATTAATTAGAGACTAAAACATAATATTAAGGGTCTAAATGACCTATACCCAAGTTAAACACTCATTATATATACATATTTAGTCCATAAATATTCCATTATTTCTTTAGGATGGCTTTTATGGCTTTTTTTAGGTAATTACATGAGTACACCGAACTTGTTTCAAAAACTTTTGAGTGTGTCCTTTTCCTTCCCTATAAATTGCCACCACCTATCCCTCTTCTTCACATCTCCCAAGACTCTTATGTTCAGCCAATACCTAAAAAATAAAATTTCCATAAATCTTACTTTACTCTTATAATCCATACCATGTACAGAAGTTAATCCAAGGATGTCTTTTGGCCCAAACCAAAAGGAGTTACCTGGTTAAGAGGTCATGTCTTCTCTCAAGTCCTTTATTTTATTTTCCTTCTCCATCCACTACGACTCTATTTATTCTATGATAATATAACAACAAATGTTTCCATGTTATACTATTATGTTTTAATTAAAATTTTGGACCTAAAATTCCACACACCTTCATCTAATGGGTAACAAACATATTGTTTCTTTGTATAACTATCTATTTCCTCACGAAATGATGATTGTTCATTTTTCCATTACGACCTACCACGGTGTCCATTATGATGGAAATAGTGATAATATATGTCATAAATTAAATTTATTATGTCTTTAATATTCTTTATTTATTTACAACACATATCTTTTTTACTTTACTTTTTGAGTTAATACGATAATTTCATTTCAGGACCTATGGACTACCACCACCTCAATGCGATATGATTCATTCTTACAACACATGGATTGTATGAAGGATGGTTTTAGTGAATATAAATTATATATATGATATAATAAAACTATTATAATAATGATATATATATATATATTACATTCATTCTATCAACAAGGTGATTAAAAGAAAATATCATTCATGCGTACGTACGACCTACCATATCCATTAAAGGTGTATTATGTTTCATAATTATGTATTATATATATTATTATAATGAAAATTTAATTTATATTATAGATATTTATTTCATGGATTATATTATGGAAATCATTATATATATTTTTAATATCAAATATATAAAAAATTTGGACACATGCAAATATTAAAGATAATATTACTTGAAGTGAAACCTTAAAAAAAATTTAACAAGTGGGTAATATAAGATCATAATAAAACCATATATGGTATTAAATTTAAAAATATTTTTCATTAAAATAATTATAAAAATTTTAAATTTATTTTACATGTGGTTTGAATTCTTATGATGAGAGTCAATACACATGTTAAGGGGATTTCATCTCACTTTTTTATTCTCACGAGATACATGATATGTTCACCACTCATTCCTTTCATGTGGTGTAAGTAATTCCATTTATTTTATTCTATTTATCTTAAACCTAGATGTATGGGTATTAACATATCATATTTATGAACTTTTATTCATGGGTTTTATGTTTCAAAAGTTACCAAATAGGTAAAAATGTTTTGTCTAAATTTGCCTTCATTGAGACCCATATTTTCTAATACTCCTAACCACTTTTTTGATATGTATATACTTCCATTTTACATGTTCTATCATGAATCTTATTATTTATATACATTTTAAGAAACATGTAATTTCATGTTCTTACATGGTGAGTAGTATCCCATGTTTCCAAGTTATGTGATCTTATCAAGGCAATCTCATCACTATTCGGGATTATTTATGTTTATGCTTCCTTTGATGAATTCTTAAGTTCCATATCTCAATAAATTAATAAATTTTCTTCTCCTATGGTTATTCAGAATATATTGATATAGTGGTTCCATTTTTACTCATTTGTACATAATATTGTAAAGAAATTATTTTCAAGAAATCCTATATTTACCCCCTATTCTATAAGAAATCCATGTATCATAAAAGCCATGTTTTCTAAAAAGGATTTTGAAGAATGTTATTCTAATATCCTATTATAATTAAAATTAAATCTTACCATTTTTTCTTTTACTTATGTTTTAAAAGTAATATTCTTGACACATTTCACATTATGAAATTTTTTATCCTTTTTATCATGTATAAGGAATGATCTTTTTACCTTGTACGACATTTATGGATTTAACCATCATTAATACTTTGAAAAACAAATTTCATTTTAAGTGTTAATTTTTTAAAAAAATTAAATGTTATTTTTAATGAAAATATTTGTCAATTTTTTTTTCAAACATCATATATAATATTACATGTAAAATGGGTTTCAAAAAATTGTCAAACTTATTTTATATGTTTTAAAGAAAAATTCTTTTCAAAACCATTTCAATATTATTTTATTTGTTTTGAAGGAAAAAGGATTTCAAAATGTTTTCAATATTTATAAATATGTTTTCATATTATGTTCATTTAAAGAAAATTGAATAACATTTTCAAACATTATTTATATTTTTTTAAAATATTTTCAAGAAAAATTGTTTTCCAAACATTTCCATGTTTTATTTTTAATTTTTTAAATTATTTTCATGGAAAATAGTTTTCAATAATTTTTCAAGCAGTAATTATAAATTTTCTTTGTATTTTCAAATAAATTATTTTACAAAAAATTTAGAACTGCCTTTAGATGTTTTCAATGTGTTTTTGAAGAATGAAGCTTTGAAATTTTTTTGAATCTTATTTTATTTGTTTTCAAGGAAAAAAGTTTTCTAAAATTTCAAGTGTTGTTTATAAATTATAAAGGTATTTTATATTAATATTATTATCAAATGGTTTTATTTTTTTAAAAAATCAAATAAAAAGTTATATTTTCCTAAACAAATGTTTCTGAAAGTCATTTCAAAATTATTTTCTATCTAAGATGACATCCACTAATGTTACCCATGCCCGTATAGGAAATGATCTAAAGGGTCCTTTCATATCCTTTCTATGAATGGGTTATTATTAATGTCAAGGTCTTTAGAAAACATGTTTCTATATATTGAGTTACATGTTTATGAAATCCATTTCTCTTTCTTAGGTTATACATTTGTGAAATCTGTTTCTCTGTCACGAGTTATGCTTTTGAGGGAATGATAATGAAACCTATAACATTTCCATATGTTTTTATATGTTTAAATGTTTATGATACCCATTTAATATAATGGCTTATGATATAATTGTTTATGATTTTGTGAAACATGTATGTATGATTTCTCTATGAGATAGGTGGGACCTGTATCCCCCTCCAATTAATTTGGTTGAGATTTATATATAATAAAATAGACTAAGAAGGAATTTTTAATGATCCTTGACTACTATGATGCCCATGGGAGTGAACCATGACTGCCAAGATGTTATTAAGAGTTAACTAAAGCTTATAAGAGGGACATGGTAGTTAACTATGACTAAAAATATTGTATAAGGTGTGAGTCCATTCTACCATGATAGTATTTGCAATGATGCCTATGCTACAATGGAAATAATTTTATATTCTTATATGTATACCACAATCCCATGTTTTTTTACTATGTTTTGATTTTATGGATTATGTTCTTTATTCCCTTATGAATCATGTCTTATGAATTTCTAGGCTTTATTCCATGATTCATGTATATGATCTTTGATAGATAGGGAATGTTCTTCAATTTTCATGAATAGGTTCTCATACCCTTAAGGTCATAATTATGCCTATATATTTCCATAATTTACTCTTACTAAGCATTTGAGAACATCCATTTCTTATGTTTTCTTTCCAAGTTATATGATGAAAGGATTTATTTAGGAGAACTACTGGTGGATATCTTTATGGGATATGTTGAAGATAAATTATTAGGATAAATGATTTTTTTCCATGTTTCTAAGGACACTAATGTATTATGGTACTCAATAATGTATTTTTTTAATGTACAGAAGATTCATCTAAAATTATGTAATATACATGTATGTTTTGTTTGGTATTCTATTGATGTGGTTGTCAAGTCACAAAAAAAATTATAGTATTTATGATCATAAAATAGTTTTCAATTTTTCTTGAAAAACATCACGAAAATGAATTCCCTAAAATGAAAATTTGTGGTAACATTAGGGAAATTTTTCATATTTATAATACACCATATAAATATTGAATTCAAATATAATAAGAACATATTCACCCTTACAACTCATTATCCTCTAAATTTATAGTATTTAAGAGGGATTCAACCATTCCATTTCCACATTATATACCTCATATTGAACCTTATTGGATAGTATTTACCCTTAAAAACTCATGATGAATGGAGTTACTTATCAATAGGATGAATATTTCCAATAATAATTTGATAATATCATGTATAATCTATCAAAACCATTAGTATTGATCAAAATAAGTCCATTAATTATGTACATGATAGTTTTGGAGTGACCACTTCATTCACTTATCACATAGAATTCCAGTTCAAAAAAAGTTATAGTCTCTAAAATATAATATGAGTATTTATAGATACCAAGAATAAATATAATGAAATTTGGAATAATTTTATTGCATTGATAGTTGTGGTACTAATTCCAAGCCACTCCCTACCACATCAAGAGGTACACTTGTTCTCTCATATTGACCTGCTCAAGAATATCCTTAATTTTTAGATGTTGACTAAATAACTCGCATGGTGGGTGGTCATTATGAAGTAGTTTGATATCCAATATATTTCAAAAAAGGTAGTCAAAGGTAAGGAACTAATATATTTTCTTATGGAACATCCCGTGTTGGAGAGCATGCTATTGGATAATGAATTTCCTAATGAAAACATATTCTCCATTCTCGAAATTCACCAAACGTGGGAGATATATTTTAGTGGTCTTCTATAATTACAATAAGAAAATGGATGGACAACCCAAAATAAATATATTTGTCTTGGAAATTTTCCTTATTTATCCAAGAGATGTAGTTGTTCTGTATTTTGTTCTACTGTCCGAAGGATTCACTAATAACGAACCTCAATACCAAGATCTCAAAGAAGACACGGAGATGGAACATAAGATACCAACTACCTTTCATAATATAAAACGACATTATGAAAGAGTTATTGGACAAATCAATGGAGAATATTCCATAAAAATGATGAAACATTTCCACTACATGATTATATATAATTTTGGAATGTAGAATCCCCTCTGATCTAATTTTATTTCATGTTCCTTGTATGGAAATTTTTTAGGCAGATTTACAGTCTAAAGAAACCATATATTTGGTTTATATATAAGGAGATAAATAGTTATAGACACTATACACTATATGGTAGTTTCACCATTCAGTGGAAATGTTAAGGGAGTGATCGATTAGTTCAACACCTCCTCAGATAAAGGTGAGATGATAGCCTTGAAATATGATACTAACATTGGATTGATATTCCCCATTCTATACTACCTTAAAAATAGAATCCAACCATCAAATCGTGATAAGAATGATCATATCTATCAATAGGCTATAAATTTCATCCTATATGATGGCACAAACACTCAAAAATTCTAATATTGAAAGGCTTTGGATGGGTTCTACCTCAAAATAATTGAAGGAAGAGATACCCTCAATATTATAAAATATTTACAAATTAGTGTATGTGGTACTCATCCACAAGTATACCAGATATATATCATGACAAGGTTGAATAGATGCATTTGGCCATTTATTACAAAAGAAATATGTAGAATTTACCAGAATAAATCATTCACTATAGACACAAACAAATTTTATCCATCAACACCAACATTTATCTATATTTTTAAATACTATTTTATTATCAAAATCCCAGGAATTTATTTCAAGGAACTATATACCCTAATTATAGTAAGATAATTCAGGTACATCCTTAGTATCACTAAATTCATATCGAAGTCGTCTGAGGCTCTATCCATTAAAAAGGTCATAACGAATTCTTTTAGCAACTTAATCATGAAACATATCATTGCTATATCTGGATTCCTTAATACAATACTAATAGACAATTACACCATATTCCTATATTTTGAGTTGAAATAGTTGAATCAATAATATGGAATTTAATCTAACCACCCATTCTACTAAAATGTATTGGAAAATAGATAAACAATGGAAATGAATAAGAATCTATCTAGTATACTTCATAATATGGTGGATATGGGATAGAATTCATCTATCTAATAAATTGTATATGATTTGGGGGATTATCACTCCACAACCCATACAACTATGCTTGCAACCCCATATTCACTTTTTTATGGAATAGAGGTATCCCTTTTAAACGTGATCCAGAGTCCATGAATTATTATTTCCATATATTCCTAATTTTATATATATGATTAATCCCAAATGTATCTATATGGTTTCGAATGACATGATTAGAATATATTTTTTCACCCCAAGTAATTGTGGAGTTCAACAAAAACTAGTTTCATGAGATTTCAACAAGTTCATCACTAGTTGTTCCTCCATTAAAAGTTGAAATAAGCTCTATGAAGCCCAATGATACCATAAAATAAGCCGCTAAACCTTATGTAAAAAAACGTTCTACTATAACATTTCTTGATCTTTCACAACCATGGACGGGAATGACATTACATTGTCTAAAATATCATGTTTTATAAAGAATGGTTTTTTCATAACATTCATGTCATACCAAAAATATTCTTGTATATTGACCTTAAACTACAACACACATTCATCCCTATTGCATGATGATATACTAAATGGAACAAGTCCAAGCTAGAAAACATTAAACTAAAGATCATAAAATCATTTTGAAATGAAAATACACCATGTAACAAAATTCATTTTTTCAAAACATTAATTTACATAAGATAATTTCCTAGTCACATGATATATACATGCACAAAAAATTCCTCAAGCTATATTATAAAATCGTGTGGTTATAATCCACACCACATGACATTAAAATACATATTACATTTCTTAATCACTGAAAAATAAATTCTAAAACAACTTCTATATCATGGATAACAAATCTTTTCTCGTGTGATGAATATTCCATTTTCATGTGCTCTATTTTTGTGTATGTTATTCGAATATTTCCTATTGTTTCTCAGTATAATAATTGCTCATGTGGGATTATAGGCCTCAATAAATTACTCAATTTTACATGAATAAAACATCATGACTATTGAAAAAATCAAAATGGTATGTCCATTATGTACATAAACATCCCAAAGTAGCCTATTCTACATGGAATATTTTCCCCTTATAAGAGTCAAATCTTTGTACAAATCATTGAGATACAATATATATGATCCCAAAAGATATAAATTCCCATTTCCTTATATATGACCTCGATCTATTCAAGGAATTTTTTTCTAGGATCTATGTTTGGATTCATTAATATTCTTATATTATAAATAGTGATCCATGAACCCTATTTCCTAGGGCCAATATAAAATAAAATATTACCCATCCCATTTATAATACAATGATCTACATATTGTTTCTTTCCCTATTTCATGAAGACTAAATTACTATTTCTATATTGGTTGACCCTACTTTCATGGTCTTCTAGAATTGTGATAGAAATTAAAAATTAACCAATATATGAAATAGATGTTTGTGTGGAATTTTATTCTAAGTAATACTTATGGCTTGATGATTATTATAATAGGGTACTTAATGAAACTTGTATATTTTATACAAGCCCTTTCCACGATTACAAAAATCCCCTCTTACATTCATATGATCAAGATTTTTTCAGGGATCTTCATTCCAAGAACTATGTGTGGATTTATTTTAGTTATGTTACAATATATAGTCACTCATGAATATTTTATATACATCCCATCCACAAGTTACATTAACAAAGATTCCAACTTCCACCATAGTGTTTGATCCTTTCCAATAATTTTTTAGTTTCCTTACTATATAACCCTAATATGAATAACAATTTTCTCTCTCTAGACATGATCTTAATCTATACAAAAGAGGTATAAAAATATTTTTTTATGTATTGAAAATAAATCCCTCATATTTTTAACATAATTTATATATAGGAACCAATAATAATTCATACTCATTAATATTCAAGTGAATTATATGTAATGGTCTTCATCAAAGTTTTCTAACCTATATATTAGCACTAAAACATCTCCCCCATATATAGGATCATGATCTTCATGAGGAACAAAAAACAAGGACATTGTTTGGTATTATTATAACTCCTATAGGATATGTAGGGACACCTAGATCCTATAGGAATGGCCCATCTATAAATTCCATTAACCAAAATTTAGCACACTCTAAAATATGAGATTGGTCAGCATAAGAGAATTAAATAAATATTGTTTTACAAATCTGAACATTGAAGGATGAATACTGAATGATTCTATTAAATAGGTGTAGTATTATTTATTCATATTAGGGCCTTACTAATGACCTCTTACAATATTATATCACAATCACTAAATGTTTCTTGATTCTTACATAGTATAATACTTAATGATTCCTATAATTTATGTCCACAACTAAGCATAAAATTCCATTTACCAAAAATGAATTTCATTCTTATAAATGATTCAGATCTGTATAGGATCTTTTGAGGAATATTAATTTGAAAATATTTATTGAGAAAGAAGGAAACCGAGTGCCCATATCATAGCATTATATTTGTTTTTAATCAATTTTGTTCTGTCTAAAAGACCACATTGCACTATGATATCATCAGAACTATGTATATATTGATACATATACTTTTAGGATATTTATTGGTTCCATGATCCTTTATCCTATACCAAGACACTAGGATCACTAAAAAAGTAACCCATATCAGCTTTTTTATCTAGGATTCCAACACTCACATGAAACACGAAAACAGTTAGTGGTTTTTATGTGAAACTTCCAAACAAAAGGATTTAATTATGCTGTTATATATACCTATACATATACTTTGAAAAAGAAATCCTAGTTTTTAGATGATGACAGACATGGTTGAATCATATAATGTAAATATACATGACATGTATTCCATCATGCATGACATTAAAATGCTTAGAGCCTGCTCCTATAGGAGGCCCAATTTCCCTACATGATAATTGAATCCTTGTAATGATTCCTAATAGAGGGTATATCTATAAAAAACAACAAGGTAAAATCCACTATTTTGGTGTTATATCATAATTTCTAGATCATCTCCTATTGTTTTATTAATATGCATTTCATGATTCCTACATTCTTTGGATACATGTCTGGAACCAATATTCATAATCTTTCCAAAATTCCTCATTTACTTCCACCCATTACATAGGATCCATACCAATCCATTTATGAAATTTCCAAATCAAAAACACATCCATTTCCATTCTGGTACATCATTTTCCATAAATCACACTTTTTTATTAAGTGCCATGGATCACCATAATACTTTCATTTATTATCAGCATTGAGCACATTCAACTCCCAATGAGACATTTGATTAAATATTTTGAATAAACCCTTAATACATCAGCATATGTTCCCCTGATTTTTCTATCCCTGAATATTCATCTTCATCAGGAAATATAAGATACTCTAATTTTGTTATTCCCTCACACTATCATTGTAGAACCCATATTTCAAACATGGTTCCCAATCATAACTTCTGTATCTTATTCACATCATTTCTTATTAGCCAAGAACCACATGTTTTGAGTAATTACATAAATTCTACCTATTTAAAATGTCTTGTCACATTAATAGTATTTTTCCCCATTTAGGTTGTCATTTTGACTCATCAGATCCACACATCATGACTATAAACTATGTGGACCCTCTCTTAAATAGTATATGGAGTCATTGGTCCCTCTATTTATATCATGGTTTTCATTATCCTCCTTACATAATTAATACCTATTTTTGACAATGTTATGTTAAAATAGAATCCTTACATACGGGTCAATGCTACGTGACCTTAATCACTAACCCTCATCAGTTTGGACTGTGATAACTTAAAAATTATGTCATTGTGTTATAAGAATTTTTAATATGAAAATCAAAAATGGAGATTTGGTAAAAAATAAACTCACCACTCACTAAGCCACTGATTATTTTGGGTTTTTGAAAATATAATACTAATATTATTAAATGAAAAAATATTATAAGGAATATTATATAGCCCTATAATAATACTAATCATTCTTGTTTGGATCAAAAGTTATTGAAAAATTTATAATTGTGACATAAAATATATCTTCACCATAATTTTGTTTTATATATAGTTTTGTGACCTTTTTTTTATAAACCTTCTAATATTTTCCTTTCATCGATGAACTAACCTCATTTCATAAGTCTCTGAATCCCTGTAATAATTCATAGATATTAGTAACAAGGTTTTTTTCCACCAAAGGACACTTCTGCTTCACTATGTACATTATGTCTGACACACACCTTCCATTAGATGTGGAAAAATAAATTTTTAAATTTTTTCTATCGAAGAAAAGAAGATGGATATAACCTTATCAGATGAAGATATTCAAAACTATCTACTAACTCATTGTAATTCATGAATACTACATATTTTTATTGTTTTTATTATTTTACAAAAACAATAGATTTTTTTATATTATGAAAACTATGTAATTTTGAGAATGGAGAAAAGAATGAAAATCAGGATTAACATGTAATGAAAAACAGAATGGTGAAAGTACATGGACTTTTAGGGTTTTGATTTGGGTTCCTTTCATTATTCATGTTGTTTGATTAAATTTATTTAGATAATTGAATTATGAAATATCAAGATTGTGTTACTATATTTTTATTTACTGGTAATGAAAAATTGAATTCCTAACAAAAATACATGCCACCTCCTCCTATAACCACGATTGATGGAACAACACAATCATGAGTGTGATATCATCAAAGACCTAGCTCCATCATATACTTTTTTATACCTTAAATGGCTCAATATCATCATCTGAAGAGCCTGCGATTAAATAAAGGTTAAAAATTTAAAAAATGAATATAAATGAGATTGAGTTCCATGTCATGGTGTAGAATCATCACACTCATACACCTCACTCCTGATCACTAAGAATATAAAATATAACATATAAATTGAAGAACATAATTCGTTTATACACAATCCTCCCCTAGGCGAAGCCTTGGGTCAATCACTCATTGTCGACTGTAAGAGTTCATAGTGGAAGAGATGAGAAGAACAGATTGAGGTAAAGAAATAATGAATTGTAAGGTAATGAATTAATGGAATAAATAATGAATGATAGAAAACGTTTATTAAAATATATTGGAAGTGTTATATAAATAAAATTAATTACAGATGAAAAATAGAAAATATTAAAATATAGAATCAAGTAGTAGTCTCCTCCTAATCTTGTGATGTGTCAATATCATTGGCAGTAGAATAGATCCTTATATTTATAGTGATATCTAAAATTGTATCTATTGGCCTTCTAAAAAAATTCTATATAATCACAATCCCTTTCATATATCTCATTACCTATTTTTGATTTAATTATCTTCTTATTTTCTTTCCTTCTGATGCTCCCCCGGATTCACTCGGTGTATCTTTGATGATAAAACAAATAATATTGAGGGTTTCATTAGATCTCCATGGATAGTTTGGTAGATTTATTCCATCATGTGTATAGATTTTCATGGTGGAAGGGATTCAGGGTAGAGGTTTGTGTGAATTGTAGTGGTAATTTCATCATTATAGGTGCAGTAGCAGTGAAAAATACCCCTAGAATCATCTACACAACACAATGGTCAGTTATAGATTCAAAATGTGCTTCCTCGGAGTTATATGTGGTTGAATCAGTGATCCATAGTATCCCTGAGATTTTTATGTAGAAGCTAGCTCGATTTTAAGCTTTGTAGGTGGATTCAATGGAATTTTTAAGTGGTTGCAGTGGTAGACAGTGACGTCGAGTGGCAGAGAAGTGGAGTCGGTTAGTGGATTGTAGTATTTGAGAATGGGGGATGTGAAAGTGGGTCAGTATAAATTTTTTTGAGTGAGTTGAATAGTAACATACATTCCATGAATCACATATTAGATGTGCAAGTAGTTTCTAGGACAGTTTATAAGAAAATCCCCAACATCTGTTTCTTATAAGATTGAGATAGATATGGGCTCCTGTATCACCACCACAAAAAAATATAGGATGCATATCACCACACAGACTATATGGGAATGGGCCCTATCATTAATCCTTGTATCCCCATGATCTAACACCACTATCATCGGTGGGGTCTCTATTTGGACAAGCTTGGCCAGCCTACCGCTTGTGGGTGGGATATATGGCTTTAATTACCAATTGTTAAGGGTTAGCCAGTTAGAAAATTTTGTTCCAAAAACCCATTTTAAAAATAATATCAAATTTATAAAAAAATAATTCAATCCATTCATGTTTCAAAATTGTAACTATTATATTCATTTAAATCCAAATAAATTAATCAATTTGAGTTTCCATTGTTCTGAATAATCATATAATTACTAGTGTACTTCTATTAATAGTCATTTTAAATTTCTATGAAAACACATAAAATTATACAAGAAAAATGAGTGTGTCAAATACCCCCACACATAAAATATGCTAGTCCTTAATCATGAAATATCAACATTGAATTAATGAAGCCACCAATTATACCAATATTAAGAATTATTAAATATAAAACAAAAAAGAAGCACTCGTAAACCATATTTTTAAATTCCACATAAATTAGAAATATAATTTCTCATTTTTCAAGGAAAAAATATTATATTTTTCCCCATTTAGAATGATGGAACATCTCCTTTAATTCATTAATTTTCTTCGTGTTATTATTATTAACCATGAAATTTCATGATCTTCCCCTCTTGTAATTCTTTTATCTAACCGGAAATGATATAAATTCACGTAGATGTATACTCATATCATGTGAGCATGCTCTGTATCCAATATATTTTAATGGTACTACATTATCCACCTTTTAATGATAAAAGTCACATAAAATGAGGAGGACTTGCAATAAAGGATCATATGAATAAAAGTCTTATCATTTGTCAAGATTAATTTTTAAAAATTAACATTTTAAGGGGAGGATTATATCATAAAGTATTAATCATAATATAAAAAGTAAAATATGAATGAAATTATACCCTCAAAATTATAACATCTCTCACCTCCCAATATCAAAGATATATCATGATCTATAAAATCCTAATGAATGAATTTATATCCCACCATTTTTTTACTTTAATTTTTTATTCATATATTAAACTAATTGTTTGGTTTTTCTTTTTTAGATGTTTTTCTTGGAAAAAATATCACATCTACCACCTAACAACATATGATAAGAATTATAGGTTTAGTAATAGTGTTTTTTAGTTCTCATAGTCAAAACTCATATATTCATTTAATATTTTATTATTATTCAGTTTTTAATGAGGTGAAGACAAATAATTACAATGAATGAATCAAAAAACATTCCTAATAAACACATTAGAACCCCATACTTATTTCATATAGTTTTTTTCATAACTTTCACTCAGACTTCCCTAAAACTCAAACATCAACATTAAAATATCATTAAAGTATTAAGAGTAGGGTAGTTTTGAATTAAAATGGTTTGAAATATGGATCATCTCTATCAAGGTAATTCATTGTATCAAAGGTATAAATTAAGATAAATGTATAATATGGTTTCATAGATAATGTCTTATCAATAAAAATTTCTCATATATTTGAAATGTGTATTTTCTCATTAATTAGATTTTAAATTTTTAAATGTATTTTCTTGGTGGGGGTATGCCCCAATATCACAAAACAATATTCTCATGATAAAATAATAAATACTTAATCTAGAAATATTAATGAGAATATTAAAATTTCTTTAGTAAAATCACTCATGACACGAAAATTAATAACAAATCAACTCACATGATTTTTAGAAATTCAATGACTGAAAAATGATGGGGAAAATTCATTTACATAAATCATCCATGTCCCTCAAATATCGAGTCCATAATTTAATATATCTCATTAAATATATTAACTCAACTCCCCCACCTTCCTCATTTTTTCTCATCATCAATGAAATCATAAAAATTTCATCATAGGGTTCCAAAGAAACTCATGTATCTCAGATAAGTCATGTAAAGAATGATTTCTAATTTGGGAATGAAAAATTAATTTCAAATCTCAAAATATGAATCTAGACAAAAATTTATAGTCTTTAATAAATGAACATTAAAATTGTACTCCCTTTTCCCATAAATATTTAGTCATCTTCTTTCACTATGTAGGGGATTTCTTCTTCCCTCATGAACTTACATATGATATTCTATTTTTAAAAATCAAGGACCACTCATAAAAGATAAAAACTATGGAAGGAATGGGATGCATCTTAATACTAAGAATGAAATTTATAAATTCCAACCATAAGAATAGAAATATAAGACATATTGTCATCTCCCAATTGGGCCCTTGGTTTTGACTGGATATGAGAAGGTAGTTCTAGTTATTATCCATAGTCTAATTATGGGTGGATATTCTTAGATGTTAACCCCCACATATTCCTTTTTCCAGCATCCACATATTCTTTTTTTAGATAAATAATCCATGGAAATAGTACAGCAAATACATATCCTTAATAATAATTCATATCATTCATGGTGTGGATAATATGAATTATGTATCATCCTTATTCTTGGCTTCTACATGTGTAACCTTAACATCAATTTCTATTGTTTATTAATATGGTATTTATGAATTGTAATTTTAAAAGTAATATGAGATGGTAATTTCACTATAACAAAATAAAAACTTTTATAATCAAAATTAAAATTCACCCATTAAAAGTGGTAATACTATGTATTATTCTCCTTATTCTTATCCACTGGGACTTCTTCATGGTATTCCAAAAATTTATGTTCATCAAAATCAAGGAAAAAATGTGTTCTTTGTTGGTACACATACTTCTGCTTAACATTCCACAAAGTAAAAAAATATTCTTTGAATCTGAAATTTCAAATCGGTGGTAATTAATACATAATTTGTATTGAAATAAGTCAAGTGAAATAGAGATTAATAAATGAAAATCTAACTTTCTTGGTTTGGCTTCAATATATTCATTGGTGGTAAGTCCCCCCTGATGTTGGATCTCAGTGGATAGATGTAGGTAGTTGAGATACTCTATAAGTTCATCAACATAAACTATAGAGATGGTGTCTTACATGGATATAGAGATATGAAATGTTTAAATATCTCTTAAATTTTAAGTAAGTGAATATTTGTTTGTACATCATACTCATTCTATAAGTTTTTTAGATCTTATAGATCTCATAGAAGTAGATGAGTAGGAAAGTCATCCACATCAGGAATCTACTTTAGCTAATTATGGTCATCTTGGATATGAGTTGTGAAATGGTTATGCTACTGATATTACCCTTGTTTTGCCAATATTTTTTGGATTTCTTTCGTAAAATTGGGAAAACCTAGTGGAACAACCTCCTTGACCTCCTCAGGTTCTTTCACCATTTTTGGTTTCTCCATAAATGCATTAAGATATTCAAATTCCCATTCAAATTTTTTCTTTAATAGGTCAATGAAATTTCAATGTTCCTTCACTAGGGGTTTATCATAATATGTCTCTTCATCTTATTAATCATGCACCTGGGAGTTTTATACCCATTCATAAAAATCTGAAGATGGATTCATCATGAGAAAAATTGTATAATATTTTTTGGTGTTTTTTATTTAGAAAACAATAAAAATATATTAATATTATAAAAAATAAATATTCAAATAAACTACTGATTATATCCCTAGAGATGGTTCCAGTTTTCACAAAATCCTATTATAGGGCATGGAAGAATAAATTTTTTATTTTTTCTTATTCATCATAGAGGATAACCATGGTTTTATCAATTGATGATCTTCAAGGCTATTCGGATTATAAGGCCGCGACCTTAAACCATACTTAATATTGAATTAAATGAATAATTCACATTGACGATCTTTTTAGGTTTAGTGTTTTAGAGAATTAGATCATAAATCATGAATTACATTCCACATTTAAATAAAGTAGTTACATAAAAGATAGAATTTGTTTTTACCCATCAATGGAAAAATATTTAAAATAAATCATGGATTCTTTATTGACACTTCCTTGACACTATCATCATATCATGCACCTTTCCCTTGACCAGTGAAAAACATTTCAAAAACATGGGATGAGCATAAAAATCTCATTAAGGGATATAATAGTATGAAAAGAAAACATTAGTCCATGTATGAAATCATAATTTACTCATAAAACATAAGCATTTTAACATACCTCATAAAATCATGAATAAATAATAGAAATCATAAGGCATAAAGGTAACTTGAGGCATTCATAACATTATTACGTAGGGAGTAACCCTCTTGGTTACATTTGGAATACCCATCACAATATATTCCCGAAATATCTTCGGAGAAACCTTAACGTTTAACCCCTTCGAGTTACCCAATGCATTGGAGAGCTATATCCAGCACACCCGCCCTTAGTTTATCACGGAACCACCCGTATTCATAACAATTACCAAGAACCATAACATAATCATAGCACATAACTTAAGCATAAAAGAAAGATAACATTCCCACATTGAAATAACAATATTACATTTTAAGATATTGAAATAATGAATCCATTCTAAAAACCATTTTCAAAACCATTTAAAACATTTAATAACTAGATTTTTAAATGAAAGTGTCCCATACCACATTGTAGCATTTGGCATTTTAAACCATTAATATCTATATAAATAAAATTTTAAAACCATTTAGAAAACATGGATATTAATGAGAAATATTTATAAGATTAAATCATTAAAAAATTCGAAACGATATTTTAGTTAAAGTGTTTTTAACAAAATGAGAGACACTTAAATACAATACATGAGGAATAACATTTAATCAAAAATTTATAATATAATGAGAATAAATGGATTCATGATAAAATATTCCAAATGATAGTATATACACCATATATGAGTGAATTGGTGCATAACAACAATGAAGTCTCAATGGACATGTAAATTGAGATGAAATCCGTTATAAAGATGGTATCCTTAAATTAAAGAGAAATATATCTCATAATTATGTGAGAAAAAAATAAATACACCCAGTATAAGTGGATATTAAGTGTAAAATAATCAAAAGTCATTCACACATATTCAAAGGATGACATATTCAATAACTAAATGTTGAACCCAAAGAAATCGAAATTGGATTATGAAGTTCCTTTGACATCCTAACGGTGTCACAACAAATTTTAGAAAAAGGGTTGATGAGAGGGATAAAGGGTATATCATCTCTTGGACATATAATTTATGGAAATAAGGATATATAAGAATATATCCCAACATAATATGATGAAAATTAAAATACATAACAAAAGAAGTCTTTTAAAAAGAGGAGGGTGAAAGGTTCCCTTACCGATTTGGGTAACTTTCAAAACGTACTCCCCATGAAAGAAGGACTATAAAACATTGATGTAAATACACATAAACGAAAGTATGTTACAAAAAAATTATAATAATGGATAGTACATACACCACTCAAAAGGAAATATTGGCAAATGTAGCATGAATCTCACCAAAACACAAAGTGAGATAAAAAGCCCCTTACGAAATTTTGGCAGCCTAACGGCGCCAATTAAAACATCCAAAATGGTTGGAAGAGAGAAAATAGGGTCTATAATTTTATGAACATAAAATTTTTAGTAATAGTAATATAAAATAACATCCCAATGACATGAAAGATGAGCATAAAAGGAATGACATAAAAGAGTGTACTTAAAAAGAAAGAGAGGGGTAGGATCCCTTACCTCGTGTCCGACATGAATCGATCGTTCTTTAATCTCCTGAATAATAAAATTTGGTCAATTTATAATTTATTAAGGACCAACTTTAAAGATTATTATTCAGTTAATA
Organism: Viscum album; assembly: GCA_963277665.1. NCBI lineage: Eukaryota > Viridiplantae > Streptophyta > Magnoliopsida > Santalales > Viscaceae > Viscum > Viscum album. Next base: position 1,452,488,059 of record OY728138.1, read on the forward strand.
TCACATATTATAAGGTTATAATAATTGGTTAATAAGGTGAGTTAATATCAGACGTTTTTGTCGATGTTCGGTACATGAGTAAAAATCAAACTTGTTGGAAAGGAATTTTCCATGTAGTTATATGTACATCATATCCAGTATAGTATTTATGTTTTAAATATCATATATATCCATTATATATTAATTTTATACTATTCCATATCATTTGGAGATAAACAATTTAAAGCACCGTTCATGGAGACGGTAGGCCGTACGTACGCATGAACGCTACATTTATTTTTTTGTCATATTATTGGAATTAAAAACAATTATAAGATATATATATTATAATTCCAGAATTATATCCATAATTTAGATTTAATATATTAAATATATGTACTTATAATAGTACATAACATTTGGAGATAAGAAATGAAATTTACCGTTCATGGAGACGGTAAGCCGTACGTACGCATGAACGCTACTTTCATTTATTTTTATTTTGTATTAAATGGAATTAAATAATAATGATATAAAGGTATATTATAATTCCAGTAGGATATCATATGTAATACTATTAATTCCATATTTTATGCGTACCACATATGGAATTAACGAATCAAATCACTTTCAGGGCGCGGTAGTCCACACTTCCTAAAATGAAGATATCGTATTTACCCATAATGGAAACCATAAAGGTATTCCATAAATGAAAAATACAGAATATTAAGGAAAACATAAACATATTATATATCGTATAAAATTATAGTGAGATTTTAATGTCCACCTTTTAAGGTGTTAATGTATTATTGAACAATCATCGTTTCGTGAGGCAGTAATTCGCCAACCACAGAAACAATATGTTCTTTAACCATTAGATGGAGGTGTTTGAAAGTGTATCTCGATTCATTCTTATAAGAAAATCCTATTATATTTAAGATACTGTTTTGTTACAAAAAAAGTAATAAAAAGAGTTTAGGGGTTTGGAGAAGAAAAATAAAACAAAAGAACACAAGGGAAGACATTACCTTTAAATCGGGTAACTCTCAATGATTTGAGCTCAAAGGTTTCCTTGTAAAGGATTATTCGCAATGTGAGGCTTCAATGATGAATATAGGGATGTGGAGAGATGTAATGGGAAGGTGTTATCCGAGCCAAATTCTTGAGAGGTGTTTGTAAGGTGGTAGAGGTGGGGGCCTTTTATAAGTGGAGAGGAGGGGAACTCTTGGAAAGTTATAAAATATTACTTTATTATAAAATGATTTTCAAATTTAAAAAGTCCCAAAAGGATATAGTTATAGTATAAGGTGATATGGTTTCTAAATCCACCCATCCAATAGGTTTGTGACAAGATTAAGTTATAGTTTTAACATTATAATTTCATTTTATTTAAATCCCTTACTAATGAGGTAATCACTGCATCATCATGAGGTCATAAATAATTTCATTTATTTAATGTCTAAAAATTATGAAAAAACTATCATGATGTAGGAAATTGTTTTATCATTCTAATTAATATTTGTAGTCGAAATAATGACTTGTATAACCCCACTTAAAAATTGTGATAGTAAAACAACTTATGCTTGTGACATTTTAATTTTAACATTAAATAAAAAGGTATTAATGTCATTTTCCTACCAAAGTGGCTCCATGGGGTCCCCAAGTTGACCCATGGATTTTCATGGTCGGACATAACACATCCAATAAGGGTGGGACATGTTTCATGTTCATTCCATATTATTAAAACATTATTTTTACCTTAAACTACACTAATTACCTCAAATCGCGATTAATAAACATAAAAGTTACTATTCACCAAAAAAATTATTTTAATCCCATTGAACCAAATTTTACTTCCTAATTAAACCCATGTATGTCGGATTTTTGAAATTCAAATCATAAAGGTGGTAAAATTTCATTTAAACAAAAAATCAGTTTTTTAAGTACCACTTAGTGGTTTCACTATTCATCAAAAATTGAAGTTTTTCAGAAAAATATTAAAAATTCACCCTAAGATATATTTGACATTCCAAATTCAAAAATTAAGTCTATTTTACAAAATTCAAAACATATAAGTTGAATTAATTTATTTAATAAATAATTCACGCTGTCAGAGCAAATAGTGTGTTTTTATGAAACAATAAGCATCAAAAGATTGACAATAGTTTAAGTCCTATTTCAAAGTGAAATTAATTTCAACGACCACTATTGGATTAAATGGTAAAAATATATTATAATTTCACTATAAAACCAATTCAAATGATAATCTAATAATATAAATAAATTAGATTAAAAATAGGTTTTAAATTAAAATACAACATTTTTCACTATTCATTAAAAAATGAACTTTATCGGAAAAATACCAAAAATTTACACAAAGTAAATTTTGATATCCTGATTCTAAAAAAGTGTTTTATTTTGTCCAATAGAATTTATAAGGGTGACCAAAAATATATTTAATGATAGTTTTCCATCAAAAGGCGATAAGTGAACCTTTAGTGAAAATTAGGGTATAAATGCCTAAAAATGAATTCTTTTCGTATTTTACGCCTTTAACTTTTATTGAATAAATGTAAAAGCATTTAAAAAAAATATATAATCATATTTTAGTTATTCATATCCATTCCCGCCAATACAACGGCTATGTGTTAACTACCATTTAAAATAATATTATTTTATTACTAGTGTGCAACATAAGATTTCATTGAAACTCGTTGTTGTGTATCGGGTACACCATCAAGCATAGAGTCCCATTTAAAGTAATATTAATATTTTATTCACAAATATGGATAAATGTAAAAATGTCATATTCTTTATTTACCTGGGGTGTTACATCCTTCCCCCCTTTTGGGAATTGCGTCCTCGCAATTTTAAATTTGGGCTTGGAAACAGCATTGAAAATATTTCATCGGAACAAGAGTCAGTAAAACAATCACATTAAAATAAAGAATGAGAAGTACAAAGGTCACCCGAGTTAACCCATACTAGGATTCCATGTAGGAAAACATGGATATGGAGGAAAAAAAGGGCCATGTTCTGATGGAGAGTGATAGTAAACATGTCAAGGGGAAAGTTAACCATAAGAAAATAACAAATTTGTAATGTGTTAAATAGTATTCGATTCCCCAGTAGGAAAAGATAACAGACAACATTTTTGTTTTTTGTTACTCATCATTGAGGAATTTATTTTTGATCTTAACTAAATTACAATGAAACATACTTACTTGTCACGTAGACTTTCATCTTTTACTAGATTCCTTAATCAAACTCATATTTTCTCTAAAAGACGAGTATTTGGGAATACATGTTCGCATTAAGAGTACTATAATCAACTTCATAAGAATTACTTAATACACAAAAGAGAACTATATATTTCCCATGTCTTTAGACAAAATACAAAACCAAAATTTTTAGTATGAGATCAGATAATCCACAAAAGTATAATCCTTTATAAAAAGAAAATCCATTCTTAATCTCCAAAATTTGTCCAAAAAACCCAAAGTTCAACGAAGACCATTTGATACACAATTGTCCATAAAATTCTTCAGAGTAAACCAAAATAAAATTGAAACCCAAATATTTGAAGGATTTAATCACATAGTCTTCCAAGGTTCAAATTAACTTTTATCTCCAAATACCATCAGTTGCTCTTAAATTCTCATATTGAAAAGTAATTAACCTAATCACATATCCTCCATGATAGGTTAATAATTTCCATAGATAACCCAAAATAAACATACTGTTGATTCCTAAAATCATCTAACTAAAAAGAATGAGTCAAACTGACCAGGGACTTCACGTAGTCCAGTGGTAGGCGATAAATACCAGTCGCAGTTTGGTTGGGGGTTCGAATTCCGCAGCTTTGTCTGATGCGATGGGTTAGCCACACGGTCTACGTGTTGTCCTTTTTCCAAAACTATATAATTCTTAAAACATTCCCCAAAATGAGATAAAATCTTCTAAAATAATCATAACATATTTTAACCTCAATTTTATCTCATGCCTTTCATTTTCCATCATAATATATAATAACCCATAATTACCTCAAAATTAAGGATCATATAAACCCTAATGGCTACCATTATAATTATTACCTGAACTTCTACATCGATTGGTCATCTTGTAAATGATGAATTACAGAACATACCAAGGTACAAGTTGTTGATCATGACTCCTTGATAGTTTGTTTAGAACAACAACGAGTTTCCTAACAGAATCCCACATTTCATCCAGTCTCTTAATCAGAGAACCACCATAGTTTCCTTCAAACCGATTGTCACTTTGGTGCCTACTAGATCCATCCATTCACTAAAAACAGAAATGTCAGTGTGAGTATATCAAAAAAACCATAATGTACTAATGAGGAAGATACACACTAAGATATACTTACTCATTCACTTTATTTAAAACTAGGAATCTTTCTAAAATCCTTACCATTATGTTAATTTCACTTATTCTTAGAGAATACCCTAACCTCTAAAGTTATCTAAACCGAACATTGATTCCAACTATAAGGTGCCGACCTTAAACCCTACTTAATATCGAATTAAATGAACAATTCACATTGAGGATATTTTCAGGATTACAGTTTTGGAGAATTAGATCATAAATCATGAATTACATTCCACATTTAAACAAAGTGGTTACATAAAAGATAGATTTCGTTTTTTCCCATCAACGTAAACATATTTAAAATAAAACATGGATTATTTCTTGACACTTCATTGATACTATCATCATATCATGAACCTTTCCCTTGACCTATGAAAAGAATTTCAAAAACATGGGATAAGCATAAAGAGCTCAGTAAGGGATATAAAAATATGAAAAGAAAACATTAGTCCATGTATGAAATCATACATTACTCATAAAACATAAGCATTTTAACATACCTCATCAAATCCTGAATAATTCATAGAAATAATAAGGCATAAAGGTAACTGTAGGCATTCATAACATTCTTATGTAGGGGTAACCCTCTTAGTTACGTTTGGAATACCCATCACAGTATATTCCCTAAATTTGTTTGGAGATACCATAACGTTTAACCCCTTCATGTTACCCAATGCATTGGAGAGCTATATCGGGCTCACACACCCTTAGATTATCATGGAACCACCCATCTTCATAACAATTCCCAAGAACCATAACAAAATCACAGGACATAACTTAATAATAAAGTAATGATAACATTCCCACATTGCAATAACAATATAACATTTTATGATATTGAAATAATGAATCCATTCTAAAAACCTTTTTCAAAACCATTAAAAACATTTAATAAAGAGATTTTTAAATCAAAGTGTCGCATACCACATTGAATATTATAAAATTTTAAACCATTAATATCCATATTAATAAATCCTTAAAACCATTTTGAAAACATGTATATTAGTGAGAAATATTTATAAGATTAAATCATTAAAACATTTAAAATGATATTTTAGTTAAAGTTTTTTAACAAAATGAGAGACACTTGAATAAAATACATAAGGAATAACATTTAATAAAAACATTATAATATCATGAGAATAAACGGATTCATGATATAATACTCCAAATGACAGTATATACACCATATAAGAGTGAATTGGTTCATAACTACAATGAAGTCTTAATGGAAATGTAAATTGAGATGAAATCTATTATAAAGATTCTATCCTTAAATTAATGATAAATCAATCTCATATTTATGTGAGAAAAATATAAATACACCCAATATAAGTGGATATTAAGTATAAAATAATCAGTATTCATTCACACATATTCAAAGGATGACATATTCAATAACTACATGTTGAACCCAATGAAATTGAAATTGGGTTAAGAAGTTCCTTTGACATCCTAACGGCTTTACATCAAATTTTAGAAAAAGGGTTGATGAGAGAGATAAAGGGTATCTCATAACTTGGACATAAAATTTATGGAAATAAGGATTTATAAGAACATATCCCCACATAATAAGATGAAAATAAAAATACATAACAAAAGAACTCTTTTAAAAAGAGGAGGGTGAAAGGTTCCCTTACTGATTTGGGTAACATTAGAAATGTACTCCCCATGAAAGAAGGACTATACAAAATTGATGTAAATACTCATAAACGAGATTATTTTACACAAATAGTAGAATAATGGATAGTAAATACACCACTCAAAAGGAAATATTGGGAAATGTAGCATGAATCTCATGAAAACACAAAGTGTGATAAAAATCCCATTACGAAATTTCGGCAGCCTAACGGCGCCAATTAAAACATCCAAAATAGATTGATGAGATAAAATAGGGTCTCTCATAATATGAACATAAAAATTACAGTAAGATTTATATAAAATAACATCCCAATCATAAGAAAGATGAGCTTAAAAGCAATGACATAAAAGAGTGTACTTAAAAAGAAAGAGAGAGGTAGGATCCCTTACCTCGTGTCTGACATGACTCAATCATTCTTTAATCTCCTGAATAATAAAATTTGGCCAATCTATAATTTCATAAGGACCTAAATTAAAGATTATTATTCAGTTAATATCACATATTATAAGGTTATAATAATTGGTTAATAAAGTGAGTTCATATCAGACGTTTTTGTCGATGTTCGGTACATGAGTAAAAATCGAACTTGTTGGAAAAGAATTTTCCATGTAGTTATAGGTACATCATATCCAGAACAATATTGATGTTTTAAATATCATATATATCTAGTATATATTAATTTTATACTTTTCCATAGCATTTTGAGATAACAAATTAAAAGCATTGTTCATGAAGACGGTCGGCTGTACGTACGCATGAACGCTACTTTCATTTTTTTGTCATATTAATGGAATTAAAAAAATGAGAGATATATATTATAATTCAAGAATGATATCCACCATTTAAATGTAATATATTACATATATATCCATTATATATATGTACTTATAATATTACATATCATTTGGAGATAAGAAATGAAATATACAGTTCATGGAGATGGTAAGCCGTACGTACGCATGAACGCTACTTTCATTTCATTTTCATTTGTATTAAATGGAATTAAATAATAATTATATAAAGGTATATTATAATTAAAGTAGGATATCATATGTAATACCATTAATTCCATCCTTTATACATCCCACATATGGCATTAACGAATCAAATCACTTTGAGGGGGCGGTAGTCCGCACTTCCTAAAATGAAGATATCGTGTTTATCCATAATGGAAACCATAAAGGTATGCTATAAATCAAAAGTACAGAAGATTAAGGAAAAAATAAAAATATTTTATATCATATAAAAATATAGTGACATCTTAATGGCCACCTTTGAAGGTGTTAAAATAATATTGAACAATCATTGTTTTCGTGAGGCAGTAATTCGCCTTCCACAGAAACAGTATGTTCATTAACCATTAGACAGAGGTGTGTGAATGTGTAGCTCTAATATTTCTTATAAAAACATCCTATTATATTTATTATAATGGTTTTTTTACAAAAAAAAAGTAATAAAAAGAGTTAAGGGGTTTGGAGAAGAAAAATAAAACAAAATAACACAAGGGAAGACATTACCTTTAAATCGGGTAACTCTCTTTGATTTGAGCTCAAAGGCTTCCTTGGAAATGATTATACCCAAAGTGAGGGTTCAATGATGAAGATAGGGATGTGGAGAGATGAAATTGGCAGGGGTTGGCCGAGTAAAAGGCTTGAGAGGTGTGTGTAAGGTGGGAGAGGTGGGGGCCTTTTATAAGAGGAGAGGAGGGGCACTCTTGGAATGTCATAAATATTACTTTATTATAAAATTGATTTTCGGATTTAAAAGGTTCAAAAAGGACATATTTCGAGGATAAGGTGATAAGGTTTCGAAGTCCACCCATATAATAGGTTTGTGACAATTGTAAGGTATATTTTTAATATTATCGTTTCATTTTATTTAAATCCCTTATTAATGAGGTAATCGTTGCATCACCATGATGTCATAAATAATTTAATTTATTTAACATCTAAAAATTATGAAGAAAAATATCATGATGTTGGAAAGATTTTTATCTTTCTATAGAATATTTATAGTAGAAATTATGACTTGTATAACCCCATTTAAAAATTGTTTTAGTAAAACACCTCATGTTTGTGACATTTTAATTTTAACTTTAAATAAAAAGGTATTAATGTCATATTCCTACCAATGTGGCTACATGGGGTCCCCAAGTTGACACATGGATTTTATTGGTTGGCCATGACACATACAATAAGGGTATGACATGTGTAATGTTCATTTCATATTATTAAAACATTATTTTTACCTTAAACTCCACTAATTACCTCTAATCGCGATTAATAAACATAAAAGTTACTATTCAGCAAAAAATTATTTTAATCCCATTGAACCAAATTTTTCATCCAAATGTCAACCATGTATGTCGGATTTTTTGAAATTCAAAACAAAAAGTGGTTAAATTTCATTTAAACGAAAAATCAGTTTTTTAAGTACCACTTAGTGGTTTCACTATTCATCAAAAATTGAAGTTTTTCAGAAAAATACCAAAAGTTCACCCTAAGCTATATTTGATATTCCAAATTAAAAAATGAAGTATATAATACAAAATTCAAAACATATAAGTGTCATTAATTAATTTAATAATTAATTCCCGCTGTCAGAAAAAAATAGCGTGTTTTTATGAAACAATAAGTATCAAAAGATTGACACTAGTTTAAGTCCGATTTCAAAGGGAAATTAATTTCAATGACCACTATTGGATTAAATGGTAAAAATATATTATAATTTCACTTTCAAGACAATTCAAATGATAATCTAATAATATAAATAAAATAGATTAAAAGGGGGTTTTGAATTAAAATACAACATTTTTCACTATTCATTAAAGAAATGAACGTTATCAGAAAAATACCAAAAATTTACACAAAGTAAATTTTGATGTCCCAATTCTAAAAAAGAGTTTTATTTGGTCCAAAAAAAAGTATAAGAGTGACCAAAAATATATTTATTGACGGTTCTCCATCAAAAGGTGATAAGTGAACCTTTAATGAAAATTAGGATATAAATGCCTAAATTTGAATTCTTTTCGTATTTTAAGCATTTATCTTTTATTGGATAAAAGTAAATACATTTAAAAAACATATATAATCTTATATTAGTTATTTCTATCCATTCCCTCCAATACAACGACTATGTGTTAACTACCATTTAAAATAATATTATTTTATTACTAGTGTGCAACGTAAGATTTCAATGAAACTCGTTTTTTCGTATTGGGTACGCCATCAAGCATAGCGTCCCCTTTAAAGTAATATTAATATTTTATTCAAAAATATGGATAAATGTGAAAATGTCAAAATCTTTATTTACCTGGGGTGTTACATGGATACTCATTATAGTTCACCTATGATACTTATTTTTATTGTTTTTATTTTTCTATGAGAACTATATATATTTTTTATGATAAATATTTAATTTTTATAATGGAATAAGTATTGAAAATCTAGATTAATATGAAATGAAATATAAAATTGTTAATTTGCATGGCCTTTTAGTGGTTGGATTTAGGTTCCTTAAATTATTCATACTAATTTAAAAAAAACTTTATAACCCATGTATAAAATCACAATCATGGATTACTATTATTTATTTAGTGGTTTTTTATCATTGGATTCCTAAAAATACATGATTCCACCTCCTACAATAATCAAGGTTGATAACACACCTCAATTGAGAGTGGGACATATTCCAGGACTTGGCTTCATCATATATTGTTTCATCCCATGAATGGCTAAACATTATCATGTGAATTTCTTGTGTTAAAAGGAAGGTAAATTGTTTAAGTAAATGAATATAAGTGAGTTTATGTTTATTGTTGTTGTGGGAAATCATAACACTCATACACATCACTCTATCTAACTACAAACATAAAAAATGAACTAAATAATAGAATTCAGGTACACCTAGTCCTCTCTCATCGATAAGCTTCATGTAAGTCATTCATTATCTAGTGTAATATGTCACAGTGGAAGAGATGTGAAGTAGAGAATTAGAAATATTAGGAATGAATAATGGGATATATTAAGAGGGAAATAAAAAATCAATGGATAAAACACTTGTATTAAATTAGACAGAGAGAATTATATTAAATAAACTAGACTATAGAAGAAAAATAAAAAGATAATAAAAAATAATCCAACAGTAGTCCACTCCTCATTCCATAATGTATTTAAATCCCTCACAATGGCCATTATTTCTATATCTTTTTATATATATCCTTGTAGATCTAAACCTTCTAATAAATCTTCTTATATCATTAAAATCTCTTTCATATCTCTCTTTATTTCTTGTTTTACTTATCCTCTTATTTCAGTTACTTCTCTGATTATCATTTAGTTGTACACAATGTATCGTGGAAGATACACCAAAGAATATCATGTGGATACTTACTTCAGCGTCGATAGTGTGGAATCTCTCTTCCATCACATGCATTGATTTTCATGGCAGAAGGTATATGTGGTAGTGGATAGTGAGAATGGGTGAGGGGGTTTCATTGTAGCATGTGTGGGAGTAGTGAGGGATATCCCTTAAAACAACCGGCCTTTATAATGGCTTGATAAATATTTGGAATGTTCTTCTTAAGGGTTGTTTGGGGAGGGAAATGTAATCTATGGTGGCCTAGACTTGTTTTATTGGATATCGGATCAAGTTCAAGATTCTAAGGTGACTTCCACAGCATATCCAGGTGATTAAAGTAGCGTTCGGTGATGTCGAGTGGTGGAGTTGTGGTAGTGGGTTGTGTATGTGCATGTGATTCATTAATGTTTATTGGAACATCGTCATTTGAGTAAGATGAAAAGTAACCAAGTTCATTTTCATCCAACCTAGGATTATCATGTAGTTTATGTTATCTTTTATAAGAAACTCCAGAACATTCTATTCTCAGAAGCTTGCAATAGGAATGGGATATATAGGCATCACCACAAACACATAATGGGATATATCGTACCACATAAACCATTTGGGATTTTTTCCAAATATGAATCCTGAGATCCTAATGGTCTCACACCCCTATCACTGGACCACTCTCCCATTGGCCCATCTTGGCTAGTCATCCCCTTATAGATGGGATATATGGATTGCGCCACCAATGGTTAAATACTATCTAATTGGATAACATTTTTCATGAAATAAATTTTAAATTTCATAACAAATTTCCTACCAAATACTATAATAAATTCATGAATAAAATTGCATCATCTATATTCATCAAGACCAAAATTAATTATTCAATTGGAATTTAACTTATTTTGAATAAATAAATAATTACTATGGTATTTATATTAGAAATAATTCAGTATTGTTATGAAGAAACTTATAACTATGCATGAAATATGATAATGAAAATTCCATTGATATGGCTTTTCATAAGTTCCCCAGATATGGCATATCAATCATAAGAATCTTCATTCTAATGAAATAATACTCTAGTTTATGTAAATCCTGACACCATTGATGAAAAACATGTATTCTGAATATGGTATGATATCATCCCCAAAATATTTGTTTCATCACACCACAACTGATTCATACACATTTAGTAATTATTAATACAATCCAAAATCCAATTATTCATGGGGTTTTGATTCCCATGATGCTACACACATGTTCACAGAGATCATTTTTTCGATAAAGTTTTCAATATCACCCTATAATAATAGACTAGACCTTGTCACATTACATTAGGCCACACAAAATTATTTCCCATGATTTATGACTATAAATTTAATGCCCCCATTCATGAGATTCTATAGGTCACTAAAATTAGGCCTTGTAAATTCAAAACATCTTTTTTTACCCATGTTGTTACATAATCTATCTCACATATTGGTCAATGATATAAGACCTTAAAGTACAAAAACATGTGTTTAAATTTGATTGGACAAAAAATCCATCCTATTTTGTCTAAATTTCATGAACTAAAATTACCTATGGAATGTGACGCAAAACTCTATATGATGAAAAATATTAAATCGAATCGTAGATTAAATTTGAGTCCCCACTTTTTTGAAATGCATTCTACTTAGTTTTAGTGAAATTGAGAATTTATATATTAAAATACACAACACATGTATTATAGAAAAACTATAAAGTGGTAGTAATGAAAAATGAAATCCGTTTCCATTTACACTTTCCTATGTGAAGAATACGGGAAAAGTTGGGGAAACAAAATAAAATACTCAGAGCTAGTGTGGTCCACCAAGTGAACATGAATAAGACATATTATGTTTGTTATCCCCCTTAGCCTGAGTAAAATGGAATTATTCATATTTTACATCATCCCTGACTTATCGTTTTATAGTATCCACACAATATTCATAAATACAAACATCCATAGTACTCAAACCCATTTTTACTATTGGAATTGTCATGATGAATTCCCCATTCAAGATCCTCATCATGTTGACTATATTTCTTCATCAAAATGGATGAAATATATTGTTATGGTGATGGTATCCACAACTATACTAGTCAACAATCCATACATAGGATGAAATAATTCTTCCAAATATACCAATTACAATGCTAAAATGATGGTATTTATGGTCATAATAATCATGGATCAATACCCGATATGAATATTTTTAGCCAAATGGACAAACTATAGTGTTAATATGATGGTATCCATGCCTATATCCATCGTTGGGTAAAAGAAAGAAAAAATTATTCATTAGAATAAACCAAATATTTTATTAAAGTTATTCTATCAATGCCTATACCCATTTGAAATCCATACCATAGAGTAAATAATTCATCGGAATGGGAAAACTCTAGTATTAAAGAGATTATATACATGCTTATATTCACTCGTGAGCCACTACCAAGAAGAAATAATTTAGACTCAAGCAATTGGGTACCATAGTTGACTTTGTTTGTATTAAATTCAATTTTAAAATTGATTTAGGAAACATTGGTGTTTCTTTCCAATATTTCATCGGTTTTTTACAAGGAATAAAATGTAGTATACTGGGATATTAATAAAAAATGATTTTTAAATCATTCATAAAAATTATTGAAGCATCCACATATTAGAGTCTCTCTTCAGAACAATGATACATCATAAATAATCTTGTATAAAATCTTGAATTATAACAATAGATTTTTGGGATCCATAAATTGTTTTTCGATGTATCATCACCATTGAATTATCTATTTAGTTAGTACGGAGAAAAATTTCAACCACAATCCTCCCTTCTTCCTTCAAATTATGCATCCTCTTCGAGATTCTAGTGTTCAACCTACTCTTTACTAATCAAAACTAACTCATTCTAAAGGTGACTTATGTCGATGAAATATTAATCATCTAGGTTGTATTTATTTGCGTCTAATAATGAATGTTGTGATTAATTTTGAAGCATCGTGACATATATTTTGGAAGAACAAACAATTGATTCCACGATAAGAAGTAAAACATGGGCCACTGCTTTTTAGTTGTGTTCCAAAAGGTTTATATTTTTCTCATCATTAATGTATCTATAATGGAAGTGATCAACTTCCAAATTGAATAATTTAGTGTACAACTACAAAATTTCTCAACCTATATACATTATCTAGGTCTATGAAATTATCTTCCATATATTCAGACAGGCATATTGATGATCATTAATGTAAATTTTTAGTGACCCTTTCTCCCATTTGATTCAATATCAGAAGGTGGAATATATTATTGGATTAAATAAATTAGGTAAAATTCACTAATAGGAAGGTCTAAAACAATTTCTTATACATTTAGTGGTGTTGGTACAAACCAACAGATCATACGCTCTAACGGTGTGATGATGTAGTAGGATCTTCCAAAAATGTAATGATCACTTTTGACAGTGGCACTGTAATGATATAAAAGTTGTACTAAAATTTGTAAATACCATGGTTTCAAGAATTTTACATGAATATCCAACCATTTATATTGAAATAATGTCCACCATGGTTGTTTTAGATTTTTTGGTGAATTTGATGATCTATTTCCCATATTGGTTCCTTGTTATTTGAAATTAAGCAAGAATAAGTCAAGGACACAATCCTTATTGTGATTATTAAAAGAGTATTTTCAACCTCAATCATGGATTATTCGTTTACCAAGCCTTGAAAAAAAAATCAACAATTTCATCCATAATATGGTTAGTCAAGGTCTTAAAATGGGGAACACTATTGTGATGAGAATCATGGATTTCTCATGGCATACCCGACTCCTAGCTATCTTCATCAAAAGATTCATGAAGGCTTAACAACATCATTGGTCATAATTTTAGGTATACCTTCTACTAGGTTAACTACTGAAAAGATGTTCCAATAGGCGTTATCATATATGGCTTTTATGATGTAATTCAATTTATTAAGACTCTAGAAGTGTGATGAGTATTGAAATAAAAATATAAGTCAATGGTTATTTCATAACATACAAATTAAAGTCAAATTTTGTACATGAATCTTCCCCTCCTTAATTGAAAATATAACTTTCAGTATTCAGTGATGTTATTTATCCCTCTGTAGATGTTATCAAGTGTATAAAAATATCATATTAACTCGAGGTAGCTATATCAATGTTTTTGGACTTTATCATTATCTCTTATAGGATGAAATAGAGTAAGATAATGTGGTTGATAAATTACCAATGATTTTATTTAATGAACCATTATATGTTCCGAATAAATATAAGATTATTTTAGAAATCCATGTTCATACAATGTAATGTTCCCAGATTTAGGAAATTCATGATGATGTTTCATTGGAATTTTCAAAAGTTACTGTTGGGAGAATTCACACAAATGATATTAATTGGGTCCAATAATTTCAATAATCTCCTAGATATGAGAAGAAACATCATTATTTGAAACAATTATCATATAATGATACATTATCTTCCACTTAAAATAAAATAATAGGTATTTAAAAATGATCAATGGTTTCAAGGGAATAAATTGAGTCCATGGGGGGTGATGGGAAGATACAGAAGGAGAAAATTGAATAATTATAAATTAGTTATCCCAATTCATTCACCATGGTACTTCATGAAAATTATTCCTTCAAATAATTCACCCAACTTATCTCTATCAAATGTGATTCCCTAGTCTATAACGTGGAACCTTCCCTAGAAAATTTCTATCTTCTTATGAACAAAACATCATGAGATGAGAGATGTGATATGACCCACATATGTTTGAATACCATGAGGTAGAATTAGAAAAAGGGATACCATATGATGATTTTTCTTTCTCATGATGAATCTATAGTATAGGAATAGGTCCTCTCTCTTATAGTTTACATGAACCACATGACTGCCAATAATTTGATCGAAACATGAAATATCTATGTGATATTCTTGTATGTTCCACTTGAATGCCACACTTAAACACCCAAATAGAGTGATAAATATCATCATTAATCAAACAAAATTCTTTTTTTATAAATTCATTCACACTAATATCACTTTGACTCTAGATTAAATCCTCCTTTTCGAATCAAGTAAAATACTTGAGGGATTTAATGAATATACCTTTTTTGAACAAGTTATAATGAATTGTATAAGGAATATCTCAAGTATGAAGTAAAGTTTCATTTGGTAAGGTACTATAAGTTCAACCAAAAACCCTACATCTTATCCAACACATGTGTGAATGTCAGCCTTACATGCAACACATGTGTGACCAAAAATCATGTGAATGTTATTCATGATAACACCACATTCATTCCAAATATCATTCATCATAGATTTTTTTTTCTATAAATAGGACCTTTGGGAACATTATTTTTTTTTCTAGAAGAATATGTGATGAGTCTAAACTCTTCTCATCCATGTCTCATGCCCATGTCTTTCACCAGAATCCTTCACCCAAGTCCTCAAATCCATTCTTGTATCTTATTTACACCTAAAACCATTTTAAGTTAACTATAACAAAAGGTAGTTAAGTACCTCATGTATAAGGTCCTGACCATAAACATTACTTATTATTGAATTAAATGAATGATTCACATTGAGGATCTTTTTGAGGTTTAGAGTTTTAGAGAATTAGGACATAACTATTACATCTCAAAAGTTTACAAAGTAGACACTTCTACATAGTTTCCTTTTTTTACAAAACATAAACTCTTGAAATAAGAGATTGATGTATAGTTCCATGTTTAAGACAACATGACTTTTCCTTGATCCCATCCTTGACCCTAGTAGACATTATGTCCTGTGAAAAAAAATTCAAAAAAAACTTGGGATGAGCATAAAAAGCTCAGTAAGGAAACACAGAGAAGGAAAAATGTTTGTTTTTTAAAACAACAAGTAAACCATGATTACATTATAAATGTAATACTTTTCACCTTTATGAAGTAGTAAAAACTATTCACTGAATAAAATCTCATTACATACCCTTTTGTAACTAAAATATTACAATAAAATCCATATAAAGAACACATAACATATAAAGTTAACTTGGGACATAATCATACATTAATAGAATAACCATATGGTCGACTACCAAACATATCACTTAATGGAATAGCCATATGGAAAACTTCCATAACCAATGAGTTGATGGTTATAACGTATCCACCCATTCTATTGTTCACGGCACCACTCGTCATTTGGTTTATCATGTAACCACCCGTCAAATGTCCAACTACCATTATAAAATCATAAGACATAAAACAAATATAATGGAAGGAAAACATTTTTATATTTCGATCACAATATATCACTTAAATATATTGACATAACAAATCCATTATAAAAACAATTTTCAATACCAAAATACATAAAAGAGTATATGGTATTTATTTCATTTTAAAAACATTACGACTTGTTGAGGAAGCCAAAGACCAAATAATAATCGTGGCGGCAGAAAAGGTTGTTGTCACCATGTACGTTAAAAGAAACATTCCTTTTTTTCATTAAGTAAAATGATTTTTAGAAAAATATTCCTTTTTAATAAATCTAAATTTCAAATGTTTTTATACACAATATAAAATAATGTTGTGTATAAAACAAAATATGCCTCAATGAAAGGAGATTGATACGAAGTCCCTTACCTCGTGTCCGACATGACTAGATCGCTCTTTAATCTCCTAAATAATAAACTGGGCTTAATTTATACTTGCTTAAAAACATTTTTCAAGCTTATTATTCCTTTTATATAACTTATTTTCATGTTATAAACATTATGTAATCATTTAAGTTAATAATGTTCCTTTTTTCAATATGTGGTACTTCAGTCAAAAATGGACATCTTATAATTACATGTTGTTCATGTGTTCAAAGGATCACTATATCTAGAATGATAGTCATGATTTGGATATCATATATATCATATATATCCATAATATACATTTATTTATAATAGTATATAACATTTAGAGGTAAGGAATGAGATGCACCGCTCATGGAGATGGTAATCCGTACGTACGCATGAACACTACATTCATTTCTATTTCTTATTTAATGGAGTGAAATCATAATGATATAAAAGTAAATTATAATTCCATTATAATATAATATATAATATTATTAACATCATCCTTTATACATCCCGCATATGGAATTAACGAATCTAATCACGTTGAGGGGGCGGTAGTCCGCACTTCCTAAAATGAAATTATCGTGTTTACCAATAATGGAAACCATAAATGTATGCCATAAATGAAAAATACATAAGCATAAGGAAAACATAAACTTAATATATATCATATATAAATTTAGTTACATCTTAATGGAAACCATCAATGGTGTTAAAATAATGTTGAACAATCATCGTTTCGTGAGGCAGAAATTCACCAACCGCAGAAACAATATGTTCTTTAACCATTAGACCGAGGTGTGTGTAAGTGTAAATCAAATAACTCTCATAAAAAAATCCTAGTATATTTATGATACTGGTGTTGTTACAAAATAAAATAATAAAAAGAGTTTAGGGGGTTATAGAAGCAACATAAAACAAAATAACACAAGTGAAGACATTACCTTTAAATCGGGTAACTCCTCTTGGTTTGAACCAAAATGGTTTCTTGAAGAAATTTATGCCTATTTTAAGGCTACTAGTATGAGGAGAGGGATGTGGAGAGATAAAAATATCATTTCTTGGTCATTACAAAAGCTTTAGAGGTGTGGGTAAAGGGGTATAGGTGGGGGCCTTTTATAAGAGGAGAGGAGGGGCACTCTTGGAATGTCAAGAAATTATACTTTATTATAAAATGAATTTTGGATAATCAAGTTGCCACAATTATATATTTCTAGGATCAGGTAATACGGGTTCTAAATCCACCCATTTAATATGTTTTTGGCAAGTTTAGGTCTTAGATTTGACATTGTCTTTTCATTTTATTTAAATCGTTAAATAAGGAGTTAATCGCTACATCATCATGGTGTCATAAATAATTTAATTTATTTATTGTCTAAAAATTATAAAAAAGATATCATGATGTAGGAAATTTTTTTATCTTTATAATTAATATTTATAGTCAAAAATATGATTTCTATAACCCCATGTAAAAATTGTTTTCGTAAAATAATACATTTTGTGACATTTTAATTTTAGCTTTAAATAAAAAGTTATTAATGTCATTTTCTTACCCAAGTGGATCCATGGGGTCCCCAAGTTGACCCATGGATTGTTTTGGTCTTCCATGACACATCCAATAAGGGTAGGACATGTGTCAAGGTAATTTCATATTATTATAACATTATTTTTACCTTAAATTACACTAATTACCTTTAATTGCGATTAATAAAACATAAAAGTTACTATTCAAAAAAAATTATATTAATCCCATTGAACCACATTTTAATTCCTAAGGAAAACCATGTATGTCGGATTTTTGAAGCTAAATTCACAGAAGTGGTAAAGATTCATTAAAACGAAAAATTCATTTTTTAACTACCACTTAGTGGTTTTACTATTCATCAAAATTGTAGTTTTTCAGAAAAATACCAAAAATTCACCCAAAGCTATATTTGATATTCCAAATTCAAAAATGATGTATATTTTACAAAATTCATAAAATATATGTTTCATTAATTAATTTAATAGTTAATTCTCATTGTCAAAACAAATAGCGTGTTTTTATGAAACAAAATATATCAAAAGATTGACACTGGTTTAAGTCCAATTTCAAAGTGAAATTAATTTCAATGACCACCATTGGATTAAATGGTAAAAATATTTTATAATTTAACATTAAAAAATATTCAAATGATAATCTAATCATATAAATAAATTAGATTAAAAAGAGGTTTTGAATTAAAATATAACATTTTTCACTATTCATTAAAAAATGAACTTTAACGGAAAAATACAATAACTTTACACAATGTAAATTTTGATGTCCCGATTCTAAAGAAGAATTTTATTTGGTCCAATAGAATGTATAATAATGACCAAAACTATATTTAAATAGAGTTCTCCATCAAAATTCAGTAAAAAATCATTTAAAAATATACGAGAATTCTATGTTTAAGATTGGATTTATTCTCATTTTAAGACTTTAAAACAATATCTAATTCATAAATAAACATATATAAGAATAGCTATTATTCCTTACTTACTTGGAATGTTTCAACCTTCGCCCCTTTAGAAAATTGTTTCCCTGTAATTTATTTACTTATCGAATAAGTTGGGGTATTTATCCCTCATTGCATTTTCAGATTCCCTTGTTTCCTCTTCAACCATTTGGTTTTTTCAAAAAATCTTTACCTAGTGAATTACCTTATTCCGAAACACATGCTCTCTATGGCCAAGAATCTGGACTGTTTGTTCTTCATAAGATAGATTCTCATCCAACTAAACTACCTCTGGGCTCAATACATGAGATGAATCTGGCATATACTTTCTCAACATCGAAACATGAAAAACATTGTGTACCTGAGATAAAATCGGAGGTAAAGCCACTCAGTAAGAAACTGATCCAACTCTCTACATAATTTTATATGGTCCAATGAGACTTGGACTCAGCTTTCCTTTCTTACCAAATCGTATCACACCTTTCCATGGTGAAACTTTGAGAAAATCATGATCACCTACCTCAAAAGATAGACCCTTCCTCCAGTTATCCACATAACTTTTCTGCTTGCTCTGAGCTGTTATCATGTTTTTCTGAATCAACTGAACTTTTTCTGCATCTCTTCTACCAATTCTGGTCCCACCACCTTCCTTTCCCCTACTTCATCCCAAAAATCTAGATTTCGACACCATTTTCCATATATTGTTTCAAATGGAGCCATCTGTATACTAGAATGAAAACTGTTTTTATATGAAAACTCAACCAAAGAAAGATGTTGGTCCCAACTTCCCTGATAATTCCTCGAGAAATCATGTAGCATATCATCCAACATCTGAATTGTTCGTTCTGACTACCCATCTTGGTGAGGATGACAAGCTGTAATAAAATTTAATTCAGTACCCAAAAACTTTTGAAGGCCATTCCAAAAGTTAGAAGTAAACCAGGGATCACGATCAGATACAGTGGAGAGGGGAACTCCATGCAACCTAACTATCTCTTTAAGATACAATCAAGAAAGTTGATATATAGAGAATATATCTCGAATAAGAAGGAAATGAGAAGATTTAGTCAATCGATCAACACTAACCCAGATTGCATTATTACCTCGAGATGTCTTCGGTAATCCCACAACAAAGTCCATGGATATATTTTCCCATTTCCACTCTGGAACTGGTAAAGGTTGAAGCATCCCTTTCGGTAACTGCCACTCAGCTTTAACCTGTTGACAAGTCTAACACATAATAGTAAAATAGAATTATCTCTTTTCATTTCATCCCACTTGTAATACTCCCGCAGATCTCTATACATCATAGTACTGCCAAGATGAACTGAAAATTGGGAACTATGAGCCTCACATAACAACTCATTTTTCAATTGTGAATCACAAGGCACACATAATCTTATCCCAAACCTCAAAACACAATCATTATCAATGTTAAAATCATGCATCTTGCCCTTCTGAACCAGCTCTATATTTTTCTATAACCCACTGTCTTTCTTCTACGCTTGTTTAATTCCGTCTGATAGAGATGATCTCACTGGAACCTAAAACAAAACAGAAGAACTTCCTATACCAACAAATTCTACGCCAAAGTTTATCAAATAAAAAACCTAAGGATATTGTTCCAAATGTAGCATGGTTAATAAAGAATTACTTTTTCGACTCAAAGCATCAAACACTTTATTTGATTTTCCCAGATAGTAATGAATTTTACAATCATATTCCTTGATTAATTCTATCCATCTCATCTGTATCATGTTCAATTCATTCTAAGTGAATATATACATTAAACATTTTTGATCAGTGTATATTTCACTCATTACTCCATACAAATGATGCCTCCAAATTATTAGAGAAAAAACAACAGCATCTAATTCCAAATCATGTGTAGGGTAATTTACCTCTTGAGTTTTCAACTAACGTGAAGCATAAGAAATTAACAGATCATTCTGCATAAGGACACAACCAAGTCCATTCAACAAAGCATCACGGTAGATAACAAACTCACCATTCCTGGAAGGACGTGCCAAAACTGGTCCATTCACCAATCTTCTTTTCAACTCCTGAAAACAATCATCACATTCTTTTTTCCAGATAAACATAACACCCTTATAAGTTAGCTTAGTCATTGGACTAGATAATCATGAAATAGTTTCAACAATCCTTTGTTATTAACCTGCTAATCCAAGGAAACTATGGATCTCGGTTACATTTGTGGGTCTTGGCCATTCTTCAACAACGTTTTTTTAGAAGGATCAACGGTTATGCCATTTTTTGAGACAATGTGACCAAGGAATGAAATATTTTTAACCAAAACTCACACTTTCTGAATTTTACATACTATTTCTTTTCATTTATGGTTTACAATATAACCCTAAAATGAATTTCATGCTCCAATTTATGTTTAGAAAACACCAAAATATAATCAATGAAAACAACCACAAACTTATCCAAGAACTCATGGAAAATTCTATTCATAAGGTCCATGAATATAGCAGGTGCATTGGTTAACCCAAAAGTCATAACAACAAATTCATAATGGCCATATCTAGTACAGAACGTGGTCTTCAGAATGTCTTCTTCTTTTACTTTCAACTAATGGTAACCCAACCTCAAGTCAATCTTCAAAAAATACTAACCTCTATAGAGCTAATAAAAAAAATCATCGATATGAGGAAAAGGATATTTGTTCTTAAAAGTGATGTTATTAAAGGATCTATAATCATTTCAATGTCTCATTGATCCATATTTATTTTTATCAAACAAGACAAGTGCACCCCATGGTGATGTGCTAGGTCAAATGAATCCTTTATCTAATAACTCCTAAATTTTCTTCATTAACTCTAAATGTTCAACATGAGCCATTCGATAAAGGGGTTTTGAAATTAACTTGGAATCAGGAACTAAGTCAACAGTAAATTCAACTTCCCAATCATGAATAATACCAGGAAACTCATCACGAAAAACATCAAGACACTCATTTACCAATGGCACATCATTAATATGAACAGTTTCTTTATTTTCAACAATATTTGCAAGGTAACATTCATTTCCATCTTTTACTAGTTTCTCAACTTCTTGATATGTTATCAAAAGAAAGGGTTCATTCTTGTACACAGACTGATAATATTTCTGAAAAGAAACCTCTTTAGCTCTGCAGTCAATCTTAGCATGATAAACAGAAAGCCAATCCATTCCCAAAATAACATCAAACTCTACTAGAGGCAAAACAATAAGGTTTGGAGGTGGATTCTTTCCGCACAGAAGGATAGGAAGGTCCTTATAATTTCATTTTGTCTCAACGTTTCCTCCGAGTGTTTTTACCATAAGTTCAGGAATCATATCATGAAATGGAATGCCCAATTTACTATAAAACTTCCTAGAAATGAAAGAATGTGTAGACCCTGAATCAAACAACACATTGGCAAAAACTGAATAAACAAACAGTGTACCTGATACTACTTCATTAGATTCCCCATCATCTTCTGAAATAGTTGCAAAGGATTTCACCACCCCTTTCGGCTTGTAGTCTGGCTGCTTTCCCCCAGTTGAGTTCTTAGTTAGACACTCATTTTCATAATGACCAAATTTATTACACTTATAACGTCTTACTGGTGGTTTTCATTGCCTACTTGATCATATTCCTTACAGTTATGAGCAATATGATCAAATTTGCCACACTGAAAGCACTTTCCATTCTTGGATAAGCATTCTCCAAGATGCATTTTACCACACTTCTCATAGGATGGATATTTGGTTCTCCTACCTCCTTGCTTCTTTGATGAATTCTTCCCCTTTTCTTTCCAACTGGACCTCTTATACTATTGTTTTTTAAAGAACACAAGATCATCGGAAAACTCCATTTCCACCTTATCCGCACATCGAACAAGTTTTTCAAAACTTTTTACCTCACGAGAAGCTCAAGCCCATCAATACTTTGGATTTAACCCTGAGTAAAAGTGGTTTATTGTATTATCAAGATATCATATGAAATTTAGAGCATACCTTTCCAGTCGATTGAAATTTACTTCATAAGTATCCAATGAGTCATCCTCCTGCCTCAATTCTAGGAATTGGTTTTCCATCCTAAGATGAACCACCGTTTGAAAATATTTGTCAAGAAACTTACCTTTGAATTTGTCCCAGTGAAGACCATCAATCTCATCACTATCCCTGATATTTTTCATAATCGACCACCACTGATTTGCTTCACCTTCAGAATGGTAAACAACAAGACAGCCCTTTTGATGTTTTGAATACCCCATGACATCGAAAATCTTCTCTGGTGCTTTAATCCACCCTTCTGCTAGCATAGGGTCAGATGATCCTCTGAATGATGGGGGATGTTGGCTCATGAAATGTTCCACCACTGACATGTTCCTCTACGGTTGATCTGTCTGATCTCGTGCATGGATACCACCACCATTTATTGTCAGAGTCAATTGTGCCATCACTACAACAAACTGTTTAGTTCCAATTCCGACCATCTCAATTTGATGATTTGGTAGGTTGTATTCCTTCTGATGTCATCCCAACATAGTTGCCTTGTTTCCTCTACAGAAAACCATTATGAATATATAAAAATCTTATGCGAAGAAACATGGTAATCTTTAAATGCTATATCATTTCAATCATACCCTAAATTAATTTAGGGACATAAAAATTAACATTTTTTCTAACTCCTAATGTTACCTAAACCAACCTCTAATACCAACTATAAGGCCCCAACCTTAAACATTACTTAATATTGAATTAAATGAATAATTCACATTTAGGATCTTTTCAGGATTAGAGTTTTAGAGAATTAGGACATAACTATTACATCTCAAAATTTTACAATGCAGACACTTCAACATAGTTTCCCTTTTTTTACAAAACATGAACTCTTGAAAAAAGAGAGTCATGTATAGTTCCATGTTTAAGATAGCATGGCATTTCCATGATCCCATCCTTGACCCTATTCCACAATATGTCCTATTAAAAACATTTTAAAAAAACTTGGGATGAGCATAAAAAGCTCAGTAAGGGATACACTGAGAATGAAAACTGTTAGTTTTTGAAAACAACAAGTAAACCATGAATAATTTTTCAATGTAATAATTTGAACCTTTATAAAGTAGTAAAAATTCTTCACTGAATAAAATTTCATTACTTACCCTTTTTTAACCAAAATATTACCATAAAACCCATATAAAGAACACATAACATATAAAGGTAACTTGGGACATAAACATACTTAAATGGAATAACCATACGGTCGACTTCCACACATATCACTTACTAGAATAGCCATACGGCCAACTTCCATACCCAATGAATTTGAGGCTATAACATAACCACCCATCCTGATATTCAAGGCACCACCCTTCATATGGTTTATCACGTACCCACCCGTCAAATGTCCAAGTACCATTATAAAATAATAAGACATAAAACAAATATAATGGAAGGAAAACATTTACACATTTCGATCACAATATATCACTTAAATATATTGACATAACAAATCCATTATAAAAACAATTTTCAATACCAAAATACATAAAAGAGTATATGGTATTTATTTTATTTTAAAATCATTACATCTTGTTGAGGAATCCAAAGAACAAATAATACTCGCGGCGGCGGAAAAGGTTGTTGTCACCGCATACATTAAGAGAAACATTCCTTTTTGTTTTTTAGTATAATGATTCATAGAAAAAGATTCCATTTGAATAAAAGTAAAAGTCAAAGGGTTTTATATACCGTATAAAATAAAGTTGTGTATAAAAGAAAATATGCCTCATTGAAAGGAGATTGAGACGAAGTCTCTTACTTCATGTCCGACTTGACTCGATCGCTCTTTAATATCCTGAATAATAAACTGAAGTTAATTTATACTTTCTTAAGAACCCTTTTTAATCTTATTATTCCTTTTATATTACTTATTTCAATGTTATAAACATTATGTAATCATTTAAGTTAATAATTTTCGTTTTGTCGATATTTGGTACTTAAGTCAAAAATGGACTTCTTACAATTACATGTTGTTCATGTGTCCCAAGGTTCATTATATCCAGAATGATATTCATGATTTGTATATCATATATATCATATATATCCAGCATATACATGTATTTTTAATAGTATATAACATTAGAGGTAAGAAATGAAATGCACTGTTCATGGAGACAGTAAGTTGTACGTACACATGAACGCTACTTTCATTTCTGTTTCATATTTAATGGAGTGAAATAATAATGATATAAAATTATATTATAATTCCATTATAATATCATATATAAAATCATTAACCCCATCCATTATACGTCCCACATATGGCAATAACGAATCAAATCACTTTGAGGGGGCGGTAGTCCGCACATCCTAAAATGAAATTATCATGTTTACCCATAATGGAAACAATAAAGGTATGCCATAAATGAAAAATAAAGAAGAATAAGGTAAACATAAACATAATATATATCATACATAAATTTAGTGACATATTAATGTCCACCATGAAAGGTGTTAAAAGAATATTGAACAATCATCATTTTGTGAGGTAGAAATTCACCAACCACAGAAACAGTATGTTCTTTTACCATTAGACGGAGGTGTGTGTATGTGTAAATCAAGTAAATATCATAAAAACATCCTAGTATATTTATTATACTGGTGTTTTTACAAAATAAATTAATAAAAAGTGTTTAGGAGGTTGGGGAAGAAAAATAAAACCGAAGAACACAAGTGAAGACATTACCTTTAAATCTGGTAACTCTTCTTGGTTTGAACTAAAAAGGTTTCTTGAAGAGCTTTCTACCAAAGTTAAGGCTTCTAGTATGAGGAGAGGGATGTGTAGAGATTAAATTATCAGATCATGGTCTATCCAAAGGCATTAGAGGTGTGGGTAAGGTGGTAGAGGTGGGGGCCTTTTATAAGAGGAGAGGAGGGGCACTCTTGGAAAGTCAAGAAAATATACTTTATTATAAAATGATTTTAGGATAATAATGGTCCCACAATTATGTATTTAGAGTATAAGGTTATAGGGGATCTAAATACACACATCCAATAGGTTTTTTAGATGTTTATTTCTTAGATTTTACGTTAACTTTTCATTTTATTCAAATAGTTAAGTAATGAGGTAATCACTGCATCATCATGGTGTCATAAATAATTAAATTTATTTAAAGTCTAGAAATCATAAAAAAATATCATGATGTGGAAAATATTTTTAGATTTCTAATTAATATTTATAGTCAAAAATATTCCATGTATAACCCCATGTAAAAATTGTTTTAGTAAAACAATAAATTTTGTGAGATTTTTATTAAAACTTTAAATAAAAAGTTATTAATGTCATTTTCATAGAAAAGTGGATCCATGGGGTCCACAAGTTGACCAATGTATTTATTTGTTCGGCCATGACACATAAAATAAGGGTAGGACATGTGTCAAGGTAATTTCATAGTATTATAACATTATTTTTACTTTAAATTACAATAATTACCTTTAATCGTGATTTATAAAACATAAAAGTTACTATTAACTAAAAAATTATTTTAATCCCATTGAACCACATTTTAATTATTAATTACTACCATTTATGTCGGATTTTTCAAATTCAATTCCAAAATGTGGTAAAGCTTCATTAAAACAAAAATTCAGTTTTTTAACTTCCACTTAGTGGTTTACTATTCATCAAAAATTGATGTTTTTCAGAAAAATATCAAAAATTCACCCTAAGTTGTATTTTATATTCCGAATTCAAAAATGATGTCTATTTTACAATATTAAAAACATAAAAGTTTCATTAATTAATTTAATTATTAATTCTCGTTGTCAAAACAAATAGCGTGTTTTTATGAAACAAAATATATCAAAAGATTGACACTAGTTTAAGTCCAATTTCAAAGTGAAATTAATTCCAATGACCACCATTGGATAAAATGGTAAAAATATATTATTATTTCACTTTAAAACCAATTCAAAATATAATCTAATCATATAAATAAATTAGATTAAAAGGGGGTTTTGAATTAAAATAGAAGATTTTTCACTATTCATTAAAAATGAACTTTATCGGAAAAATACCAAAAATTTACACAAAGTAAATTTTGATGTCCCAAATCTAAAAAGGAATTTAATTTGGTCTAGTATATTGTATAATAGTGACCAAAACTATATTTAAATTGGGTTCTCCATCAAAAGGTAGTAAAACAATCTTTTAAAAATATTAGATAATTCTATGCTTAAGATAGGATTTATTCTCATTTTAAGTCTTTAAAACACTATATAATTCATAAATAGACATAGATAAGAATAAATATTATTCATTACTTACTTGGGATGTTATATCAAGGGTTTAATAAATACGAACTCTTCTGAGTAACCTCATTCCCATAGTTTTTCTCACTTGGGTGAGGGATCCTTAACTAATCACACACAACATAACCATGATACTAAAATCTTCAGTGGAGACCAGAATTTTCAATAATGTTATTTTAGTTGTAATATTAGTTCTCTTTATGGCCACATAGGTTCCACTTTTCTTAATTACCATTTTCATGAGTCTTTCGGGACACCTTAACTTCGGTCAACCACATTTATCGACCTAATACGACTTTGGTGAACCATGTTGCTCACCCTAGTTTCATTTATGTAAGGTCTCCATAATTTTTTACACTATGGGAATCACATTTTTTCTCCCACACCTAGGTATCCAAAAACACCATCATTAATGGTAGATCATTCCACCTCCCTTTCCTCCTATATAGGCCTCTAATTTCTAAGGCATCCTCCAAGAGAAATAAATTTAAATGACCAATTAAATTAAAATAGTTTTCACTCCTTTGATGATAGATTAAAATTATAAAAGGAGGATCTAGGTTTTCTTATCATATTTATAGAAACCTTAGATTGATCTCAATTATTGACTCACTGGATAACGAGGGTCCCTATTATGGAGACAAGAGATAATTTTTCGCAAGATATAAAGGAATTTTTTTTTTGAATTATTGATAATCCTAACCAGCCATGATTCTTATTATATGATTAGGATAACACAATGATCATGGTGTCCGAAGATGATAAAATCACAACATCTAACCTTCTAATCCTTTGAACATGCATGGGTCTATTTTATCACATGACCCACCAATAGGTATGAAGACATAAGGAATGGAATCCATCAAGGAGTAAGCATCAAGCCCTCCTTATAGGTGGTCATACCTCATACTACCTCCACATCATACCATTCATGTCACTAAGAAGAAATGTGATAGACTATTCCACCTCATATGTATAATAATTAATATGTTTTATGTAGGAAATGTAAAAAACTCACAAAGTATACTCACTCTATTCTACCTTAGTGTGTAAGACCCATAAAAATCTAGTTTTTCACTATTATAAATTGTTATCAATATTTTAATAAATCTTGATACTAACACCAAGAATTAATCACATGGTCATAGATATAAATGTCGATCGGGTCATTAACACAAATAAAATTCCTCCATGGTTATCCTTATTATATGTATTATTTAGTCACATCTTATATGAGCCTAATCCATAGTTGTAAGGTCCAGTCCCATTCTACCTGGGCGTTATGTTTAGTTGCAAGCCACATTAACCACTTGTGTGGGCCTCACCCAGAGGTTTAATCCCTATTTATATCTTATGTGGGCGTCCTAATTAGGTGTAATCACTAGTCTCATCCTATATGGGCATCCTCATTATGTGAAATCCCTAGTTACAACTTATTTAGGCCTCCTCCATAGGTCCAATCCTAGTTTCTTCATATATAGGCATCCCCTCTATGTGTGATCACCAGTCATATAATAATTGGTCTTCCTCCATATGTGTAATCCCATGTCACATATTCTGTGGTCCTTCTCCATTCATGTAATCCCTAGTTTAATCTTATTTAGCTCTCTTCCTTGGGTTTAAGCACTGGATCACCTCCATAGTGAAGTTATAATGTATAAGTCCTAACAAATTTATATTGTTACATATTTCATTACACATTTGTCCCCACAATATGGTGTTAATCATATGGATATCAAACTAGTCTCACAATGTAAAACAACTTAATATCATAAGTACTAAATAATTTTAAACTCCAAAATATGGTCCTTCTATAAGACATAAAACTATGAATCTCAACATATATTATTGGATTCTAATTATATGGGATATGTAGGATGTCTCCCCGAGGTTCAAACCCATCATCAAAATCATTTATGTCTCCCCTCACAAGGACATGATCTAGTGATCCTGGAAATCCTTACTTATTAGTGTATACTCCCTCCATGATCTCTTTCACCTCCACCTAAGACATATTCCCCATGGATCACTCCTCTATCCAAATATATTCATCATAAAACCATTCCCCCGCGTAGAGGTCCATATTACCTCAGGGTATTATCACATTATTCTCATCAAGAAACAATCCCGATGTGACCGATCTTCATAGGGCTATATTCCTTGTGAGCCCAACCCAATACTATGGGTCTATATTCCATTAAAATATTATTAGAACTCTTTTATCATACATATATCCAGTAAAAACCATTTTTACAAATAATTCACATAAAAGTCCTCATTTCATTGTTTTTGAATGCGTGGATAAATCCATTGTAAATGTCTTTAAGAGGTAGTATATGTCCCATTGATTGGATCCAAAATACATGGGTTCAGATTCTTTTCAGAATGGTATGTAAGAGTACCTTTATGTGGGCCCTATCCCGGCACTATAAACTTATACTTCTTTCGTAGATGGTGATAAATTCCATAGATCCTAACCATAATGATTTGAATCATTCACCTAAAATATTAATTATCATCTAGTAATAAGATTACAAGATGGAGAAACATTGATACATTCATATTATACCATATATGGAGAATCATTGATATATAAATATGTTAAAATTTATTGATAATCTTTTTATATATACATATGTTCACATAAAAAAAATTAATGACCACCTGTAGGCATGAGGGTAACATTTCTCTTATATGGATATGGAACAGATTCATGAAATAAATATTAAATCCATAAAGGGATATAAGAGTAGGCAAGGATCTGCTAAAAATTCATGATGATCTCACCCTCTAACACTCTCGACCAATACGTATTCTGATGTGTTTCTAGTAAATGTACCTCAATTACCTACTAGCTTTTTAAAGTAGGTCTATCATAATGATTATTCAAAACCATCATAGATAACGGGGAATTGGGTGTTTTCGGTTACATGAACAACATTTCATATTGGAGACTAAAGGAAACAGTGATTTATTCCAACATTTTCATGAAAAAATCACATAATTTTATTGAAACACTTTTCAATATTTCTTTTCCATTTTCTTATATAATGTTATCATGATTCCATTCAAATAATTTATTTATATTATATTTCATATAAATTATCATTTAAACATGTCATTTTGAAGTAGTCAAACAATAATATCCATACATAAAAAATGTAAAATTCGTTTATTTAATTTTTCACTGTGTAAAAGATTACGCAATTATTTTCTTAAAATATCTACAATTTATTATATTCAAATGAATGGGTTTTCATCAATATTTATGATATTTTTATTCTACCCTTTTTTCCATTAATTATGTTTTAATTTCACAAATGGTACCTTTTTCATAAATGATTATTTTGTTTATTGAATCTTATGACTAATTATCCAATTTCTTATGTATATTTGGTGTCATGGAAATGAAATCTATGTATCATAAATGAGCCATTGTTAAAATATCTAAAGTACCCACCAGGGGATTCCTTTTCTTGTTATCAATACCCATAAATAATTCCAGTTACTTTTATTTTATTAGCAATTTGGTAAATTCAAATAAAGTGTTTGAGTAATGTAATTGGTCCCTTGTATTACTTTTTTAACTATTACTTTTAAACTAAAAAGGGAAAACAATTAATTCACCTTCATCGGAGTTTTGGATTAGTAAATTGAATACTTGTTTTTTAATGGAATGGGGTTTACCCAATCATAGTTAGTTGAGTAATTTTGAAGTGACGGTGACATTCTACACATGGGTGGTAGGTATGTTTACGTAATTATTCAAAATTGAAGATATTATGTTTGTTCCATGTAATCCATATGTTTATCACTTATTTTATTCTTTTAACGGGATTTATGGTTTATATAATGATGAATATTTCATGGGAACCCACCAAAAAGGATTGAATCATCATTGATGAATGAAAATCATCAAAGTAGTATGAATCCTTTAAAACATTTTACCACAAACATAATGATTTTTTGTCATTCATAACCTGCCACATTCACATTGGAACCATGATCTTTCTATGAAGGAAATGGAGTATGGTTACTGTTTTTTGAATATCCTTTTTGGATGTTCAGAGTGTTTTTAGGGAAAGGGATTTTACAGTTCAAGCTGACAATAGTATTGAAGGTGGCACCGTTTAATAGTGTTTACCAAATATTTGGGCCAGAAAATCAAAAAATTATGACATGGGTTGTTGTCAAAGGGAGATACATGCAAAGGGGATGTAGTGCACGAAATTGGTGAATCATGCACAAAAAAGAGCGTGGTGCGCAAAATTGTGTAGCGAGGTTTTTCGCACTAGAGGTGTTTTGGAATCAAATCCTTGGAAAATGGAAAACGCATGGGATGCGCGAAAAACATGGATATTTGTGCGGAAAATCATTCCTTTGTGAAAATTATTACAAGACTAATGAGGGGTTTTTTGTGCCACGATGGGTTTGTCGTGCGGGGTCGGAAACTCCTATAAATAATAGGTGACCTCCTTCATTCTAGGGGTAAGAATACTTAGAGGAGATCCGAGTTCTGATTCACATAAAACGTGAACATAAAGGGTGTTGCATGTAAAAATTGAGGTTGCGCATAAAAGTTGAAGGTGCGTGAAAATGTAGATGCTACGCATAAAAGTTTAGGTGGAACGAAAAATTTTATACTGCACAAAAAGGCTACGATGTGCCTAATAATTGAGGAAGGACGTAAAATAGAATTTTGCGTGTACAGGGGTTGTTGCATGAAATATTTTCCACAAGAAAAGAAAATATTGTGTGAAAAAGTGAGGTTTTGCGCGCAAAGGGTAGGTGTTGTATATGATTTTCAGTGTAACTTGTTTTCACATTCTGAATATCCAGTTTCGTGGTTCAGTGCGTTAAAGTGCATCATTTTAGGACTTTGATGCATGCAGAGTCTTGTGATGAATAGAGGCAAAGAATTCAATGCAAATATATTGAAGAGACCTTCACGTCTGTGAACTGAGTGGGACTTCACCAAAGGCAATGAGCCAGGTGGAGTCAATGGGAGTGACCCGAGGGACACTGTGAGCTATCCTTGAACGTTTGTAATGGCATTGTGCCTGTGACAGATTGACCTTACCCAAACATTGTATTCCAGAGCTAGTGAATTTTCGTGGAATCAGTTATGACTCAAAACCTATCGGAGTATGCACCTTAGAGGTATCCCATTAGTGTTGAACCAAGTAAAATTTTTGTGTGGTCTCATTTCTTGTGGTTGTTTTCTTTTTGTTCGTATCAGTCAGACATGTTTAACAAATTCCTACCAATGTAGGAATATGATAATTGTTTTTAATAGAATAATTTGACACCCTGCTTCACCCCTCCCCTCTAATGGATTCTTGGGGACCTACAACTGGTATTAGAGGAAAATGTTAAGGGAGGTTAGGTCTGTCCTTTATCATTATGAAGAATGCATTTAATGCTTAGGGAATGCCTCTCTTCAATGGAATTAATTTCCTGATTTGGAAGAACATAATGAAATATCATTTAAGATACCTTAGAATGGAGTCCTCTTTGCTACTATGCAAGGAATATTAGTTATTAATCCAATAGGACTTGATATGACTGATACAGACAGGAATGTTCATGAGGAAGATATTAAAGCCTATAATTCTATCACTGCAGCTCTTTTAGATTGGATCTATCCAAAGGTGATGAGTTTCACCCTAGAAATGTCTATGTTGGATAAACTTGAAAATATTTTAGAATGCGACAACAAAGTGAAGGAAGAAAAACTTCAAGTCTTGCATAACAGATTTGACAATATAAATATGCATCCTTATGAGAGTGCATATTAATTCTTCAATTGAATTACTGATGTTAGTGTATCAATTAGAGGTCTTGGAGAGGAAATAAAAGACATTGAAATTGTAAAGAAAATATTGGGAAGACTTCCTCCTATGTTCAAAGCAATTTTTTCAGCCCTTGAAGAAATAGATCGTTCCAAACTATCTATGTATGATCTTCTAAGTAGTCTAGTGTCATATGAGATTAGAGTCAAATGCAAATATGCTACGACTCATGTTACCAAGAAAATGTTATTCAAAACCATGGAAAAAATGAAAATTAAAGAGATACTATGGGTGAAGATGATGAGGAAAAAGAAATTATTTCCATCATTTCCATGGTTCTAAAGAAGGGAAAATTTAAATTTAAAGGTATGTTACCCCTCAAATGTTTTCATTTTGGATGATTTGGGCACATTGCCTCTCAGTGAAAAAGAAAGTTAGATGATGATAAAATTAAAGCAGAATATATTAAGAATCCTTGGAAAAGGTTTTTCAAAAAGGGAGACTTCAAATCTTGAAAGGAGAGTTTTGTGCCTCCTAATGGAAACCTTTCTTCCATGAATAAGAACCGGAATTTAAAAAATGGAAGCCATGCTTCCATGATGGCTACCATTGAAAAGTCATAACACTAAATTGATAAAGGCAGAGATAATCATATGACTCCTAATGGTGATCCCATATTTCAAATTAAGGATTCCTTTTCCATGATTGAGAATAAATGTAAGATCTTAAAAAAGTAGAAAGCGGTGGTGGAAGAATCATCAGAATATTTTGATGACCATGAAGCTAAAATTAAAATACTAGAAGAACTGGTGAGAGTTAAATATTCAGTCCTTGAAAGCCCAGATGAAATTGTGGAACTGAAACTTATAATTGAAGAACAAGAAAAGTTCATAAATGACCTTACATACAGACTAGAAGAGGAGTCGAAGACTGTAGAGGGTATTGAGGAAGAAGTTTTTACTTTAAAGAGTAAACAATAGTGTCAATAAACCAAAAATTAGGGTAAGAATAAAATTCAGTTTGGAATATATTCAGATGCATAATTGATGGTAAGAGACAAGTGTGGCTATGATGGGGTAATAAAAATCCTGGTTGATAAAAGACCCGCTTACATGGGAAAAAGTGGAATTGGTTGTAAAACTGAGACATCAGCTGCAGGAAGTGAGGAAAGACAAATGAAAGACAAGATGAAATTTGGACATATTGAAACATTTCATGATGTGCTGAAAAAGAAACCCTCAATCCAAACTAAAAGAAGAACTGAAGGTTATCCCAAAACTTTTAAAAATGATAGGAAATCCAACCATTCTCTCAAGGAAGAAGGCATGAGGAGAAATATAAGTGAGAGGACATTTCCACTCATGAAGTGTTAGTTGTGTGGCTATTTGGGCCATAAAATGTTATATTGCGAAGAGGCAATGAGCTAATTGAATGGGGATGATCTTGGAAGTAAACTAAGGAGACTGATTTCATGCCCCCCATCTTATAGAATAAATAGTTTTTATAGATTCTGTTTTCATTTTTCTAACATTTTCCATAAAGCTATGTATTGTAGGAAGAGGTACGAGATGAGAAATTCATACAACTCTTAGAGATCCGTCAATATTCACCCTCCTGATGGTGGTGTTCTCACAAATAGGTTTTCTCCTCTAGAAGATGATTATAAGTATCAGGAATCTTATTATATGGAGGAATGAATTAGTAGGCCATCATTATCCTATACTCAATCCAATATATCATGGAAACAAAAGAAGAAGACTGAGAAATCCAATCTTTTAGAAGTAGCCCTAAAAGCTACAAAGAGCAGAAGCACCAGGATTCATGATAGTGGATGATTTTCTCATATGAAAGTAAATTCTGACCTTTTAAAAAACATTAAAAAGAATGTTGATGGGACCATGTGGTTTGGTAATGATGGTTCTTTGATGATTAAAGGTAGTGGGAATACTCCTCTCGCCAATAGAGAGTAGATGAAGACTGAAGTTATTTATGTGGATGGTCCACATCACAATATCCTCAGTGTAAGTCAACTCTATAACTCAGGCCCATAGTAACATTCAATAAAAAAAGGAACTATAAAGGTAAAATTAGGGAATTCTCTTAGGAAGGGATGTAGAATAGATGAAAACTTATATCAGGTTGACAGCAAAGAGAACTCTTGCTATTTGTCTATTGAAGAAGAAAACAACTTGTGGCATCGAATGTTGGGGAACATTAACCAACCAGACATGGAAAAGATATCAAATTTGAATATATTCATGGATATCCCCATTCAAAAACGTGAATGGGAAAAGACTTCAGATTCTTGCATATGGGGGAAGCTAGTCTGTAATTCATATCAACCAAAGAAGAAAAGGGAATCACAACTTCTTGATCTCATCCATACAGACGTATGTGGACCGATAAATGTTGTTGGAACTCATGGAAAGAGGTACTTCATCCATTTTGTTGATGATTATAGTAGAATGGATGGTGAAATGATTAATCACATAAAGTTACAAGTACTTTATTGCAAGAAAACATATCGTCTAATTTTTGAGAATCATATTGGGCGTACACTAAATGTCCTGCGATCTGAAAATAAAGGGAAATACATGTCCACTGAGTTTGCGAATTACCTATAAAAACATGTAATATGGCATGAGGTAGCCGCTTTTAGAACTCCACAGTAAAATGGAGTTGTAGAGCACCAGAATCGACAAGTCAACATTATGTCTAGGACTATGATGATTTAGAGTTGTATCTCTCACCATTACGGGAAAGTGGCTGTTGAAGTTACAATGCACATTCAGAATTGAACGAGGATTTATATGGGAGAAATGAAGACACCATATGAATTGTGTCATGGAAGGAATCCTTCATTGAAAACATTCATGTTTTCAGAAGAAAATTTTTCATCCGTATTATAGAAGGAAATCAAGGGAATTTTTGTTACAATGTTGATGAAGGACTATTTCATGGATATCCAATGAACATCAAATGATACAAGTGTTTCAATAAATGCTTAGGGAGGATTGTGGAAATCAATTAAGTTAATATCATTTAAGTTAAAACCCCAAATTCTTCAAATTATTCTTCTGCTGATGAGATAGAAGACGAGGATGAGTGTGAACATGGAGTAAATGAACATATAGAAATGGAGGAAGGTATACAAAACCCCCAAGAGTTGTATCATGATGTTGACTCAGAAGAAGATTCTGAAGTTGAAAGGATAGCTGGAGAGAATTCAATTGAACCTCATATGAGGAATCGAAGAGAAGAAATTGATCAATCCAACATCATTAGAGATTGTACAAAACCAACATAAACAGGGAGAATTAAGAGTAATGCACAATCTTCATTCTAATATACAGTGAATCCAACCTCATTTGAATAAGATACAAAAATGAATCATGGGTGAAAGCCATGCATGAAGAGTTAGATCAGATTGAAAGGAATCAGACATGGGATCTAGTCAAGAGACCTGAAGGTCATAATGGGATTGGTACAAAGTGGACTTTTAAAAACATGTTTGATGATAATATAAGTGTTATCAGAAACAAAGAATGACTGGTATGTAAAGAATATTCAAATATTTATGGTGTCGATGTTTTATAATCCTTTGCACCAGTGACTAGACTGGAGTCAATCCAACTTTTTCTTGATATGGAAATATAAATAGGATAAAAAATTTATCAAATATAAGTCATGATAGGTTTCTTGAATGGTGTTCTTGATGAATAAGTCTACATAGAACAATCAGTGGGTTTCCTTCTTGGTACGGATGAAACAATGGATTGTAAACTAAATAAGACCCTATATGGATTGAAAGAGGCACCACTAGCATGGTATTCTTGGATAGAGTATTATCCCAAGAAACTAGATTTTTCCAATAGGATGAGTATATCACAATCTTTTTGTGATTAATTCCTTGAATGATTACTTCATGGTTCTAGTTTACGCTGATGAAATTATATTTGGTGTCAGCAGGAAGAAATCAGTTTTAGAATTTTCCAATCACATGAAATTGGATTTTGAAATGTCAATGATTGGGGAGATCACATATTTCATGGGGATTCAGGTGACTCGAAAGAAAGATTACACTTTCATCTCTCAAGAAACGTATGCAAGAGAGATACTAAAGAAATTTAATATGCATGAATCCAAACCAATGTCAACTCCGATTGTAGTTGGAACCAAACAAGGAATGCATGAAGATAGAACCTCTGTAGATCCCACCATGTATAGGAGGATCATAGAGAGCCTACTATACCTAACAGCGACACATCTAGATATTGTCTTTGCAACATGTCTAGTGGCCTTATTTTTGAGTAATCAAAAGGAGGAACATATGGAATCATTAAAGAGAATCATGAGGTACATTCAAGGTAATCATAACATTGAGTTATACATTTTTGTAGGAAGGGATAGTGAATTATCAGTGTTTTCGGATGCTGATTAGGATGGCGATGTAGTCGATAGAAATTCCACCAGTGATGGATGATTCTATATTGGGAAGTAATGTGTTGGTTGGTTAAGAAAAAACATGAATGTGCTTATCTTAGTACTATTAAAGCTAAGTATATATCAGATACAAAGGCATGCACTCAATTTCTATGGATGATGCATCAACTAACAGATATTGGTGATGAAGTGAAACAACCAATGGTGATTTACTAAGATAACAATAGTGAAATTGATCTTAAGAAGTATCTTATTCCACTTTCTCATACAAAACATATTGAAATCAGATATTACTTTATGAAGGAAAAAAGTTGATCAAGGAATGATTAAAATGGATCATGTGGGAATTGATGAGAAAGTGGCTGGTATCCTAACCAAGCCACTATCAGTGTCTGCGTTTGAGAAACACCAGTTGAACGTCAGTGTTCAGCCACCTCCCAATGCATAAGGAGGTTCCAAAGTACCCCTCTCACCATTTATGTTAACATTTGTTTATCTGTTTATAGATATGATGCAGGTTTATGGGGGAGATACTATTTAGTGGGTGTATTGAGCTATTAAATGAACCAATAAGAGTCTTTGTGTTTATTTCCAATGTGGGATAATGAATAAATTTATGAAACTTTCTATATCATGATGATAATTCCGTGTTAGGAGGAGAAGAAATACATTTAGGACATTTAATGCTTCTGTGACACAATAAGAGAATTTCTTGGGAATCTTGATGAATTAACAAACAGAGGATCCCAGTTCATTCTTCCCCTCTGGTTTTCCACACTGAGATTTTCCCATGTAGACTTAGAGTGTTGGATGACTTGTTCCTTGACTTTTTTTTGCTTCTTGTTGGTGCTCTGTGAATTTATCTGGTGATTTCCAACAAGCAAAATGGGGGAGATTTTTGGAACCACTTTCTTTCTATGAAAGAAAATAGAGTATGGTTTGCGTTTATTGTCAATCCTCTTTGGAAGTTCATAGAGTTTTTAGTGAAAGGGATCTTACAATTCAAGCAGACAAAATTATTAAAGGTGGTGCTGTTTTCTAGTGTTTGCCAAATTATTGGGCCGAAAAATCAGAAACTGAAGACATGGGTTGTTGGAAAAAGGAGATACACGCAAATATGAAGTGGTGCATGAAATAGGTGAATTGTACTTGAAAAAGATCCTAGTGTGTGGAATAGTGGAGCAAGTTTTTTTCCTTCATTGGTGTTTTGGAATAAGAATGTTAGAAAATGTAAAAGGCATGGGTTGTGCAAGAAACATGGAAATGTGCGCGGAAAACAGTTCATATAGGAAATGTATTGCGCGCTGATTGAGAGGTTTTTCGCACCATGATGGGTTTTTCACACAGGGGTTGGAAACACCTATAAATAAGAGGTTCCACCCTCATTCTTGGGGGATGAATACTTATAGAAGATCCAAGTTTTGATGTGCATAAAAGGTGTGCATAAGGGGTGTTGCACGTAAAATTTTAGGTTGCGTCTAAAAGTTGATGGTGCACGAAATAGTAGAAGCTGCGCGTAAAATTTGAGGTTGTATGCAAAATTTTATGTTGTGAAAAAAAAGGAAAATATTCCGGTAAAAGTTGGGGCTACGTGTAAAAGATAATGTTGCATGAAAAAATATTTTCCGCGTGAAAAGAAAATATTGGGCACAAAAGTGATGTCTTGTGAACAAAGGGTAGGTGTTGCATGCAACTGTCAGTGTAACCTGTTTGCACGTTATGAATATATGGTCAGTGGTTCAGTGCATTAAAGTTCATCATTTTAAGACTTTGATTCAATATGTGTCTCATGATGTATAGAGGAATATACATCAATGAAAATATATTGAACAGACCTTCACATTTGTAAACAGAGTGGGACATCACCAAGGGCTGTGATCCTGGGGGAGTCAATGAGAGAGACCCAAGGGACGCAGTGAGCTATCCCTGAACATTTGAAAAGGTAGTGTTCCTGGGATAGATTGACTATACCCAAACATTGTAATCCACAGCTAATGATGTATAGTAGAATTAGGTATGACCAGAAACCTATCAGCGTATGCTCCATGGATGTATCCCTTTAGTGGTGAACCAAGTAAAAGTGTCGTGAGGTCTCATTTGTTGTGGTTGTTTTATTTCTGTTCATATCATTCTTAAAAGTTTAACATTTTCCTACCACTGTGGGGACAATATACGTATTTTTAAAACAAAAATTTGATACTCGGATTCACCCCACCCCTCTCAGGGTGTCCCAGGGTCCTACAATTTATTCATGAACTAAAAAATGGAATTTTAAGATAAAACATGTATATGTGAATTTAGGAATTATTATCTAAATAATGATAGTTGATTGGTTTGAATTTGGGGAAGAGATTTCAAGAAATTATAGAGAAATTTTTTGGATTCTTTAGACATCCATTTTGATTTTCAGTGGCCAATCCCTAGAAAACATTGGTCCCTAGTGATAGCAGGTGAAGATACAACTATGATGTGGCAGAAGATCTGTACCATCCAAATATTAGTTTCTTATGAATTTTTTGAAAATGAAAATTTAAATACATATAGGTAAAAAAATTATTAGTGGTTTGGGTCCTGCTTCCCTTCAACTAAAATAAAAAATGTTTGTTTAATTATACCTGTTTAAATATTTCGAAATATCTAGGTTTGTATATTTTGAAATATATGTTGTGTTTGTTTTATTCTCTTTATAATTATGTCATTATTAATTGAAACTGAAAATGTTATGTTTTAAGAAATAGATTTTGTGACATATAATTTAGCTTTTACTTATTATATTTATGATCATCTTTATTTTTAATTATGTTTTTCTTTCAATTATGTTCTCATATGTATTGTTACATCGTAATCTAACAAATCTAATCTTTTTGTTTCCAATGTATCATGTTAGAAAATAATTATACTTGGTTTTATTATATATTTCATTTACATAAATATTTATACTATTTTAAATATTATATAACATTAATACTATTATTCATTATACATATATACATTATATATATATATATATTATAATCATATCATACTTTATTCTTTCAATCATTCAATTGATTTCATTCTATAAAACTCAAATAAACGTGATGGTATTTTAGAATAAAAAATGTATGTTATTGATTCCCAAATTTAATCAATTCTATATATATTAATAATATTATTATATTATATATTTTTAAAACATTGTTTTATATTATGTGGTAGAAATCAATGTGATAATTGAGTTAAGGATGTGTGAACTATATATTTTTTACAAATCTATCTTTTCTATAGGATTGGAAGTGCTATTAGATCAAAATCATTTTTTTCTGTTCATGGGTATTATTATTTTATATTACTCCTTATTTGTATTTTTTTAAGTCTGTATACTCTATAGAATAACAATATACCATTAAAAGGTGGATCTAGAGTAGAAAGTATTCATTATAGCGTGGGTCAATATCAAGGGTTAGTTTGAATATAGAACATTACAAATTCATTTTTATTTTATTGAAAATTAATTGTAGTAGAAAAAAATATTTTTGTTTTAAAAAATTACAATGTTATTTTTAATACTTTTTTACATTCCTTTAATTTTAAATTATTTATTATATTTATGAAATATGTTTTCCTTTAAATAATCTTTTTTATGCTTATACAATGATATATGTTTTATTTTGATTGTTTTTATAGTATATATTTTATATGAATTTAAGGAGGACTACTTGATATTTATTATGTTTTCTTATGTTTCAAGTATTCTACATTCAATGATTATAAACTATAAATTCTAAATAAAATATATATAAAAATTGGAGCAATTGATAAACATGTAAAAACGGTTGATAGTAAAAATAATTAATTGATTTTAATATATAGAAACCATATACATGATTGAGTATAATCATTGTCTATGCTGTGGTTTCTTCACTCTTGGTTGAGTGATATTGGGATGCCTATACCGAGATCACTGAGATCTGCACTGGGGTGAAGTCTTATGACCTAGAGAGGGTTAACCCTCATGCATGAGAACCTCAACCATCAGATTCTATATATTTGTCTAAATGGGAGGAGGTTTCATATGGATGGTGTCCTGTGAACCCAATCCTTCTCCCACTAGGTTAGATGAATTACATGCCATCATCATAGGTGGAACCATATAGGCTATGAAGGATATGGAATGAATGTTGGAGGCATGGGAAATGACCCCTGAAAGAAGCTCAAATAATCTGATCCTATGGAAAACTATAGTTATCATTCCAATATAGATGGATCCCATGCTTCATGATGCACGTCCCCAATTTATTTAGGATGAACTTCTAGAGTGGTGACCTCTTCCAAAGGAATTGGCGATTCCTCTCATGCAACATGATGCGATCTTCGTCATTGTCATCATGGGTCATTAGCATCAATAGATATGGAAATAGGTTCAAGAGGAGGAAGCACCACTCCCATGTGTTGACAGTCCTTAACAAGACAAACATATTATGAAGAAGACCATTGGATATTTCATATTATCTAGATGAATATATATAAAAGATATAAAAGTGGCGGGGACCTACTTGGAGGAGCTATGCTGGAATCCTACATGGAATAACTCTGAAGCCATAAAATAAGCTTACATTCTCCTCATACAGCCCAGTGTGTATCCCTTACATGATAGACCTACGTGGATGAAATGTGAAGAAGATATTTTTTAAACTATATTTTCAATACCCCTACATAGAGAAGATATGTGGAATATCAATGTGGCCAACCTAATCTCACTAACTCCTTTCTTAAATCCCTAATCCTTGCCTATAAATAGGACCCTTTAGTTCCCTATGTTTTTCGAAATAAATTGATGAACTCTTGAAGATATCATTGCATGGATCTTTTTCCCAGGTACCCCAAATTTTCTCAAGTATCTCTCTAAAACAAGAGACAATATATAATTATATGGGATAAGAACATCTAAAATCAATTTAATATTTTAGAACACTAAATGATTGATTATGTATCTTTATTCCTTAAAGAAGAAGCTGCCTATGCAGGGCTTATTTTTTAAAGGACCTGTGAAGGGATAAACCAAAGACACCAAATGAGATTCAGGGTGTTTCGATTTACATACCACCCAAAAATTGTATTCATGGTATTCTTTATTTAAACCTTAATACACTCAGTTCTCCCATGTTAATCCATTTTTCATACATTGATAGGACCTTCATGGCACACCTACACCACATACATGTGCGGTGTAACTACGCGAAATTCCTACGTTGTATAGCTACGTTGCATAGCTACACTCAAGGACTAGGTATATCACCTTATAAACCATCATAAAATCCACTCATGGTAGAGTATCTCCTTCCATAGATCCCTTATCTTAAAGAGACTATGTTGAAGCCTCTTACAAAACCTCCCACTAATCAAATATTTGGGAAGGCAATATCAGCATCTCTCTTATTTGGGATTGAATATCTACATTAATAGGTTTATCCAATTTTTATTATAAGGGTGTCAGGATCCATGTGATTTTTTTTAGTTTGTATATATACAGTCACATGAATCATTACCCAAGATATAGGTTTGGGATGTTTTAGGTCTTGGATTTTGGGGATGGGACTCTATCCACCCATTTTCAGCACTATGACTCGGAGTCTCTAATTCCCAATAGTGAGAGTTAGGGTCCCACTTGTTTTTCCATTAAACAAAATAAAATTCTCCCTCTTATCTAGGGATACACTAGAGCATTCCTACAATATTAATCCCATATCCTTTTTGTCTGGATCGAATGGCCTTACATTTCAGTACAAATTGAAGGGTTCATTGCTTTATTCCCTCGCCCACTGTTGGCTCAGATTCATTCACATTAGTCCTACCCTCTTCCATCTGAAGAATAGAGAGAGTGTGATTTGTTTAATATTTAAAACCATCTTATTTATAAAATGGAGTATGAATCACGCG
Source organism: Viscum album (assembly GCA_963277665.1). Lineage (NCBI taxonomy): Eukaryota > Viridiplantae > Streptophyta > Magnoliopsida > Santalales > Viscaceae > Viscum > Viscum album. The sequence continues at coordinate 1,452,532,016 of OY728138.1, forward strand.
GGTGTAGATAATTTTGATTATCACAAAATCCACACAAATCATTTTTTTCATTAACTAAGAGAACTATGATTTCAACTATAATTGGATTCTTAGGAAGCCTTCAACTAGGGTTGGAGATTACTGTATATCCACTTCTGGAATCCAATCTCAAATCCCTTAATTCAAGCATCTCCCTTAATAGTATTCCCAGAATTAAGCACCCCTAAATTTCTATGAGTTAATACATCTCTCAGGGACCTTATCCCAAAGTCATCCTACTTAGGAGTATGCCCTGACCTATTTCTCTCAAAGGAACTTACTCCCCTATGAAACTCATTGAACTATGTGGTCTTTGATTCCCCTCTAAGTGGGATACATAGGAAGCCTCCTTGAGATTAAAACCCAATACTACAAATCAACTCCATTCTCCCTGGGCCATATTCCCAACATGGTCAAATCTAACTTAGAAACTAATATCCTCTCCTGGTTCCTTGGGCTTCATAGATGTAATTCCTACAACAAACATTGACAAATAACCTCATGCTTAGATTTCCATACCACATGACATTAAATTTTACAATTTGGTCATTATCACATGAACATAAATGGTATGATGTGTCTCATTAAGTGGAAAAAAACTACTAGAGTTCTGATTTCATTCATAAGGATACGTAGTTATCCCATTTATGGGTACGATCCCAAAAAAGGAAATTTCGTCTCCTTATAAGAAAATAAATTCCAGAGTACCCAACTTAGCGGCTTAAAAAACAAGTATTATTGTATCAATGGTTAAAAGGATCTCTAAATAGTATAAAAGAGAATATATCAATTAATTAAGATCCTCAAATACATATGGAAGATTCATAATTTCACACATACATATAATATATTGAAAAATATAAGGGAAAATGTTTTATACATGGTGAATTAATAAGGAATCATGAAAAAAATTCAAATATATAAAAGAGTCCCAACAAAGAAAATAATTCCCCAAAAATGGTGTGATGTGTCTGACCTCCCATCCAGTTGACTAATGTATGTTCTTAAGTATCATACATCCCAATCTAAAAAATTCCTTCCTTTGGAAGGCATGTACTTTTAGTAAATAATCATTGGATGTTTTCAATTAGATATATAAATCCAATGGAAACTACACTAAAGTAGTGATTCCTAACCAGAACACACATTCTGGGGGAGACAAAACCAAAATGGTGAAACCAAAGTGAATACCTAACCATGTTGATGGTGTTACCTATCTATCAAGCCCTTATCATTTGATAATGGAGGGATAGAGAGTGGAATTAATCACATATGTTTCCATCTAAAAAATATTTATTTAATGGAGTTCATTGTTTTTATTTATCAAATTTTCTCAGAACTCCCTTCATTCAAAATGGATACCTTTATGTTTGCACCTGTGAATTCCCAGGATGTGCACGAGATGAATCCTTTTCCACTAGAAGGAAGTCATAACTAACTCACTGTCTTTAATGTCGGGTCTCAAATACATTGTTTCGAGAATACCGTCAACATAGTACTATCCCAACCCTGGATGCTCCCTGACATTCTCTCCATGTTAGAAACAACTCCCTATCATCAGGTTACCAAAGACCGGTGTTCCAAAACCAGATGGTTCCAACCACAGTATTCAACCATTTCGATTCCTTATCCCAAGAGCCCAATAACTATTCCACCCATACTATTTGAAGGTGAATAAAGTGGTCACTCATGGACACAACCCGAAGACATAGGGGTACATCACAAGGGATTCCACCAACAATCGCCTCCAGCAAAATCATACAGCATTGAGCCCCCAACATTATGGGGGTGATGCCTTCGTGTGTCTAGTCTAGGTCCCTCAGACTTGGGAAAGCAAGACAAACCACCGAGGAACACATCTGACCAACAGTGAGCAGGTTCTTTCCGTTTCCCCCTCTGGAGAAATAAATCAACCTAACATGGTGGAAAATAATAATTGGGTACATACACCCATCCACCTTAATTATTCTATCCTGGTAACTCTTCTAACTATGCCCAGCCAATACCACCATTTAAATTTGGTGGAATACTATGAGAAGGTACATGCACCCGCTTACAAAATATTTTCCAGTCAGCAAACTCTTCTAACTACATTCAAGGAATCCTACTAATCAAATATAGTGGAAACTTGTATGGAGGAATATACACTTTCCCGCACTCACCAATCCTTCCAGATGCATCATCCTTCAGTATTTAAATAAGTCATTTGACTATCCTCATTAGAGAACTTCCATTGGGCACGTACACATGATAGCATCCATTATTCCTTCCTACAGTCTCGTTTGGCAGCAACTGAAGAAGTCAATCAGAAATCTTAGAAGAAAAATATTGGATAGACTATATCCTCTTCCCCCACACACGAGTACTATCAGTATCTACTTATATGAATAGGTATTTAAGAGAATGTACATATACATACTCTAAATATGGAATGTCCATATATTCCCATTCTGGTTGTTGAAGTCACCAAACACATTTTATCAATAATGAAAGGGAAGACAAAACTCTCTACCCATATTCTAAAACCCTTCTATAATATCATTATAAAAAAATCAACATTACAAGAGGGACATAAAAATAATTTTTTCCCCACACATTGGATTACTTTTTTATCATTCTATCCTAAAGAAGATACATATCTATGTTCCAATCCCCGAGGTTTATGGGGAATACTCTCCCATATCATATGGATAGATGGATTGGGAATATTTAGCCTTTCTAGTTTGAGATAATCACCATACTCTAATGACCACTACAATTCAATAACATACACCTGCCCATGATTGCCACTTCTCCCAACAAGTAGCCCAAAAATATGTAAAAGAGGTTCTAGGAGGAAGTCTCATCGAGTACAATTGGAAAATCAAGAGTCAATCTACGATTTGGATTATCTAAATACTTGAGTTCTTGAATCCCTTAAACATTTATCTATTTTAATACTATATCCTTCTCTCCCATTATAATTTTTTGGGAATAGTATCATTAATTCTGAATTCCCCATAGGACACATCATAAAAAAGGATTGTTTTAGGAAAATGTGGTTAATGTACAGAACCTATCTCTGGATGAGAGCGAAAAAAATCATCCATGTGGTTATAAGGCCAAGGATAATGAGTATATATCCCATACTGTAAACAACCATTTTGCTCATCCCGATGATATCATTCACTATGAATGATTTCTTCATAGTATTGTTTCACATTGTCAAAATAATTCTCTAATTGACAATGTAGTGATGAGAAAGCCTTCTTATCTCGAGGAACATTCTAGCATAAGTTCAATCATGTCTGATGCATTGTTTTTAATAGGTAAAATACTTTCTCAACCAGAAGATATATCAAGGAGACAGTCATTCTCTAAACATCTAATGGATTATTTGCCTTTTAATATTATAGAGGAAAAAACAACAGATCTTGTTGATTATGATAGGAAAAAAGAGAAGTGTCCAATTTGGTTGGACCATGTTGAGAAACCTTTATAAAAATATGATGAAGTTATATTGAATATTAGAAAAAAAAACTAGATAATTGTGAAATACTAATCATGTCCTCCCCTTTGGAATCCTCTCGATATGACATTCTATAATTGACGGTAGAATACTGAATTCATGATATCTGACTCCACATATGGAAGACTCTTCAGAAACTAAAATCCAATGTATTACCATATGATGAATATAAATGTCATGTTAAGGTAATAAAAGGTTTATAGATCCAAATTCACTTGGAATTTATCCTAGTTTCTCAACATCCAAAGGTAAAGAAGCAATAATTACCTCTTCAATATTCATGCCTCAATGCATTAAAGATGATTCCACAATTCATTGTGGAAACCCTATCTGGTGTTCATATCAGAGGATGGGTTGCACACTGATTATTTCATTTCACTACACTCCAAAGTAAGTAAATCCCACCAAAAGAGGTTTCGTTCAATGTTATCACCCCATATCGGTTACAAAAAAGAAATTCTATTGATAACCAAAGAAATGGTCAGCAATAACATGACTCGATCATATTTGACCAATGTTATTATTAAAGAGAGCAAGTTGTTGAAATAATTTTTCATCAATCATCTAAGAACATTAATTTGGCCTCTCATATAGAGTATTTATTCCATCTGATTGAGAAAATGTATGAAACAACACAACGATCTTCCAAAACATGTGATTTAAGTGGTTGTTGGATAGTGTACTCGTCCAATGTTTAGACCATAATTCTTAAAATTAGATGAGAATTTGTGATAATGTCATCCATATCAGTTTAGGAGCCACACCAGCTTATAGGGCTTGTTTAACTCATCCTTTTAATTAAACAAACAATGTTAAAAGGTTTGAAGAAAAAGAACAAGAACAACCCCAGCCTATAGGGTTGGGATATTTTTCACATTTAAATACAATCCTCAACAAAATTCAGTCTTCTCTCAATTAAAGAAGAAGCCATAAAGTGAATTCACAACTTAACTATCCAAGGATTCCCTTCAGGTTACTATTTAGCAACCATTTCCTGGGAATTTAGCATATAGGATAACAAATTCTGATGGAAGAAACAAAAGGAAATGTTCATACAAAGATACTGGCAGAATGATGTCAATGCATTATACATTAGTGAATGTCATTCATAATATTATAGAACATACTTCAAAACATGAGTTCATTTTAGGGGGGTAGGAGGATGATGTTCTTATTCATAATATGGTACACACTGAAGCAAATTAAGGAGGTGTTCGTACCTAAAATTAGAGGCTTACCTAGAATCTAATTATTCCCTCAACTAACCCACTCCCACCACTTCAAAAAGAATCTAACAAGGGGAAAGGTAAAGGTCATATCATGTATCAATTTTCCACTAGAAAATGTCACCATATTTCACATGAAGAATTATCTTCCCAACAATAGGAGGATACAAAGGATTTGAAAATACTCAATGCAGAGTTATCTTAAAGTAGCATTTCTACCAGATGTACCCCTCAAATAGATCCACACCTTTCACATCCTATTGGATCTCCTCGTCAAATATGGTCTTTTGAAAATACAGATGCGAATAATGAATTCCCTACATTGGGTACATTTATTGATCTAGATCAAACACAACCTTATAGGCATGTCCCCATTAGTTATCCATGAAAAATACCTGAAACACCACCAGTAGTGGGTTTTTAAGTCATCATTCCTTTTCATGATCCATATTTTGTACCTATACAGGTCCCAAATCATCCAAATATTCCCCAGATGCTCATAAAAATAATTGATGAATTAACAACTCCATTGGATACTATAGAGGAACAATGTTCACCATTTAAGTGAAACTATAAAGCTTACCTTGAATGGGTTGATCTGACCCTCACCCACCAAACATTGTGAATACCATATTTCCAATATTTAATTGTTTTCGGAATCTGGATTGGAAATCTGGAGTAGCACATAACACATTTTGTTTCTTTCTATGATCACATGATATGGACCCCTCTACAATATGAAGCAGTAAAGCTCAAGTGTTTTCTGAAATTATTATAGGGTCCAACCTCTGTCTGGTATACATGTTTAAAGTCATGATCAATTAATGGATGGGAAGACCTCCTTCATGAATTAATTTTTTAATTCAGATCAACTCATCCAAAGACAACACTTTCTGATCTTAAAAAATAGAAACAATGGGAGAATGAAAGAGTTTCATATTTCATTTCGTCATGGAATGGATTAATATATTCCTTAAATCATCCACACCCTCAAGAAGTGTTACTACCAATTTGGGTGGAAAATATATGTGATGACTTACACACACCACTAATGCCTATGAAATTCAGAGGAGGGTTTCTAGACCTTTCTTTAATCACCCAATAAGTGGAGGATTCCATTGTTGAAACCAAATATAAATATCTTGTAATTAAATCAGCTCTAGGATAGAGAACATTGAATGTAGAGGCTCCTACAGTCACACTCAAACAATCACTTGAACTTGCTTATACATAAAAACCCTCATCATTCTAAAGGGCTCCACCTCCCGACTGTCAGCTGCAATGACATCCTCATCAAGATGATAATAAAATTGAATGTTAGAGATATTATAACAAACTAAAGATATGTATACTGATTTCATAATTAATTTCTTCTAGATTACACCATTTTTTCTTTGGAAAACAATTTAGTACAGTTTCCAATGCTAAAGAAACTGAAAAAAAGAAAAAGATGAAGATATCCTAAATTATTATCCCTTTCCTAAGATATTGGGGCATCCTAATCAAGAGTGTTTTGTTTTTTATGACCTCATATAAAAAATGGTAGATTCATGATAGGTGAAACTAAAAGATTCATTAGCCCGTGTATAGTTTGTTACTGCTATCGATCTAGAGGAACAAGGGGGTGATTAGATGCAAAAAACATAAAATGAACAAAAGTATGATGGTTGGATGGCAATGTAATTGATCATCCGAAATCATGCCATTCTAGGAACACAGATAAAACAGCCAATTATGCATCCTACCACATATTCTCTAGAAAATCCATATTCATCCAAAAGATCTTTCCTCTAAATGTCAATCCTCAAAGAAGCGACCTGATCAAAAAGATAAAGAGAAGTCAAAAGAAGGGTAGCTCGCGTCAAGGCCAATGTTGTACTTGATATAGGAAGAATCTATTCCATATATCTCAAAATCAGGGTCATCGTGCTGCGAAATGAAACTATAAAAAATGACCTGTAATGCAGAATCTTCTCCAGTTGATTAGTTGATCTTTAGGTCCATTAATGTTATCCACGTAATGGACTCCTATGCAAATCATGATTCCAATTATGAACCTGAATTCCTTGTACCGGATTGGGGAACTAGATGAAAATTCATGGTTGAGGATATAGGAGAAGACATTGATATGCGAGAAACCACTATTTTAACTATACCCCTACATGAACCATTTATATAGAAGAAACTAATGGGAGATCCCTATAGTAGGCTCATTAAGAACCAATAAATTCACCCACACCTGATAGGAACAGCCCCAAAAGTATCGTCTTGGTAGATCGATTAGAGGATATAAAACCCCTCTCTTAAAAAATAGATAGACCTATTCGGTTTAATCTACCAACACCAGAAGTATTTCTAGCTACAACATCGACACAAGTTATATCTTCATTGGGAGAATAAACATCCAAGGGGCCTACAAAATTGCATCTCCAAGCTATAAAATGTTGACTGTTGGACTAAAATAATTATCTTTTAAAACCACTATCTCATGTACTGGCAATTTTATCAATCCTAGATTCTTTTAGACAGTCAAAAGAACTTTGAGAAGAACTTACTAAAGATTTTTCATGTCCCCATGAGTTTGAAACCACAGTCGCTATTGCTGTGGTTTATTGTATTAAGAATGATCCTCCAAAAAGTCTTGTAGTAATATCATTCATGGATCAAGATGAGGTTGATGTTTTAAATGGAAAATCAGGCCCTTGTATTTATTTTGAAAGGTTAAATTAACAATTAATAAGAACCTCTATGTGAGATTACACTCAGATCTGAGATTGGGGTCTTGTTTCGAATTCATATTTCATGGTTGTCTGATAGGACACAGTCTTCAACATTCTCCTACGAATTCCTGGGCTACACCAATATGTATCCATTCCTTCCTCAGACCTCAAATTTCTCAAGCATTATTCCATTGGAAAAATTGTTACATTTTATGGTGACAAGGCTATATTCAAAATGTGTGAATCTCAGTATGTTGAGGAAAAATTATATCACACAAAGCCAAAATGGTCCGCGGAAAAATATGTATTAGGAATAAATGCTCTAAATGGTCTAGGAATGATCTTAGATAACCCATTCAAACATATCAGTGTAGATTACATGTTTCCTATCTATCAAATTTTATGGATAAATCCAAATTTGAGCACTCTTCTAGTGACTATCATAATGTCAATTGTGGCAACTAAGTCTGATGAAGTGGGAGAAATTGTTGATCTACCAAGTAGCAGTAAAAGTTAAATGGAGATGTATTCATTTCATCCACCAGTCATCAGCTAGTTATTGAATCTTCAGTGAGTAAATAAGACATAATCGCATTATTAGAGGAAGAAAAAGATGTTGATTCCCAACACATCTTTTTCTCTACAATGCTCTAAGAAGTCCCTTCATGAACGGTAGGGTCAGAAATGGTTGACTCTTCTTCAGGTTGTCCACATACTGTATCCTCCCCTATCATTGAGTTTTTTTCTTCATCACCCACCCTTCATGGAGAAATAGAATATGTGACACATCAAGAGGAATAAGTAGAACATATTAAGGACCCCCTCTATAATTTGACGAAGGAATCTCCACCATAGTGAATAATACCTGATAAATAAATCAGGGTACAGAAGAAGAATGATGTCCCACTCCAATTAGTTCAAGCATGATTTATGAAGATTAAGAGATATATACATCGTTCTTGAAGAAAAAATAAGATGTATTTTCTTTGAAATATATTAAAATTCCAGGACATAATCATGATGTGGTTACTCTTCATTTGGGTTACCCAAAAGAGCATCGAGGAGTTAAGAAAACAGCAAGAGGAATGCAACTAATTCACACCTCTACAATTGAAGTTGAAGTCGAATAGATTATCATATCTAACATTGTTACATAGGTGAAATATCCCAAATGTCTGGCCAAAATTATCCCTATGAAATAGAAAAATGTGGAAATCATATTTTTCATTGATTTCAGAGATCATAACTGACATTTTCCTTAGGATGACATTCCACTTCCGATTACAAAACTTTTGATTTATGAAATTTATTGTTACTAAGCTCTCCCCATCATGGATGGATACTCTGGGAAAAAACAAATTTTAATGGACCTAAAAGATGTGGAATATATAGCTTTTAGATCCTCTCAAGGAGTTTTTTTATCGGTTAATTCCCTTGGCTTAAAGAATATAGGTTCAATGTATCAATGTTCCATGAACGATATGTTCAAACCCTTAGTGGGAAAATTTATCAAATACTATGTGGATGATATAGTGGTTAAATTCAAACAATTTTCGGATCACCTAAGAGATATAGAGACCATATTTAGTAAAATTTGAAAACATAATTTGAATATGAATGCCTTGAAATGTTCTTTTAGGGTGAACATAAGAACTTATTTTGGTTTTTTTGTATGCCATCATGGCATCGAAGTTGATACAGATAAGAATAAATAATCTATGACATTCCACCTCCTAAAAATATGAATGAATTAAGATGAAATCAGGGAAACATGTCTTATATTCGACACATTATTGCTAATTTGATAGGAAAGTGTTTACCTTTCACCAAATTATTGAAGAAGGGAGTTACTTTTCAATATAATGAATACAGCCAAGATGCATTTGATACCCTCAAGAAATATCTACCGAGTCCACTAGTATTAATGCCACCTATTTAATGAAATCCTTTTATTCTCTATGTGAAAACATTAGTGAGATCACTGGCTACCTTTGTTGAACAAAATAATGATGCTGGAAACGAATATAGACATTCCATCTCATTCAAACAATTCTTGACATGAAGACTTGATATTCAAGTATAGAGAAGTGCTTCTTGGAATTGATCTTTTACATCAGAAATTGAGGAACTACCTGCAACATTGTAACACCCGACTCTTTTATGGGAAATATTTTGTTTTTTATGTTATATAAATCATCAAAGGAATCATTCACTACACACAACACTATCTTGGCTTGCTTTACACGCAACCGCGGCCTTCCTCGATAGCTTGCGTCGTACGCAATACCGAGTTTCACTAAACAATGATATGCTATTAAAATATTATTAAAACTAGCCGTTACGAATAGTAATAACCACTTGTTGAATTTTTATAAATTTTATTTTTCCAAATGGACTTCATTTTTTAGCTCAGAATATCGAAATTATCCTAGGGTGAAATTTTGGTATTTTTCTGAAAACTTTCAATTTTTGATGAATAGTGAAACCACTAAGTGGTAGTTAAAAAAACTGAATTTTTCATAAAACTTAATTTTACCGCTTCTGTGAGTGGAATTTAAAAAATCCAAGAGACATGGTTGATGTCAGTAAGTAAAATATGGTTCAATGAGATGAAAATAATTTTTTGGTGAATAGTAACTTTTTACTTTTTTTTACCACGGTTAAAAGTAAATAGGGTAATTAAGGGTAAAAATGATATTATTATTACCCCAACACATGTCCTAATTCTATTGGACAAATGTAACTCAACCAAAAACATACTTAGGAAGAAAAAATTTTCCATTTAGGCCCACTTGGATTTGATTAGGACATTTATTATTAATTTATTTAAAGAAGGGTTAACATAGTTAAAATCAAAGTTTAATAATTAAATCATTTTTAATATGGGGTTATACATAAGATAAATTCGACTATAAATATTCATTATAAATCTAAACAGATTTCCTACATAATGGTATTTTATTTGTAATTTTTAGACATTAAATAATTTAATTTATTTATGACACAACGATGATGCAGTAAGTATCTTATTAATGAAATATTGACATAATTGACGTTATAAATACCCAAATAAATATAATTTGAGACTTTTTATGAATTACACTAAATTTATAGGTTAATATGACATGTTAGTATTGATTTAATAAACTTTTTTCGAACTTATCATTCTGTTATAAGTTTTACAAAAATAAATTACTAAATAGTGTCAAAATTGACATAAAATAGTTTTTAAAACAAATATTATATTATTAATTGTTATTTTATTCCAAAAAATTAACGTTTTATATATATTAATAATAAACAACTTGGGGTTCATTTGGCTTGATATAGTATGTTTATTAACCTTATAGTATAAGAACACAAGAAGACACGATAAAAGTAAAATTATTTAAATTAATGTTAAATCTAAATGATAAGGTTAAAATAGGAACCTAAACTTGTCTAAATTCTATTAGATGAGAGGATTTCGAACCATACCCACCTTAGCCTCGAAGTAAATCAATTTGGAGCTATTTAAAACCGAAATTGACTTTATAATAAATTAATATTTTTTGTTATTCCAAAGGTGCCCCTCTCCTCCCTTATAAAAGGCCACCTCCTCCCTCTCTTCCTCACACCAATTTGAGCCTTCAAGCTCAGCCAACCGCGGCCACTTTCTCCTCTCCACTTCCATAGAGACATCCTAGAGGTCCTGGTCCTCTTAAAAGACCAATTTTAGTGCCCTAAAAGAAGGTCTCAAAGAAACACTTCAAAGAAGAGGTAATGTCTGTTACCATCTTTATTTCTTCTTCCACTTCTTCTTCTTTAGTTGTTTCATTATGAAGTAATAACATAAGTATCACTCATATACTGATATTTTATTATAATTATGAAACAACCCTATTTCTCCATCTATCAATCCTACAGAATAAGAAATCAGCGCGCGTGCGTACGTACGGAATACCGTCTCCACACCGTGGTGTAATCTATTTTCCACCACCACCTCACATGGATGGGTATAATGGTGTAAATAATGACTATATATGACTATTATAAATTGATATTGATTCTGAAATAGTATACATACACTCCAATACAATTCCACGATCATAGGAACGATATCATCACTCATGCGTACGTACGGAATACCATCTCCACGATGTGATGCGACTCGTTCTACATGATCTTCATTGCATAATGATTATATAAATGAATTGAATGAATGAATATGATATATATTACACTAATAACATTCTGGAAATGAGGTATCTATAACCTAAATAGAAAAATAAGAATTTATTCGACAAAACACGCATAAGAACAAAAAGTTAAAACACCCGAATAATAAGTAGCAATGAAATATTACTACTAAGAAGCTAGGAATATGACCATATATGATATCATAAAAATAATTATGATTCTGGAATAAGTCAATAACATTATTTAAATCATTATAAAGGAGGTTCAGACACTTACGAAGAAAATCGGACCTAAGGTAAGGAAAATATCACAATCTCATTTTATCCAATATTGTTTATACTTTGGTATTTACTGGGGTGTATTTTATCATCCACATACATGTTTCCTCAATATGTAATATTATTTCCATCCACATACAGTTTTTTAAATCCAATTTTACCCTTAGGTGAGTTTTTAGTAAACGATATGAAAAGAATCTTTTGTCGATTTTCGTATGAGGTACTTTTTGACTTTTCCGACAAAAGTATGAGAAGAATGATTTTTTTACTTATACGGCATGAATGGACTTTTAAAACATTATTTCCAAGAATCTTACTTTACAAGTATTCAAGTTTATATTTAATCAACTTCTTTTAGTTTAAAATTGTATGACATGTTAAGAAAGGAAAAATGTTTTTGAAGTAGAAAGGATATTTTCCTCAAGAATGGAGTTCAAGTGTTTTATCAAAATTATTTCCCATCTAAGATAATTTAGGGTTCTGATTCTATCCCTATCATTTAATTTATTTGATTATGTTGTGATGGAATTATTTTTATGTATTCATTTATATTATATGAATTGTTTTATGATGTCACGATGTTTAAGAATTCCATTTTTATTACATGGGTTATGAAATGATGTATGATTTATGATTTTTGTGGCACACATAATAATTATTTCATTATGAGATGGGTGGGACCTATATATCCCTCCAAAGAATTGGGTAAAGTTTTTATATCTCATGAGATAGACATGGCTGGAATGGTAGGTTATACCAGTTCAGTGAAACAAGACTGAAACAAGGAGTGAACTCGGTTCAGAAAGGGAATTTGTCCACTAAGATAGTCTTGTAAATGAATATTGACTAATATGAAATGATTCTCTATGATTATGTGTGTATGCCACAAAGTTTCATGTTTTAAATCATGATTATTGGGGTTACGTTTCACTACTATGATTTATCCCATGTTATGAAATTATGCTCTCTTTTGCAGGTTACTATTTCCAAAAGTTATGTTCTTATGAATATGATGTGATTGATATTTCTTTTGTTTACCCTTACTGAGCATTTGAGCTCACCCTTTTGTATGTTTTCTTCCCCCGGGTCAGGAAGAAGGATATTAAGTATGATATTCCAAAAGGGACTATAGAAATGATTAAATAAATGGGAGACAGTGTAGATGCTTTATGAACCTGTTGTTTATGCTTTCCAGTTTTCTAAAGACACTATACCTATACTGTCCTTTCTTGGTTTTGTTATATGTTGTAATAAGTATGCTCCAATTATGAAGTAATAACAATGTATGTAAAGTATGGGTCGTTATAGTTGGTATCAGAGGAAAGGTATAGTCAACCTTTGGAAACTAGGATGTGAAAGCCTTAGTAAGAACCCTAAGGATAAGTCTAAGAATAGAACACAATCTTAATGTTTTAGAAATGGCCATGAATAACCTAGGATAAGATCTTAAGTGTGAAATTTTATTCTTGATTATGTGGTTTTCCAATTATAATTAGTGTTTCTCACACTATTCTTCTTGGTTTTAGTCAATGGCCAGAACCTGAAGGAACCGTGTTAATGCGGAATGTGACGGGCAATGCAATGATTGTCCCCCTGAGCAACTAAACGTTATGGGAGCTGGAATGCAAAATCTTGTAGCCATGATCACACAACGTTCTCAAGCTATGAATCATGCAGGACTTCCAAACAAGCAAAGGAAGGAGCAACATTCTGTTGATTCCTTCATGAGACCGCGTCCACCTTCATTCTGTGGGTCTACTGATCCATTCATTGCTGAACAATGGATTAGTACTACTAAAAAGATATTTTCAGTTCTTCAATGTTCTGAGCATGATAAAGTCATCCTAGCATTGTATCGTTTGGAAGGTGATGCTGATCAATGGTGGAATCTTATTAAGAATACGAGGCAAAGGGATGAAATTGAGTCCATGGAATGGGACGAGTTCAAGAACTTATTTTTCAATAAGTACTTCCCATGTATTCTCCGAACAAAGATGGAGAAAGAGTTTCTTGAACTAAAGAAAAAGGATGATGAATCTGTTGGTACCTATGAAGCAAATTTTACAAGACTTGCAAGGTACGCTTCTGGTATTATTATCCAACCTGAGAGTAAGATCGATTGATTCTTTAGTGGCTTAAAACCAAGTCTTCGAAGGGCCTTAGCCATAAGGGACTTCAATAGCTACGAGGAAATCGTTTGATGTGCTCTCAAAGTTGACATGGAGATTGGAGTAACCCATCAATCATATGGGTTTGATTAGAAGTGGAAAATGGAATTCAAAGGAAAATCTAAAGAGCACACTAAAAATAAGATGAGCTTTTCCTTATGCACAAAGTGTGGAATGAAACATGGAGGGAGTTGTCTTAAAGGGACAAGTAAATGTTTCAAATGTGGAAAGGAAGGTCATCGGGCATTTGAATGCCGCGATGATGGGAAGAAGATGTCTAATGATGCAAACAAAGGAAGGGATACACAGAATGAACCTACTACACATCAATGTTTCAAGTGCAAGAAGATGGGGAATTATGCCAATCAATGTCCAAATCCAAGGGTTGATGATGATGGTCGACGTCAACAAACTCTTAAGGAGAAAAACAAAGGAAAGTCACATGCAATTTCTATCAGTGATGTGGAGTATGATAACGATGTGGTGAAAGGTACACTTACCATCCACTCTAAAGTTGAAAATGTTTTATTTGATTCTGGATCCACCCACTCCTTTATTTCTGAAGAATTTTCTAAGGATATCACAGTATTACCTCAACAGTTAGATGTTGAGTTAGCTGTGACAACCCCAAATGGCACAACAGTCGCATCAAAATTTTATAATTCTTCTCCGATTGATGTTTGTGGGAAAGTGCTTCCAGCAAATCTTGTGATCCTTCCTATAGTGGAATTTGATGTGATTCTTGGCTTGGATTGGATTTCTCTACATGGATCTCATATAAATTTCCAAAGAAGGGAAGTCACATTTCATATTCCAGATCAATCTATGATCGTCTATCGATGCAAGGATGATCATAACCTTCCAGTGGAAATTCCTTCCATCTTATGGGTCTCGATTCCACTAAATGAAGGTTATTTATCTCAAATAGTTGGTGAGAAAATCACAATTAAGAATATTCCCATTGTACGGGAGTTTGATGATGTCTTTCCAGAGGAATTACCGGGTCTTCCACCGAATCATGAAGTTGAGTTTTCAATAGAACTCGTACCAGGTGATTTTCCTATTTCAAAGGCACCTTATAGAATGGCCCCAATTGAGTTGCAGGAATTGAGGAAGAAACCCAAAGAGAATCCTGATAAGGGGTTCAAACTCCCTAGTGCGTCACCATGGGGAGCACCTGTTCTATTTGTTAAGAAGAAAGATGGATCAATTAGACTCTGCATTGATTATCGAGAACTTAACAAGATCACTATCAAGAACAAATATCCTCTCCCGCGCATTGATGACCTATTTGACCAACTACGCGGAGCTCAATACTTTTCCAAGATTGATCATCTTTCACGGTATCATCAATTAAGGTTCAAAAGCGAGGATATACCAAAGACGGATTTCCATACAAGGTATGGACACTATGAATTTATAGTGATGCCATTTGGTCTTACTAATGCCCCTGCTATCTTCATGGATATGATGAATAGAGTCTTTAGAGACTATCTTGATCAGTTTGTGGTAGTCTTTATAGACTATATTCTTGTATATTCCAAGAGCAAGGAAGAACATGAAGATCACTTGAGAATTATATTGAAGACCCAGAGAAAAGAGAAGGTTTATGCAAAATTTACCAAGTGTGAATTTTGGCTTCAAAAGGTTTCATTTTTGGGTCACATAATCTCAAAAGAGGGGATATCTGTGGATCCAGCAAAAACAGAGGTTATCGAAAGATGGTCGAGACCAACAACAGTGACTGAGATATGAAGTTTTCTTGGTTTGGCTGGATATTATCGACGTTTTGTGAATGATTTTTCACGATTATCTAATCCACTCACCAAGTTGACTTGGAAATGAGTTATGTTTGTTTGGACGGAGGAATGTGAAGATAATTTCAAGGAGTTGAAAAGAAGGTTATCCAGTGCACCTGTGCTCACACTACCTTGTAGTGGAGAAAGGTTTTTGATCTATAGTGATTCATCCAAGAAGGTATTGGGATGTGTTATTATGAAAAATGATATAGTGATAGCTTATTCCTCACGATAGTTGAAAATACATGAGCAAAATTACCCAACTCATGATTTAGAGTTAACTGCGGTAATCTTTGCATTAATGATTTGGAGGCATTACCTTTATGGTGAAAGGTGTGATATTTATACTGATCATAAATGTTTAATGTATATTTTCACACAAAAGGATCTGAATATGCACCACTGAAGATGGTTGGAGCTGATTAAGGATTATGACTGCTCAAACCATTACAACCCTGGGAAAGAAAACAATGTGGCAGATGCATTAAGTCGACAAGACCATGCCAGTTTATCCATGATGAGGATCACAAAAGATACAATATTTATATTTTTACAAAGAATGGATCTTGGAATTATAATGGAAGGGGAAAAATATTATCTTTCTCAAATGAATTTTCAACCATCTATACATGTGAAGATTAAAGAGGCACAGAAAGAAGACGTCGAGTTACAAAAGAAGGTGAGAAATGTTCCTAAATTCAACCATGATTGTGATGGGATAATAAAATTCAGGAATCGGGTTTGTGTTCCTCCCATCCCCGAATTAAATAAGGAGATGCTGGATGAGGCTCATAGTTCTTCATTCTCTATTCATCCTGGAAGCTCGAAGATGTATAGGTACATGAAAGAGTACTTCTGGTGGGATGTCATGAAAAGAGATGTTGCTGAATATGTCTCTCGATGCTTGGTTTTTCAATAAGTTAAAGCTGAGAGACAGAAGTCTAAGGGGATGTTACAACCATTACCCATACCCGAATGGAAATGGGAAAACATCACTATGGACTTTGTCACAGGACTTCCTAAAACATCCAAAGGCAATAATGCTATCTGGGTCATAGTTGATCGTCTTACAAAATCTGCACACTTCATTGCTATTAGAGAGGATTTCTCTCTGGATCAGCTTTCCAGGATATATGTAAAGGAAGTGGTATGATTGCATGGAGTACCACTTTCTATTATATCTGACCGGGATCCAAGGTTTACCTCAAAGTTCTGGAGAAGTATTCAGCATACTCTGGATACAGAGTTGAGTTTCAGCACTGCTTATCATCCTCAGACAGACGATCAGTCTGAGAGAATAATTCAAACTCTAGAAGATATGTTGAGAGCTTGCTCTATAGATTTCAAAGGTGGTTGGGATAAACACCTACCTTTGATGGAATTTTCTTATAATAATATCTTTCACTCCAGTATTCAGATGGCTCCTTATGAAGCTCTATATAGAAAGAAATGTAGGACTCCAACTTACTGGGATAAAGTTGGGGAAAGAAAGCTATTAGGACCTAATCTCGTTGATGAAATGGCAGAAACGGTCAGATATATTCAACAACACATAGGAACATCTCAGAGTCAATAGAAAAGTTATGACGACAGCCGAAGAAAAGACCTAGAGTTTGAAGTGGGTGATAAAGTGTTCTTACGGATATCTCCCTGGAAGAGAGTCATGAGATTTGGAAAGAAGGGGAAGTTGAGCCCTAGATATATCGGTCCTTTTGAAATACTGGATCGTGTTGGGAAGGTAGCTTACCGATTGGTGCTTCCACTTAATCTCTCTCAAGTTCACGATGTGTTCCATGTATCTCTCCTGCGAAAGTACATACCTGATCCTTCGCATGTACTTAGCTTAGAAGTTGTACCGCTGGAGCAAGATCTTACTTATGAAGAACAACCGATAGAGATTCTGGATCGTAGCGAAAAAGTCCTACGAAACAAGACCACTCGATTGGTGAAAGTTTTATGGAGGAACCACCAATTAGAAGAAGCTACATGGGCTATTGAGGATATGATGAGGGAGAGGTATCATCATCTATTTGTTACAAAGTGACGAATTTCGAGGGCGAAATTCATTTTAAGGGGGGTAGAATGTAACACCCAAGACTTTTATGTGAAATATTTTGTTTTTTATGATATATAAATCATCAAAGGAATCTTTCACTACACACAACACTATCTTGTCTTTCTTTACACGCAACCACGGCCTTCCTCGATAGCTTGCGTCGTACGCACTACTGAGTTTCACTAAACAATGATATGCTATTAAAATATTATTAAAACTAGCCGTTACGAATAGTAATAACCACTTTTTAAAATTTTATAAATTTTATTTTTCAAAATCGACTTCATTTTTGAACTCGGAAAATTGAAATTAGCCTAGGGTGAAATTTTGGTATTTTTCTGAAAACTTTCAATTTTTGATTAATAGTGAAACCACTAAGTGGTAGTTAAAAAAAACTGAATTTTTCATAAAAATTAATTTTACCGCTTCTGTGAGTGGAATTTCAAAAATCTGAGAGACACAGTTGATGTTAGTAAGTAAAATGTGGTTCAATGAGATTAAATAATTTTTTGGTGAATAGTAACTTTTTACTTTTTTTACCACGGTTAAAAGTAAATAGTGTAATTAAGGGTAAAAATTATATTATTATTACCCTAACACATGTCCTAATTCTATTGGACAAGTTTCATTCGACCAAATACAAACTTAGGAACAAAATATGACCATTTAGGCCCACTTGGATTAGATTAGGACATTTATTATTAATTTATTTAAAGAAGGGTTAAAATAGTTAAAATCAATGTTTAATAACTAAATCATTTTTAATATGGGGTTATACATAAGATAAATTCAACTATAAATAATCATTATAAAGATAAAAATATTTCCTACATAATGGTATTTTATTTGTAATTTTTAGACATTAAATAATTTAATTTATTTATGACAGAACGATGATGCAGTAATTATCTTATTAATGAAATATTGAAATAATTGATGTTATAAATACCCAAATAAATATAATTTGAGACTTTTTAGGAATTACACTAATTTTATAGGTTAATATGACATGTTAGTATTTATTTAATTAACTTTTTTTGAACTTATCATTCTGTTATGATTTTTACAAAAATCAATTACTAAATAGTGTAAAAATTGACATAAAATAGTTTTTAAAACAAATATTATATTATTAATTGTTATTTTATTCCTCAAAATCTAAGGATCAGCCAAATGACTTATATAAGGTTATATATATTAATAATAAAAAACTTGGGGTTACTCTGGCTTGATATAGTAAGTTTATTAACCTTATAGTATAAGAACACAAGAAGACACGATAAAAGTAAAATTATTTAAATTAATGTTAAATCTAAATGATAAGGTTACAATAGGAACCTAAACTTGTATATATTCTATTGGATGAGATTACTTCTACCCATCCCCATCTTATCCTCGAAATAAATCATTTTGGAGCTATTTAAAACCGAACATGACTTTATAATAAAATAATATTTTTGTTATTCCAAAGGTGCCCCTCTCCTCCCTTATAAAAAGGAACCTCCTCCCTCTCTTCCTCACACCACTTTGAGCCTTCATGCTCGTCCAACACCTTCCACGTTCTCTTCTCCACTTCCCTAGAGACATCCTAGAGGTCCTGGTCTTCTTCAAAGACCAATTTTAGTGCCCTAAAATAAGGTATCAAAGAAGCACTTCAAAGAAGAGGTAATGTCTATTACCATCTTTATTTCTTCTTCCACTTATTCTTATTTAGTTGTTTCATTATGAAGTAATAAAATCAGTATCACTCATATACTGATATTTTATTATAAGTATGAAACAACCCTATTTCCTCATCTATACATCCTACGAAAAAAGAAATCATCGCGCGTGCGTACGTACAGAATACCGTCTCCACGCCGTGGTGTAATCTATTTTCCACCTTCACCTCACTTGGATGGGTATAATGGTGTAAATAATGACTATATATGACTATTATAAAGTGACATTGATTTTGAAATAGTATACATACACTCCAATACAATTCCACGATCATAGGAACGATATCATCACTTGTGCGTACGTACGAATTACCGTCTCCATGATGTGATGCGACTCGTTCTACATGATCTTCATTGCATAATGATTATATAAATGAATTGAATGAATGAATATGATATATATTACACTAATACCATTCTTTAAATTATGAATCTATAACCTAAAGATAAGAATAATAATTTATTCGACAAAACACGCATAAGAACAAAAAGTTATAAACACCCGAATAACAAGTAGCAATGAAATATTACTACTAAGAAGCTAAGAATATGACCATATATGATATAATAAAATTAAGTATGATTCTGGAATATGTCAATAACATTATTTAAATCATTATAAAGGAGGTTCAGACACTTACGAAGAAAATCAGACCTATGGTAAGGAAAATGTCACAATCTCATTTATCCGAGATTGTTTATACTTTGGTAGTTAATGGGGTGTATTTTATCATCCACATCCATGTTTCCTAAATATGTAATATTATTTCCATCCACCTACAATTGTTTAAATCCAATTTTACCCTTCGGTGAGTTTTTAGTAAAAGATATGAAAGGAATCTTTTTTCGTTTTTCGTACGAGGTAGTTTTTGACTTTTCCAATAAAAGTACAAGAAGAATGTTTTGTTTACTAATACGACATGAATGGACTTTTAAAACATTATTTACAAGAAGCTTACTTTACAAGTTTTCCAGTTTATTTTTAATCAACTTCTTTTAGTTTAAAATTGTATGACATGTTAAGAAAGGAAAAATGTTTTTGAAGTAGAAAGGATATATTTTTCAAGAATGGAGTTTAAGTGTTTTATCAAAATTATTTTCCATCTAAGAAAATGTAGGGTTCTGATTCTATCCCTGTCATTAAATTTATTTGATTATGTTGTGATGGAATTATTTTTATGAATTCATTTATCTTATATGAATTTTTTTATGATGTCATGATGTTTAAGAATTCCATTTTTATTACATGGGTTATGAAATGATGTATGATTTATGATTTTTGTGGCACACATAAGAATGGTTTCATTATGAGATGGGTGGGACCTATATCTCCCACCAATGCATTGGGTAAAGATTTTATATCTCATGAGATAGACATGGCTAGAATGGTAGGTTATACTGGTTCAATAAAATAGGACTCAAACGAGGAGTAAACTCGATTCAGAAAGGGACTTTGTCCACTAAGATAATCTTGGCAATGAGTCTTGACTAATAAAAAATGATTCTCTTTGATTATGTGTGTATGCCACAAAGATTCATGTTTTATGTCATGATTATTGGGATTACTTTTCACTACTACGATTTATCCCATGTTATGAAATTATGCTCTCTTTTGCAGGTTACTATTTCCAAATGTTATGTTCTTATGAATATAATGTGATTGATATTTCTTTTGTTTACCCTTACTGAGTATTTGAGCTCACCCATTTGTATGTTTTCCTTCCCCAGGTCAGGAAGAAGGTTATTAAGAATTATATAGCAAAAGAGACTATAGATATGATGAAATAAATGGGAGATAGTGTTGACACTTTATGAACCAGTTGTTTATGATTTCTAGTTTTCTAAAGACACTATACCTATACGGTCCTTTCGTGGTTTTGTTATATGTTGTAATAAGTATGCTTCAATTCTCAACTAATAACAATGTATGGAAAGTATGGGTCGTTATAAACATCATGAGGTCCACTTGGTCTCTCACAATAACCTCCTCAAATTCATCCCCATACATCATATGATTATAGAACATTGGAATAATGGACAGTTATTCTGCAATCGTTCGATAACCATTGTGTGCCTCATAAAGCAAAAAAAGGCCAAGCCTTGGAAGATGTCCTTGATGAACTCCCATCGGTAGAAGATAAATCTTTGAATACTGAACTTCCTGATGAATAAATCTTATTTATTCAAGATAATGCCCAAAATGGTAAATGTACTATGATAGTGCTTCCAGTATCCCAATTTGTTAGAGAATTAAAAACCCTAAACTCAACAAACATTTGTTTGGAATTGTGCATATCTCTCCAAAAAAGGCAGTGTTGACGTATTGCATCCTGTTCTTAAAAGGTGGTACGTACAATGAGTCAGAATATCAAGCAATCATTACAGGCCTTGAATTTCCACTCCAAGAACAAGTGAACCACCTAAAAGTGAAAGGTGATTTAGAATTAATAATCGAACAAATCAATGGTGATTATAGAATCAAAAAATAAGAATTAATCCCTCTGTACAATTACGTATGAGGTTTAATGGATGAATTCTCTTAAATCCAACATTTTCTAAGGTCCCATGATGATAAAATGCATGAGTTGATACATTGATTAATCCATACACAACCCTAGAAGGTCCAAATTAGGAATATAAGATCATTATTATTTCCCATAATCATGTGGTTTCACATTTTATTCAAACTATGATGGAAGAAATTAATAATATCATCCCTATTTATGATCCATATGGTCATGCTATGTGTTGGATGACACATATCATGTAATACCTTCAAAATGGTGTACTTCCACTAGATAGAGCTAAAAAAGAATAGATTTGGTGATGAGTTTCCTATTTTACTCCTTATGATATCCCAGATGACCAAAATATCCTCTAAAAAATATCAATGGATGGAGTCCTCTTTAGGTGTTTTGATGGAGAAGAAACTACAGTTTTTGTGAAAGAAGTATATGTAAGATAATGTGGTTCTCACCAATCTTTTCCTAGGATTTCTGATCAAATATGAAGGCTTGGATACTTCTGGACTTCAACAAAGTAGGATTTCATGGATTTCACCAAAAAGTGACACCCCATCAAAGTGTATTCCAAATTAATTCATTAGTCCCAGATTTTTCTAAATATAGCTAAATTCTCCTAGCCATTTTCTACATAGGGAATGGATGTAGTTGGACCATATCCTCGAGCTAAAGCGAAGAAGTTCAAGTATATTTTTCTATAAAAAATTTCTTCTCCAAATGGGGTGTGTCAATACCTCTCAAAAAAGTTGGGTCCAAATGAATAGAAATATTTGTCAAATCTCATATTATCACCAGATTTGGTTTCCCTCCTACCATATTAAAGGAAAACAACACTAATTTCTATTTTTTTGAGTAAAAGATGTTATATTAGGGGTACAATATTAAATCCAACCATTCATATCACTATCATGTAGTGGCCAATGTACATATAGAGGATTTAAATAAGACCCTACCAATTATACTCTAAAAATGGTGGATAAAGATAAGATATCTTGTCCAAAGAAACGTTTTCATGCTTTAGGGGCTTATCAGACTACTACCTGTACTGCCACTTCAGCAACTCCATAATCATTGGTGTATGGAACAGAAGAATTTTTTCATATTGAAATTCATTTTCCTTCTCTTCGATTTTCCATTTATGATCAGTTATTTACAGATGAGTAGTTTCTAAAATGATTTGATGAGGTGGAATGATTAAACGTAAAGAGATTTCATACTTTGCATCATTAGAAAGTCCATAAAAATAGAATAGCATGATCATTCAACAAGAAAGGTCCCCTTTACTCATTTCTTCAAAGAGAATTGTTAAGAGCCATCCAGTCTCCAATGATGCTAGGAAAGGAGCCTTCAATGCTTGAGACAAAGTGGGAAGGACCATATTCCATACATAAGGTCAACTAGAATGGAACTTATTCAATAATATAAATGTATGGTGAAATTATTACAACTTATACCAATAAATGATTCTAGAAGAAATAATTTGTATAATGACACATAGTAATGTCTTAATTACAAGACATTAAACTGCATAACAACCATATGTGTTCATGATGCATGATGTTAAAATTCATATCAACATTGTCATTGTCGCACGATATTAATCTCGACGACATCATTTGTCCTTGCAACATGACATTAAACTGTACGGTCAACATATTCATCCTTTTACATTCAGAAATCCAACAAAATACCACAAATTGGTATTTCATGTGTTTATTTAAAAAAATGAGTAGCTTCCATGTGTATGAATTACTCACATAATTATTACTCCTTAGTGGAATATGAGATACATTTATCCCTATATTTTAATTAGATCTACATAGAGACCTCATTTCATGAACTATGTGGGGCTTAATTCTCATTCTAATGAGATATGTCGAGATGTATGGATCTACAGTCATTGGTCCATTTGAAACCATATAGAAAATTATTTCCATTTTTCTTCATGTATATGAACCAAATCTATATAGATTAATCTTCTAGGATATATGGTTTCATCTTCATACCATATTGTGTCAGATGTTTAACCATTATTCTGAAATGTGTAATAATCCATCGTCTCTCACATCAAACTCAATTGGTGTGGGCAATAATTTTTTCAAGGACTACATTTGGCTTGATTATCATTTCAATGGGATACGTAGAGACTTATAGATCTCTAATATTGGTCCCATCCACAATGAAAAATATCCATCTTCGCCACGTCAAAATGTGATTTATATGGGGGACAATCTCAAGAGATATGTGTGCCTTTATTCCTGATTTAGAAAAATACAAAATGACACCTGGTTTTAATTCCCTAGTCCATCTACAATATTCCTTTTCAAATCTGAATCACTTCATGTACTCAATACATGTGACTAAAATTCATAGCATAATGTCCTTACTGCATGATATTAAACTTCAATGTACCTAAAGAACAATGTATGACTTAATTATCATCCCTTTGAGATTGGTATTGAATACTAGTCCTTAGCTCCAAGTCCCAGCCACAAGATTAATTTTTTACTTCACTACCACATATTATTAACAATATATGAGGGAGTCATCATTTTGTGTCCTCTCATTAGAAATCCAACAATTGAAACAAAATGTATTACCATTGTACATAGGAGTCATATCTATATAAGGGACTCCAAACTCATGGCCGATAATTATTTAAATATTTCTACTATTCATTGAGAGTCACCCCATTAATTTTTTATACTCTTAATCATGAATAATTTCATATATTCATAATTTTTCTTCGGTTTTTTGTGGAACCGTTTATGATACTTAAGAGCTCTCTTTCTTCATTGTAGTTTATGCCCTTAGGTGGCCTTGTATATGTCACCTACAAAACAATAATTTCAATCAAAACATGCCCTTATTTGTGTATATAGTATTGGACATGTTGGAATTGCATAGTGCAGCCCCCATAATAGTTTTTTTAAATAATTTTATCTTCGTTCTTGGTAAATTCATCTTCTGTCTCCTTCAAACATTGATGACAATATAAAACAATATGTATTGTAAAGTGGTCATTCATGTATATTTATCCCATTACCTATATCTTGATCTAATACCATCCAAGACAATGGTTTAAAAATTTTCCCTCTCCAAGTGTTCAAATCATTCTAAAATATCCTTGGATCGTATGACCACTTATCATCCATTATTTCTGTAATATTTTTTCCCTATTCGTGGGACTTAATACTATAGCTACCACATCATACGTTTGGGGTAGACCTTCATAGATAAAAAATTAATCCTTTTATTTGGAAATAATGACAGGGAATACTATTTCTATATTTAGGGACCTTTCTCCATAAAAAACTATTTTCTTTGGAAAATCAGAATCTCTATAACCATTCTTGGGTTCTTAGTAATATAATATTTGATACCCAAGATCTATTTTTCATGACTATGTAGTATGTTCCCTTTGGTGGTCTTACATAAGTCTCCTACATTACATGCATGTCAATCAAATGATTCCACTTTTTGGCTATGCAGCATGTGACCGAGTTGGCCCTGCATAATATAGCCCCCATGACAGGTTCATCAAATAATGGTAATATCATTCTAGGTAAAGAGGTCCTCTAATTCATTTATCCTTTTTCCCCATACCATTATCCGGATCCAAAAATTCCCAAATCACTTTTATGATTCTTCATTTCCATACATGAATATTATAGAATGCTTCCAAAAAAGTTATCAATAAATTAGAGACTCATAAATATTTTTTCAGAGCTAAAGAACCTATATTAAATCTCCATAATGTTCATGATTAATGACATTAAACATCACAAAATACTATTTAAAAAAATACATTAATGTACAGACTAAATGAATTTAAAATGCATAATATAATGTCTTTTCTACATGACTCTAAACTACACATCCCTTTTAATGTACTTGTTGTATGACCTTAATCTACAAATAACAATATCAAAAAGCCCCCTTTCTAAAATTTTTTATTGATTCTTCAAATATATCAAATTCTTAAAGGAATGATTTTCCCCATTCATAGACTATGTTGGAACCGATAGACACACCTCTAATTTTAATTAGAGTTCAATTATCTGTTGTAATTTGAAACCCAAATAGGTGTATTCTTTTATTTGTAAACTTATTCATTCTTTCTTCCTCATTATTCCAATGTGCACACACAATCCTTTCTTCATTTTTACTCCTTTTCAATCCCGAATGGGTGTGTTCAATGTATGGATTGTTCTTTCACACTTGGATGTCTAAATTCATTCATATGAATTAATTTTCAATATGAATGTATTTTCCTTCATCCACAATGTGCCTTGGGTCCCTTCTTCTTCTCCATGGCCAGTGTTTGTGTACACTATCCTTTATATGTTATCATTCAAAGGGTGTGATTTTCAACAAACCCGAAGGTGTATGTCATTCATTATTGTTCACACACCTAAAACCTAAATCCTTCTATCACAAACAATGTATGTATATATATGTGTGTGTGTGTTTGTGTGTGAGTGCGTGCATTGAGAAGGGTGTTCTTTTTCTTCACACAGGGAGTGTGCATGGTTCTCCTTCAGAGCAACATAGGGTTAGCTTCTCTTGGTTCTATCATAGAAAAGGTGAAAAAGGGTTTTTGTGGACCTTTTTTTAACCGCGGGATGCTCCTCAAGAAATAAAAGTGAGGGTTCAAGAGAACATGTTACATGTTTGTGTTTATTCTTCGCATAGAGGGTGCAGTCTCAAAATTGATCCAAGGTTGTTTTTGATTCTCCTTTATGAAAGGAATATGTGGGATCTATTCTTCATGAGACACATTGAGAGTGAATAACACTTGTCAAAGGTCAGCGAGATCTATCTTCTCCTTCATGTATCAAGGTTTCACAAAAACCCTTCTGTCTTTCAAGAACCAGAGGGGTTTGTGGTGTCTCTTTTTCTCTAGATAAACGAGATCTCCTTTTTATGATAATTGCATCACATTTTCACGTATCAGAATCATCCTTTTATTGGTGAGGGTGAATCCTCCTCTTTCATTCAAAATCCTAGAGATATTTATTGGAGATCAATATTTCAATGGTCGAGATCTTTGGCATTGAATATTTTAAAATTTGGATCAAGATATGGCCACTAGTCTCGGTTTTGTTCTGTTCAACATAAACTCTTCATTTATCAGTGAAATCATCATGTTCATGTGTTTTCTAATGATTTCTAATAATCTCTTGAACATGTTGATCATCCTGAATTGGCCTCACAACTTTGTATTCTTTGGCCGCGTTCGAGTTCCTCTATTTCGACATTTTATGCATGCATGAAAATGTAATTTCATACATGAGATTCGTTATGCTCAGTCAATCCAGGCGAGATTGGAATGAGCTCAAATGGTGTATGGAGTGGTGAGATCATCATTTGATACAAGTACCCGTCATGGGTGCAGCGGGGGTGGTCAAAGTATGGTGACAATCTTGGTGGAGAAGATCAGATGTCCCTACTTCAATACCAAACCACAAAGATCAGATGGATGGACTGGATGCATGTGATCGATCCTGTGACTGATCAAATGGTGGACCACATGTTGGTAATGCATTGGATGGATGAGTTCATGTATGTGTTTTTAAAAATCACCCCACATTGAAATGAGCTACTGTTTTCGGATTCTTTAAATAAAAAGCCGTTGCAACCTCTGCTCATAATTCTCTTCCCCCCTCTCCTAGTGCTGCAATGCACCAGGGTTCCGCGGACTCATTTTTGTGCCCACCTTTTCTTTTTCAGGAACGCATGAAGAATCCACTATGCACCTTTCCACATGGTTTGATCATTTTTCATTCTCATGTGGGTTTATACATGGTCCGCATTCCATGCGCCTCTTTTGGGGCTGGCCTTAAGGCTTCCCTTAATCATGGTTGACCCCTAGGTCCTATATGTGACTGACGTTGAGTTCCTTTGATGGCCTCCTTGGTTGGCCTATATTTTTAATCTGAGTCCCTAATTTTCTTAAAAACAAGGGTACAATAGTTCATGGCCACCTTTTTCATACTAATATCATGTATGGGCAATGGACTTAGTATATTCCATAGTATTCCCTTCCTCCTCTCTTCTTCATCTTCAAACAGAATCCTTATTTTCTCTTTGGAATAAAAAATCCAAGATCGTCGATATTCTTTAATCCAATCTTGGATGATGCATGGATCATTTCTTCATTCCTCGTGAATTAAATAATAATTCATGGCATTCTTGTTGTGAGGGATATGTTCTCCATTAACACATATCATAAATTCCGAGGAACCTCTCAAACAATCATCTAATTTTATTCACAACGTTCATCCATTTAGAAGTCATTAGATGGGTCTTCCACTTTGATCATGCAATAATGTAATGCACAGGGTTATTCAAGATGGTGTAAACATGAATCAATTTGATACAATTTGTTGGAACTTATCACTATCTCAATAAATTGTCCTATATGTATCCTCTTGGAGAATTGATCATATGTAGCATTCAATGCTTTGAATCAACAACAATTCTCCAAGGATTCACCAACTTTTTCATCAATACATTTCATTCACATATTGACTTCTCATTGAAAACAAATTCAACACTTATGAACTTTAATCTACCCATTTTTATTTTCTGTCAATATCACCAAAGCACACTTTGTAGGGGTCAATATGTGTGCCAATATTGTCTACCCATTGTTGGAAACCAAATGAAATAAATGTTGGGGAATTTTCAAAAACATATTCTCCTTCGTTTAAAGAATATCATCTTGAATATTTCTATGAGAGTTATGATGTCACATCGTTCACATAGAAAAGAGACTTTTGTTAATCAACTCTATGTCTACTTGGGCTAACCTAGTGTTGAAAATAAGAGAGATATGAAAAAAGATTTTCAATGATGTCCATAAAAAAACATACATGTGAAATCATCCTCCTAATGGATCAGTTCAGGACCCAGGAATTGGATATCATCAGATTTATCAATGAAATGCTAAATCCTACACATACATCATTAAAAATATTAGAAAGTTTAGGTGAAAATATTAATCTTCCCCTTTCATCCCATCTTGTAATCAATAAAGAACTCCCCCTTAATTTACATGATACATAAAATTAAGAACAAGGGATGAATGTGTGATTGGAATAACTCAACATTAACTTCTTGATATTATATGAATTTCATTTTTTGTCTTGACATAATTTTTTATTCCATATCCTTTATATTTTCTCCCCCTCAAGGGGTTGACTCCCATAAAACTTCTTTGGTGAAAAATAACCATTATATGTTTTTCAAGAATTCATATCAATAATATTCCACTATGGAACACTTCGTGTAATTATCAAATCAATAATAATGAGTCCACCTTGTTGTTCTACACTTTGTTCATTCAATTCTCATTTTTATAATGACATTTATTTTCAATTCCCTACAATGTATTCACAAATGAATGAAAAAATTATAATGGAATAAGATAGAATCACCTTGCTTCATCAATGTGAATATCAAGGTTGGGATGGTTTTCCCAACCAAGATGATCCATTTTCTCTACTATTCACACTTACACGTGTGATGATCAACACTATTTGTGCTTGTGTGGACCTCAATACTTATTCTACCTATTTTTGTGGGATCCATATTTCTTCATGTTCTATTAGGGAACTAAAATCTCTTCGTACAATTTTCATTATTTTGTGAAATTCTTCTCGACATGTAATAAGTTCCATACACATTTTAATAGTGCCACCATATTTCATGCACCTCCCACACATGACTTTTGAGACACTTGGGTTTTCATGTGTTGGCAACCTCTCATGAAATTTGAATTTTTCTTCATGTATAATGAAATGTTTCCCCATTGGAATATCTTTATCCAGTACTTCATTTTAAGCTCTTTGTAGTTCTTTATTAATTTTAAATTGAATGGGATAGATAACTAAACAATCCATCATAACATTTTTTGATTTTGAGATTCCACATGGCCTATTAATTGTCTTCACATTACCTTTCTAAGGTATCTTATTATCATTAGGAATGTATTCAGTCAATCCAATATTCTCCTGGATTGATTCTCCTTTTAGTTCCTGCATTCTTTAATTCATTTCTATTATTTTTTTGTAGTGAAACATGGTATGATATTTCCTTCCACAATAGAATCAGATTTTGTTTTTTCAGATCAAATTCTTTGAGTATGGGTAAAACTTATTCTTGGGAATAGTTTCTTTAACTATTTTCTTGACTTTAGTATTATTTATATTCTTAATGGAAGACTTTTCATTTATTTCTCCTTTCTCCTTCCTTTTTTTATCTTCTATAATTGTTATCAACATATGAATGAGGCACGGTAGTACTAAAACAACACTCATAATAACTGTGACCACTTATGTTTCAATTATGACATAAGTCTTCATGACTTTCAAATCTGATCATCGTAGGAAAATTCTTCTTCATCTATGTTTTCTACCTTTAATTAGCAGGATTCTTAATTTCTTCATATCATGTTTCCATAAATGTAGACCTTCTATAATATTCATATGTTTTAATATTATTCCAACAATCATTGGCATGATTCCCAAACAATTTAAATCCCCAACTGTAGCCAATGGATATTTTTATTTTTCTTGTAGAATTTGTTTGGCTAGATTCAGTGCATTGTTGTATCTAGAATTGCCTTTCTTTATTTAGAACATCCATTTGGGAATTGTTGTTATTAATCATCCTAGTACCCATCCTTGAAATTTTGATGGATGTATTACCATTTTAATCAATCCACGTATTCTCAACTTTTATCTTTGACCCTATACTTGTAGATGGAACTAAATTAGTAGAAACATAAATAACTGGGTTATGGAATATCTTCTTCTTGGAGGATGTTTCCATTATACTAGAGGATAACTTTATATTCCTCCTTTAATTATATTACTCAATAAAAAAATGTGCGGAATCATCTCTTGTATTATCTATTTGGGATGTTCCATCTTAGTGTGATTGTTGATTCTTTAATTTCTACTCCATCTCTAAACACTTCATGTTGAGGGAGTTATTCTCATCAACAACTGATCTCAACTTAATTCCCCAATAATCATTAATCTTTAACATTTTACCTAAATTTATATTTCATAATTCATTCAAATAAAACTGTATCTCTTTTACCTTGTTAGCTTTGTCTTCCAGTTGAGCATCTTTGACAACCATATAGAA
Source organism: Viscum album (assembly GCA_963277665.1). Lineage (NCBI taxonomy): Eukaryota > Viridiplantae > Streptophyta > Magnoliopsida > Santalales > Viscaceae > Viscum > Viscum album. Next base: position 1,452,563,370 of record OY728138.1, read on the forward strand.
CTTTTTCCAACTTTTCAAATGCATGAAAAGATTCTAAAAACACAATCTAAATGAATTCCTAATAACAAAAACTTAAAATAAATTATTCATCATATTAATCAATTCTTTCACTACAAAGTGAAATTTATTCTTCCTTTTATTTCACATGTTTTCTGAGAGTGTCGAATATTCCAACCCGTTTAACCAATGCATCTTCCATGTCATCAGATTCATCATCCAGCTGTAATTTTTCATCTTGAAGAGCACTAATGCTCGAAGAAATATGTCTTGCCACATATCTAGGGACTTTATTCAGATTATAATTGAGATAATAATGAAGAACAGTAATTGATCTATTATCATTACATCTTGATCTATATTATTATAAAGAATAATAAGTAATATCACTTGTTGTACCTTCTATATTACCTTCAGTAGAAGGTGTATTCCCATTAGTAGCATTATTATTATTCATCTTCCTTGCCATTTTCTTATTTCTATTCTATTATTTCTTGATAGATATATCCAATTGATGTTTCTCACTCATACCCTCAAGTCAACACTTCATAAAGACTCCCTTGGATCTTCTAGAGGTGACCTACTTCTGATCCCAATTAAAGTGCCTAGATCCGTGTAAATCACTGAGAGTAGTAGGGGTGAATCAATGATCCCTTTAAAAAAATTACTAATTGATTCTTTTTAATTAAACCTCTATGGATTGTTAACACCTATATCCAGTCTTCTTGTGTTTATCTTATTTACTTAGAATGATGTAGTAAATTTAAAGCCACTGAACACACGGATTTACAATTTTCAGTTCGAAGACCAACTCTTTGTTGGGTTGGTTATTCTTTCCAACACAGATTCTCCACTATAATCATATTATCAATTGCAATGGTCGATACCAAATCCCATTGTATCTCTCTTGAGTCCCACATGAGGTTCTTTATACTACTTCCCACAGTTTTACCAGAGTCTCAATGGCCAACATCAGATTCACATTGAATACTGCTTCCTCTGGGATATCACATGAGATGCTTCTTGATTAACTAAGGATGAATTTTATGATCTTCTCTTGCAATATTTCTGAATCACACTTGATTGCGAATCTCTTCAATAATATTCAATATACATTGTTATGTTCTGTTGGACTTTCTCAATAACTCTGATTACTTTTCTGATCAGTCCATAGTCTCAAAATTTCTTATTCTATTCATTCTTCTTCTAATAAAGACACGACCTCAATAATGTGTGTGCCAACGGTGCACACAACCTATTCAAGAATGATATAATAATTCTCTACAATACCAACTCTATCTACCTTCTTGGATTCTCAAATACTATTGACTCAGATATAAGATCTTCATTAATTCAGTCTGGCATCAGTCTTAATTATCATCTACTTCATACATGGATTTCATGGAATCCAAAATTCATGTTTTGGATATATCAATTACTTGTTATTAATGCATGAGTTGCATGGAATTGTTTATTCATGTTTACACACATGAAATCACAATCTTTATTCTTCCTTTTAAGTGTCTTCACATGTGCATGTTCTTTCATACACAATATCATTATTATCTCTTGTGGGAAAACCCCAATGGGTATACACAACTTCTTCTATTTATATTCTTCCTTTTTGGGTCATAAAAAAAATACACTTGTTATTTTAATATGATTTCAATTATGTGTTGTTATTTCAAACCAGAATAGATGTATTATTTTATGTGTGTACTTATTTTTTCTTTCTTCCTCCTACAAATGTGTACACATAATACTTTCTTGATATGTGCTCTTTTTCACACATGAATGGGTGTGTTCAATGTATGTCTTGTTATTGCACACATGGATGTCTCAATTCATGAATATTCATTCACATTCACTTTTCATGTATTTTCCTTCTTCTACAATGTACATCAGGTTCCTTCTTCTCCTTCAAGGGCAGTGTATGTGTACACTTTCATTTACCTGCTCTCACACAAAGGGTGTAATACTCTTCAAACATGAATTTTTGTATCATTTTTTCTTTTGCACACAAACAAACCTGAATCCTACAAACAAAAACATTGGGTATATATATTTATATCCATGTGTGTGTGTGTGTCTATGCAGAGAGAAGGGGTTCTTGTTCTTCAGACAGGGATTATGTTTGATTCTCCTTCAGAGCCACACATGGTTCGTGGATATTGGTTCTATCTTCACAAAGTTTCAATAAGGGTGTGTGTGCACTGGTTTTTTACCCATGGGATGGTCCTTAGGAAACCCAAGAGAGTACTCTAGAGAATGTGTTGCATGTTTGTGTTTATTCCTCGCATAGAATGTGAAGTCTCAATTGTGATCCAAGGTGGTTCATGGTTCTCCTTCGTGCAGGGTATGTGTGTGATCTCTTCTTCGCGAGAAACTTCAAGAGTGCGTAGCACTGGTTGGAGATCATCCAGATCTATATTCTTCTTCATGTAGCAAGGTTGCATAGAAACCCATTTTCCTTTCACGAACCATACGGGTTCACAGTGTTTTTGTTTTTTTAAAGAAATGAGAGTTCCTATTTATGAGAATGGAAGTACATTTTCTTTTCTCAGGCTCCTCCTTTTATAAGAGAGGGTGACTCCTCACTCCATGTTCAATATCCAATGGATATTCCATGGAGATCAATATTATAATGGACAATATCTTCAGCTTTGAATATTTTTAAACACTGATCCAGAGATGGACGCAAGTCTGGGTTTCCTTCTGTTCAACATAAAATCCTTATTTCTAGATGTTATCCTTACATTCATGAATTTTTAAATGCAATCAAATCACTTTTAAAATGTGTCAAGAATCCTGATGTCATCCCACATATTTTTTTCTTTGGCCACATTTGAGTTACTCTATTTCAAGGATTCATGCAGGCATGCAAATAAATTTCATGCATGGACTTAGTTAGGCTTAGACAATCCATAAGAGCTCCGAATGAGCTCAAACGGTGCCCTGAGTGGTGAGACCATCATTAAAATCAAGTAATTGTTCATGAGTGAAGCGAGGGTGGCCAGACGTTGATGAAAACCTCAGTGGAGATGATCAGATGTCCCTTCATCAATCACGAACTGTAGAGATCAGATGGATGGCCCGGAAGCGCTATATTGATCCTATGATTGATGAGATGGTGGACCATGTGTCTACAATGTATTGGACAGTTGATATCACATCCTTGATTTTAAAAATAGTGCCACATAAAAACACGCCATGGTTTGAGACTTCTTTAAATAACAATATGCAACAACCTTTTTATGAATTCTCTTCCCACCTCTCCTGGTGCCGCACTGCACCAGTGTTCTGTGGGCGTGTTTCTATGCCATCCTTTTCTTCTTTGGGAATGCTTCAAGCTCTCTCTAGGCTCCTTGATGAATGGGATGTTAAGTGTGTGTGCTCATACGGGCTTATACATGGCCCAAATTCCCTTCACCTCTTGAGAGGTTGGCCTTAAGGCTTCCCTTAGGCGTGGTTGACCCTTAGGTCCCGCATATGCCTGAGGTTGATGTCCTTGACTGGCCTCCTTTGCTGGCCTATATTTTTATTGTAAGGACGTATTTGGTTAAAAACCATGTGTACAAGAGTTCATGGTCACCCTATTCTTAGAAAGTCCATGCATTGGCAATGCACTTAGTAGATTCTATACTAAGCCCTTCCACCTCTCTTCCTCATCTCCAAACATCATCATTCTTTTCTTTTTGGAATAACAAATCAAATATCTTCAACATTCCTTTAATAATGTCATGTATGATTCATGGATCATTTTATCATTCCTCATGCTTTAAATCATTATTCATGTCCTTTTGTTGTGAGGAAGGTGTTCCCCATTAATACATATCTTAAACATTGAGTAATATCTCAAAAAATTGTCTGATTTCATTTATAACCTTCATCCAAATAGAAGTCATTGGATGGATCTTCAACTTTCATCATTCAATAATGTATTACATGGGGTTCTTCCTGAGGTTTTAAACATGTAACACTTTGATACAAGTATTTGTAATATAAGACTATCTCAATAAATCGCCTGATTTGTATCCTCTTATAGAGTTGATTGAGTGTAGAATTTAATGCTTTGAATCAATAAAAATACTCCAAGGCTTCACCAACGTTTTCATCAATACCTTTCATTCACATATTGACTTCTCATTAACTACAAAAGCAACTCTTATCCACATCATAATTAATGAATAACAATATTACATGATAATTCTTGATTTATTTCATTAATCTATTAAACTAAAATCTCTTCCACATGAAATTATATATTTTTTAGACTCATATTGATCGAATTTACTATGTAAATTATATAATTTGGACTAACATGAATATATTTAATGTGATGTTATACCATCTTGTTTTTCTAATATTCACATTGAAAATCATGAATTAATGGGTGAAAATATAAAATTTGGAAGGAGATAATTTGTATTCAATGGGATGGATGGAAATTTATTATGATTTTTATAAAGACAAACTACTTGTAGTTAATCATAGAATCAAACTAGATGATATAACATTTTATGAACATTGGGAGTAGTGAAACTGTCTGAGTATGATGTTTATAAAAACTAAATTATGTGCTAGGATTTGTGGTTCAGTCTATGAGCATAATAGTGGATGTAACATGCTAAAATCTTTCGATGGCCAGTTCATCTATTTAGGTAAAGTATTAGATATCACATTAATTGTGATTTTCACTTTATGATAATCACCATTATGAAAGGTGTGCATGAGAACAACATGCAGGTGAAGGAAATTGGTGATCATCTTAAGAAATTGAAATCAGTACATATATTATTTAATGTGATGTAATGTATTAAATAAATTATCATAACCATCAATATTTATAATATATTATTTTATTTATAATAATTTAGCGTATTAATATTTTGATTTTATAATTTTTTGGCCCATAATTTATTATATTATTAACTAATTAATGGACGATTTATTATATTCTCTTACTTAATCCAAACTAATTAATGTGAATGAATTCATATAATTAATTTGGAACAAGTGGGATAATGTAATAAATGATCAAAAATTAATTAATAATGTAATAAGTTATGGATCAATAAATTATATCATCAGTATCTTCTGTCACTATAGATGAAATTACTTAAAAAAATTTCCCTAAATATCAAAAATTTCTTGAAAGGAAGGGAATTTTAATCTCTTTGGTTTTTTACGAATAAAATATGGTTAATACACTTTGTAAAGCATTATGTATTATTTTTTATTCAAAAATCCATATTGGGAATACCTTATATGGTATGTAGAACCAAAGGAAACCATTAGACAGTGACCTCGGTGTGTATTCGTGGAACAAAATGTGCACGCCTGTAGAATCCATAGGGTCATGCATTCTAGGATTAACCACTATGTTTACTTTGATTTTTGAAAAGACATTTAACATTCCATGTTTCTCTAGAAACATTATTTCAGTTTCAAAACATGTTCCATCAGGTTTTAGTTTTTTTGAAAAAAAAATTCCTTCATATATGGAAATGTCATCATTGGATGTGGTACAGTAAAGGATGATATTTTATCTGTTGATTTTCAATTTATGATTGATAATGATAACATTAATGTTCATGCTGTTAATAAAATGGTGTCATAAATGAAAAATATTTTATGTTATTTCACCATATATTATTTCATATCTCAAAATAAATGATTAAAATATTAGTAAACAATGTGTTACATAGTACTCTTTATTTGAAAATTTTTGAAACCGTTGTTGATTTCATTAAGGTAAACAAAACCAAAAATTCAATGCACAATGAACGTAAACGTTCTTCCATATTAGAAATCATATGTGTAGAAATATGTAGCTCAGTAATGTATTTATATAATACAATATTCTTTATTTCAATAATTTATTACTATTCATTATATATGTATCTCTATTTTATTTAGAATAAAAATGAAACACTTATGCCTTTAAATTTTCATGGTCTAAAGTAGAGAAACAATGTGTTAAATAAATTAAGATTCTATGGTCAGATATAGGTGGAGAATATTATGTGAGATACATTGGGTATGGAAAATTCCCTGATCCATTTATAAGGTTTCTTCAAGAAAATTGTATAGTTGAACAGTACACTATTCACGGTATCCAAGACCAAAATGTTATATTTGAAAAACGTAACTGATCATTAATGGTAATGGATTTATGTATGGTTTGTAAATCAAATCTAATTAAATTATTGTGATGTAATGAACTTAATGTGGCATCATACATTTTTAATCGGTTTCTAATAATGGCAGTATTGAAAAATCTTTTTGAATTATTTAAGGGTTGTAAACTGAGTTTACATCATGTACTAATTTGGGGAAGTCCTTCACAGGTGTGTATTTATAATCTATATGAAAGTAAATTGCATCATATTACCATTAGTGGATACTTAATCAGATATTCATAATGATCCAATTGATATCATTTTTTATTTTCCATCATTGAACAATTGAATTGTGGAATCATAAAATGAAAATTTTCAAGAAAATGACTGGTAATGGTGAGTGATATTGTATATAAAATTTATTATAAAAAATATTCAGAAGAAATAATATGTATCTTAGGTGATTGATTTATTATTCCACATAAAATACCTCATTTTAAAAGTAATATGATTCTACATATGGTTTATAATCATCTTTTGGATCAAATATATCAATAATCAAAACCCCATGAACAACTAGCTTAACCAAAAATATATCATGAAAATAATTGTGAAACATTGAGAATATCGAAAAGGATGAGAAATCCATAACTTCTTAATGATTATAATGTGTATCTACAATAATTTGGAAACAATTCTAGAGATGAAAATTAATCTAAAACATACTCACATTCCATGAGTTGTGAGGTGTAAAATATATGGTACTATTCCAGGATGGAGGAATTGAATTCCAAAAAAATAATTATTATAGGGACCATGTTGAGCTACCATTTACTGTAAAACCTATTAGATTTAAATGGGTTTTTTAAACCTAGAAAATTCATTAGGAAACATTGAAAGATACCATACCCAACAAGTTTATAAAGTGTTCACTCAAAAGGAAGGGATCAATTATACTTACAAATTTACTATAGTAGTCAAAAAGGATTCCTTATGAATTATATTGGAATTAATTGTTCATTTTGATTGTTAACTACACAAAATTTATGTGAAAACTGATCTTTTTAACTGGTAATTGAGATGGGGATGTTTACTTTAAACAACCAGAAGGATTCCTCTCTTGTAATCGTGAGAATTTCGTTTGATATCTCATGTGGTCTATCTATGATTTAAAATAAGTATCCAAATAGAGTTATTAAAGATTTCATGATGTAATTACATAATTTGGTTTTGGGGACAACATTATGGATAAATGTATATATCATATGGTCTATGGGAGTCAAATATATTTTCATACATTATATTTAGATAACATTTACTTAACACTAATGATAATGGGTTTCTATATGAGGGTAAGAAATTTATCTAACAAATATTTGACATGAAATATATAGGAGATGCATCCAATTTAATTGTCTTGAAGATTCATAGGGATAGGTTGAGAGGCATTCTAGGCATGTATCAAGAAATATATATTAATAAAGCCTTGGAAATATTTCATATGAAAGACTGTGAACCAAGTATACCACCAACTATTAAGGATGATAAATTAATCATGAACCAAATCCCTAAAAATATTTTTCAATGATAAAAAATGAAATCCATATTATTTTCTTTCTCATATGTTCATTTAATGTATTCTTAGGTATCCATGAGTTTTGTCATGTAATTTTTAGTAGGAATGATGGGGTTATATTAGAGAGATCTGTGTATAGGAAATTAGAAGACTATGAAGAAGTTATTAACATTCCTCAAGGTTACTAAATACTACATGATTATATATATCACACATACAATTTAGATTATATTTGATTGTCAGATGAAGACTTTTTAGGTTGTGATGATTCACTCAAATCAACATTAGGATATTTCATTTTGATTACTAGAGAAGATATGTAATGGATAAGTGTCAAACCAACACTAATAGTGACTTATATAATAGAATATGAGTTCATTTTTTTTGGAGGAAACATCCCATGTTGTATGGCTATGGAATTTCTTTTTTGGCCGTGAGGTTATATATTTTATTTATTGGACATTGATTATATATTGTGACAATTCCTATTCTATCATCATGGATATGAATAAAAAAAGTGGAAGTCAGAATAAAAACATTGACATTTAATACATATCCAGAAGAGAACATGTTGAAGATAAAAAGGTGGTAAATCAGCACATCAGCACCAAATTCATGATTTCAGGTCCTCTGACTAAAATAATTCCACCATTTAAATGAAATGAACTTGAAATAATTATGGTATTATGTTCTATATTATAAATTTGTTGGATTTTATTTGAATCTCTATATATTTTAGCATTATTCACTTTAGTTTAATTGTACACATTCATTAATTGAGAAATATTTTTTTGGGATAATTAATAATCCTTAATGTTAAGGTATTTTCATATAGAGAATAAACCATGTGGTTAAGGTTTATTCATATAGATATTTAATTATAAAATATATAAAATTATATGTGGAAATGAATGCTCATTATTTAGGGGAAATACTATTGTGATCCA